>OY755252.1:3326107-3983607 GCA_963576725.1 Azorinus chamasolen
CAAGTGGTTGACTCTCTGGAGAGTATTTTGCATAATTTTCGTTTCGTATGAACAATAGTTAGTGAATGTCTGCGTGCTAAATTTAGAGAGGCGTGTCTTGTTTTACAACACTATTACTAACAATGTCCAATTGACCGTGTTCCATAGTGTTCACTTTATAGTTCGCTAGGATATATACATATAACACGTATAGTTTAAATAATTTAATTCTTATATACATATAGATTGTCCTACCGATGACATTAGTAATGATGTATGATAACAGTACCTATAAGATATAAACATGGCGCATATGAAGTCCCCTGAAATACAGACAAAATACACTTGGAAAAGAAAGATAAAACATACAAACAAAACAAGGGCCACGTGCACGCTACAAATGGTGATGGTGGCAAAAATTAGTTAACTAACTAATGACACACAACGAAGCGCTTTTCTTTCTAAATACCAATATTTAAAATATACATTGATAAAACTAAAGCACGTGTAGCTTTACTGACAATACATTAATATTAAAAACCGATAGATATAAATGTGGACGATACATTTGCGCATTAGAAAAATTGTCTTTAAGCAAAAATTGCAACATAGACATAAATAAACCGACGCGTTTGAAATGCAGCATGTGACCAGGATTTACACAAATCAAAGTAAACAGTAACTGCAAGCAGTTCCACACCTTAACTCTTCCCTGATAGAGACTTAACAGAGTAGACAGAGCCGTCTAATCAGGGTCTACTGTGTGCAGATGAAATTGTATATGCATGTATCCGATTCTGTATTGCATTCCTAACCAAACTTCCACAATATTAGCATTTAGCCAGTAAAAGTTCACGGTGTTATTAATTCGTACACGAATATGCATCAGATGAAGGGTTAATCAGAGCTTTATATTTCCCATTTGTAAGCTTATTTGTTCCTTTACGTTTTGCTATAATGGGAGCAATCGTTGCTCGGAACGCCATTTATAGGCTTAATAATAAATTCGTTGTAGATGTAACCATACACTATTTGTAGATTGTATATGTAACCAGATTGTAGATGTAACCATACACTATTTGTAGATTGTAGATGTAACCATACACTATTTGTAGATTGTATATGTTATCATACACTATTTGTAGATTGTAGATGTAACCATACATTATTTGTATATTGTAGATGTAACCATACACTATTTGTAGATTGTAGATGTAACCATACATTATTTGTAGATTGCATATGTTACCATACACTATTTGTAGATTGTAGATGTAACCAAACAGTATTTATAGGCTTAATCATATTTTGTCACAGGCTTAATCATATTCTTTTCACAGGCTTAATCATAAGGTTTTTATTTATATTTTTAAAGACTTATTATAAATTATTTACAGACGTAATACGAATTCAATTGTAGATGAAAGCAAAAGCCAGGACAGGCTTATTTTTGACTGCCTATCGTTGAACATCTAGAGCACTACTAAGGTGGTGGTTGTGATACCACTGGGCTACTAGTAGCTGCAACAAACTGCTTGTAATGAACACACATACTGGCAAATACACGGTAAATATTTCAAATGCCATACACATTTGAGGCGACTAGCAAGGTTTACAGTACAAAATTATTTTAATACGGATAACCACGATAGCCGGCGCGGTTTGGAGATGCAATGTGTTACAAGGATACAAGGGCAGTATTCGACATATGTCAATACGAACAAGAGCAGTAGACTGCAGATTATACATGTTCTATACACTGGCCAAAATACATACGAGAGACGTACGGACGCTGTACTTGGGCTACCACACAGATACTCCTCAAAACGTGGGTGCGGATTATTTCTGTTTTAACCCAACATCGTCCGTAATTACTCCATTATTTTTATCAGATGCTATGGTGATAAAAATAATAAATGTAGTATGACAGTGTAACAGTTATGCATAAAAACAGTATCAAAGTGAATGGATACGTATTAAAATAAGATGAAACGACATCAAGAATAATAATACCGATATCTATATCCAGTGACAGGCGTCGTTGAAATAGAGGGGCATCCCGAAATTAAGTGTACAGTAAAACCTCTCCATAACGGCCACTGAATTGTGTTAATTATTTGGAATTTAGGGCAGGTGGCTGCTTAAAGCAAGGTGAAAGTAAAACAGAACGCTCCCATAAAGCAAGGTGAAAGTAAAACAGAACGCTCCCATAGGAGCGTTCTGTTTTACTTTCACCTTGCTTTAAGCAGCCACCTGCCTTTAACACAAAATACTTGATGTAATTTAGTTGCCGTTATAGAGAGGTCCAGCTAATTACAGGTGGAGGAAGACCATGCATGGCACAAATTGATCCGTGCACAGAAGAACACACGGATAGAACCAAAGACCTGCCGCAAACCAGATGGAAGGCTTTCTCACATAAAAAAATCAAATAGCCTAGGCCTACAAGAGAGAATGAGACTTGCATATTCAGTTTTAAGTTATTTATCATGTATATACTATCGCAGGGTAAACGCAATGATGCGTCGCAATGTAGGGTTTATATATAGATTGGCGTCAAACATAGAACACCGAAAGTATCATCAAATAGCAGATGACGATGTCATATTTCTTAAAGATCTACGGCAAAGCAAGTGGTGTATTGTGGCGATAACTGTGATCAGTATGTGGTGCTAATATAAGCGTATTAAAATGGTAACAAGCTACTCCCATGCGTGAATCGTAACCAGCAAGTCTTGTGTGTAGACTGTTACCAGCAATTTCCGTGTGTAAATGGAAACCAGCTATTCCCATGTGTGAATTGTAAGCAGCTTTTCTCGAGTGTAAATTTTAACCAGCTAGTCTTGTGTGTAAATCGTGACCATTCAAATATTAAATCGGACGCTGCTTTTCTCGAGCGTAAATTTTAACCATTATCATGCTGAATCGTAACCAGTTATTCTCGAGTGTAAATCGTAACCATTCTTATATGTTAAATCGTAATAAACTGTTCTCGTGTGTAAATCGTAGCCAGGTATCTTTGTGTGTAAATCATAACCAGCTATTCTTGTGTGTAAGCTGTAATCAGCTTTTCTCGAGTATAATTCGTAACCGGTATTCACCTATTTCTTTTTCTTTTACTAACCAGTACGTTGAAGACGTGACAAAACGGTTTATGTTACATGAATAGCATAGATAACACAGGTTTTGATAACATAACATGTGTCATAATCACTAACAGTTTGAGTCAAAATTCAATGCTGGAAAACTGAATGATGTTTATAGATGTAAATATTGACTTTTATATATAGCCTGAGTCTAAATTTAGACTAAAATCGTTAATGAATATGGACCCAGCTATATAACGCACGTTACTTTGACGTCATCGTCTATAATCAATATGGGCCCAGCTATATAACGCACGTCACTTTGACGTCATCGTCTATAATCAATATGGGCCTAGCTATATAACGCACGTTACTCTGTTTGACGTCATCGTCTATAATCAATATTGGTTCGGCTGCATGAACGCTTTAGCGAATTTTATCATATAAATATGGCAATATGTTTAAAAAGGAAATATGTCCGTCATCAGTTTTGCGAAAAAGTTCCTTTCCGATAGCTAGCACAAGTCATACTCATTACATGTAACATACCAGTGACAGTTTTGTAAGTTTTATGGACCTACCAGTTATGTGAATAAACATATGTTTCGATTTATATTTGTTCTGTTCCGACAGAATCCTTGTCACAAAACTTTGCCCTCTTCAATGGGCGAGTTTCTTCGTAATTGCGTTCATGCGTTAATTCAGGTTCATTCCAATATGAATGTTCATGTCCGAACGCAGGCTCACTCTTAGATTTTTGTCTATAGCCGCCATTTTGCATATCAGTCGGCACGATGTTGAACTGGTCGAATTGCGATGGAGGCGGAAGATCGCAGTTTTGAACTCCTTTGAAACCTTCTACAGGTGTCTGTTCGTCCACAGGGTATGAAGATGTATTAGCATACTGTGGTAGCGGATAGTAGTTATCGAATCGTTCAGGATTATTTACACCCGGGTAGCCTCCATTTGGGAAATATTCGTGGGACAGTGGCGCACAGTGTTCAATTTTGAGAACCGGTTCTGCTGCGTAGAGACTTTGTTTGTACTGCGCATGTTGTGCGTAGTGATAGTCCGAAGGCGGGACACCAACTTGCGCATATGCGTTCATCATCGCTCTATCTGATTGAAAGTTTCTGAAAGAAAAGAAATAAAATATCAAAGTTTACCCTTAATCTGGTGAACTTTCATGTAAGAAATAATGGCATCATGAATATTTATTAGACTGTTTTATAATGGTACATAAACACAGGATTTTTACCATGGCAGAAACTGTAGAATGGCATCTGTACAAATCGACATGTATTAGTAAACAGAGCGGACCATGAACAGACAACTCCCACAGGGGTCGTCTACTAAGGGTCTACTCTGTTTGGAAATGCGCTTAACCCTTTCCTTGTTCTATTTTATTAGAATTGTCAGTACCTACTGAATATTCATGGACAAAATAGTTATAATCAATACTTATAATGTGGAATAGTGTTTCCATTTTAGAAAGTAAAGAAATGAATATCTCTAATTTTGGTTAAAGCAAACCTTACAGTGAAGAAAATATTCCAAAACAGGGAATTAATATAATACATAAATACTTGACATGATAATATTTGAAAAAGGCCCTTAGTGCTCGAAATATTAGATCAAAGCAATTCAAAACTTACAGTCTATAATATTATATCGTATGTTAGCGCTACAAACTTATTTCAAATTAGAAATTAAGAAGTGTGGTTGAAGTTGATTATAATTATAGTATTATATACTTAAGGTTATATGTTTGGCTGTCTGACTACACCTTAAAAGCATGTGTTTGGTCTGTCTGACTACATCTTAAGGACATGTGTTTGGGTTGTCCGACTACAAACGACGGACGACTGACGTCGTGTGGAATAGTCCATTTTTAAACGGGTTATTGCAACTCTTAGAAGGTTGAACCACGTCATGTTTGTTTTGGAAATGGTACGCTATTTATTTACGTACATGAGCATTACGTCATACGGTGGTCATTTGCAAAGAAACATATTATTCGTTTTCTTTTTGTTACCGTGTGGAACTGAGGTACATTTAGCGTAATAGTTCCTAAACACGATGCTATCAAATAGGGTAAATCTAATGTCAATCTGTCCTGAAATAACTCCAATCTGATTCAAATCAAGTGATAAAAGTGAGAAAGAAGCACGTAGGTTGAATCCGTGGTGGTTGTGAGAAAATGTTAACTACATGTATTTGTAGTTTGTCTGGATCCGTGGTGGTTGTGAGAAAATGTTAACTACATGTAGTTGTAGTTTGTCTGGATCCGTGGTGGTTGTGAGAAAATGTTAACTACGTGTATTTGTAGTTTGTCTGGATCCGTGGTGGTTGTGAGAAAATGTTAACCATTTGTAGTTTGTCTGGATCCGTGGTGGTAGTAAGAAAATGTTACCTATTTGTAGTTTGTCTGGGCCAGTGGTGGTAGTAAGAAAATGTTAACTATTTGTAGTTTGTCTGGATCCGTGGTGGTTGTGAGAAAATGTTAACCATTTGTAGTTTGTCTGGATCCGTGGTGGTTGTAAGAAAATGTTAACTATTTGTAGTTTGTCTGGGCCAGTGGTGGATGTGAGAAAATGTTAACCATTTGTAGTTTGTCTGGGCCAGTGGTGGATGTGAGAAAATGTTAACCATTTGTAGTTTGTCTGGGCCAGTGGTGGTTGTGAGAAAATGTTACCTATTTGTAGTTTGTCTGGATCCGTGGTGGTTGTGAGAAAATGTTAACCATTTGTAGTTTGTCTGGGCCAGTGGTGGATGTGAGAAAATGTTAACCATTTGTAGTTTGTCTGGGCCAGTGGTGGTTGTGAGAAAATGTTACCTATTTGTAGTTTGTCTGGGCCAGTGGTGGTTGTGAGAAAATGTTAACCATTTGTAGTTTGTCTGGATACGTGGTGGTTGTGAGAAAATGTTAACTATTTGTAGTTTGTCTGGGCCAGTGGTGGTTGTGAGAAAATGTTAACCATTTGTAGTTTGTCTGGATACGTGGTGGTTGTAAGAAAATGTTAACTATTTGTAGTTTGTCTGGGCCAGTGGTGGTTGTGAGAAAATGTTAACCATTTGTAGTTTGTCTGGATCCGTGGTGGTTGTGGGAAAAGGTTAACCATTTGTAGTTTGTCTGGGCCAGTGGTGGATGTGAGAAAATGTTAACCATTTGTAGTTTGTCCGGGCCAGTGGTGGATGTGAGAAAATGTTAACCATTTGTAGTTTGTCCGGGCCAGTGGTGGATGTGAGAAAATGTTAACCATTTGTAGTTTGTCTGGGCCAGTGGTGGATGTGAGAAAATGTTAACCATTTGTAGTTTGCCTCGGCCAGTGGTGGTTGTGAGATAATGTTAACCATTTGTAGCTGGTCTGAGCCCGTGGTGGTTGTGAAAGAATGTTGTAGTTGCAATAACATAGATTCCAAGAATGTAGCACTTGCTGTAATATGGATTCTGCTATAACAAAGACTCCAAGAATGTAGCATTAGCTATAATATAGGTTCCGAGAATGTATAGATTGCGAGAATGTAGCATTTGCTATGCCATAAGTTCCGAGAATGTATTTACCATAATATAGATTCCGAGAATGGGGCATTTGCTATACACGTAATATAGATTCCGGGAATGTAGAATTTGCTAAAACATAGATTTCGAGATTGTACCATTGCTAAAACATAGATTCCGAGAATGGGGCATTTACTATGGCATATACATGTATTGCGAGAATGTAGCATTTACTATGACATAAATCCGAGAATGTAGCATTTACTATGCCATAAATTTCGAGAATGTAGCATTTGCTATTACATTTACATAGATTGCCAGAGTGAGGCATTTACTATGACATAGATTCCGAGAATGAGGCATTTACTATGACAAAAATTCCGATAGTGTAGTATTTACTATGACATCAATTCCGAGAATGAGGCATTTACTATGACATATACATTCCGAGAATGTAGCATTTACTTATGCGAATGTCGAACAAAGTATTGTATAATGCTACTCGGATTGTAAATCACACGTCAGCACGATGTTATAATTATGAAATCCTTGAAATAATATCGGTAAGTAAAGTGCTCATTTAGATTGTGCAGGTATTAATTACAACTGATATAATTACATGTATATCGTCAACATTTGGTTGCGCAGGAAATTAGATAGTTGAACATATTCAAACAAGTCATACGAATTCTGGACAGGTCAACCACTGAAACAGTTGAATCCATAAATCAGCATTGCTCTGAGATAGTATCCCCTTTGATGTGTACACCTTACATGATGTGTTTGATATTTGGCAGAGTCGGAGAATACATCAGCAGCAAGACCAGTCAGTATAACTTACCCGTCTTGGGAGTCACGAAAACCTTTAGCAAACGGATTGTGATCTATCTTCAGCTGAGTAATCTGAAATATTAATGCATACTGATAACATTCAACAAAACCTCTAGTCAATTTTAAGTTAACACATTATCCACTTAATTGATCATATCAAAAGCATCCATACAACCCATTTAACGTTTTACCCATGTCAGATCCACACAGTACACACCCTATGTACACACAGTATACTCTCTCTGTTTTTGGAGCGGGATGGGGTGGGTGGGTCACTTGCGTTGGTACGAATGCAATATTTTAGTTATAGCATAGTTAGCCCGGGTCCAATGTGCCGGGGTTCTTCATGAAGCGTGGGGCACCTAAACTCATCATTTTTCCGAAGGACTTGAACTATATGACTTATTTTCATGTACCATAAATCCCTCCATTTTAGCTTAAACATTATTTTAGAGTAGAAGTTAGTAGCGCGTGACAAAGTAAAACAATCGGCAGGTGGTGAGATTTATATTTACACCGGTACCGTGAGCCAACCGGTATCATGGAGTGGATTTACTTGTGGGCTTTTTCCTGTATCTTTTATGAGCAACGTAAAGGTGAATAGTGATTCATTGCACAAATCCTGTCGGTCATGAAATACTTTTTTAGCTCGACATCATGCATGAAACACTTCATCATGCATAAAATATTTTATGAGCTAAATATCATGCATGAAATCTACTTTATGAACTTGGCATCATGCATGAAATACTTCATGAGCTTCACATCGAGCATGAAATATGTTATGGGTTTGACACCGTGCATGAAATACATTATAGGTTACATACCGTGCATGAAATACTGTATGGGTAACCCGCCGTGCATGCAATACTTAATGGACTACAAACCGTGCATAAATACTTTATGGGCTACACACCGTGTGTGAAATACGCCGTACATAGAATAAAGAAACGAACTTGTCAAAAAATCTGATAATGTTTTTTCATAGTTTCAATATAAGCATTGTCAGTTTACGACAAATTAAAACCAAGAACGGTGTCTCAAAATCATTTATTATACCAGTAAACATTTATGTTTATGACGTCACGATGCTTTAGTTTTGCGCAGTTCATGAATGTACATTTTATTCGTTTCCATATTGGCAACGCATATGACTTAGGTCGAGTCTATGCACTTGTCGCACAGACAGATGAATGAATGAATGAATGATGCCATACACATTAATACTTCTAAATATAACACACCACTCACGACAAGTGACATGTTATTTTTCATCAATTTGCTAGACTATCAACTATCATTTTGGGGCAAGTGTATTAATAAAAGGGACAGTAAATCCCCTCTAAAACGACCACTTTATGAATAAACATAATTGTGTTTAAAAACAGGTGGTTGTTTAACTCTTTTGGCGCCAAATTTAAAAGTGTCGTCTGCAATAATAATTTCATATTAAATATAATTTTAAACTAAATAATAAGTAAAACATTTGTTTTTAAAAACCTGTATGCTTGGGCTAAAAACATACAGAAAACATTGAAGTCCCAGGTCAGATGACGCCTTGATTAGGCGGCATCTGACCTGGGACTGCACTGTTTTCAATGGTGCCAACAGGCGACATTGGCGCCGAAAGAATTAATAATGCAGGACAATAGTAATCTAGAAGCTCTTGTTGGATATTTCTGCATTACTTTTGTCCTGCATTAAGATACCACCTGCGTTTAAGACCGAGAAATAGACGTCGTGTTGTTGGTCACTTTAGAGTAGGATTTTCCTGTACATGTATTTCATACAAAGCATACAACAAAAATGAAAGGGAATACCAGTTTTTGTAAACTGTAACTAATATTTTATATTCTTAAGTTAATATTTCAAGTTTACCATACTGAGTGCACAACAATTGAGAAAAACTAAACGTAACTATTGGACTGCGCCATTCCAATTTGTATCTGATAAGTTTGATGGTTATATATCGTCGGTCTCGTTCGAAAAGGACGTAACTACGAAATTGGCCAAAATGTGTTTTTGACATTTTCGAACAATGAAATATCTGCGCGCGAAATGCGAAAATACCGGATCTGCTACCCAATTGTAAAGCTTTAAAATTACCACGTGAGTAAAAGTCGTACCATGATTGGTCAAATATTTCTCCGGGCGAAAACGACGTATCTGCAGAAAACACACCAATGGATGTTTTGGAAGGAAGATTCGCTTCATATCGACTTTATTATCAATGCGTGAGTCTATATATATGTTCTAATTTAATTTATATATCTCCCGAAAGATATGACTGAGCTATGATCTATTTATTTTTGTCAAATTAATAACAGTTCATAATGACAATACGTCAGCGGTGTGCTTGGACACAAACATCAGCTGAATTCAACTAATAACCAGAGTGTTTACATTACATAGTTACCCAAATTAATAATAAAACAACTACATTTACGACTGGCTGACATAATTACTCTAACAATCACATATTTGTAGATACTGTTGTACTTTCAGTTTTACATTTGCATGTACGTCTTTTTCGAACCTCACTAATTTTTCCTTTGCTTGCAGATACGCGATTTTCGAACCAGTAGATGGCATCCATACTATGTCTTCCAGAGGTTGTTCTTGTGAAAATTTTATCATATCTCACATTGTCTGAGCTACTTCAAAGCGTGAACAGAACATGCGTACGACTGTATAGTATTATAGAACAAAATTCAATTCTTTGGAGAGACATTGATATCGACTACTGGGTGACTATTTCGTCCAAAGATCTTGCGAGAATACTCAAACATGCAAGGAAATTTGAAACATTCCTACTACCGTTGGCATTCAAAGAGTGCAAGGCGTATGAATTAGATTTCCTTTTTACAACTGGTCTGTGTAATGCCAAGCAGCTATATTGGCTTGATATAAGCAAAAACCCAGTATCAACATTGTGTTTCCTGCAATATCTACCATCACTAGTCACACTAAATGTATCGGAGTGTACAAACCTCGTTGATGAGGACTTTATTGTGATAAAAGCGTGCCAGACTTTAGATCAGCTCTATTTATCATACACCAACCTGACTCCAGTAATTGCAGTTAATATATGTGCAGAACTGCAACTGCTGGCTTTAGACCTGTCAAGTTTCTGTTGAAAATCTTGATACAATTATCAGTGAGTCAATGAGTGTTGTCTATGCATCGTTTCCTGTTCATGTAGACGATAGAGACATTGAGTTGTTGAGGCAGAACCACATGGACTGTAACCTTAAACGGGTTTGAAAGCAGTCATGTTTTCTCGTGGTAAACAGCTTGTGGCTCTTTCATTAAAGCGACGTGCCCGCGATGGGAACATCCGCGATGGGAACATCGATGAGAAATGTTATGAAAATAATAATACAATGCTCGATTCAGATGAATCGTTAGATTGTGATGATGATGTGAGAGACCCTGATTTTGTACCAAAGAGAAAGAAAAAGAAATCAGAGTTAGTGAACAAGATCATACAAAATGTCACTAAGAGTTCACAGTCTGTGTCTTTGACGAATTTGACATGCGATGAAACACTCTCGTTAGATTTGAGTTACCCTAGTTTTGATGAGGAAACAGACAGTGAAGGGCCTAATGCATGTACATTGCCGACCAAAGTAATAGAGCCCAATGACCTTGTACCAAACCAGAGACAATCTTTGCACCAGGCTATTACATATTGTGTAACTGAGACCCAAAGAGCAGTTGATTCTATTGATGAGAGTACTGCAGAAAAACGTGAAACTGTCAGTGACACATACGTTTACTTAAGTACACATCAGAAAAGGTGATTCAATATAAGACAAACTATAATTCAGAATACAGAGATCTCCCAGAGCCACGTAAGACTAGTGTCGATAGTGATTTTGAAAGCTTGTATGCGAAATCGCTGAATCTGAAAAAAACGAAGTTCACTCACCTACAGCAACTGAAAGACGTAATACCCAAGGATTACCACGGGTTTTATGACAACTTGCCACACTGCTAATTTTATGACGCAATTAATCTAACTTTAGCAAGACGTAGTTGCGGGTATGTGTTTGCTCCGTTCACCAGTGTCCAATGAGAGAACCATGTAGAGTGGTGTCATGCATCTGATCTACTGATTCAACCCTTTACCACATTAATGTTATTAAATCTACACTGATACATTAGAATCGTATAAAATGTTTATGTCTTTTCACAGAACTAGCTTTAGTAAACACATTAGATCCAGACAGACGAATCTTATGAGTGCTACATGTTCTAGATCTACTCTGTTTGCATATACATACGTTTGATGAAGGGGTTGATCAAGAAAAAACATGTCTAAGATACGTTTGCAATTCCTTAAAATTGATATTTGTTCAAAGAGTACTTAGATACAATCTGAATAATCCTGGTTATGTTTTTGTCTGCAATATTAAACCTTTACGTCAGTTACATTAGTATTCTGTTTCAAAATTAAAGATTCATAATAAAGTCGTCACTTTTCGAAAAGGTAAACAGAGTGTCTAACAGCTTGTATCTTGATTAGACACTGTGCTACTCGGCGTCTCATTAGAATCCAAGCTGTTTGCGAAGGATATGACCAGTAGTGACTATATCACTATTTAGCATAATAGGAGTTTACGTCTGCATCGTTTGTTGTATTAATACCCTTACAATTTGTTGTGTTAACTTTCATCTTAACCCTTTCAGTGCCTTAATTGTCGTCTGATAGACATATTTTGTCTGCTACAAGTTATAGGATGGACGTTTGTTCAATGTCTTTATAAAATAATAAAGAGGGCGTCAAATAGTTTGGATCCTTATGAGACGCTGAGTTACTCGGCGTCTCATCTGGATATAAACTTTTTTGCGTGTGATATTACAGACCCGTCGTCATGGTACTGAAGGGGTTAAACATTAAAGTTAATAGTTTTTAGGAACTGTTTGTTAAACTAATCAAACCTTAGTCTGTTTTATTTATGCCGCCTGCTCACTATGAATATTATACCACTCATATTTAAGGTGTGTATACTCCCAAAGCAAACCGTAAGACTTTAATATATACAATTTTATGCACTAACATTGTTGACTCTGATCGGACAGCTCCTTATTAAGATGCTTTCTGGCCTAGGTCCACTCTGTTTGAAAAAGAAACATACAGATTCGACATGTGTCATGAGAAAAAGGACCCTCGACTTATCCGTTACTTTCTGTCTCGATCGGCTTTCTATGTAACATTGAGTTTAATTCATTAGCATCACGGTTGTTTTAATGGCGATAATTGTGAGTCTGATTAGCCGCCGGGTCTGAACCGCGGCGACTAATCAGGCTCTATACTGTCTAAAGACGGAATTGTCCAATGGCCCATTGCCCATGTTGACAGCCATTTATCTTTAGACACTGATTTCTGAAGACTTACAATGTAATACGGCATCTGATATGACATTTCACAAAATTTGGTCACTGCAACGCAGTTCTAAGATATCGTAACTGAAAAACTGTTGATGAGAACAAATCGTAACTCAATTCCAAAATGTCGCAAATGTAAAATGGCCAAATCAATAATATCGTAAGTTACATATCATAAACAATAGTGATGATGCAGTATTATGTGTATTTTCATTTGTTAAGTTACCATTTTGCCATGATTCACGCTGAATTTGGTAGGCATATCTTTAATTTTGTTCAAAATAAAAAGTTTTTTGTTTCTCCTGTAAAGTTGGTGTTTTTCACTTACCTCCTTTTCGAGTGAGGTCGACGATATGTACATGTATTACAAATAAAAACAGAAATGAATTACATGTACAATGATATCCAGGGCAGTGATTCTCGAAATGTTTCATATGGCTATTTGCATTCAAACATAGACAGGTAACAAATGAAAACACCAGCCCCACACATGGAAGTCCCATATGGGTCCGCTTATAACTTATAAGTCAATGTATTAACTTGCCATATTTGTGTGATGGTACATGAAGAAAACACTTACGTCGGTATTCTGGTACGCTGTCACGGTGATGAACTGTGTCTCCGGAAAGAAATGAGTTTGCAGGGTTTTGGGATCGCCCTTTTTACATGGCCCTACCTCAATGACGTTAATCCTCGGCTGATATTTGTGCATTGAGTTGATGACGATCTGAAAAAAGCCCAGAACATATCAATTTATGAATGTGCTATAGTATGAAGCGGCATACTTATCTGTAGTTTCTTTTGTGAGTCGCAGGTAGTTTTCTGACCCTTCGTTTGCTAATCGCGTCAATATACCTACCTGTAAATAGTGAAGACCCAGATGAGACAGCTCCTGCAGGAGCTGTCTCATCAGGGTCTGCACTATTTACAAGTTGATTGAGCAACCAGCGCACTCCACAGCAGTGATTGCACAGCGAAATACTTGTACACAGTGAAGATATATGTAATTATACAACAGGGCATGGGTAAAGATGGAGAAATGTATTTTAAAATTCAGCAAGCGAAGGGTTAAAGTACACTTTAAAAGTCTAGTAGTTTGGAATGCTAAGACGCCAGAAGCCGGACCTCCGTGATCGACTGATAACCACTGCGGTTCGAATCCCGCACTGAGCATTTTGGATTTTTCATGTGAGGAAGTCTTTCAGCTGGCTTGCAGTAGGTATAAGTGGTTCTACCCGGGTAGTCTCATGAGCATGACATCATACAATTTGTTCCATACATAGTCAGAACAAACACTAGGGTCTTCCTCCACCTGTAATTCGCTAAATATCGCGATATAACTGAAATACTGCCAATGCGACGCAAACTCCCGATACAAACAAACAAATAACGACGCTTCTTGGTCAGATAAAAAAATGTGTCTTCACTCCCAATTTGCTTCGATCGGATACTTCAGTATATTTATAATCTACTCATTAAAATTTAATGTGCGGCTTTGTCAGACCCATTTGAGCCCAGTAGATTCTTCAATGTTTATATATTGGATTAGTCCATTTTTATCTAAGGGGTGCCTGGCCTAAAATTTCAATTCGTTTTGTTTTATATTGAAATTCCTATCAGTAAACAGTGTAGACTCTGATTAGACGCCGCATTATGCGGCGTCTGATCAGGGTCTACACTATTTGCCTACGTCCCATATATGTGATCGTGGGAACAAATGGGTTAAATGTAATTTCAATAACATTTAACTGGCTCGGTATTATTCGTCCAGTGACATATAAAAAAATATAAGAGTGGGTGCGTTGGCTTTACAGCGCCAGAGAGAAATGAAACAAACACTTTAAATACAGGTTCACACAGTGTGCTTGACGAATGCTCCTTTTACCTCGTCATATGTCTGACGTAAGTTATTTCGTCCAATTCACCATGGATACCATGAATTGCGTGTTCGCTTGCATCTAGCATCTAGTTTTTGTACAAAAAACATATTGTAGTCTTTGTTACATGTATTTGATTGGTCGATATCACCATGAGAAATATTTCTTTAACTAAAGTTTGAGTCACTATCATAACCTGATTTCTGTCCAACAATATTAAAGAAAACACTGGCAAATCACACACGTATGCAAAAACAAACCGCAAAGGGGGTTGAGATTGAACAAACACTAATTAATTTGTGTTTAAAACAAGAACGTGGGCTGGACATTGGTACATACTGACTGAGAAAATATTAATGTTCTTTATGGGATGTCCCCTAAGTATACCTTCGGCTTCGGGCCTTAAACGTTTTTCGGACTGACTGGTAAGTCACTATGATACAATAAGGCCCTCGGTTGGCTGTACTATTTCTTATATTTTTATCGACTAAAAGCAGTGATACAGTGCCCTATACGAAGTAACGCCGCATATCAGTGAGTGATATAGTGCCCTATACGAAGTAACGCTGTATCTCAGTGATCTAATAGTGCCCAATACGAAGTTTCCTCCATGTTTATTTAATCGCGACCAGACTCTCAAATAGTCAAGATACATGCCGTCTAATATATAATTCTTCTATCTAATTTAAGATAGTCGAATGGCAGTCCCTCGTCATCATGTCATCTCATCATTCATCGGCGCTATATGACCTATTCAGTGTCGCAGTGCCGTAAAACCCAAAGAGAGAGAGAGAGAGAGAGAGAGAGAGAGAGAGAGAAAGAGAGAGGGGATGATACAGATAATCCCGGGCGCGATGCCCTACTCTTATTATCGACAGAGTTTATCTGGTTCTTTTATATGTCCAGTGTTAAGCACTGATACATCAGACCTCAGTTTATAGTTTCGTCCAAAGGGCCTTGTCCACACGACCACGTCCGCAATTTCCTACTTTGTTAGGTTGAGCCGAATTTTCTACGAATATACAGATAATAGATATGTTAAAAATGGTCTACATGCAACTTGCAGGTATCTACTTTATTTTAAGGGTTGGGGTTGACTGGGGGTAGTGGGGCGGGGGTAATTTATTGTTACAAACAAAAATGCCATTTAATGGTCACAAAAAATAAGAGGTTAAAATCAGTATTTTAACCCAATCTTTCAAATTACCGCGTTTGCACGCATTTGCAACAGAGCAGACCAAGATCAGATGGCTCCTATAGGAGGCGTCGGATCAGGGTCTGCTCTGTTTGCTACTGGAATTTTAAAGATCTGTTTCTTTACTTTCTAAAATCGCTCGGTCAGACGACTTACCGAAATACAGAAATACAAATGTACATGTACCCCCGAAATAGCTGTAATTTAAACACAAGTAGCACCGAGCTGTATGTCAAACCACACCAATAGATAATAAAGAAGTGTGTCACCAAATTACATTGTATGTTTGTGTGACATAAATCACTTACAATAGAACCCCTCTAATGCGACCACTTGAGGAATAACCATATCTGTCTTTATAAGCAGGTGGTTGCTTAATGCAGGACGAAAGTATATATAGGAGCTTTCTGCATAACTTTCGTCCTGCATTAAGCTACCACCTGACTATGTCACCCTGAATTATGCCCCTTTTTGGTGGTCGTATTAGAGGGGTTTTACTGTAAATGTATTGAAAATATGACAGGAAAATACCCGAGGTTTCAAGAGTTTTGTTATTATCAAGAAGTCACGAACCGATCGCTATAAACGTCACCCACTAACCGAAAAAAAATTCCCCAACTTGATTGCAAAAATAAGAATGGCTGTGCGTCATTCGCTTTATGTAATGCAAAAACTGGACACGATACTGAAGCAATTGACGTGTTTCAGTTGTTTCCAGACAAAAAAAATGAACAAGTTTTCTTTGGGGGGGTTTTCAAAGATATTTCTACTGATTCAAGTCAAACTTTGCTTTCAGAAGTTTTACTTCCGTTGCCGGGTCATATATAAATTTGTAGCAGAATTCGTTTCCAAGATACATTCCAAGAATGCATTACGACGGGTTAGGGTGTTATTCGTCATCTGTTCCGATCCAACTCCGGTTAATGCCATTAATTAGTGTTTGTCAGATTAAAACGACAGATTAAAACCAAACACTTTCTTACGAAACTGCAAACGAGAAAGTTCAAGCAGGTGTCATTTTAGCATTGTGACGACCGGTTCCTTGAACTTTAGCATGTAACTGACAATTTTGTAAATATCGTAACGTGTTGCACGATGGAATAAAAATACACGATGATGAGATTACATTTAAAATATCTTTTTTTTAAATTTATGTTTTATTATTTGATATGAAAATAGGCCTTCACAAAGACAAATGATGCCTTCCGTTTATTCAACTGATACAGCGAGCGCGTGCCTAAATGGATTATCACACACGTGCTTGCCATTCACTGGATTATCACACCTATTACTACTAATATTATATAACTGTTAATCGTCTGAGCGGAACCTTTACATTAACATACAGTTGAACTTCGATAACTCGAACTCCAAGGGACCGTACAAATTAGTTCGAGATAATGAGTTCGAGTCATCCGATTTCTAATCTGAACAATTTCTCAAGGCCACAGCTTAATACAGGTCTAAAGTAATGCTGAAAGCTCCTGTAGGAGCTTTCAGAATTACTTTAGATCTGTATTAAGCTGTCACATGTGTTTCTAGATATCTGTAGCAATTCATTTTAGAGCAATTCTGTGTTGTAAGTTTTGGAAGGACTGAACCTTTTGTTCGAGTTATCCCAAAGTTCGAGTTATCCGAGTTCGAGATATCGAAGTTCAACTGTATAATATATACACATCATCGGCGAGGACATTTTCAAGGACATTTTTAGCTTAGACAAAAACTGTAGGACCCTATCTATATATTCCCCTAAGCAAATAGAGCAGACCTGGGTCTGATTTCGGCCTACTCTGTTTGACTTGGAAACAATGTTCCACCTTCCAAATTTCATTGTAACTATTTTATCCATAAATGTTCAGTAGGTACTGAAAATTGAAATGAACATAGAAGAGAGAACGGGTTGAGTCTTGTTAATAGAGAAGACTATTGTTAATAGAGACGACTATTGTTAACAGAGAAGAATATTGTTAATAGAGAAGACGTTTGTTAATAGAGAAGACTCTTTCGTACGAATGTGTTAGTGAAACGCCCGTAACTTGTTTTTCGTACGAACTTTGTAAGAGAAATTCATAGCCTGCGAAATCCGTTTCTTTATTGAATAAAATATTGCAGAAATCAAGTTCTTAGTTTACGAAGTTTAGTGAAGCGACTGTCTCATTCCACTGCAAAGCATTTCATTGTTCATATGCTTTCATATTGATTGAGCTTAATAACATTCCCAGAGTCAATATTTCTTGCATTAATATTCATATACAGACCAGACGTTAAAAGTAGCACCAGTGCCAGTCTGTAAAACAGATGACAGCTTAACCTTATCCCTGTTGTATATTCATGTAAGAAAAAATGACGTCATTGATATAAATAAGATTATTTTTTATAATGGCTTATGAACACATAACATTTTGGCCATCTGATCTGGGTCTACTCTGCACATGCGCGAAAATGCGCTTACATAAGGGAAAGGGTTAATGCAGGGTGAAAGTAATTCAGAAAGCTTATAAAAGAGCTTTCTTAAAGACATTCATCCTGCAGCCATCTGCTTAAAATGATTTAAATTCTTCTGTAGTAATTTTTTGTTTTAGGGGGGGGGGGGGGGGGCGGGGGTTGACTGTAGTACGTGTTTAATAGGCTGACTTACGTTTCCTCCACAGTGGCCTTTGTTGTTGGTGAGCTTCAGCTTGTTGAACACAATGTCTTGCTTCATCCAGTGGGCACCGGAGTTGGGTGAATCAGGGTGCAGGTATATTCGGCCCGCTACGAAAATGAAATTATACACTGTTTAATTTATAACCCTTGTCCAGGGACATATACATACATACATGTACGTATATATGTGTCTACCTTGTACAGCTGTAAAATTTGTAATATTCTCAAGCTGCGTTCTATGAAAACTGATACTTAGTTTCGATTCCGATCGTTCTTGCATTTGACCTAATATAGTGTTACTCGGCATCTCACACCTAGTATAGTGTTACTCGGCATCTCACACCTAGTATAGTGTTACTCGGCATCTCACACCTAGTATAGTGTTACTCGGCATCTCACACCTAGTATAGTGTTACTTTGAGTTTTATCATGGATCAATCTTTTTGTTAATAATTTAGGTAAATTTAAATAAACTGAAAAGTCCATTAATGAAATTCAACTGAAACATCGGAATATATACACCGCGCAGACATAGTCACATATACACCGCGCAGACATAGTCATATATACACCGTGTAGACATAGTCACATATACACCGCGCAGACATAGTCACATATACACCGTGTATACATAGCCATATAAACACCGTGTAGAGATTAGTCATATGTACACCGTGTAGACATAGTCATTGTTTCGTGAACCTAGTTGCATCTTTGACCTGATCTGACTGACATGCGCAAACAGCTCGAATCCTTAACACTTTCCTCCATGAATATTCATATAAGAAATGATTATTTCATTAATATTAATTAGATTAATTTGATATAATAGCACATAGACACATGACGTTTTGGCCTCGACAGAAACTGTCTATATTATACCATAAGCAAACAGAGCAGATCTGATCAGATCTGATCAGACGGCTCCTAAAGGAGCCGTTTGATCTGGGTCTACGCTGTTTGCAATGACATAGAAAGGCGTACGTATGGAGTAAAAGGTTAGTAGACGCGTTTCACACGGGTCCAATCTGTTCCTCAAAAGCTTTAACGAATCGAAAGTATGTAGTAATTATATACAGTTGAACTTCGATATCTCGAACTTCAATGGACCATACAAATTAGTTCGAGATAACAGAGGTTCGAGTCATACGATTTATAATCTGACCAATATCTCAAGTTCACAGCTTAATGCAGGTCTAAAGTAATGCTGAAAGTTCCTGTAGGAGCTTTCAGCATTACTTTAGGCCTGTATTAAGCTGTCACATGTGTTTCTAGATATATCTATAGCGATAAATTTTAGAACAATTCTGTAATGTAAGTTTTGAAAGTACTGAACTTCGAGTTATCCGAGTTCGAGATATCGAAGTTCAACTGTACATGTAAAAATCGAATTTTAAGTAGACATCAATTTTCCCGCAGGATATGAGTGAAATATAGATGATTCATTCTTGGCATTGTTCTATAACGAGTAAACAACTAAATTGTTAACACTCATGCCTTGGCGAATTCTAGCCAATGATTACTAATGGAGGAAAGAAATACAATTGTGAAATTTATCACATAAAGCATGAACATTGGGTAGAAACAGATCAACACATTGTAATTGTGTAACATGTGCGTGCAAATGAGTTGCACGAGGAAAACGGGCACTGTCAGAGTGGCACCGACAGGCCGAGTGGATGGCTTTCGGTCAAAACTACAAAACTGACAAGCAGAGCAGAGCCTCATACACTAATAATGGCAGAGTAGAGCCTCGCGCACTAATAATGGCAGAGTAGAGCCTCATGCACTAATAACGGCAGAGTAGAGCCTCGTGCACTTAGAGCCTCGTGCACTAATAATGAAAGAGTAGAGCCTCATGCACTAATAATGATAGAGTAGAGACTCATACACTAATAATGACAGAGCAGAGCCTCATACACTAATAATGACAGAGCAGAGCCTCATACACTAATAATGGCAGAGATAATAAAGTTGTGGCTGTTCCGATTCCACATGGTTGCATTTCCCCAGTGACTATTTTTCTCGTGACGCAACTTGTGTTGTTTCTTAAACCTTTTCCTCCATATATATTCGCATTATACGCCTTTGCAAACAGAGTAGACCTAGATAAGACGGCTTCTGCAGGATCCGCCCGATCATGGTCTGCTCTGTTTGCTTATGAAATCATACAGATCTGTCATGGTTAAAATTTCCTGCATTCATGTGCCTTTAAAAAAATCACCAAATTGATAAGCATTGTGTCTTTATTTCTTATATGAATATTCATGAAGATAAGGGTAAAGAAATGAAGGTTCGAACTACGTCATAATGTAGCCGTTAACCATTTCCCTGATGAATATTCATATAGGAAATAATGACGTCGTAAATATGAATAAGATTGTTTTTATAATGGTTTATGAACACATGACATTTTGCCTCAGACAGAAGTTGTATAATCGGATCTATATTACACCATAAACAAACAGAGTAAACCCTGATCAGACGGCTCCTTTAGGAGCCGTCTGATCTGATCTGGGTCTACTCTGTTTGCAGATGCGTCAAAATGCGCTTACATAAGGGAAAGAGTTAAATAATACAATATACTGACTTTTTGGCAACTTCTCGGCCTCCCCGACAGGAATCCATTTTCCGTTTTGGAATTTCCAGTGGTGGTTATCGGCGAGTACCATGTCGACGTACACATTGTAGATCTTGCTATGGATGAGGCCCGTTAGACTGAACTCTAGTACAGGGAACATACGTCTACAAGGAAAAGGGAAAATATAAAATGTACATGTACTTGTAACAATATAACATAGGACAGCATGAAACACTGAAAAATAATACAAATTCCATCAGCATTTTATTGTATTTCTTGCGAACAGTTTGACTCCAAGCCGGGGTATTATTAAGACAAAACATTTAGTCAAAAGCACACTAACATAGTGTCATAGGAATACAGCTGACGAGAGTTGAGAATTGTCGGGTGATGGTCTACATTGTTTAACACGCATCACTGCCTGTAGTATTTTACAAAAAAACATGCAGACCCTAATATCATATAATCTTATAGACCCTTGGTTACTCTTTATTACTTAATTTTTTAACTTTATTATTAATTGATTGTGAAAATGTTCTAGTAACCTACCTTCCTTGCTTGGTGACAATCATTTCTGTTGTATGAACATGGAATTTGGACCAAAGCTCCCTGTTACAAAGATACACTGCTGCTTTGCTTCCGTTCGTTGGTGGAGTCTGGATGCCATAGTTCCACTCACTCTGAGCCTTGGCAGCACCTACTTGTAGAGGTTGGCTGTAATCCGTGTCCCGGTCTTTCTGTGATTCCGGAGCCTGGTACAGATACGGATAAGTGAGTGCATCACGCGGTACGTCAGATGGTTCGTATTTGATGTATTTGTAACCTGGGAATCCGTATGCGCCGTTCTCTTGGTAGTAGTTTTGAGCAGCGGGAAGATCATAAGGCTGGGCTGGAAGAATTTGCTTCAGTTCAATAACGTTAGCGTCTTGCTGCACATCAGCGTTACCCTCGAGATATTTTGTATTCATGGTGGATAGTGTGACATAGTGTCCATCCTCGCTCCCAGTCTCCTTGTCGCGGTCGCTCTCCTCCGCGCTGTATGAGTCTTCGCCACTGGACGACTCCACCTGTCCATCCACTCTCCTGGTAGCCTCTTCATCAACAAACAGTGCCTCCCTGTTGTACTGCGATGCCTCCTCAGTACCTTTCCCTGTCTGATAATACTTGCCATGACAGTAACTGTCCCTTAACATCTCACTCGACAGAATTGTCGCACTTGACATGTTTTGCTCACTTTAACACTATTTCCTGACCTAAATAGCAGTTTTTCCTGATACTTTGTTGTTTTCACACTTATTAACAATCCCACAGTATGTTCACGCTGTCTAAATAAAAGGTAATAGTGAACTGTTCCGTTTTTAAATAAATCCTATATGACCTTTCTTCATCGATGTCCGTTGCAGTTATGAAAATTCTCTTTTCTGTTTGAATATTTTAACTTCTCTGAATATTTGACTCAAATTGTGAGCGAGGCTACGATCTCTATGGAAATATCCAATTACCGTTATTAACTAGTCACTGACAGGTGTGTCAGATTGAGGTAGAACTGGTCACTACGTTGTCCGATTTCTTTTGTTCGCTGACGACACCGTTACGCAAACAGACACAAGTCGTGAAAAACTCGCACGCTCGCCACAGGTACATGATTAGTTTTAAAACAGACCTGGTCATAATTAACCAGTAAATTGAACGATCGGCCATATGACATCCCTGACAGCAAGTGAAAACTGTGAAACTTTAATCACCCTGCCAATGCCGGGCAATTGATCAATCAGAAGAATGGGCTTGGTCACTTCTAGTTTCCCATATGTTTCGTTGACAGGTGATATATGTTTTGTTAGAAATTTAGGCAACAGATCAATGATGAGAGGAACCCTCTTTACACATTGTGTCTCATGTAAGGCTGGTCTTGGTCTATATTGATGACAAAACCGAAACGGTACATCTTATTGTTGATAGGGGTTGTTAATGTACGACAGTTGTTCAATTCTTTCGAAATAAGTTTTTTGACGAATCATATCCTTCCCCATGTGAGACTTTCAAGTACAGGTAGACTTACATACCGACCTCCCATTCAATGGGGGGGGGGGGGGGGGGGGGGGCGTTTTCTGTTAATTTGTCCAAAATTTGAACTTCTTAGAAAAAAGTATTACTATAAATGGCCTACTATACAGAAATTTAAAAACCTTATGTGTCTTAAAAACAAGAAAATTGTCACCGACATAGCTAAATACGTTTATTTTGCAAACCAATTGAGAGTTCAATAAGAAAAATAGACCCGGAATATTTTCGGATTTCATTTTTTTGTACATTTTGATATATTTAAAATCTGCAGTTTAAAGTTCTTCTAGGCAAACGTTTTGCTTATTATGCATTGCCTTTAAAAATGTATTACTGTCTGTGTACCATGTGTATTGTAATGATGATTTGCCTTTGCTATAAGCATATTATGTATGGTTTATGCAATAAAGGAATTGTATTGTATTGTTTTAACCACACACTTGTTAAATACTTGTTAAAACGGAGTAGACCCAAATCAGACGGCTCTTATGGGTGGCTTCTGATCAGGATCGGCTCTGTTTGCCTATGATATAATATTGATTTAATTCTACAGTTTCTGCAATTTGCCAAACTTCCTGTGCCCATGTGCTATTATAAGATTGAATCTAATTGATATTCATAATGTAATTATTTCTTACATTAATATTCATGGAGTTAAAGTATGATTTTCTAGCTGTTACAAAGTACACTGAGCTACCGAACGCCCATTCAAAGTGGAGTGTTTGATTATACATGTATTGCAGTTATAATTTTTAGCAGTTACAAACTTCCAGAATAAAAAAAACAACAGCGTCAAATCCAATAGGAGCGTTCTGCATTACTTTCGTCCTGCATTTAGCAACCACCTGCTTATAAATACAAATATGGTAATTCCTTAAGTGGTCGTATTAGAGGGGTTTTACTGTAGTTATATCCTGATGAGCCTGTTTATTGTTGGTGATTCATTTGAAGTATTTCCCTCCTATAATCGTCCTTTCACACCTTTGCAAACAGAGTAGACGCATATCAGACGGCTTCTGTATAAGCTCCTGTATAAGCCCTCTGATCAGGGTCTGCTCTGTTTGCTTATGGAATTATAATAGATCTGACTGTACAGTTTCTACCAATTCGTACCAAAACATTCTGTATGCATATGCAATATAGTTGAACTTCGATAACTCGAACTCCAAGGGACCGTACAAATTAGTTCGAGATGAGTTCGAGTCATCCGATTTCTAATCTGAACAATTTCCCAAGGCCACAGCTTAATACAGGTCTAAAGTAATGCTGAAAGCTCCTTTAGGAGCTTTCAGCATTACTTTAGATCTGTATTAAGCTGCCACATGTGTTTCTATATACATTTTAGAGCAATTCTGTATTGTAAGTTTTGGAAGGACTGGACTTTTTGTTCGAGTTACCCCAAAGTTCGAGTTATACGAGTTCGAGGTATCGAAGTTCAGCTGTATAAAAATGAGCTCATATAATAGGCATCATAATACGGACCGAAATCTTAGATTGTGTACAAAATGCAATATGAAATCTATAGAAGACGAATATCACATGTTACTTGTTTGTCCCTTTTATGGTGATATTAGAGCGAAAACCCTAAAGCCGTATTTTTGTAGATGGCCAACGATAACTAAATTCAAACAGGTGATGGCTAATATAAGAAAAATACATGTTTTAGTCTTGGTAGATTTTTACATCAATCATTTAACAAGGCTAACCAAGTTTGATATGGTATATACATGTATGTATTTATGTTTATAAAGACACGTGGAATAATATACATATGCTTAACCCTTCTCTTGAGCACTTATTCTTTGTTTTAGACGTCTTAATTCATATATAAAAATAACGATCAATTTACCTAAATGCTTCTCCCAGTATAGTACAGTTGAACTTCGATATCTCGAACTCGGATAACTCGAACTTTGGCATAACTCGAACAAAAAGTTCAGTCCTTCCAAAACTTACAATGCAGAATTGCTCTAAAATGTATTGCTACAGATATCTAGAAACACGTGTGGCAGCTTAATACAGATCTAAAGTAATGCTGAAAGCTCCTACAGGAGCTTTCAGCATTATTTTAGACATGTATTAAGCTGTGGCCTTGAGAAATTGTTCAGATTAGAAATCGGATTACTCGGACTCCTCTTATCTCGAACTAATTTGTACGGTCCCTTGCAGTTCGAGTTATCGAAGTTCAATTGTATTATCCACTCAGTCTTTTGATTTTGTATAACTGTATGTATGGCCATACACATTGTATAATGTTTAATGCTAATAAAATGTTTTGTATTGTACATGTATAATACATATTTATGAGTTCGTTATACATGAATATTCAACAGGGAAAGAGTTGATCCAGACTGTTTACATGTCACAATAGAATTTCACCTACAGTTTTCATGACAGTTCATTTTATCTACTCTTAACCCTGCATCCTGCGAAATGCACATTGATACGGCTTTGCAAACAAAGTAGAACCAGACGACTCTTGTACGAGCCGTCTTATCAGGGTCTGCTCTGTTTCCATACCCCTTTCCCTTATGTAAGCGCATTGTGACGCATCTTCAAACAGAGTAGATCCAGATCAGACGGCTCATATATGAGCCGTCTGATCAGGGTCTGCTCTGTTTGCTTATGGTGTAATATAGATATGATTCTACAGTTTCTGCCTGAGGCAAAATGTTCTGTGTTCATATGCCATTATAAAAAAATCTTATTAATATTCATGATGTCATTAATTCCTACATGAACAGTGGGATAAAGTCAGTGAATCAAACCAAACAGTGGGATAAAGTCAGTGAATCAAACCAAGCATTGAAATAAGCCTAGTGAATCAAACCAAGCAGTGGAGTAAAGTCAGTAAATCAAACCAGACAGTGGAATAAAACTAGTTAACCAAACCAGACAGTGGAATAAAACCAGTGAATCAAACTAAACACTTTATTGAAGACAGTCTTTCGTTGCCGTAGGCGAGTACGTCATAACTTTTTCAAACTTTTGAATCTAATTTGAGACGCCTATTGACACCAAGATCTAATTGAAATGCCTATTACCACTAATATCTAGATGAGAAGCATATGAACATTAGGATGCAGTTGAGAGGCCTATTGACACTAGACTCTAGTTGAGACGACTATTAACACTAGGGTCTAATTGAGAAGCCTTTTTTAACACTAGAATCTAGTTGCGACGCCTATTACACTAGAATCTAGTTGAGACGCCTATTAACACAAAGATCTAATTGAGAAGCCTATTAACACTAGGATCTAGTTGAGACGCATATTAACACTAGAATCTAGTTGAGATGCCTATTAACACTAGCATCTAATTGAGAAGCCTATTAACACTATAATCTAGTTGAGACGCCTATTAACACTAGGATCTAGTTGAGACGCATATTAACACTAGAATCTAGTTGAGATGCCTATTAACACTAGGATCTAATTGAGAAGCCTATTACATGTAACACTAGAATCTAGTTGAGACGCCAATTAACACTAGGATCAAGTTGAGACGCATATTAAATCAATCTAGTTGAGATGCCTATTAACACTAGGATCTGATTGAGAAGCCTATTAACACTATAATCTAGTTGAGACACCTTTTAACACTAGGATCGAAACCGTTTTCCAGTCTGATTTATTGCAAAGTAATTCAAAACACACATACGCACGCACACACACGCGCGCACACATGCACACACACACACACACACACACACACACACACACACACACACACACACACACACACACACACACACACACACACACACACACACACACACACACACACACACACACACACACACACACACACACACACACACACACACACACACACACACACACACAGTGTCATCGGTATACAGGGAACACTTGCAGATAATTTTGTCAACTGCAGTATAATAGTACGAATTTACATGATTTCTGCCATAGTAATGATTTGACATTTATTTACAGGCTTACTGCGTTTAACCCTTTCCTTTATGTAAACGCATTTTCTAAACCTTTGCAACAAGAGTAGACCCAGATGAGAGGCTTCTGTAGGAGCCGTCTAATCAGGATTTGCTCTGTTTGCTTCTGGTATAACAGATTAGATCCTACAATTTCTACCAATACCAAATCAATCTCAACAAAATTTATGCAGCATTTCTTGATCTAGACCTTAAAATTGACAATGGAAATATCTCTTAAACATTTTATGACACAAGAGACGATTTTGATTTTAATATTGTAAATTCCCCTCATCTCATCTTGACGGAGATGTTCCTCGTGCGCCATCTTATGGGGTTAACATATCTCAACTTTCTCGTTTCTCTAGAGCCTGTTCTTCTGTTGATGACTTTAAAAGTCGAAATATCATTTTAACTGAAAAAGCTGCTTAAGCAAGGATATAGATATCATAAACTAAGAAAAACATTCTCTAAATTTTACCATCGAGATCTCTCTCTTATTGGAAAGGTATAAGTGCAATCTTAAGACACTCCTGTGGCACGGTATCTCACATCCGGAATTTTATGGTGATGTGATTTACAAACTTCGTAAAATTATTGGACATACTCATTTTCTCAGTTTATTCATCAATCATGTTAGAATTTCATCAAAGGGGATATGATACTATAGTACTTACAACATACTGTCTGGTTGTCAACCTTTTACACTTGGCAATCACGCTGCACTCTTTTCATGTACACCGACAGGCAAGGCTTAGTACTAAATGAAGACACCCCTGAAATCTGGAAACGGAAGGAGGACGTCGGATCTTGGTACTATCTCGTTTTTTGTACCCTTTATTACTTTTCTACAGTTAACCTGGTTGCAGTTCAATCATTGAGTACACTAGCGATAGGTGGATCCAGTTCGTTTCACTTAGATATATTTTCGTTTTACATGTACATGTAATTGCCATCGCGGTTGTTATAGATTCTAACAAGTGACCAATATTTGTTTTCATTATTTTTTAAAACTGTGCATAGCTTAGGATTCGAACCCACGACCCCCTGTTTGCAAGACAAGGTACATATCCATTACACAAAAGCTCAGTACATAATATGCGGCGACTTACTCTATTATGTTGCCTGACCTTATGTTTGTGTGCTGTTATGTAAACAACAACATAACAACAAGTCTCAATATATTAGCAATACTTTGTTTTATAGCTTGGTTTACATGTAAGTACAAAACAACAAGTTTGACTTTAGCTGTTACTAATGCAGATACATACATGTATAGATGCACCACGACCTCTGAGTAATGACCTTTGGATCATTCCATTTCAATAGGTTGATACGGAACGCGTGACATTTTTCTTTGGAACTGATTGTTTAAATTTATAATTTTATCATCAATATATCATCCTTCGTGGCGCAATGGGTGACGCGGAAGACTAATAGTCAAAGCGGCTCGCTAATATAATCTTTACAAATAATTTAACCCTTTCCTCCATAGGCTATTTTAGACCCAACCTCTTTGAATGGCTCTACCCAAAAGGAGCATTTACTAGAGAAAAGTATTTTTTTTTTTTAGAAATTTGTAATTTGAAACCATTGTGATAAATAGAGCATTTGCTCCATATGTCATATGAGCTAAATGATTACATGTACTGTAAAACAAAGTTGCATTGAATTCAGAAATAGCTTAGGTCCGGACTAGACACTGGATCAGCTAGCATCTGACCAGGATATGCTGTCTCGATATGCTCTATTGACATATGCAAATATAGGTATTTACTTAAACTGTGGTTATGATAATCTTCAAATACGAAATTATACTGTATAATTCCGTGCTTAAATACTCTAGTTTGGTCTTTTTTATTCTCTTATACATATGATAAAGGGAGGCAAATCTGTTGTAGACACCTTTTAACTATGTCAGCATCGCCTCCCTTAATCTAGTAATATGACGCCTTATTACGTGCATTAATAGTTTTATAGACAATACAGTCTGAAATCTTAAAATTTATAGAAACCTTTTCTGAATGAAAAATAGTAACACATATTTATAATAAACTTGATATTTTAAACATATCTATATGTCTTATATGCATTTATTTCAATATGCTAAACTTTATCTTATATTTACAGGCTGTTTGTTTTAAAGTGTTATTGTTTTATGTTACTGTAGTTGGCAAATATAGCTTTTGATATAGCTAATATTATTTGTTGTAAACCCGACTGAAAATAAAGCTTCTTGTATCTTGTATCCGATTATATTAAATCTGAAATGGATAAAGGTCATGTTTATAGGCATTGTATTACTGGATCTTCAGATTGAGTTGATCATTTTATCCTTCTTATGAAACTTTTGTGTTGGTTCAGGCCATATATCTGTTTAGCTCTGTATATTTTTTTTATAACAATCTCATTATCAAAGTTTACATATATTTCAGAAACTTATGATCAGTGCTAATTTTATGCAAGTAGTTCACATTAATTACATGTCACTTGTCATTATGAATTGGAAATTAACTTCAAATTGTATATTAGAGATTTATAAAGTTGTTGAGCCTTTCTTTACGGAAGCTTATACGGACCCCCTTATATGTTATAATATGGCTAAAATTTTAAAGAGTTATATATCATTGATATTTATAAGGTGATGTTTTATGTGTAGTTATATCATAATTAATATTTATCTTTATCGAAATTTATGATTTTATATATCTACAATATATATAAGTTATTGTTTTTCTGAGCTGTGATATTTACAACCATAGGGTATTATAAAGAGTCCATGCCCAGACCAACTATCATGTCCTATATGACACCCAGTGAGGGTCTTTTACACTTTCTTTTTACATGGCAGTAAACAGTCAGTTTACTGTCTACTTTCTGCTGACTTAAATGCTTTGTGATTGGAAATTCAACCCCTCCCTTTGACAGAGAAGGTCTTTGTTTCTATGCAGCTTGGCGATACCTGTCAACGAAGGTCTTCTTGGACGAATTGTATTAGGGCCTGGAGTCAAGCTCCTCTGGATAGTTGCCGCCTTCAGTAAATTTAAGTACAGTTGAACTTCGATATCTCGAACTTCAAGGGACTACACAAATTAGTTCGAGATAACCGAAGCTCGAGTTATCCGATTTGTAATCTGGACAATTTCTCAAGTTCACAGCTTAATGCAGATCTACAATAATGCTGAAAGCTCCTGTAGGAGCTTTCAGCATTACTGTAGATCTGCATTAAGCTGTGAAATGTGTTTCTAGATATGCGTAGTGATATATTTTAAAGCAATTTTGTATTGTAAGATTTTGGAAGGACCGAATTTTAAGTTCGTGTTAACCCGAAGTTCGAGGTATCTGAGTTCGAGATATCGAAGTTCAACTGTATAGTGTTGTACATACTCCTGTATATCCATAACTGCAGCTGATTAACAAGATTCCAAAGCCGCATGTATTTTGAAAGTGGAAATGTCGTCTTTCTCTTGAAGGTCTTCAAAGTCAACCAGATTACAACGCTCGCAAATGGAGCCAACTTCAACTCCTGTTTGTGTTCGTTTAAGTTATAACATGATTTTGATGATCTGTGTTTGGATGGCCGGTGCTATTCAAAGCTCGCCGAACAAATAGCACCACTGTTAGTGATATATTATAGTTGAGCATTCTAATTCTACGATGGGATAGACACTTTTCCTACACGTACAACATAAAATAAAGTAACCATGTAATCAATAAAGGGCCCAGGGGGAGGGGTCATTGTATTACCACAAGGGCGTCACATTTTCGTAATATTATGACCGCGGGTCAAAATAGCATGACCCCGGTCGTAATATCATGACCTGGTGAGTCATGCTATCACGGGGGTCACTATAGTTCATTACACTGGCAGCGCACAATAAAAAAGTTACACAATCCCGGGTGTGAATTATCCGGTATCAAGTTACCTACCCCCTCGCGGCATTCACCAATCGAGTTCAAGCTACCCTTATCACAGCTATCAATGACCAAGTTCAAGCTACCCTTATCATAAATATCAATAACCGAGCTCAAGCTTCCCTTATCACAGCTATCAATATAGACTCAAAGATATTAATCACTGAGTTCAAAGTACCCTTATCACATATGTCAATAACCAAGTTCAAGCTACTCTTATCACAGATATCAATAATCAAGCTCGAGCTTCCTCCTCCAAACAATAAATAATATTATTATATCAACAAGCAATTTCATAAAATTGATTTCCCCTGCCAAAGGTATTACCTAGAAAAACCTAGGGGTCTTTAGATAATCAATTTAAAACAACAAAAGGACTATGATAGCCCTAGGCTGGATCTGTCAACTAAGTTTAACTTACCTTAATTAGATATTTTGAATGTTGGGCCAAATTACTTTCTACGACACCCTTTAATAATAGTGTACATGTTTTGATACTGAATGAGCCACAGCAAGGGGAAATGTGCCTTATCGTATTACAAAAAGTATAGACCTAGACTGGCTGACGCGTCTCCGCTGCGGCAGCTGATACTACTTTTTTCATTAGTTGTAGTTTGTAAACAGTTTACTCTGATATAGATAATCATTGCATATCCGGATTGGATGTTGCATTTGTGCTGCGGTTGCTGATCTGTTTCTGAACTGTTTGAATCATGATAAGGCCCATTTTACATTGACACTGCTTGAATATGAAAGTTGTATAAGGCATGTTCCAGTACTTAATGCAAAACAGTATTGAATGCAATACAGTATCCCTCTGCCTTCCGCAGGGGATAAGGGCAATAAATATATGCTGTTTTTGCGTATTAAAGGGGAATAACTCCTAACAGTCGCACGCCATGCCAAATACATGGGAACGATGCCATGGCAATAACAAATATTCGTGTTGAGTTTCATTGAATTCTGTCAATCCGTTACAGAGATATAGCATTGACGAAAACAAATATGTTGTTTTTGCATATCAAAGGACAATAACTCCAACATACCGCAAGTGATCTGGAAAAGTAATATATGGGAACAATGCCGCAGTGATAACAAATATTCATGTTTAGTTTTATTGAAGTATGTCAATCCGTTACGGTGATATGGCATCGGATGGAAACAATATGTGATTTTCTCGTATAAAAGGGCAATAACTCCTAAATGCCGCGAGCGATCTGAAAATTTAAAGTAATACATGGAAGCGATGCCCTAGTGATAAAAAGTATTCATGTCGAGTTTCATTGAATTCTATAAATCAGTTACAGAGATATGGCACCGGATGGGGGAAAATGTGATTTTTTGCGTATAAAAGGACAAATACTCCTAAATGCCGCAGACAATCTGGAAAAGTAATGCATGGGAACAATGCCCCTGTGATAACAAATATTCATGTCGAGTTTCGTTGAAATATGTCAATCGGTTACGGAGATATGGCATCGGATGGGGAAAATGTGATGTTTGCGTATAAAAGGACACTAACTTCTAAATGCCACAAGCGATCTGGAAAAGTAATACCAGGTACAGTGGAACAATGCCCCAGTGATAACAAATATTCATGTCGAGTTTCAATGAATTGAATCAATCTGTTACAGATATATAGCATCGGACAAAAACTGGACGGAAGGACGGGCGGAAAGACAGAAGGACGGAAGGTCGGATGAACAAACCCAAAATAATACCCCCTGCCTTTGACAGGGGATAATAAATAATCTAATTATTTAGATAATCACTCGCGACAATCCACGAATAAATTTTAGAACGAATCAGAGCAAAACAACATTTTTATTCTGATTTCATATAAATAAACAACCATAACAATTTTCTGGTCAGCTTTTGGTAAGTCAGTTTTGGACAATATAGTAGCAATATAACATAAACAAACTTTTATTAAATATTATAACAACGGCAGGAGTAGCATAACTTATGGTTAACTGTTATTATTCCTATTGCCTATTGATGAAAGCTACCAAGATTTTCTTTTGTTGTTTTCAACATTCTATAGTGGGCGATAAATTTAGTTTATGATCTAATATTACATATCTATAACGTCTTAGGGTATCTTCTTGGATTTCGAAATCAATCAAAATCCTAAAATCAAGTGACACAAATGGTACTTTGCCGATACATAATCAATTTTCCAAGTATGTTGTATACCTTCACTTTTTAATATTTACTTTCTTCCTAAAGCTCAGTTTCATTTGGTACAAAACATTGAAATAAACCAAAGTTTTAACATTCTAGAATGGGATGTACGTACCAACAAGACACGTTGCTTGGTTATATCATGTACGCGTATTCCTATACACAATCCATATACCAGTCACAGTTGAACTCGAACTTCAAGGGATCATACAAATTAGTTCGAGATAACAGAAGTTCGAGTTATCTGATATCTAACCTGAACCATTTCTCTAGGCTACAGTTTAATACAGGTCTAAAGTAATGCTGAAAGCTCCTGTAGGAGCTTTCAGCATTACTTTAGACCTGTATTAAGCTGCCACATGTGTTTTTATATATCTGTAGCGATACATTTTAGAGCAATTCTGTAGTACTAGTTTTGGAAGGACTGGACTTTTTGTTCGAGTTATCCCGAAGTTCGAGTTATCCGAGTTCAAGATATCGAAGTTCAACTGTACCAGTTATTTCCGTTCTCTGTGCTAACCAGTCTGTGCAATGCAGTCTAAACATGGCTGATATCTACCTTGTATATTACACTTTTATTCATTGTGTTCACTACATGTAACGTACAGTAAAAACTCTCTATAACGGCCACTAAATTACATCAAATATTTTGTGTTGTGTTAAAGGCAGGTTGCTTAAAGCAAGGTGAAAGTAAAACAGAACGCTTCTATGGGAGCGTTCTGATTTACTTTCACCTTGCTTTAAGCAACCACCTGCCCAAAATACCAACTAATTAACACAATTTAGTGATCGTTATAGAGAGGTTTTACTGTATTGTGTTCATGGAGTTTTGTGTAATAAAATGAATTCAGATACTGAAATTATGTGGCTTGACATTAATTTAGTGCAAAAGAGCATGAAAAGGAAAGAGTAATATTTTATGTATCGAAAAATGAAAAGAAATTATTGCTACGGAAAACTTAACAACGGAAACACGTCCGCCGTTTACCGGAATCTGCCTTAATATCAATTATGTGTACCGCGTCCGGGCGTGCTAATTTCCATGTACACGTAGGCCAGGTATTACACAGTAAAATTCTCTTTCGTGATTTTTTTAAGTTTCGTCTGACCCATGTCAGCCATTGTTGTGATAACATTATTAGTGTTGTTCTGAAATCGATTCGAAGTCAATCTGAGTTTGGTTGAACGTGTCTGTTGATTTCAGTAACAATCATCTTTTAACACATGTCCTCCTAGACTATTTTAAGACCCAGCCATTTTGAATAAATATACCAACAAGGAGTAATAACTGTAGAAAATGAGAATTTTAGGATCGTTTAGTTTTGAAACCATTGTAGTAAATACAGCATTAAAGTTTGCGCCTATTGAGCAAATGCTCTATTTATCACAATGGCTTCAAAAATGATTTTTACAGAGACGTCAAAAGACGTCAGTAGGAGAGAATGTGTTAAACATCGATGATTTTCTAGGGATTTGGCAATATTCAGATGTCTTTAATATTTAGCAGGAGCGTAGCTGAATCCAAAAGTAATATACGCACCGTACAGAAATGTGTAGTTCCTATATGATTAAAAGCTCAATTTATCACAATTGTTTCTAAAGACGTCTTTTACAGAGGCGTCAAAAAGCATCAATATGAGGAATTCGAAATGGGATTAAATCTTACATGACAAGACAGAACGTGTATAAAGGTCTACGCCCTTAGCCTTCGGTTTTGTTCCATTTTGGCCATAATAATCTTTTCACCTTTTATGTTGATGTTACACACGTGTGTAAGTGCGTATCGCTAGCTACGTATCGCTAGCTACACCCCTGTTTAGCTAGAAATTATATACTGTGGGAATGTGAGAAGATTGGATGTACGCATTATTCTAATGATATACAAGTATTTTGTGTTAAAGGTAGGTGGCTTCTTAAAGCAAGGTGAAAGTAAAACAGAACGCTCCTATAGGAGCATTCTGTTTTACTTTCACCTTACTTTAAGCAACCACCTGCCCAAAATACCAAGGTTTTACTGTATATCATTAGAATAATGCGTACATCCCATTTACATATGAGTACAAGTTTGATGTTGATTGAAGTATAAAATATAGGCAGAATAGAACTTTAAGGGTCGAATTATAATGTGCAATATGCTGTACGGCTTGTATCTGCTGTACTGCCTGCATCATCACTGTATCATCAAACACATTTGACAATGCCTTTATGGTATAATACAGGAGTTGACGATCACGATTATACCGGCGGCCAGGGCTAACACGCCAGCCGCGCCGTCGAGGCCGTAAGACCAGCCGAATGATGTGCTGCTGAGGCCCTCAAAACCTACGCCGTATATAATCACTGCAGCCACAATACAACCACCTGAAATAGAGATAATGCTTCCGTTTGATGGACACCTTTAAATAGATAAACACGGTATATTTACAACGAACATAGTGTGTCGACCATCAAACACGTGATGTTGTCAGCCGGGTATACATTGTTCGTGGGAAGAACGGATTTATCATACTGTACATACCATTCTATTGCCATGAACATTAAATGGCACAAACGTACGATAAGCTAAATATGCATGATATGAAATGGAGACCTTTTCTGCAACACCTTGAATCCGTAACATAGAACTTAACTCAAAATGATATAGATATACAAATATAGTATTGCTGTATGTATCATTCTCTCTTGGGTCTATCCTTCTTATATCCACTCACCTTTCGCCTATGTTTTCTCACTTGTTCTTAATTTCTCCCTATCTCTCTTTACCCCCCCCCCCCCCCCTTTAAACTGTGAAAATGTTCCTCTATTGATTACAAATTGTCTATTTTGGAAAAAATCATGTAATATTAAATGAACGATGGATGAAATAAAGAATTATGAAAAGGAATCCCAAAAAAACATTCTATTGCATGTCAGTGAAATATCGTTTATACGTTCACAGTTCCCCGTTGAAACTGAATTGCTCTACATCTCTAGATACCATTAACTACATTAGAAATGTTGGTTTTCACCATGGTGGTTTATTATATTACAGTTGAGATGCAGATATTGAGGCATACTGAGCGATGAGCTGTGTCCGATACACTACAATTTTATATATATAAAAAAAAATACATGTTTTGCATTTCCAGCATATAAAATATAGAGAATAAATAGGTTTGTTTTTGCATATACATACATTGTATATGACTGAAATATGCGACGAGGTGAGGAATAATTTAGATTAAACCCATTTGATTTATCCAGCGACTTCCAAACATTTTAGACAAAACTATGTAGTCAACTTAACTAAAACCGGAAACTAACCCAATTATTCACTGTTGACCTGCTTATGCAGTGTTGGGGTTATCAACGCAACTAAAAATAAACAGTTCACATCTCACACAGCTGATGGTCTTCATCGAACTCTGCGACACAGTAATGTGTTTGGTTATTGTTTCTTTTTGGTGGTTGAACAACTTTCAAATTCTTTGAATAACACATTGTTTTAGTTTAAGAAAACTCGCTATATTCTTACCTCCAATGAAGCACAATATGATGACGACGAGCGCTGTGATTTTGTTAGGCAAACAGGCATATACAATCATAATGACGAGTGCGGCCACACAGAATACCCAGCCTATCATCGCCAGGGATAAACTGGCCACCTGAGTCCTCCAATCTACAATACAGCACACACAACGGTTACACAGGACAGAGCATAGGGCAACTTGAGTTGTCATTAAACATACCGCGCATACCAAGGTAGCACAGGACAGGATACAAGAAAACATTAAACAAACCGCGCATACCAAGGTAGCACAGGACAGAACACAAGAAAACGTGAGTTATCATTTAACATACAGCGCACACTAAGATCACACGGGACAGGGCATAGACAAACTTGAGCTGTCATTAAACATACCGCGCATACCAAGGTCACACGGGACAGGGCATAGAAAAACTTGAGCTGTCATTAAACATACCGCGCATACCAAGGTAGCACAGGACTGAACACAAGAAAACTTGAGCTATCATTAACATACAGCGCACACCAAGGTTACACAGGATATAACACAGGACAACTTAAGCTATCATTAAAAATGTGTAGCGCACACCGCCGATACACAGGACAAAGCATAGTAAAACTTGAGCTATCATTAAATATACAGCGCACACCGCGGTTACATAGGACAATGCATTGGGAAACTTGGGCTTTCATTAAACATACAGCGCACACCAAGGTTACACAGGATATAACATAGGAAACTTGAGCTATCATTAAAAATATGTAGCGCACACCGCGGATACACAGGACAGAGCATAGTAAAACTTGAGCTATCATTAAATATACAGCACATACCGTGGATACATGTACACAGGACGGCGCAATTGTAAAACTTCAGCTATCATTAAATATACAGCGCACACTGTGGTTACACAGGACAATGCAGAGAGAAAATTGAGCTATCATTAAAAATACAGCGCACATCGCGGTTACGCAGGACAGAGCATAGAAACACAAGAGCTATCAATAAAAATACAGCACAGGCCGCGTTACACGGGACGGAGCAAAGGAAAACGTTAACTACCATTATACGTATGTAGCGCACGCCGCGGTTACACAGGACAGAGTATAGGAAAACTGGAGCTATCATTAATTTGTTAAAAGCAGTGGTAACATACCTCTAAAACTACGTTAATCCTGATCAGATGTTGTCAGCAAGATCTTACGCTGGACAGATATTGGTTTACATTGTTTGCAAAAAATACCAATGGCTATTTTTGTAATACCCAACAAGATACAAAACGATCTCAGTTTATAATGTTGCGCTCAAATATACTTTGAGCAAACGCGGTTTCCTAAACAGTTCTTGTGTTTCTCACTCGCTTTATTAAGGTAATTATGCCCTACATAGTGGTAGCATAGTTGCCCTTGTTCGTACGCACATCTAGAAGAATTTGTCCGGTCTTCTTCTTGGAATGTATTTGTCCAATCTACAGCAAACTTTACACACGTGTTTATGGCCATTATACCTTGGTGAAGTTCGATAGCCATGTAAATCGATTTAGTCATTTAGGAGTTGCGGCCCTTTATTTGCAAAAATGACCTTTAAATGGCCCTTACTTTCTGTAACAAAAAGGTCTGAAGTGGGGCATCAGTGTCCTATGGACACATTTCTAGTTTTGTATACATTAGCACACTGCTCATATAAATTAAGGTTTCCCTTTCGTGTTAAGGTTACGAAGTAAGATGGGGCAGGTGGTGAAATCCAATTTAAATTACTCCCGAGAATGGCTTAAATTTTCTTCAATTCAAATCCCCACCTTCAGATTACTTCCTAAAATATTTATATTTATAATAATGTTGAAATTAATTAGGTTTAACCGTGAAGGACCAAACTACCAAAGCTTAAATTAACATTTTTGTGAAGAATTTGTCCGGGCTCTTTCTTGGAAAGTATTTTTCCAATCTACGCCAAACTTTACACGTGTTTGTGGTCATTATATCTTGGTCAAGTTCAGTAGCCATGTAAATCGCTTTAGTCGTTAAGAGTTGCGGTCCTTTATTTGCAAAAATGACTTTAAGAATATCTTGTCCAGACTCTTTGATTGAAAGTATTTGGCAAATCCTCACCAAAATTTACACACATGTCTGTGGCCATTATATCTTGGTCAAGTTCGATAGCCATGTAAATCGCTGTAGTCATTTAGGATTTTTAGCCCTTTATTTTCAAAAAATGACTTTAGAATATCTTTTCCGTACTCTTTCTTGGAAAGTATTTGTCCAATCCAAACAAAACTTTTCACACATGTTTATGGCCATTATATATTGGTCAAGTTCGATAGCCATACACATGGCTTCCGTCGTTTAGGAGTTCCGGACCTACATTACACACATGTTTATGTTCATTATATCTTGGTCAAGTAAAATCGCCATGTAAATTGCTTTAGTCGGTTAGGAGTTGTGGCCCTTTATTTTCAAAAAATGACTTTAAAAATATAGACATGTAAATCGCTTCAGTCGTTGTATACTTTAAATACTTTACATACATGTTAATTAGAATACACCAATTTTATTATGAGTATGACCCTTACTTTCTGTTACAAAATATCTGAAGTGGGGGCATTTATATAGTTTTTCAAAGCTTGCCCTTTCCCTTTTCTCAGTTCTCAAATACTGATATTGAACGGCACAATAAAACCCAAACCATTAGCATTCATCGGTAATGTACACTAACAGTTCTCGATGTATATAATGGTGCTATATTAATATATCTGCTCTTTTTCATGAATTAATACGTTACATATTTCAAATTCAAAACATTCCTGTCCAAATAACAAACGGACGCAAATGACCGTTCGTATGAAATTATAATAGACCTGACTCTACAGTTTCAACTAGAAACTAATCAGTCCGGTCTATTAAAATTTGATAAGAAAACGGAGCAGACCCTCATTTGCCGTCTGATTAGGATCTACTCTATTTGCAAAGGCACGGGAAAGCGTTTGTATGATGGAAATATTTAAACTTACTTCGATTTCAGTCCAATGGCCCTATTTACTAAACAACCGTTGTAATGCTATCGGTACCGTCGACATTTTTATCAGCGGAAATATTGCATAAGCAAACAGATACAAACGTATTTTAAAAAGATTATCCGTAGAAAATCTCGCCAGACTTGTCATATTAACAATATGATTTTCGTGTCCATTGATACTGTCACAGTGATGTACACCACGTTTAGTTCTCTTTTGACCGCAAAGTATCTTTTCGCCATACCATGAGTCGCGGTATTAACCCTTCTCTTGCTGAATTTTAAAATACATTTCTCCTTCTTTACCCATGCCCTGTTGTATACTTACATATATCTTCATTGTGTACAAGTATTTCGCTGTCCAATCACTGCTGTGGAGTGCACTGGTTGCACAATCAAATTGTAAATAGTGCAGATCCTGATGAGACAGATCCTGCAGGAGCTGTCTCATCTGGGTCTTCACTATTTACAGGTAGGTATATTGACGTGAATAGCAAGCGAAGGGTTAACACTTTATTTGCCCAGACGTTCGGAAAAGTAATTATCCAAAACAATGCATTAATTTCATACCAAAACAAATTATGTCGATACAATCATTAGTTATATTGCCATTTTACATTCATAAACCAACAAATACATTACAATCATGTTTTTCACAATTCTTGATAAATCAGTACTCCTACCAGTGACATTTTAAAAACAGCATTCCATAAAGACACCCGCTCTCCGAAGCGAGTGTCAATAAACATATGCACAACTTTATATGTGGATTAAAACAAAAAATAGGCAGTAGTAGTAATAGTAATCGTGGCGGTGGTTATGATGGCGGTGGCCACTACTACAGTGGTATTGGTAGGTAACGGGGTAGTGGTAGTGGTGGTAGTGGTAGTAGTAGGTGAGGTAGTAGTAGAAGAAGGAGTAGTAGCAGTAGTAGTAGCAGCAGTAGAAGTGGTAGTAGTAGTAGTAGTAGTACATTGTAGTAGGTAGGTAGGTAGTAGTGGTAGTGATAACAGTAGTTGTGGAAGAAGTGGTAGTAGTAGTGGTGGTAGTAGTAGTAGTAGGTGAGGTAGTAGTAGAAGAAGGAGTAGTAGCAGTAGTAGTAACAGCAGTAGAAGTGGTAGTAGTAGTAGTACTAGTAGTAGTAGTACTAGTAGTAGGTAGGTAGGTAGGTAGTAGCTAGTATGTAGTAGCAGTAGTTGATGTAGTAGTAGTAGTAGTAGTGGTGGTGGTAGTAGTAGAAGTAGTAATAGTAGTAGAAGGTAGTATCAGCAGTAGAAGGTAATATCAGTAGTAGGTAGTAGTAGTAGGTGGTGGTAGTAGTAGGTAGGTAGTAGTAGTAGTAGTAGTAGGTGGTAGTAGAAGTAGTAGTAGTAGGTAGTGGTAGTAGTAGTAGTAGTAGTAGTAGTAGGTAGTAGTAGTAGTAGGTAGTAGCAGTAGTAGGTAGTAGTAGTAGTAGTTTTAGTAAGTAGTTGTAGTAGCAGTAGTAGTAGGTAGTAGTAGTAGTAGCGGTAGCAACAGCAGTAGTGGTAGTGGTAATATTATGAGCGGTAGTTGCAGTATCAGCACCAGCAGCAGCAATGGTAGTAGAAGTAGTGTTTAAAGAAGCAGTAGTAGTAGTAGTAAGAGTAGTAGTAGTAGTAGCAGAAGTAGTAGTAGTAGTAATAGTAATAGTAGTAGTAGTAGTAGTAGTAGTAGTAGTAGTAGTAGTAGTAGTAATAGTAGTAGTAGTGGTAGTAGTAGTAGTAGTAGTAGTAGTAGTAGTAGTAGTAGTAGTAGTAGTAGTGGTGGTGGTGATAGTAGTAATGGTAGTATCAGAAGTAGTAGTTATCGTTGTAATAATAATATTAGTTGTAGTAGTAGTAGCAATAGCAGTAGCAGTATCAGCAGCATTAATAGTAGCAATAGCAGTAGCAGTGGTAGTGATAGTTCAAGTTGTTGTAGTAATAGAAATAGTAGTAGAAGTAGTACATAAAGTAGTAGTGGTTGTAGTAATAGTAGTAGTAGTAAAGGTAGTTTTTGTTGTTGTTGTTGTAGTAATAGTAGTACATGTAGTAATAGTACTAGTAGTGGTAGTAGTAGTGGTGGTGGTAGTAGTAGTAGAGGTAGTTGTTGTTGTTGCTGTAGTAATAGAAGTAGTAGTAGTAAGTTATGGCTAGTTTGCAACGTCTTGAATATTCCAACATCTAGTGATATAAAATATAGGCGTGTTTGTTGTGTTCTAACGCAAGTATTTTAATTATCAGACGAGTGGCTTGTCTAGGATACAATATCAATTATACCAACCTGAATCGCTTAATTCTTTATAGCGATCAAGGATATCTTGTATACTGACACAGTGGCCGAGGGTGTTATTGCACTGCACGACAATGCCCGAGTAAATCGTTTTGCCATCCGAAGTCTCTGTCTCGTTCCAGTAGGGGGTGAAGATTGCGACTGTCGAGGCGATGACGCTTACTATCATAATAATAAGCGCAACCTTGGCGATTATCGTACTGTCTCCACACACCATGGTACGTCTTCAGCTTGTACAAAAATAGATCTATGCACAACTTCACTTGTTTTAACTGTGCCGCTAAAATAATAAATTCATAAACGTGTCGTTATTTTATTTGACTTGTAGGCATAATAATATTATCCGCTTCATTAAATATGCGCTCTCTCGGGATTTTACAGTGTACACACAAATCCCAAGTTCATATCCTAATTAGACTACACTGATCATGCCTTTCCCTTATATTAAAGTGTGTTCAGTGTTCACACATTTACAAACAGAGTAGACCCAGATCAGACGGCTCCTATAGGAGCCGTCTGATCAGAGTCTACTCTGTTTGCTAATGGAATTTGAAAAATGATTCCTTTGCTTCCTTAAATGGCAACAATATTTCACCTTTCATTATAACTATTTTTGTCCATGAATATTCATTGGTTATTGAAATTTGAAATAAACATAGAACAGGGAAAGGGTTAATTAAGAAACAATTATTGGAGTACGGTTCATTTACCCAGTACTTCTTGAATTGACATCTTAACCCATTTCCTCATAGGCTATTTTTAGATACATAAATCCACCAAAAAGGAGCATTAACTTGAGAAAAGGAAAACATTAGAATTTTGTAGTTTGAAACCATTGTGATAAATAGAGCTTTTGCTCCTATTTATCACAATATTTTCACAAAATGACTTTTACAGAGTCGTCAAAAGTCGTCAATATGAGGGAATGGGTAAATGTACAACGAAAGCAATGCAGCTAGCTCCCGAAAGAGCCTTATGCTCTGTCGTTGTACTACATTTTTAGAGTTGCATTTATCCGGTACTAAAGTGGTCGCTGCATGTTTGTTGTTTTTGTTGTCGATAACACCGATCGATAATCGTATAAATCGATTACTTTTATGGTAGACCTGAAGTTTGGTACATGTATAAACTATTTTAGCATTCTCTCGATTCTCGTGAACTGACTCGCATGTGCAAACAGCTTGGGTCCAGATGAGACGCCCCTGAACTCGGCGTCTAACCAAGATCCAAGCTGTTTGACACTAGGTCATTAGTGTCTAACCAAGATCCAGGCTGCTTGACACTTAGTCATTAGTTTCTCAGAAGTTTGATGATATGGGTTAATAATGTCCACTTTGATATGAATTATTCTCGAGTATGATCAAACAGCATAACACATTATATATACATTTATCTGAAGCTAAATTTCAACTGATCGAATGGATGAATCTAATATTGATCATGACTGATGTACAATTAATTTATTTTCATGAGAAATGACAAGCAACGTTACCGGTTTTAGTTTCACCACTGTCCTTCAATAACGTCTATCCTGTTATTCTGTCACATCTAATATTAATTATTTCTAAGTTAAACGTAAGTCTTGCTTTAAATTTAGAAACACCTATTCAATAATTAATATGCACACACGTCTATCTCTCCAGGAGCGGTGACCACTTTCGATCAGTTTGTACATATAGTGACCATTATCTGCGCAATCATTCGTGAAGTTTGAATAGCCGGTCATCGACGTTTTATGGCAAAGTTTACACAATCACTTAGAGTTATGTTTACAGAATAACTTATTACACAATGGCAGAATAATAGTAGGTCGAAAAAGATCCCACGTAAGTCTTAACCCTTCTCATTCTAAACAAAATTAGTGTCTGCTAAATAAGTTGCTGAATGTTTCACCGGCTTCTATTTCTATCAGACTTTTAACCCTTTCACCGCCGAAGTCGCATAAATGCACCACGACAAATAGTGCAGTCCCAGATCAGACGCCGCTTTTTAAGGCGGCGTCTGATCAGGGACTTCACGTTTTGTCTCAATCTCTATATCTATACTCTATTCCTTAGACATTTGCATTTATCTATCTCATTTCCTTATTGTACCGAATTATTTAACAAATTTGGATTGCAGACGACAACTAGAAATTTGGCACCGAAAGGGTTAAGAAACTATTGACTAAGTGTCAACAATTTGGATGCTAATATGACGCCGAGTTACTCTTCGATTCATCTGGATCCACACTGTTTACAACCAAGACGCGCTTCATATGAGAAGAGTTAACTCTTTTGGCGCCAAATTTAAAAGTGTCGTCTGCAATAATAATTTCATATTAAATATAATTCTAAACTAAATAATAAAGGTATAAAACATTTGTTTTTAAAAACCTGTACGCTTGGGCTAAAAAATACAGAAAACAGTGAAATCCCAGGTCAGCCTTGAAAAGGCGGCATTTGACCTGGGACTGCACTGTTTTCAATGGTGCCAACAGGCGACATTAGTGCCGAAGGAAAGAAAGAGTCGTGAACGACTGACATGTAGCATCAGGGTGCTTACCACTAATCGAACATTGCATTTACTATTTGGTATTAAATACAGCTGAACTTCGATATATCGAACTCGTATAATTCGAACTTCGGGATAACTCGAACTAAAGGTTCAGTCCTTCGAAATTTTACAATACAGCATTGCTCTAAAACGTATAACTACGCATATCTAGAAACACGCATGTCAGCTTAATGCATGTGTAAAGTAATGCTGAAAGCTCCTACAGGAGCTTTCAGCATTACTTTACACCTGCATTAAGCTGTGAATTTGCTCAGATCAGAAATCGGATAACTCGAACTTCTGTTATCTCGACTAATTTGAATGGTCCATTGAAGTTCGAGATATCGAAGTTCAACTGTATGTAAAAAGTCACGTTTCTTAAAATCAATATCGTACGAGTAGAAACAATTATTTTTATATATACTATTTGAAATGCTAGATTTTTATTGTTATTTAGTAAAATGTTTCCTCTAAAATTAAAAAAGAGAACGACGCATGAATATAATAAGTAACTTTGGAGTTCAATTACAAAGGTTGGTAAACACGGACTGATTTTTGTTCACTCGGTTACTCTCCTTGTGATACGAACCTGGATTGTGACCTTGGCCTTTGAGATAGGAACCTGGTTTTGAAATCCATTTATGCATGTAGGAGTTACAGAGAAGACACGACACAATTTCTCCATTTTTGAAACTTGACCCCCGATTGTGACCTTTACCTTTAAGATAGGAACCTGATTTCTTTTCACGACATATCGTCTTTATGCGGTGAACATATATACAAGGTTATCTTGAAATTCGCTCATGTATGTAGGATTTACAAAGCGGACACGACAAAATGTCAACATTTACCTTTGATCCCCGATTGTGACTTTGACCCTGTGTTTTTCGCGACTCATCGTATTAGTCATAAGTTGGTGAACATTTATACCAATTTATTTGGAAATCCACCCATGTATGTAGGAGTTACAGAGCGGACACTGTGTGGGACTAACGGACAGACAGACTGACCGACAGACAGACTGACACACAGACGGACGGACAGTGCGATTACTATATGCCTCCCTTTTGGGGCATACAAAGTTGACCATTTACCAGCTGACCGCAAAATGGGCATTAGCCATTTACTCATCATCGCCAATCTTCTTTCCAAATATAAGTTTACTTTTACATTTGACCTGGCCTTTTACATGCAGACCTCAAGATAATTAGGGGCCATTAACTCGTTTGAACATCTTTTCTAATAAGATAGATATAAAAGTCGATGAGTTATTCATATTCCATTCAGCGGTTTTGGAGATGTTGTTTAGGGAATTTATTCATTAACCTTTAGCCTGCTATGGCGGATGAGTGAATACCTATGCAAACAGTTTGTATCCAGATGAGACGCCGAGTAGCTCGGTGTCTCATCAGGATCCAAACTGGTTGACATCCTGTTTGTTTGCATTTTAGTAGAGAAATTGACCATAGCTTGAATTTTGAAAATGTAGTAGGTCAAACCTGTATAAGGATTGGGACGCTTTCGCAGCCCAAATAATTAGTTGTGGCTGCAGCTTTTTGTTGTTGTTGTCGCTGCATCATCGGAAGGGTGGCGGGGGAAGGGGGGGGGGGGCATTTAAACGAAATTTAACATAAACGCATTTTTATTTAGAAACAGCCGATGCGAGATTCATAACGGGTGACTATAAATCAAGCGAAACTGTTTGTGTAACTCGTATGCTGACAGACCTGGACTTGCCATCACTCCAAACTAGGCGAAAACACAACAGACTGACACTTTGTTTTACAAAATTACAGAAGGGCTCATACCAGCATTACTACTGGCCCATTATTTAACCCCAATCAGACAAAAATGCAGATTAGACCAAAACATTCTCTGGCTTCTCATCTAAATTGTTGACAGGTCGGCTACAGATAACAGCAAGTGCTTTCAAGTCCAACATGGCTTAGGCGACCAAGTACAAACATCTTCTTTCTTTCTTAGAACAAATATAGAATCACCTTGAGGAAAGTACAGTATGTGCAACCAGTAGAAAGCTCTTCAGCAGTGCTACTAAAGCACCCCACCTCTCTCTCTCCCGGTACACAAATGGCCCAGCACTGTACTTATTCGGATTCAGATGTTTTTGAAGAAAAAAGGCACTAGCAGAAGAGTGACGGTGGGTGTAGAGTAGAAGTAGTGGTAGTTTTGGTTGAAATACTAGAATGAGAAGAGGAAGAGAAGACGTAAAAGAAGAGGATGAAGGAGAAGTAGAAGTTGTATTAGTAGAAGTAGTGGTTTGTTTTCGTTCATATGGTGAACTATTACTATAGGGTGCAGAACAAAGCACACATGTAATAAATAGTGTTTGCCTTTATAAAGAGAAGAGTTTACCTACTCTAAAGATTTACAACACATGACTATGACAAGTAATTGCAGTCGCTGTTAGAAGTGTAGATCTATTTATGATACCGCACAGAAAATGTTGTTGGCATTCAATAATATACCACAGCTACTTACAACACTAAATGCATTGTAAAAAAAATACTGACCGGGTCTCGATATTCTTCAGAAAAAAGTGATCACCTTTCTACAAAATACTTGGGTTCAATTTACGCTGCGCGCATTGGTCATGAATTAATAAAAAGGGCTCAAAATGATATGACAAGTGGTCACTACATCTGTAACAATTATGACCGAGGTTAAATGTTTTTCGATGCACGCGAAACTCTTTCTTTGAAATATATTTGAGGTAGATTAAGTTTGCGAGCGTTGTTCAAAATATCATGAACGTGGGTCAAAGCACTCTGACCGGGGGTCACTATTTTTTAAAAGAATACTGACCGGGGGTCGATATTCTTCAGAAAAAATACTCCCTTCCATTCTACAAAATACTTGGGTTCGATTAGCATTGTTCGCATTGGTCATGGTATAGAAATATAATAAAACATGGCTCAAATTGCTATGACCGGGATCACTACATCTGTAAGAATTATGAAATATTTTTTCGATTAAGGTTAAACCCTTTCTTTAAAATATATTGGACGTGGATTAATTTTTCGGGCGTTGTTCAAAGTATCAAGAACGTGGGTCAAAGCATTATGACCCGGGGTCATTAGTTTTTAAAACATACTGACCGGGGGTTGATATTCTTCAGAAAAAAATGACCCCTTCCTTTCTACAATATACTTGGGTTCAATTAACATTGCGCGCATTGGTTACGATATAATAAACATGGCTCAAATTACTATGACCGAGGGTCACTACATCTGCAAGAATTATGATCAAGGTTTTATGTTTCGATTCACGCGGTGTTTTCCTTTAAAATATACTAGAAGTAGATTAAGTTTTCAAGCGTTGTTCAAAGTATCTTGAACGTTGGTCAAAGCACTATGACCGACGGTCACTATTTTGTAAAATATACTGACCGAGGTTCGATATTTTTCAGGAAAAGTGATCCCCTTTCTACAAAATACTTATGTTCAATTAGCAGTGTGTTAATTGGTCATTATATAATAAACAGGACTCAAAGTGTTATGAACGGGGGTCACTACATCTGTAAGAATTATAACCAAGGTTAAATATTTTTCGATTAAGGTTAAACCCTTTCTTTAAAATATACTGGAGATAGATTCAATTTGCGGGCGTTGTTCAAAATATCAAGAACGTTGGTCAAAGTATTAGGACCGGGGTCAATCCTTTTTTTTCACGATCGTTGGTCAAAGCACTGTAAGAATTATGGCAAAGGTTATTTTTATCGATTCACGTAAAACATTTTCTTTAAAATATACTGTAGGTAGATTAAGTTTGCGAGAGTTGTTCGAGATATCATGATCGTGCGTCGAAATTCGACCGGGGTCACTATGTTTTAAAACATACTGACCGGGGATCGATATTCATCAGAAAAATGACCCCTTTCTACAAAATACTTGGTTCAATTAACATTGCGCGCGTTTATAATATATAATGAACGGGGTTTAAAATGCTATGAATGGGAGTCACTATTTTTCAAAAGACACTGACTGGGGGTCAATATTCTTCAGAAAAGTGATCCCTTCCGACAATATACTTGATGTCGATTAACAGGGTTATATACAGTTGAACTTCGATATCTCGAACTCGGACTTCGGGATAACTCGAACAAAAAGTTCAGTCCTTCCAAAACTTACAATAAAGAATTGCTAAAAAATGTATCGCTACAGATATATAGAAACACATGTCACAGCTTAATACAGGTCTAAAGTAATGCTTTACACCTGTATTAAGCTGTGGCATTGAGAAATTGTTCAGATTAGAAATCGGATGACTCGAACTTCTCTTATCTCGAACTAATGAGTATGGTACCTTCAAGTTCGAGTTATCGAATTTCAACTGTAGCTTTTAAATTCTTTAATTAAGAGGGTCTAATGGTCGGGTATAATACATTATATGTCTTATACAAAATCGCCAATTTCCTACTTTTTGGTAAGTACAACAAGAAAGTGTATGGCAAGGGATATGAATTAGCCATTCCCTTAAGTAGTGTTCTGTTAAAATACTAGATATCGTGCTATTTTATACACCCATGCGAAGGCGGTGTATATTAACATCACATTGTCCGTCCGTTCGTTCGTAAGTCAACATTTTAGCTTGTCCGGAGCTTTTTCAGCAAATACTGAACGGATTTTATTGAAACTTTATACAGTTGTTCCTTGCCACAAAATTTCGAAACGAGTTGAGTTTCAAGGTCGTGGTATGCGAATGTTGGTCACCGTTTAATATTTTTAGACATCTAATATAATTTGCTTGTCTTCAGCTTTCCCAGAACAATAATAAATGAATTTTGATGAAACATGAGTTATTTCTTGCAACAAATTGTTGATATGCTTAAAGTCATTTGCTTCCTTCAAATAAACTGTGTGTCGCTTTTCATGGTGGTGTACTATGTACCGTTCGCGATACTCTTTTGAACATTTGTAAGATTGCCAAATAACAATTTTGGAACGTTTTTTTCAAAAAAAATTATATAATGGTCCATTTCGTCATTAAATGTTCATGCTGGCTTATATACGTTCACGTAGTTTATAAAATACGCAATTGTTTACGAAAAGTTAAATAGACCTATATTCAAAATGCATAACATTTAAATTTGCCAAATACACAGACTGTCGTTATATAAGCAGAAAATGATATTGCAATGAAAGGGTTATTTAATCCATTACTACACAATACGTCTTTTAACGCATCTTGTTATTCCACACTATGAAACGTAGTTCTTACCTTGGAGTGAGTGAGTGAGTTGGGGTTTACGTCCGACCAACAGTATTTCAGTTACCTTGGAAGTTCTGAACATGAATATTGAATATGCACTATAAGAAATATTTCCTATACCCTAGCACGTGGTAGCTTAATGTAGGATGGAACTAAACCATAATGCTCCTTCAGGAGCATTTTGCTTTACTTGCAACCTGCTTTAAGTGGTAAACATTAGGACTGTGAAATATGGTGACTCTAGCCCCACTGGCTTCAGAGATACGCATGACACAAAGTTTGTCTAATTTTAAGTTATCATATCAGAGGCAATAACTCAACAATTATCACGGGGTACAATTAAAAAACCTGGTGCACAACAACTCATTTTGGTTAACATTCCTGTGAAGTTTGGTGATTCTAGCCCTAGCGGTTTCAGAGATACCCGTGGCACAAAATTTATTAAAATTTAAGTCATCAGGGGCAAAAACTCCAAAGTTATCTGTGAGATACAATTCAAAAACCCGAGGTGCACGACAACTCATGCTAGTGAACATTCCTGTGAAATATGGTGACTCTAGCTGCACTGGTTTCAGAGATACGTGCGACACAAGTTTGTGACAGACAGACAGACGGACAGATAACTTTGGCAAAAACAACATGTCTCCCCATAAACGGGGAGACATAATGATTTGAGCTACTTGGTAGAGGGTAATCTAAGGAGACGATTTATTTAATTTCCAGTACTTACAGCAATATACGGACCCTGGTGGTCATGTTATTTAATGAATTCCCTCATATTGACAAATTTTGACGCCTCTCTAAAAGTCACTTTTTGAAACCATTGTGATAAATAGAGCATTTGCTCCATAGGAGCAAATGCTGTATCACAATGGTTTTAAAACTACACGATTCTAAAAGTTTCCTTTCTTGTAGTAAATGCTTCTTTTCGGTAGATTTATTCAAAGAGACTGGGTCTAAAAATAGCGTATGAGGTAATGGGTTAACGAACCAAAATAGAATAATATTGGTAGATGGTAGCCAAAGGTTCATTAATAAATTGCTGTAAAATGATATTGTAATCTGCCAAGTGTTTTCTGAGAAGATTTTTGAAATTTCCACCAAATTCTAGCTGTCAAATTATTTTGAAAGTGGACCAATCCTTTTAGACAAAATGTTTGAAGTGTTCCCTGTTTGGTTGCTATTGCAACCAGAGTTGTGCATGGAATGAAACGGATCAATGGTGAATAAATATAGAAGTAGTCCTTGAGAAGTTATGCTCTGGTAAAAAAAATACTTATGAAAAGTAAAAGTAAAAGTAACTCCCTCAAAAATGAAATTAGAGTTACAGTCCTTGCTGACTGCACATCCTCCCATCACTATCATAATGTGTACCAAGTTTGAAGACAATATCATAAACAGGTTTCAAGAAACTGCACGTCCTCTCATCACCCTCTATCCATATATAAAGTTTCACAGTTGTGCCTACAATAATTGAGAAGTTATGCTCCGGACAAAATATTGCTTCTGAAAAGTAAGGGGGATAACTCCCTCAAAAATGAATTTAGAGTTACAACCCTTATTGACTGCACATCCTCCCATCACTATCATAATGTGTACCAAGTTTGAAGACAATATCATAAACAGGTTTCAAGAAAATGACTCAAAAGTATGTCCCAATTAAGAGACAAGATATGAAGTTAAAAAGGGGCATAATTCTGTCAAATTTTGTGCAAGAGTTATGAAACATGGAAAAGGCTGTCCCCATATAACACTCATAACATGTATTAAGTTTGAAGGTGGTATGAAAAATAGTTTTCAAGAAAAAAGCAAATGTCCCGGAAAACGCGAGTGACGGACGGACGACCGACGGACGGACGGAAAGACGGAGTGATGGATAGACAAGGTGATTCCTATATAGCCCCTACCACTGTTGGTGGGGGTATAACAAACAAGTAGGAACACGTCTATCAAGTTGCCAAACAGTTTTATTGAAACATCATCTGTAGTGTAGCATGTTCTTATCTATGACTATGTCCGTTGGGTGATCAAAACTGTGTAGTATAGTCCTTTATGCATAGTCAGCCATGTAATGCTAAATAAAGGTAGCACCATCAGTAGAAACATCAGAATTGAAGCATATCCAACACAATTACACATTACCAACAAACTATAAACAGCAGTATGAAATACACATTACAAACAAAATATAAACAGTTGTGTGACTAACTCTATGCAGGGTATATAATTGGCATGTGTCCCAGCTGTCCATCAGCTATAATTTCTAGAGTCAGAGCTCTAGATAAGCTGCGTAAATTAAGTCATTTTCAAACATAACGTCTTTATTTCTCCACCTAACCCTCTACTGTGACCACTCTTTAGAATTGTCTCTGTGAGACGATTCTAAAGAGTGGTCAAAGTATAGGGTTTGGTGGAGAAATGACGATTTAAGTATTTGGGTACGCACCTCTATCTGTGGCTCTGTTGAGTTATGGTTTCTTATGTTTCTTTTAATAATACAGTTAAACCACAGGGGTCTGGACCGCTTCATGGGGGTCTATATGTACTATATAATAATGTACATATAGACCCCATGAAGCGGTCCAGACCCCTGTGAGTTAAACAATGTGGGTCCTTGTGAGACATCAAGTTACATGTACTTGTTGTCTCATGTGGATCTAAACTCTTTGCCACGGTTATTATAAATTCGCTAATGACATGTAAATGGTTAAACATTAATAATATTCAGGTAAGACATTACTTCAAATTTCCCTATCTAAACTATAATACTAAACTCTGCATTAATATCATATTTGACTAAAATAATTGTTTATATATAAAATATATCTATACATTTCAAAATACAGAAATTCAATTAACATGTAACTTGTAGACTGTAAAAAAAAACTACTTGCAAAAATACAGTAGAAACATATCACTGCTGAGATTTATTCAACACTTTGAGCTTTCCATTCTCTGATCTGACTGACAGTACAGATTGAAGACTATAACCACATGTTGCATTATCTCTTTGCCTGCTAGCTTTCATTTTATAATGTCATAGGGAAACAGTTTGGATTCAGATGATAATCTGAGTGACCTACTTTCTCATCAGGGTCCATGCTTATAAAGCTTTTAGTTGAGTCTGAGTTTCGTTCTCAAGCTTTTGATTGGTCTGATTTGAGTTCTCAAGCTTTTGATTGGTCAGATTTGAGCCTTTGGCTCAAATCTGACCAATCAAAAGCTTGAGAACAATCTCAGGCTCAACTAAAAGCTTTATAAGCATGGACCCAGGATAAAACTGTTAGATACAGTGCTTGTATATTTGAAGAGAAATGTTAAAAAAACTTGAATTTTGTAGCAGATAACAATTTTTAATACTAGCCAATTTTCATTTTTCTATAAAACAGCAACAAAAGTGTTAACTCATTCCTCCATAGGCTATTTTTAGACCCAACTTCTTTGAATTAATCTACCGAAAAGGAGCATTTACTAGGGAAAAGGAAATTTTTTAGAAGTGTATAGTATTGAAACCATTGTGATAAATAGAGCATTTGCTCCTACAGGAGCAAATGCTCTATTTATCACAATGGTTTCAAAAAGTGACTTATACAGAGGCGTAGAAAGGCGTATATATGGAGGAAAGGGTTAAACAATTTGGGTTCTGATGGATCATCTTTGGATCCAAACTGTTTGTATGGATAATAAACATGCCACTAGTGTGCAAAATGTGGCTTCTGATCCGGCTGTCTTCTGAACCTTGAAACCTCATCTCTCCAAGAATGGGTCATTTACACTTAGACAGTTGGCTGTATTTTATATGGTATTTGACTAATGTAAGCCAGTAATTGGAATATCAACATCTAGCACTAACAAATTCATATACCACACCATTATATCACAGATATGAATAACCAACAACACAACACAAATATATACATCTGACATATCTTTTACATGAAACAGGAGGAGAGGTACTTTGACATTTCACATAAATTGGACGACCATCTCCACTTATCTACCAAAGGTCTACATGTAGGTTAGACTGCATTACGACAAGTCTTCATGAAATAGACTGCGCGGAGGGTCAGCAAAGCCAGTCTATTTCATGAAGACTTGTCATTGGCAGTCTAACCGATTTAAACCGCAGTTTCATTTTGGCAGCAATATTCCAGTCTTCACGAAAAAAGGAAAAACTGAATAACCAACTCTGATTGGCCAATGCCACAGAATGTTTCAAAACTTCAATGTTTGCACAATTTATGATTTAATCCTTAACCTACTCCCCCATAAGCTATTTTTAAGACTCAACCTCTTTGAATAAATCTACCAAAAAGGAACATTTACTTGAGAAAAGGAAAGTTTTAGAATTTTGTAGTTCTGAAACCATTGTGATAAATAGAGCATCACAATGGTTTCAAAAAGTGAATATTACAGAGGCGTAGTAAGTCATATTTATGGAGGAAAGGGTTAACATGCTCCATGATTTTAAAACTGGCTCCTCTGTTTCTGAATATTAATTAAACAACAACCTGTATCAGAATGTATCACTCAAGACATAAATTGTGTCCATAGGACATGAATGCCCCTGGCATTATCGTCACTAAATCAACCACTTTTCACTAAATATATCACAGTCACATAACCCAGGTAAAAATTGTAAAACAAAAATTCCTGTTTCTGTCTCTACATACATCTCCCACCTTGTTGGGGGTTTAAAAATGACTTTTATTACAAACAGTGCAGACCCTGATCAAATTGCTCTTTGATGTTGGTCTTCACTGTTTGCAAATATCTTAAATACCCAGTTACCACACTTTATGGGTTACAGCAGTGTAAAAATCTAACCTGGTTCTGTAATGTATGCAATGTCAGAACGAGTGCCATTGTACAATGAACACAGCTCAAATTTGAGTCCAACAACAGCACAGAGTAAACAATGTACAAAATATTGAATCAAATTGTTCATATATACGTATAATGTAAATCTATAAATGCCATTTAAAATCAGAGTTCATTTACATAATTAATTTACATGAGTTTGCTTTTTATTATTTTTTTCTTGAAATGAGTTGACTGAAATAACAAGAAACACGCTGTATCACATTAGGTCAATACGTTTAGTAAAAATGATAAATTCAGAGGGCTATCCGGCCCGAGGTCATTAAACTCTTTGCTTGAGTCTGAGATGATTCTAAAGCATCTTATTGGTCAGATTCTGACCAATCAGATTCTTGAAAATGGTCTCAGACTCAAATTCAAAAGTTTTATAACCTTGGACCGATGGCTCTGAATCTCTCACTCGAGTACCATCAGTTCAGATATTTATTTTGAGTCCTAGCACAATACTTCTTTAAAAAAGGTAATATATACCATTCATAGATAAATAAAGAGCACAGAAATCACACAGAAATCTTGGCAAAATTGCACTATTTTACTAAATTGAAACGGATCCAGGTGCTACAATTTTAAGTTAAGATAAAACACTTTTGATATACAAGGGTACTTAACCTTTGGCCTACTAATCAACTTTTGTCCATAATCAAACTTGTGAAAAATATTATGATCATATACATTCACAAGTAATAAGGATCCTTGAAGAAATAAAAAAGCACTAGAGTGCTAACAAAGTAAAATACACATGCTATTATCCGATCAATCAATGGTGTATGCGACCCTTTATCAACTGGCAGGGTTCTGGCGAGGATTGAAAATATTTGAGACATGTGTCCCATTAACAGTTAAAAAGTAGGGACATTTTCAAAATCTGCGAGACACTGATAAGTGTGAAAATATTTTTTCAACCATTATTTATCATGAAAATGCTATGTTTATGAATCTGTGGATCTATGACTGATTTCCTTAATATGTAAATATTTTCTCTGATCATATTCACAGTTTGATTTGATCTAAATCTGATCTGGTTGCTTTGGACTGTTCTAATAAGAACTTACATTTTTGAGACATTTGTCCCAATGACATTAAAAAAATGGAGACATTTCTCATTTTGATGGAGAAAATGTCCCAATTTCTCGCCCTCGCAAGAACCCTGAACTGGTCCAGTTTCAGCAATTTTTAAGTTTGTCTGAAATCTTATGACCATACACATTATTTGTGAATTTGACAAGGATCAATGGAGAAATAAAGTGTATTAACCTTTTACCTCATGTAAATTCATGTAAGATTTCAGTGTGCGCTCATAGAACAAAGTAACCCCAAAAAGCGTTAGTCTCAGGGCCTATTCCGTTTGCAAAGGTAGAAAAGGCATTTATATCTGGTCTATTAGCAAAGGCATGAAAGGTGCCGTTTCTATATACAGTATAACCTCTCTTAACCGGAATTCTAGTAGATAAGAATTTAGATACTTTTAGGCAGGTGGCTGCTTAATGCAGGGTGAAAGTCATGCAGAAAGCTCCTCTAGGAGCTTTCTGCATGACTTTCACCCTGCATTAAGCTGCCACCTGTCTCCAAGACCGATATTCATACTAAATTTAACTGCCGGTTAAGAGAGGTTTTACTGTATCAGCTAGGTCTGTTAGCAAAGACATGAAAGACATTTTCTATATCAGGTATAGGGTTTAACTGCACTTGGCAGAGATTTTCTGGCTATATACACTTTATATATGACAAAGATCAATGAAAAAATAAAGACACTGGAGTTTAAACAAGGTTAGTTATACCTATTTGACACATATCCCTAGACCTACTAATCAAAGCCCATAGTAATTCTTGTATGGAATGTTTTGGCCGTATACATTATTGGATCTGTGAAGGACTAAAGTTACTAGAGTACAGTAAAACCCTGCTAATGCAACCACCTTAAAGAGGTATAATTCTGGTTGCTATATGCATGTGGTAGCTTAATGCAGGACAAAAGTAATGCAGAAAGCTCCTAGAGGAGCTTTCTGCATTACTTTTGTCCTGCATTAAGCAACCACCTTAAGATACCCATGTTTATTCATTAATTGGTCACATTAGAGGGGTTCTTCTGTATTAACAAGTTAACATAGGCCATTAGTGGAAACTCTGGAGCATATTAACAAATTTATCTGTGGCTATACATGATACTTGTGAACATTATAAGGATCCATAAATAAATAGTTCTTGAATGTAATCTGTCTATAACATTCAACTGAACAGACTTGCTTAACCCTTTCCCTGTTCTGTATTTAAGTCAAATTTCATTACCTACTAAATATTCATGAACAAAAAGGTTATAATGAAATATGGAAGGTGGAACATTGTAGCCATTTTAGAAAGTAAAGAAACAGATCTATCAAATTCTATTAGCAAACAGAGCAGACCCTGATCAGATGGCTCCTCTAGGAGCCATCTGATCTGGGTCTACTCTGTTTGCAAATGCGTGAAAACATGTTTATATGAGGGAAAGGGTTTAAGATCAGCGGGTCAAAATATGACATTATTATTCATTAATTTCTGCATAAGCTCCTGTTACATGGGCAAACTAACCTGCTTAGAAACAGGGCCTAGCTATACCGTTTGATGTGCAGTTTTGATAAAAACATTTCATGCATATATAAGTCAGTTTCAGAACTAAGAGTTAATAACTTATGCCCTCAAACTAATTTGAGTAAATACCATGGGTAACTAGATATATACAGCTGGTGTCATCATAGTGACTTTGACACTGCCAACCACATAGCACTTAATAAGTAAATCAAATTGAGCATCAATTCAAAATGCCTAAATACATAGGTCCAGCTAGTTTCTAAAAGCCTGAAGGATTAAGAAAAGAAACAATTAATTTACATATAAATACACATCTGGTTCATTAATACACATCTGGTTCATTATCAAATAAGTTATGCACTAATGACTATGTATAGTGTGCATAGTATGACCATTCAATGAATGAAATTGAAAAAAAATGTAAAGCTTATGTGACATCATCAGATAATTAACCCTTATGTGACATCATCAGATAGTTAACCCTTATGTGGCATCATCAGATATTTAACCCTTATGTGACATCAGATATTTAACCCTTATGTGACATCATCAGATATTAAACCCTTATGTGACATTATCAGATATTTAACCCTTATGTGACATCATCAAATATTTAACCCTTATGTGACATCATCATATATTTAACCCTTATGTGACATCATCAGATATTTAACCCTTATGTGACATCATCAGATACATGTACTTAACTCTTATGTGACACCATCATTCATTTAACCCTTATGTGACACCATCTTTGCAAACAACAAGGTTAAAGTTGATACACAAAGTCACATGACATCATCTCATGAGGATCTAAACCTTTTGACCCTCTGAAACTGTTTTTAGAAAGAAAAGGAATAAAAATGGACTTTATGACAACTTTTGCAGGCAAAAATTTACTTATTGATGAAAGGGTTAAGGAGGTGTTTAAATGTTTTGTGCTGAACCATCAATATAAATACATATACCTTAGTGTGACTTTTTTCATGTCTTCAAAGCATAATAACTATCGCTGAACTCTTCTGACAAATGCTGACTGCACAGACCGTCTTGGGATAGGCACACGAGCTGTTCCAGAACTCACTCTGACTGTGTGTGAGCCTTGGCTTCCCTCCTCAGATGCCTTCTTCTCTATTTTGGATGCAGGGGGTGCTGTCTGAGGTCTTGTGACCTTTGGAAACTGCTGTTTAAACCACCACTCATATTCTTCTATGGTCATCTCGACAATATGCTCCCGGCAAAATTCAACAGCAGCAGTGACATCAGGGCTACAAATTTCCCATTCTCGTAGACCTTGTAAGACCTTTAGAAACTTGTATATACTTTGTTTACCAGTGCCTTCAACCTGGCAAAATAAACAGAAAAAAACAAACTCAGTTGATAGCTATACAATATTCATATAAATTCACTTGTGGCAATGAAGGCTATTTTGAGCGTATAGAATTGTTTTTTTGTTTTTTTTATCATAAAATATTTCTGAACAAATTTCAGCATCATTACTAGGTAACTTTTTTAAAAGTAATTTTTAGACAGTATTTATTAAAACCATATTAGCTGATGCAAGTGAGAGAAGAATACATCACACCAAAAAGTTTCCAGGACAAACTTAAATGCACATCTCTGCAACCATGGCTTATCGTAATGACAATGATATTATTCAACCAATTTGATAATTGAGATAAGCAATATCTACCTAGACTTTATTTTCCACCCAAAATATCATTCTAATATAATGAAACTTAAACGCTGGACAAATCTGTTAAAAAAAAAATTATTTTACAGTTTCTAAAAGTGTAAAAGTTGCTCTAAAATGGCTGCCAAAGCATTTCTCCCATTTCAAAATTACCAATGTACCTATTCAAATGCCTTCCAGCAAACTCATGAAAATTAATTTTTATCACAAATCCCCTGTTGAGTAGAGCTAGAAAATATACAGTGAGATCTTATTTTGAAGGTCACTCAATGGAACTATACAGAGAGAGACCTTATTGTGAAGGCCACTATACAGAGAAACCTTATTCTGAATGCCACTCAATGGAACTATACAGAGAGTCCTTATTCTGAAGGCCACCCAACAGAACTATACAGAGAGTCCTTATTCTCAAGGCCACTTAATGGAACTATACAGAGAGTCCTTATTCTGATGGCCACTCAATGGAACTATATAGAGAGTCCTTATTCTGAAGGCCACTAAACAGAACTATACAGTGATTCCTTACTCCGAAGGCCACTCAGCGGAACTATACAGGAAGACTTTATTTTGAAGGCCACTCAATTGAACTATACAGAGAAACCTTATTTTGAAGGCCATTCAACGGAACTATACAGGAAGACCTTATTTTGAAGGCCACTTAATGGAACTATACAGAGAGACTTATTTTGAAGGCCATTCAATGGAACTATACAGGAAGACCGTATTTTGAAGGCCACTCAACAGAACTAGTGTAAATATTCAAGTACTTAACATGTCCACATGTGGTAGTTTAATGCAAGAAAGCTCCTATATAAGCTACTATCATTAGATTTTTTCATACAGCTGAATAGTTGAAAACATTATCAATACCAAAAAAAAATAGAGGTTTTTGTCACAAAAACAGATGTCTCCTGCAATAACCACACCCCTCCCTACCCCCACCCCTCGTACCCACACATACACACTGCAGCACATTGTCACATTTCTGTACATGAAAACTCGACCAGACAAGATGTGTGACAGACAGACTAACAGACAAACAACTCTTACAAAAGCAATATGGAAAGGGAAATAACTCAAAAATGTAATAATTAACATAGTAATGGACTTGATGAATGATACTTCCCTCATCATCTGCTTTCCACACCAAATTTTTTAGGAATCAAAATGAGAACAGGGAATATAATTGATACCAGAGTTATGGCCCACATGCATGACACTTCATTTCATCATGCTCTTTCCATAAATGAAATAGAGCAGGAGAGCAGGAGATACTGATCAACCAAAAACAATGTAACAAAGGGCTATAACTCCAAAAGTATTGAAGCCAGAGTTACGACCCTTGTACATGACACTTTTTCGCATTATGCTCTTTCCATGTATGAAGATTCAATCAACTGGCATGAGCCATATAGGAGTTATAATCAGGACAAGAAAGTGTGAAATAAAAATATACAAGGAACAATAACTCCAATATTATTTAAGCCAGAGTTATGGACCTTGTGCATTACACTTCTTCTCATCATGCTCTTTCATAAATGAAATGTCATTCCAATAACAACAGAAGAACAGGAGTTACTGATCAGACAAAAAATGTAATAAAGGACAATAACTCCAAAAGTACTGAAGCCAATGTTATGGCCCTTGTACATGACACTTCCTCTTATGATGCTTCTTCCATGTATAAAATTTCAATCAAATGGCATGAGGCATTTAGGAGTTATCGTCCGGACAAGAAAGTGTGAAAAAATGTACAAGGCGCAACAAATAACTCAAATATCATTAAAGACAGAGTTGTAGACTTTGTGCATGACACTTCCTCTCATCATGCTCTTTCCATGCATGAAGTTTCAATCATATGGCATTAGCCATATAGGAGTTAATTCTCTGGACCAGAAAGTGTGAAAAAATATACAAGGGGCAATAACTCCAATATTATTGAAGCCAGAGTTATGGACCTTGTGCATGACACTTCCTCTCATGATGCTCTTTCCATTTATGAAGTTTCAATCAAATGGCATTTGCCATATAGGAGTTATCATCTGGACAATAAAATGTGCAAAAGTGTACAAGGGGCAATAACTCCAATATTATTGACACCAGAGTTATGGACCTTGTACATAACACTTCCTCTCATTATGCTCTTTCCATATATGCAGTTTCAAGCAACTGGATCAGGCAATATATGAGTTATGGTCCGGGCAATAAAGTGAGGCGGACAGATTGACAGACAGACTGACGACCAGAGAGACAGATGGGTGATTCTTCAAAAGTTTGTAATTTTGCCTACAAATTTTTCAAAAACATTTTGCTCATAAAACCGTTTGCTTAACACGTATACCATAACTATGAACTGTCTTTGACTTATAAAGAGTAATGTCCGTGCTGATTGTTCAATAGAATTTTTTTTTTTTTACATTTTATAAATTGCCAATGACCTGAAAATGTCATTACCGCAACGATGTATAATTGGACCTCGTTTTATCTTAATATTTAGTTAAAGGGTGTTTATCGTTCATGATGTGTGTAAATTATGAATATGAATAACGTAATTCTGTTTCTTTTAGTAATACATCTTGTAACATAAAAAATTGTCTCTTAAGGTGATGGAAACAGCTAATTTTTAAGATTTTGATGTATCGAAATTGTCTCCAAAGTGTTACTAAATTTCTTTTAATTAACTAAAAGCATGCTTTATACTAGCTTTAGGACTAATTTATCGTAAAAGTATACAGTTCAAACATTTCCATTGCTCAACTTTTAAAAAATGCCAAAAAATGAATGAAAAACGTTTCGGTAATGACGTTTCGGTAATGACGTTGCGGTAATGACAGCAAAAAGTAAAGCCAAATGGAACTGAATTTATTCAGAAATATTATTTATTTTGTTTTTGGATGCAAGTTAAAGTAGTATTTTCACAAAATAGTTGTAAGATACCAAAATAATTAAGGGTTATGTCAGTACCGAAACACAGGCCGTTTCGGTAATGACCGTTTCGGTAATGACAATTTTGTTTATTTTTCATAATTTCAGGCATTTACCCAGTACATGTTTCAATTATTTTATGCATTTAAGCATCGTGTACACACAGCGTATACGACAAGATCTGTTAACATGAATTTATAGTTCAGCTTGCCTGGTTTGAGGGCGTTTCGGTGCTGACGGCCTAAAAACATAATCAATAGAAATAGATGTTTGGGAGGCCATTTCTTATAATAGAACTGGGATTGCTAATTCGAAGTGTACCCTATAATGACTGCATGGGGAAAACCTTCTGATGACGTCAGAAGGGATTTCCCTTAATTTCAAGATAAAATAGGTACAGGCTAAAACACCATACCGTTTCGGTACTGACAGGAAATCGAGGGACAAAAATCAGCAGCTGAAAAAAGCCACTAAAGATTAAACTAACAGCTATATTTTGTATCAATTCATTCTATGATAATATAATGACATTATCAATAGAGAAAAATTATCAAATTTATGATGATTTAAGGTCAAGATATCTCATTCTATTATGTGTTGTATCATGAGGGACATGGGAATTTTGCACCCCCTTTCATATTTCAAACTCGATTCCAAGAAAATGAACATAAATTCTCACTGGTTATCACTATATTCTCACTAAGGTATGTCATATTAACCAGGCAAAGATAAAATATTCTTTTAAAAGTAAATTTTTATGACTTTTAAATCATGTGAAAGGTGAGGGACAGCATATTACACATTTTTGAAGAATCACCCAGAAACTCTCATAAAAACAATATGTCTCCCCCATATAAATATGGGGAGAGACATAATAAGAGGGCTGCGAGTGATGACACTCTGTTCTTCATCTGAGTAACCATAAGCTCAGCTTTCAATTCAGAGAAATGTTTTTAAACTGGAATGTTACAAGGTTTAGAAAGATGAAAAGCACTCCAAACCTAAACATCTGATTTGGTTTGTAATTATAATTAAATGAGGTCTTGTAGTGATACAATTTCTTAGAATGAGAACTACAAGTGTTGCTCTATAAACATACTCAAACTCTTTAACTACTTGTCTGATACAATGAAAATCTAGATTTGTTGGTTATGCACATTCTATACAAGTCTGAAGATGCAGCACAATGAAATACAGTATTAAAACATTTCTTGAAAATTGAATAACCAATCTGAATAAACATGAGGTCAAAGAAACACAAAAGTGCTAAAGTACAGAGGTATAGCTAAATATTGCATTTAAATAAATCAAAGGTACATTACTCTATGGTATACTTTTGATAATAGCCATTAACATTATCTAACTACCATGGGATGTTTTGATCAGGGAAAAAGTGAGTATGCACTAGTGCCAAACATAATTATGATAAGTAAAGAGGAGACATAACTCTAGACCTGCTTGTAACTGAGCTAGACAGAGACCTGACAGTCATACACATTATGTGTAATGTAATGAGGATCAGAGAAGAAACAAGGGTGCCAGCTTGTCCATTAAGTAATTATTGACCCTGTTTGAAAATTTGAGAAAATTTGTTGACAGCATTGTAACAAAGGTGTAATTAAGAAATGTATCTTGCTCAAGTGTTGTTAATTGGCTCATTAAACAATGGTTTTGAGTTTCTAGGAGTACATTTAATCAGGAAGGTCAAAGGGCCTTCATGGTTCATGTCTCTGAAAGACAAATTGTGGTCTATGTGCCAATGCAACACAATTGATGGAACCCCTGGGTAATGAAAGATAATAATAATGTCATACCTGAGTATGTGTATACCACATATCATCTACACTGTTATGTATTATTTCAATTAAAAATTGTAAATTTGTTCTTTTTTTCATAAAGCAATAAACTCAAGTCTACACGATAAAGGGAACCTAACTCTAGAACTACAGGTTCGAGTTTACTTACATCTAAATAGTACTTGGAAGAGATTTTTATAGCCATACAATGTAATGTCTAAAAATGACTAAGATCTGAGAAGGAAAGGTGCTAGAATGTTAACACAGGGAAAGAGTTTGATAAAACAAGGGCACCTAACTCTAGAATTACTGGTTAAATGTTGTCTATTATCCAATTAGGTCGAGATTTTATGGCCAAGCTTCTGAAAAAATGATAAGGATCTATGAGGTGCTAATGACTGTAAACATGGATCTATGCAAATATTTTGCAAATATACAAACTTTGCTAATTCACAGGCAAATAACTCTAGACTACAGATCCGATTTCACTCATTAACTAATACTTGTCAAGATCTTATGGCCATAACAATATTTCTAATTATAATAAATTTAAAAAGGTCCTAATGTGTAAACAAACATAGTAATTTATATATCTTAAAGATGGTAAAAACATGCATTTTTGTAATTAATTATAAATCAAGGGCACAAAACTCTAGACCTATTAATGCTATTTCTTCCAAAAATCAGACATGGTCAATATCTTATAGGCATAAATCAACATAACAAGTTTAATTAAGTTTGCTTGATAATTGGTGGTATCAGAATAAACTAAATCTGAAAGGAAGGATAATGGATGGATTAATGGACAGACATTGACCATTGAACAGTCGCAAATGTTGTACTACAACACGTTGTGCTCAAGCTGGCAAATAAAAGTGCTTGAGTGTGAAAAATGGTAACACTTTGACAAATCAAAGGGACATATAAATCCTTAGCTAACTGTGTTGCAGCAATAAGAACTCATTCAAAGTCTTATAAGGGTATATTATACACTACACTAAACCTGAACACTTTATTAAAGGTGAGTTTAGAAGGTTTATAACTGATTTTATATTGTTCAAATGCTAGCTACATAATTATGTTCAGACAAATCTTACAGGATGACTATATCCATTGTAAAAGGAAATGAGACAATATCACAACACCCAGATGTTTCCTTTGTCATCGGTTTTAGTCATTGCAGTCTTGAGGTAGATTTAACCCATTACTCCATGATTACACCTTTCTACGTCTTTGCAAACAGAGTAGATCAGAAGGCTCCTATAGAAACCGTCTAATCAGAGTCTGCTGTGTTTCATATAATATTGATAAAGTGCAAACAGAAAATCCATAAACTGTTTCTACCATGGCCAACAATTTCTGTTTCCATGAGCTATTATAACAATTAATCTATTTAATATTCATAATGTCATTATTTCTTACATAAATATTCATAAAATAAAAGGATGAATGACCCTCAAAATGCAATTCATGTGTGAAAATTTAACTAGATGGTACAACCTACCTAATTATACTGCATATGGAGATAATATTTGTACATGTTGTATTTGCACAAAGTAAACTAATCTACAATAATTGAAATAAAACGTCATTAACCCTTTCCCTCATAGGATATTTTAGATCCAACCACTTTGAATAAATCTACCGAAAAGGAGGCATTAACTAGAGAAAAGAATTCTTTTTAGAATTTTGTAGTTTGAAACCATTGTGATAAATTTAGCATTTGCTCCTATAGGAGCCAATGCTCTATTTATCACAATGGTTTCAAGTAGTGACTATTAAAGAGGTGTAGAAAGGCTTATTTATGGAGGAAAGGGTTAATAATCTACTGGACACAATGTAAGAAAGGAATTTTGAGAAAATAAAAGCTGAATTGAACTATGGCATTATGCAGAAAGTGATGTTTATGATAAAATCAGAATGGAGGATTACAAGAGGGCAAATTGCCAAATGGCACACCCAATCCAATAACCAGAATTTTCTTTGAAATAGGTGGTTACTAAGAAAATATGACTTACAATTTAATTAATGTGATATAGCTACCACTTGTGATAGTATTCATATATTATATCTTAAAGCTTCTCTATTATGCCACCCGTGATAAGGACCACAATGGAAATAAAAGCATGCTCTTTATTGTGTTATCCTTGGTATTGAAAGCATGTCATGGTTTTTCACTATGCATCATTTTACTAATTACTATTTATCATGATGTGATACATTTTTTGTGAACCATATTATGTTTTCTGTTTGCCGAAAAAAATCTATCTTAGAAACAGCTATCAACAAACTAGATTTTTAACATTTTTCACTATATGTCACTGCTAACAAAAGCTACTGAAGTATGCAGACTCCTGGTAAAAAGGTCAATGAGTTCATGGTATGATTAGAAATCTGATCTTTGGCACTGAAGTTTGACATGTATCCCCTCAAACATTGCAGCATAATAGCATAAATATACATGCCAAGTATGAAGTATCTTATATAATTTAAAAGTAAATTTGAGAAATGTGTCTTTTGACCTTGAATTTTGACCATGACCTTTCACCTACTAACATCAAAATCAATAAGGCTTATCAACTGATCATGACCAACCATCTCACCAAGTATATGGACTCTGGGTAAAAAAGTTGATGAATTATTGATCAGAAACCTTGACCTTTGACCATGAAACTATATGTTTGTGTCATGCAGGAAACACCACATACAAAACACACAGTCACCCGAACAGCACCATGACAAAAAGGAACAACAAATGTGCCTATCAAAAGACAAAAAAAGATGCACAAAGACATAACAAACAAACAAAAGGGGGAAGATGGAAGTACCGTCTTGGAACAGTCAGTATTTTTCAACATATTTGAACAAAGTGAGAAAATGGGTATGTCTAATAACTTTACGAAGTCTGTAAGTCACATCACCATAAAATTGCGGATATGAAAAGTTTGACTTTGACCTTGACATGGTTTCTCTCAAATATATGTTAACCCATTCCTCCATAGGCTATTTTTAGACCCAACCTCTTTGAACAAATCTACCAAAAAGGAGCATTAACTAGAGAAAAGTATCATTTCAGAATTTTATAGTTTGAAACCATTGTGATAAATAGAGCATTTCAACACGTGAATTTTACAGAGGCGTAGAAAGGCATATTTATGGAGGAAAGGGTTAAAGCTGAGTATTTTAACATGCCAAATATGAAGTCTCAGTTTTGAATAGTCCCAAAACTATGGCAAAGGTTAAGGTTTTACAAATCTCACCTTTGATTTTTGTACATGTAACTAATATCAAATCACAGGGGTCATCTACTCATCATAACCAACCTCAAGCATGAGGACACTTGGAATATCATTTGGTATACACAGACCATCCTACCAACTGATGCACATATATAAACATGTACAAAATAATATATCCTCCTATCCAAAGTGGTGCAAAACAAAAATATGCAGAAATCTGGAAAAAAGGCCCTGGAATTTGTTGAGGAATCCAACTGTCATTTGTTTTTTACCAAAATTAAAAGAAACTAGCCATTAATAAGAAAATCATTATTGAGATGAAAATGTAATGTTCCCTAGCATTTAACCCATAAATATCTGACCTAAGGTTGTAGCACATTCTTAAATCCTAACCCCCCCCCCCCTCCAACCCCCCCCCCCCCCCCAAACAACAAACAAACAAAAACAGCATAAACATAACCGAAGATGAAAGAAACAACAATGAATGAAAAGTTAGCCCAACTAAAACCAAAAACAGACCACAAAAGATGTAGCTATGCACCTTCTAATCCTTGATCCTTAATAAACCATTTCATTTATTGAAGGTCAAAGTCAAATGTCCATATCAAATTCACAAGAGTTGTGTCTATTTACAAGTTGTGAACAAAATAATATTGGAACTGTCAATAACATAATGTAAATACATGAACATGTCCATGGCAGGATAATATATCACTAGAAGGGTAACCCCTGTTGAAGGTCCACACCATCACTTGAATGTAAAAGTCATAGGAAATGAGTCGGTTACAAAATTGTGTGTAATTATTTTGTAATATTTGTCAATGTTAAAAGTTCAGGTCACAGAAGCCTTGCTCATTAAATATGAAGTGTGCATAATAACTTTTCAGCCATGTAACAGTGATGTTCATATTTGGTATGGTAGCGGACCATAATTCCACCAATAGATATAAATTCCACTTTTCACACTGAGGTAAATGAGAAAGTAGCTATTTGTAAATAGCATATCATGCAGTGGTACAGTAAAGCCTGCCTAATAAGACAACCGCTATTGAATAAAGGTATGAGTCTTAAATAGTATATAACTGCTTAACGCTTTCCCTTATGTGAGCGCATTTTGACGCATCTGCAAACAGAGTAGACCCAGATCAGACGGCTCCTGTAGGAGCCGTCTGATCAGGGTCTGCTCTGTTTGCTTCTGGTGTGATAAAGATCTGATTCTACAGCTTCTGTCTGAGCCAAAATGCCCTATGTTCATACGCTATTATAAAAAATAATCTTATCAATAATCTTGACATCATTTTTTCCTACATGAATATTCATCAGGGAAAGGGTTAATGCAGGACAAAAGCAATGCAGAAATCTCCTGTGATAGTTCTGGAGTACTTTCATTATGTATTAAGCTACTTACTATCTTAAAGACCTATAGTTAGACTTGTTTAAGTGGTTGCTTAAGAGAGGTTTTACTGTCAATAATATTGTACAGGAACATGCTCTATTTGTTACAGTGTCCTAATTTTGGTTTTAAATCTAAATAATAAGATAGATAAAGCTGTTTCAACAAATTGCAAGAAACAAAAAATCTACAGGGATCATACAGCAACATGTACACACCAATACTTTTTCAAACGAGCTTCCCTTCCTCACTGAAAATGGCTTTAAAATAACACAAAACATTACAAACAAATGCAAAAATAAATAGTGCATGTTTCGTAGCAACAACTAGCAGTGAAAATCATGCTGTACAATAAATTTCATGCAATACCAGTGACTGGACAACCATGCAAAAAACCCAACACAGTAGTGATTACAACAGAAAAAATGCATGAGAGAACAAATATAATGGAAAATCATACAATATGCAGTTGAATACCAACTGAAGACTTGCTACATATGACAGAGCTCTAGACAAGAGGCGTATTGATGAATTTTATGAAAATATTTTCTATATTTCTCTACTGTATACCGTCTTGTTTGTACTCTGTGGTGATTCTAATAACAACCTACCACACAGGGATATGAGTACTGATTTATCAAAATCTCTTATTTCTCAGACCAACATTATTCAAATAGGTACCGGTACTTATTAAATTCACCTCTCTGAGTGTCAGCAAGTTTGGGGTTGGCAGAGAAATATAAAGAATGTTTTACCTCACCTAAATTTTCTAACTAAGTACATCAAAAATCTCAGTAAAACAGTATGCACATACTTTTAATTACTTTCTATCTTTGCTTTCAAAAGAAGTTCACTGAAGATTTTAACACATACACAATAGAGACAAGAGAGCCATGATAGCCCTATATCGCTCACTTGTGAAAACACTACGTAGATATGAACTAGTCATAACCATTTGTCATAAGATGAAGATATTAGAGGGTCATACTAGTTTATAATTTTTTTCAAATGAAGGTTATTTAATTTGTTTAAAATGCATGGTAGTCATAACTAATTCTCAATATGGTCACCTGAGGATTTCACCTACCAAATATCATTCAAATTGGACCACAAGTTTTGGAGAAGAAGAATTTTAAAGTTTTCCTTATAGTCATATAAGAAAATTTGGCCCCACCCCTGGTGACATTGTTTCATCAGATAACAGCATGGTTTAACCCATTACCTCATGGACTATTTTTAGATACAACCTGTTTGAATAAATCTACCAGAAAGGAGCATTAACTAGAGAAAAGAAATTTCTTAGAATTTTATAGTTTGAAACCATTGTGATAAATAGAGCATTTGCTCCTATAGGAGCAAATGCTCTATTTATCACAATGGTTTCACAAAGTGACTTTTACAGAGCCGTCAAAAGTTGTCAATCTGCAAGCTTGTCAACAAGAAGACTAGTCCTGCCAAATATCATTCAAATTGGACCATTGGTTTTCTAAATAATTATATAGGGAAATCTAGGGCTGCCCCTGGTGGCCATGGTTTTTGAGATATCAAAATGATTTTAGCATTTTTTGGTAAAGGGTCACAAGAAGACTATTTCTATCACACATCATTCAATTTTGGAGAAAATGTTGAAAGATTTTCTTTTGGTTGCCATGGCAACCAGTGTTCTACATGGATCCAGATTCTTTTAAGCAATTTTGTTACCAGAACATGATACTAAGATCATTTATGTAAAGTTTGGTTACATTCTGCCTTGTTGTTTCCGATGCGATGTCGTTTAAAGTAATTGTTGACAGACGTACAGATAGATGGACAGACGGATGGGCAATCACAAAAGCTCAGCTGAGCATACTCAGATAAGCTGATAAAAAGGGCCAACCCCTTAAAGACTTTAGGTAGAGCCACAAGCTAGGCAAGGCAAGAAGTACACATCAAATGTAACAAGGGACCAGTACAATAGTGTTACCATTTCTAAATTGCTTAATACATGTATAGCTGACATAGGCACTGCTGTCTGCAAGTAAAACACAGTAAAATAATCACAATTAACCTTTGACACAGTGCAATAATAGTTATCTACTTCAAGAATAAAAGTTTGTTAGAAGCATGGTCTGAATTTTTCAGAGTTTCAGTGTTGAGTAGGCAAAGGACTAGTTTTGTGAAAGTTGTGTGATTGTATATACAGTTAAACTTCGATATCTCAAACTCGGATAACTCGAACTTCTGGATAACTCGAACAAAAAGTTCAGTCCTTCCAAAACTTACAATACACAATTGCTCTAAAATATATCGCTACAGATGTCTGGAAACACATGTGGGAGCTTAATACAGGTGTAAAGTAATGCTGAAAGCTCCTACGGGAGCTTTCAGCATTACTTTAGACCTGTATTAAGCTGTGACCTTGAGAAATTGTCCAGATTAGAAATCGGATGACTCTGTGAAACTTCTATTAACGTTATCTCGAACTAATTTGGATGGTCCCTTTAAGTTTGAGTTATCGAAGTTCAACTGTATATATGCAAACATCATTTATGCCATCTCGGTTTGCCATGGACATTCATGTGGCTTCTCCTGCCAGACTCCTGTTCTATTTCAATCCTAATGAGATTGCATTTTGCATCTAGAATGGTTTCAAATATTTAAAAAAACTACTGGAAAAATTAGTATACCCATAACATGTCAACCAAACAAACAGAATAATCAGGTTAAGAATCCCTATATTAATAAAAATAATTCCCCAGCCAGGAACATTCAATCAAAGTGTTGGCAAGCAGGAAGTATACATGAATGACAGACCTGAAAAGGGGAGACATGGTACAACTCACTATGATTATGCTTCCTACCAAATATCAAATCATTCCAGCATACACAAGCCAAGAAATCTTTGAAGAAAAGTTTTGTCATTAAAAAATCACCAAATTCAATCAAAGTGTCAGCAAACAGGAAGTAGATGAACTACAGACCTGAAAAGGGCAGACACGGTACAACTCAGTATGATTATGCTTCAGACCAAATATTAAATCATTCAAGCATACACAAGCAAAGAAATCTTTGACTAAAATGTTTGTAAATTGTTTTTGTCATTAAACAATCACCAAAATTCAATCAAAGTGTCAGCAAACAGGAAGTGGATGAACAACAGACCTGAAAAGGAGAGACACAGTACAACGTAGTGAGATTATGTTTCAGACTAAATATCAAATCATTCCGGCATACACAAGCCAAGAAATCATTGACGAAATTTTTTGTCATTAAACAATCACCCAAATTCAATCAAAGTGTCGGCAAACAGGAAGTAGATGGAAAAAACACCTGAAAAGGGGAGACACTGTACAACTCACTAGGATCATGCTTCAGACCAAATATCGAATCATTCCAACAGACACAAGCCAAAAATCTTTGACGAAAACTTTACAGGATTGACGTACAGACATACAGGATGGATGTACGGACAAAGGTAAAACTTAATGCCCCCGTCGCCTAAAGGTGTTGGGGAATAAAAATTGAATTATTTTTATCATTTCTTTATTTACAACATAATACAGCCACTGGCACTGAATAATGTGTTAATCTTAAGTCATCATGAATTACAGATTTTTCAGTCCTGACTTACTTAATAATATAAAGTAACAAATTTTCAGATGTCAGTACATGACACTTTTCAGAGACACAGCACAGTACAAAGTCTTAGTCAAAGGGTTGTCACAGACCAGAGGGAACAAAATTCCCTGACATTTCCCTGACATAATTTCAATTTTCCCTGACACATTACATTACCAAATTTGGTGTTTCCATCATATTTTCTCTAATGCATTATGAAAATTTAAAATGTATGACCTTCATTCTCATGTTTTTTCAAAATTCCCTGACAGTTCCCTGACGTTTGCCTATATTTTCAAATTTCCCTGACAATTCTCAAATTTCCCTGACAATTCTCTGACCTTGAAATTTTTTCAATTTCCCTGACTTTTCCCTGATGTGTGGCAACCCTGAAAGAAGAGCTGTCTTATCTAACCCATATGTCTACTCTGTTAGATTTAGGCTCCTACAGGAGCCGTCTTGTCTAACCCATGTCTACTCAGTGTTTGATGGCTGCTACAGGAGCCGTCTTGTCTAACCCATGTCTACTCTGTTAGATGGCTCCTACAGGAGCCGTCTTGTCTAACCCATGTCTACTCTGTTTGCAAAAGTCATCTCCATCAGATATCATGAGTCATCTTACAAAACTAATTTTGTACCAAATAATATAGTCAAACTTTGCTGTTTCAAAACAAATATATAAGAAACGTGCAAACAAGTACAAACATACACAAACACCAGTGTCTAGATAAGTACACAAACACCAGTGACTAGATGAGTACAGCATATAACATGACAACAATTTATACAGAGAACATGGAAGTAAATGAGCATGCAGTATACACTAGTGTGTGCCTTTACTCCACTTTGTCATACATAAAAATTGCTTCACTGAATGAGCCATTCACTCAGGAGAGTAAATATTTACAACTCTAAGTAACAATGGAAAACTAAGTGCAGCCTTATTATGTACACATTCAAGACAGGGTAGTAATAATGTCATTCCGATATCAGTATTTCTCTGAAACATACTCATATAATAATTATCATGGAATATGATTACATTTGTATTTGTGTGTTGAATAGAAAATATATGTCATGTAGCTATACTTCTAGTTTAACACATTTTTTTTTTAAAAATTCTCTTTGGGCAACCAAGTTATGACCAGGTAATATATTCATCACATAGCTTCCAACCATGATTTGTCATATTGACCCTTTCCCTCATATTGACAACTTTTGACGACTCTGTAAAAGTCACTTTGTGAAACCATTGTCCATTTAGTACAGACAGAAGACAGTAACATAGTGTGAACATGCATGTAAAACACAGTGAGAACACATTAGACAGTGTGAACACATAAATAGTGCCAACACATAAGATAACATATATAAGATAACACATAAAATAGTGCTAACACATAAGATAACACATATAAGATAACACATAAAATGGTACTAACCCATAATATAACACATATAAGATAACACATAAAATAGTGCTAACACATATAAGATATTCATAAATGCTGAAGAACCCTTAAAACCGTGAGAAAACAAACTTACTCTCCTACGATTCCCAGGCTAAACAGACAACAACATTTGTATTAGAAAAATTCTTATTCCAGTATTTCTTTCCTTTTATCAATAATAAAAAACTTTTATAAATCAAAACACTTAGTTTACTTAAAAAAGATCTAGCTGTTATATGTTTTAGAAGAGATGTACAAGCTATGTATTATTAGAGATGTACAAGTATGCAAATGTTCCACAGTATGGGTAATTCTCTTGCTCTTGATTGGACATATTGGTAAGTATACTGGTAAGTTATTATAAGTTTGGCACACATTAAAACTAGAACTATCACTAAATGTGATTGATACCCCCACCCACCACCTTGTCAAAAGATCCAATGACTTCCAATACATTTATAAAAGGCAATAGCTCAATAATCCTTTCATGCACACCTGTGGAAAGACATTTTTTAAAGTCCAATCAAGGAATGACTTGCATTAAAATTATGTCACATACATCTACACATCATTATAAATGCATATGCAAAATTTGAGGTTCAATGATGAAGAAATGTAGAAGTAGTACTTGAGACGTTATGCTCTGGACAAAAAATACTTAAGAAAAGTAACAAAGGGGAATAAATCCCTCAAAAATGAATTAAGAGTTACAATCCTTGTTGACTGCAAATCCTCTCATCACGCTCTATCCATATATAAAGTTTCACAGTTGTATCTACAATACTTGAGAAATAATGCTCCAGACAAAAAAATGCTTCTGAAAATTAACAAAGGGGAATAACTCCCTTAATAATGAATTTAGAGTTACACCCTTTATTGACTGCACATCCTCTCATCACTCTCTATCAATATATAAAGTTTCACAGTTGTGCCTACAATATTTGAAAAGTTATGCTCCGCACAAAATATTGCTTCTGAAAAGAAACTAAGGGGAATAACTCCCTCAAAAATGAATTAAGAGTTACAACCCTTGTTGACTGCACATCCTCTCATCACCCTCTATCCATATATAACGTTTCACAGTTGTACCTACACTACTTGAGAAGTTATACTCTGGGCAAAAACATGCTTCTGAAAAGTAACTAAGGGGAATAACTCCCTCAAAAATGAATCTAGGTGGCAACCCTTGTTGACTGCACATCCTCTTATCACCCTCATAATGTGTACCAAGTTTGAAGACAATATCAAAAACAGGTTTCAAGAAAATGGCATGTTCCAAAAATATGTCCCAATTAAGAGATAAAATATGAAGTTAAAAAGGGGCATAATTCTGTCAAATTTTGTGCAAGAGTTATGAAACATGGAGAAGACTGTCCCCTCATAACACTTATACTATGTATTAAGTTTGAAGGTGGTATCATAAATAGTTTTCAAGAAGAGCAAATGTCCTGGAAAAATGTGAGTGACGGACGGACGGACAAGGTGATTCCTATATAGCCCCCACCACAAGTGGTGGGGGTATAATAATTGTTAACAGTTACCCAAGGAACATTTTGTTTAGATGGTAACACAGACCCATCCTTGGCAGTTGTGTCTTTGTTAAATCACTTAACAGATTGAATATAATTTAATGGCATGTGTGAATGTATGGATGCTGGATGAATGATGCTAAGGTGTCAAAAAACCTTGTCCAGAGTGTATCTCCTATATAACTTGAGGTAGGAATGCTAAATTAGGTATGTGAGTACATCATAGCAGAGTGTTGTATACCATTTTCAGGTCTCTGTGACCTTGATCTTGACCACTGACCTGAGTTATAGAAAAACCCTTTGTACACCTTGTCTGAAGTATATTTTCTATATTATTTGAAGTAGGAATGCAAAATTTGGAGTGCGACCACATCTCAGGATGGCAGAGTGTCATATACAGTTTTCAGCTCTCTGTGACCATGACCTTGACTGCTGACCTCAGGTATAGAAAAACCTTGTGCAGAGCATATCTCCTATACTACTGGAGACAGGAATGCAAAATTTGGTTTGGGAGTACATCTTGGGATGGTTCGGTTTGGTTTCTATTGGGTTTTATCTTGGGATGGTGGAAAATCCTTTTGTACACCTTGTCCAAGTGAGTGAGTGAGTGAGTGAGTGAGTTGGGTTTTACGTCTGACCAACAGTATTTCAGTTATTTGCAGACGGTACCTGCTTGAGACAATTTATAGTGCTGCCTCACTGGAATACCCCTGCGGTGGGCACATGGCAAGGGCACCCCACCCAGTCACATTAACCTGACACCGGGCTGACCAGTCCTAGAACTACATTTTAATATCGAGCGTAGACAAGGGAGCTACTAGTGCCAACTTGTACACCTTGTCCAAAGTGTATCTCCTATATTATTTGAGGTAGGCATGCAAAATTTGGAGTGTGACCAAATATTGGTATGGCAGAGTGTCACATACAGTTTTTAAGGTCTCTGTGACCATGACCATGACCTCAGGTATATAAAAACCTTGTTTAGAGTGTATCTCCTAAACTACTTGAAGTAGGAATATGCCAAATTTGGTGTGAAAGTACATCTTAGCAAGGCAGAGTGTTGTGTACCATTTTTAGCTCGTCTGTTTCAAAAACATGTAGAGCTATTGTTTCGTCCGAAAAGTACAAGTGGTATCAACATGAAACTTCATAGGTGGGTAGATCTCATTGAAGAGAAGACCCATACATAAGAACCATAACTCTTGATTTCAAAAAATTTTGTGAGTTATTGCCCTTTATTTTTTTCAAAAAGTTGGCAATTTAGCTGGACAAGCACCAAATCAGAAGAGCATTAGCGCCACAAGTAGCTTTTGTTTAGTCTATGTGACCCTGACCTTGACCACTGACCTGAGCTATAGCAAAACCATGTCCGGAGCATATCTCCTATATTACTTGAGGTAGGAATGCCAAATTTGGTGTGTGAGTACATCTTGGGAATTCAGGTCACACAGTGCAACACACATTTCAATGTTGTTGCTTTGCTATGGGGCCATTTGTCACCTACTGTATCACATTTCTTGTTGACAAGAGATTGTATCTTTTTGCAAATATAATTCATATTGACAAAACTTTAGAGACAAACTTGGTACATATAGCCAGAGCCTGGCTGTTATTGTTAGGTATGTGTTATATAATTAATATAAATACACAACTGATACGGTATATGTCAACTGAAACCATTGAAATGGATAATATGAATGCCTTTGGTTTTGCAATATGATTTATTTGATGTCTGTGCCATATCACTGATATATGTACAGATATAGCTGTCATTTCGTTTAGTAAGTGCCAATTACCAATGATATGAAAATATAAAATTATCAGATAAGTTTTTGCATTTAAAAGCTTCCTATTTTCAACTAAATAACAAGCCATTTTCTTTTTTCTTGTACGGTAATATCCTAGTTATCCAAGCAATTGGTCTATATGAGCTGCTGAGTATAAGTAATCTATCATTTGAGGTTGAATTGGGCAATGTCAAGAGTAGTTTCTCATTTTGAACGTTTAACCCTTTCCTCCATGAGCTAAAGGAGCATTAACTAGAGAAAATATTTTTTTTAGAATTTTGTAGTTTGAAACCATATAGGAGCAAATGCTCTATTTATCACAATGGTTTTAACAGGTGACTTTTATGGAGGCGTAGAAAGGTGTATTCATGGAGGAAAGGGTTAACAGATGTGACTTTTTCTAGCCACAGAATCATCTTAAAAGTCTTAGCAATACCCTGTAACAAAAACTGTGTTAGTAAGCTGGGGCTCAAATCTAAACCACACTATAATCTAGCAAACTATCAAAGATCCAGTATTTATCTCTGGGTAACAGTAAAACCATCAACTGGGCAAAACAGTCAACTGGGCTTGCGGAACTCAAAAGGACTTTCTCCCGAAAGCAAAGTAGAGCTGTTACTGAATGGGAACTCCCACAAAACTGCTTTGGTAGTGATGAAGCATGACTACCATAAGCACTTCTAATGCTAGCTGCACATACATCATGAATGAGTTTGGTCATTGTGCTTTGGTAGTGGACAATACATATCATTATCTGAAGACATGAAAATGGTAAAGAAATATTTTTAAATCTGTCCAGTAGTTCTGATACACAAACATGCATATATTAGACAATATGTGAGTCACATATTATATTAACATCAGGAGAAAGCCCTTGATATTTTTTTGCACATAATCGCCTAAAGGAATTTGTTTGTCTTAACTGAAATTGTCTCAAAACTATAGAAATCTGTGCAAGAAGCATATCAGACTACAAATAGAGTAAGTCCATGGGTATGTAACTCGGAAAGTAGTTTGTGCCACAAATGTGTGTACACATAAAACTGAAACAACTGATTTGACAGACATAAAAGTTTCTAAACTTTGTAGAAATAATTTATTCCACAAGCTAAATCTGGATGGATTGACCGACAGGTTGACCACCTTACCTACAGGCTGATTCCAGCAAACTCCTAAAACTTTGCTTAACCCTTTCCCTTTCCCTCATAGAAACGTGTTTTCACGCATTTGCAAACAGAGTAGACCCAGATCAGACGGCTCCTAGAGGAGCGGTCTGATCAGGGTCTGCTCTGTTTGCTTTAGGAATTTGATAGATCTGTGTCTTTACTTTCTAAAATAGCTACAATGTACCACCTTCCATATTTCATTATAACTATTTTGCTAATGAATATTCAGTAGATATTGAAATTAGGCGAATATACAGAACAGGGAAAGGGTTAACAGGGTAGTGTTTGTGTTTCAGGTTGTAAATGGTGGTCACTGTTTTTTTCAGTCGATAACATTCGGGAAAGTCTGTCCCGTAATCTATACACTGGTTTGATTTTTATCGGGTTTTACTTTACTTTAACAGTATTTCGGTCATATTACATACAATGTCCAGCTAATTACAGGTGGAGGAAGACCCCAGAGGTTCTTCTGTGCATGGAAAGAATTGCATCATTTCATGCATAGAAGAACATCTGGGTACAACCACCTACCTACCGAAAGCCAGCTGGAAGGCTTCATCACATTAAAAATCCAAATACCCAGACTGGGATTCGAACCACAGCGGTGAGGGGATAAGCGATTGTGGATCACTGATGACCACTGATGATCCTCCTGAAATAATATTTTCAATAAAGATAGCCTGATGCTATCTGAGAAAACTGTCTTCTGTAAAACAAATACAGTAAAACCTCTCTATAATGCCCACTAAATTACATCAATTATTTTGTGTTAAAGGCAGGTGGCTGCTTAAAGCAAGGTGAAAGTAAAACAGAACACTCATATAGGAGCATTCTGTTTAACTTTCACCTTGCTTTAAGCAGCCACCTGCCCTAAATACCAATTAATTAATACAATTTAGTGGCCGTTATAGAGAGGTTATACTGTACTGATCTGCATGATGTACTTACCAGTCCAAAGTTCCCAAGTTTCTGTATAATTTTGGTATAATACCATTCCTGCTTCAGATCTTCCGGAATTTTCTCTATTAGCTCTGTATACCTGCAGATATTGAATTGTCCCTCATTGTGACAGTGGCCTACTACATTTTAGATGCATCAAGTCATAAAGAACACCAAAACATGAGAGATATTGTGTTCCATCTTAGTAATGGAAAAGCACCGTAAAATCAGGATGGTAATATGTTTGCAATGGACATGAGGAGCCGTCTAATCAGGGTTTTGCTCTGTTTGCTAATGGAATTTGAAAGATCTGTTTCTTTGCTATTTAAAATGACTACAATGTTTCACCTTCCATATTTCATTATAACTATTTTGTCTATGAATATCCAGTAGGTTTTGAAATTTGGAATAAACATAGAACAGGGAAAGGGTTAAGATCAAACAATGTTGTACATTCTACTACAATAGTTTACTTTTTTCCCTGTGATTTTGTCCTGTAAACTTGTCTGCTATAAACACTGATGTACGTAATAAATGGCAAAATTTAATAAAAAATGAAACTAAACAAAGTCAATAACATTAATTTTGCTAATCCTTTAACTTCTACCCCTATCAATTTGCAAATTCATGTTTAAAATTTGTGAACAATTTAGATGACGATCAGATGAATCTCCATAAAAAGAACTATGTAAGGTATTAAAAATCTATTTTCTTTTTTTAGAAAATAAAATATTATTTAAAACAACAAAAATCCTTCTGACAATTTATTTAGCATACCAAATGTTATTAATTTCCAGTACAGTAGAACCCCTCTAATGCGACCATTTAATGAATGAACATTGCTGTCTTTATAAGCAGGTGGTTGCTCAATGCAGGACAAAAGTAATGCAGAAAGCTCCTCTAGGAGCTTTCTGCATTACTTTTGTCCTGCATTAAGCTACGACCTGCATCTAGCACCCAGAATTACACATCTTTTAGGTGGTTGTATAAGCGGGGTTTTACTGTATATTACCAGTTTCCTTTTGCTGTTGATTTCTTCCTGTCATTTACAGGTTTCCGGAGCCTTTGCCAGCTCTGGTTGCGCATGCCGTCCACAGCTCTGTGAAAACTACTACCCCTAGTCACTGATGACAGGCTCATAAACTTGCTCTGGCAAACCACCATCCTCTGACTGCAATGTAAAAATGTGTTACAAGTGTTACAAGTAATACAACAGTTATCTACCATGGGGAGCACTGACTGCAATGTAAAAATGTGTTACGAGTGCTATAAGTAATACAACAGTTCCCTACCAGGGTGAGCACTGTACTGTACTGTAATATTTGTAAAATTGGAAAATTAAGAAGACACTTTTCTCATTGTCACTGTCTTCATGCAAGTGTCATACGCATACAATAGCTAAATAACTTTTTGTTTATAAATGGATCCAGAATTACCATTTGAACAGCAGCAGCATATTTAGACTGACAGGAAAAATATAAGAGAGTTTCATGAAAAACATGTGCTTCCCAAGTTCCCACTGATGGACAAGTAAGAGAAAGTGAAGCATGGATTGAATAACAAATGTTTGTCCACTGATGGACAAGTAAAGGAGAGAAAGCATGAATTTCAAATGTTTGTCCACTAAGTATTCTTTATTGCCGTACATCAGTTCTTCATGGAATGCTTTTTTTACAGGAGAGTGAAATACATATCTGCAAAGATTCATCAATGTTTGTACAGGGAATGGGAGCAGTTATTTTCAAAGCTAAGGACTGGTGTAAACAAAATGCTAGAGAAAAGACTGAGCTATGAGCAATCATTCTGAGATGTGATCCATAGGCTCAAGGAACAACATGTATACATTTATTCATTTCCAATATTTACCTTTGTTTGTCTTTAGAACTGTGCATTTTATTTTTGAATAACTAACACACTTACCTATATAAGCATTTAAAAGTGGGAAACAAGTTAACTGGCATTAGCAATTAGGAGCAGCACTGTTTGTCATTCAAAGTCCTTGACCAATTTAATTCTTTAAAAATATTTTTTTTTAAAACATAAAAATGTACTCTATCTTTAACAATGATGGACCATTCAACATTGAACCTTTCCGTATACCAACTGCTAGAAAAGTTTGCCTTACCCCTCTTTGTGATCTAAGATATCATGTAGTGTTAGCGCCCTCTCTTCTCGACACTCAGCAAACTTATTTTGCAGATCGGTACATAACAAAGCCTTTTTGTTGCTAGGTTGTGTGGCTTGAAAATCTAATAGTGCAGAGGAACTGGAAAAAGAAAAAAAAATGATGATATACAGAATAACAATCATTTTTAGAAAATGAGCGAGATATCATATCATGTTTGTCCAAATGTTTGACTGTAGTATTATTGCATATGTTCCAGATGGCTGCACCACAAATGTCTTAAATTGTGCAACTATATCAAACACAAAAGCACCACATAGAGATGACAACACTTGTCTGTTTTCGCAAAAACCTTTGTTTAAAGGTGCTATAACTCTTTAACTCTTTACTCTATGAACACGTATTTCATCTCCTTTGAAAACAGAGTAGTGAACAAAGGGGAATAACTAAAAAAGCATTGCATGCAGAGTCATGGACCTTAGTTACATAAATGGTCCTCAATGAGAGGAAGACACATGTGACATTTGAAAGCTCTATAATGATTAGTTTAGAAATGACAGACAAACAAAGAAAGTGTGGTGGACAGAAAGACAGATGGACAGACAGATGGACAGACAGACAGACAGACGACGGAAAAGTGATCCCTAAGTGACACACTGCATCTCGGCAGATGACACAAAAATTAGCCCCATCTCGTTTATTTATTACAGTAATTTGAATCCTTTTGACGAATTCGCTTTTGGAACATTCCTGAAATAAAATACTGAAATCTAGGACAAACCTTTTAGGCCGAATAAAATGAGCATTAGCACGTAGAAACTTGGAGGACATTTTCTCTTCTTCTCCAAGGGCAACAGCTACCTTGTGGTCAAGTCTCTTTTCTTGGTTTTTCTGTATTACAATAAATAGTCATGTGTGACAAATGGCATATAAACAAGAATTATCACTTAACCCTTTCCCTCATATAAACGTATTTTCATGCGTTTGCAAACAGAGTAGACCCAGATCAGATGGTTCCTATAGGAGCCATCTGATCAGGGTCTGCTCTGTTTGCTTTTGACATGATATAGATCTGATTCTACAGTTCTTCTCAAAGCAAATATTTTCCTTTGAAAAGTTTATTTTATAAAAATTGAGCTAATCAATATTCATGATGTCATTATTTCTTACATGAATACTGAAGAGGGAAAGGGTTAACACTAATGCTTATCTAAGTATGTGATATTCTGAATAATCAAGGGACCATAACTGTGAAAAATCATTCTGCAGAAACATTGTAATGATATGAAAGTATACTCATGATAGTGAAGCTTCTCATAAGTTTCCTTGAAATCTTGTTAGAAGTTGCTTAAAAACAGTGCAGGCATGAGAAGCCAACAGACCCACTGACCAACCGATGTGACTACTCCTATTATATGCATCAAACTCTGTTTGTTGGATATACATGTAAATACATTCCTAAATAGTCCTTTTGGGTCCATGCTTATAAAGCTTTTAGTTGAGTCTGAGTTTCGTTCTCAAGCTTTTGATTGGTCAGATTTGAGTTCTCAAGCTTTTGATTGGTCAGATTTGAGCCAAAGGCTCAAATCTGACCAATCAAAAACTTGAGAACGATCTCAGACTCAACTAAACGTTTTATAAGCATGGACCCAGATCTTTAGTATGCTGAGCAAGTGTTTCTGTGATAGTTTAAAATTATGTCCACAGGACATGGATGCCCCCACTTTGCCATTCTCACCGATTCATAGTACATAAGATTATTCTGTCAAACTTATTGTCAGCTGGACTTCCTTACATATTAAATATGTCACTTGAGTTGAATGTACAGCTCCTATAGGAGCAAATGCTCTATTTATCAAAATGGTTTCAAGAAGTGACTATTGCATAGAAAGGCGTATTTATGGAGAAAAGGGTTAAATCAGCTTCTCCAAAATCTAGAAATCAATTACATCTTCTTTTTCCTTCTCTTTCTTCTTCTTTGATTTTCTATTCTTCTTATCCTCCTTGTCTCTCTGCCTGCAACATCAAAGACCAATTTTAAAAAAATATAATATAACTGTTACAATGTCTCTAGCCTATATAAGGCAATAATGATAGAATATTTACAGAGAATTCGTATTATGTGTAAGCATTGTAACATTTATAAATACAAATATCCTTGTAAAGAATGTATATTGTAACATTAATTTACAAATATCCTTGTATAGAATATATATCTAAAAAGTTATTTGAACAAGTACCACTTCTTAAATAGGAAACTAGAAAATTGTGTTTATAGGACACAGATGCCGTCTGATCTCGGTCTACTCTGTTTGCAAATGCGTGAAAACACATTTATATGAGGGAAAGGGTTATACTAAGTTGTGACAGAAGTTTGTGCTAGTGCTTGTCAACTTACTTTTTCTCTTTCTTCTCAGGGGTGGGGGACATAGGTGGGGTTGAGATAGTCGACTTGTTATCCTCATCCTTTTTCCCCTTCACCTCCTCCTCATACTTGAGACTCTCATAGTATTCATCCAGAAACTTGAAAATGCCTGCAAGTCAAACAGGTGTTGTATTTAACCTATCTATCAGGCCATCCAGTCTCCTAGTTCCACCTGTTTATAAAGCTGAATAAGTCTCTTCAGAATTGTTAACCCTTACAGTGCCGGACATGAGTCACTAATGTCCTTTGCAAACAGTGTAGACCCAGATGAGAGGGCTCCTAGAGGAGCCCTCTCATCAGGGTCTGCACTGTTTGTCATGCTACACTTTTCTTTAGAAAAATCCCTAAATATTTACCATAAGCTCGACCGGTTTCAACTTAGGAATAGTCCATTAGAAAATTCCGCGTTGTAAGGGTTAAGGAACAGTTTGATCTGGGTCTACACTAATTGCTTAAGTATGCCTAGTCTAACATGTAGGATAATTACAGTAAGCAGGCAGTATTCTATCATACCGTTCTCAATTATATGGGCTAATTTTGTGACAAACTACAATTAATTAAGTAGATTGAGTCCACCTGAGACACAAATTACCTCAGAGTCTCACCAAGACTCAAGCAGTTTGATATTTTGATTCTACATGTATATTTGAAATGAACTGAAGAAACGTGTACTTAAGGAATTGCAACTTTTGCAGATAAAACATACTTCCAGTTTGATGAGTTGACTCATCTCTAGCTACAGAGCTGAATATGCCTTTCTATGCCTCTGTAGAAGTCACTTTTTGAAATCATTGTGATAAATACAGAATTTGCTCCTATTAGAGCAAATGCTCTATTTGTTACGTTGATTTCTAAACTACACTGTTCAAAAAAAAATTCTTTTCTCTAGTAAATGCTCTTTTTCTGTAGATTTATTCAAAGAGGTCGGGTCTAAAAATAGACGATGAGGGAATGAGTTAACAAAGGCTATATCACCAATCAACAGGTAACAATGCTGAAGAATAAATACAGAATTATTTAGCTGTATCATTTGTCTGTTTAAAAAAGTGCCAATTTACCTGGATGTTCACCGTTAGGAATTATTCAGAGGACTACTATACTTACTGGGCTTAACCCACTCCCACTTAGGCTATTTTTAGATCCTACCTCTTTGATTAAATCTACCAAAAAGGCGCATTTAATAGAGAAAACGAACATTTTAAAAATTTGTAGTTTTGAAACCATTGTGATAAACAGAGCATTTGCTCCTGTGTAGCAAATGCTCTATTTATCACAATGGTTCAGAAAGTGACTTTTACAGAGGCGTCAAAAAGTGTCAATATGCGGGAATGGGCTTAAACTTACTTTTATTGTAGGCTTGATCTTCCTCCTCTTCTGCCTGAGGTGTCAGTGGATCATTGTCGTCTAATCTAGTACGACCCATGAGATTGGCTTGTCCAGCAAGAGTGTTGAGACCTACCGAAGAAGAATTATGTGTTTAATTTCTAGAATATTGGAAAAAATTGAATCTGCAAAACATAGGATCTGTGTCAAATATAAAAGTACAGTAAAACCCCGCTAATTCGATCACCTAAAAGAGGTATAAATCTGGGTGCTAGATGCAGATGGTAGCTTGAAGCATTACTTTTGTCCTGCATTAAGCAACCACCTGCTTATAAAGACACCCATGTTTAGTCATTAAGTGGTCGCATTAGAGGGGTTATACTGTACATGTTCAAATTTGTTCTATTCTATTTCTGAAACCACTAAAATGTTTCAGTGTGGAAGCTGACCAGACACAGGTTTACTCAATATATTCTTATAACCTGTGATAAACAAGGGTGAAAAGATAGCATTATATCTTTGAAGTACAGTGCTCCCTCCCTACAATGGCCCTCTCAATAACGATTCCCTCCTTACAACAACGCATGTCACTGTTTCCGAAACCACAAGGCTCCAGAAACAACTTTTTCCATCGTATTTTCTTTATGCCTCCATCAAACCCTATGTTGTGACCACTCTTTAGAATCGTCACTTTGTGACGATTCTAAAGAGTGGTCACAACATAGGGTTTGATAGAGGCATAACGGTTTTTGTTCTCGAAATACACCTTATCTCAGGATCTGCAAACAAGCTAATTATGTTTGATTTTCCCTCCCTATAACAACTCCCTCTGAACAACACATACAATCTTCGTATCCCAAAGGGTGTCGTTGTAGAGAGGGAGCACTGTACCTGCAAAATACCAGATTCAAGTTGTAAAACTAGTTTTAGCCAAATCAAAAGATCAGGTTCTCTGCATGGTCTGTTTGCTTATGAATTTATATATCAGACTCTACAATTTCTACCAATACAAAAAAAAAGTTGTGTACATATGCCATCATAAAAACACATCTAATAAATATGCATGATGTCATTATTTCTGACATGAATATTCAACAGGAAAAGGGTTAATACAGTATAACGCTGTTACTGTTTGAAACAGATATTGGAATCCGGGTTACAAAGCTGACCTAATTAACCTTACAGTTAACCCATTACCTCATAGGCTATTTATAGATCCGACCTCTTTGACTATATCTACCGAAAAGGAGCATTAACTAGAGAAAAGGAAATTTTTAGAATTTTGTAATTTGAAACCATTGTGATAAATAGAGCATTTGCTCCTATAGGTGCAAATGCTCTATTTATCACAATGGTTTCACCAGGTGACCTTTACAGAGGTGTAGAAAGGTGCATTTATGGAGGAAAGGGTTAATAAAAACAATATTTATTTTTCATGATTATTTTCTTGCTCAACACCTCAAAGCTGAAGTCCCTATGTTCGACCTAAAATATACAAAACTCATTTGTTTATGTGCTGAAAAGTAGTATAAAGCTAGAAAACCTATCCAATAAAAGTTGAAAATGACAAAACATCCAAGTGTGTGATATCGACGATCCTGATTTTATTGTAGAAAAATATTGTATGTATACTCGTACACTTCTCAGAAGAGAGACAAAAGAAAGTAATGACTGGAAATGTGTACAAAGGACACAGGTGTCCTAATCTTCAACTTTGTCACATTCCAGATGCAAAAAAACAACCAACATTAATATAATTCACATTTGTATTTAATGTGCATACACATGAAGTAATGCAGTAAAATTGTACTGACTTTTTAACAAAATCTCCTTGGCAGGTTCATTCTAGCAACAATGGTCTCAGAGTTACATACCATACAAATTCAAAATCACTAATTTCCACAACATCAAGGCCCGTACTTACCAATATTAACCCTTTCCCTCATATAAACGTGTTTTCACGCATTTGCAAACAGAGTAGACCCAGATCAGACAGCTCCTAGAGGAGCCGTCTGATCAGGGTCTCCTCTGTTTGCTAATAGAATTTCAAAGATCTGTGTCTTTACTTTCTAAAATGGCTACATTATCCATCTTCCATATTTCGTTATAATCATTTTATCTATGAATATTCAGTAAGTATTGAAATTTGGAATGAACACAGAACAGGGAAAGGGTTAAAGATGCTAAGGGTCAACTACATAATTATGACACTGTAAATAGAACGTTTTTTTTACCCGACATTGCAAATAAGCAACTGTTCATATGGTTAGTCTTTCTAATGAAAGTTACAACCGTGACTTCCACTTTTAGTACCTCCTTCAAAAGATTAAAGGTTCCCATTAGTAAAGCTTCCAATTTTTCAAAGGGAAATGACCTATTGACTCCATTTTGGGAAAGTCTAGATTAGAATACACACAATTTTTTTTGAAACTATCAATCTTTTTTATCAATTATTTTTCTTGCAACACATGTATTACGGTACTTAGAAATTGTTTATTTGTAAGATATCACTACAAATGGATGGTTAGTATATTAGTGAATTATCAACAACACTGCAATAATTATATTCATAAGAAACATATGTATATGTTATTTTATCATACAGTAAAACCTATCTATAGCGGTCACTAAATTACACAAGTATTTTGTGTTAAAGGCAGGAAGCTGCTTAAAGCAAAGTGAAAGTAAAACAGAACGCTCCTATAGGAGCGTTCTGTTTTGCTTTCACCTTGCTTTAAGCAGCCACCTGCCCTAATTAACACAATTTAGTGGTCATTGTAGAGAGGTTTTACTGTACAATAAATCTGGAATCAAGCATGCATTACAATAAGGGACAATCATATGTTAGCCACAATTAATCACTGAGGTTTGTTGCTGAGTGCAGAACTGGGTGGGAAGTGGGGTCAGTGTTCCATGAAAATGGGGGAAATAATCCCTACCTCCACGCATCTTCATTTCAAGGAAGTGACCCATGGCCCCAGAGAGTTTCTGAGGGGTAGGGGATGGGGTCTTCCTAGGAGGTACAGTGGGTAACTTTGGTTTTAAGAGAGAGGCTAACTTTCCAGCTAAATTAAGAGTTGGACTTGGAGAAATGTCTCTTTCTGAAATAATATTTACAAATTTTTTAGATAAAAACTGTGTCACCTACTATTAAATTCAATATGCAATACAGTTATGTTTCTGAAGCCCGGCTTACATGAAGTAGAAAACATTGGGTAAGTGTTTTCAGCGCAAATTAAAAATAATTCGCTTCAGTTCATATTGCATGATAACGTTTCCATATCGAGGACTTGGTGCAAAACTATTCTAACTCCTTCACAAAGTGAAGGAGTTAGAATAGTTTTGCACCAAGCCCTCGATATATAGAAATGGGTTTTGGGCAGATATGGTTAACGCTGAAAAAAATTGGTTCAGGTAGCAATTTTTATACACATGTCAGCTCCGAAAATGATACATTGAGGACAAAATGATGTCATTCCCTTGATTTCCAGGTCAAACAACCACAGGTAAACAAATATTTGTATGAAACCGAAAGAGGGTCACCTGCAAATTGTTCCTCTTACATTTACAGAAAATCAAATCAGTAGTTTCACCCATTCCCGCATATTGACGCCTTTTGACGCTTCTATAAAAGTCACTTTATGAAACCATTGTGATAAATAGAGCATTTGTTCCACAGGATTACTCTATTTATCACAATGGTTTCAAAACTACACAATTCTGAAAATGTCCTTTTCTCTAGTTAATGCTCCTTTTTGGTAGATTTAATCCAAGAGGTTAGGTCTAAAAATAGCCTAAGTGGGAATGGGTTAAGAAAAGATTATGTTTAAAGAAATTGTTTTTTAAAATCTATTTTTAGCTCCTGTGACCTTCTTATGCAACCCACCTGGAACAATGTATACAAATCAGATAGAACATCACCTGCAGAATATTCCTGTGACATTTGGTGAGATCCAGCAGTGGTTTATAACAAATTGTTTAAAATCTATTTCTTACTCATAAGTTCAAGTCATGTGATTTTCTTATGCAGTGGTCTGAAATGACTTGCATAACTTTGACAGTTACTTGCAGAAAATTTCTGAGAAAATATGTTGAAAATCAATCAGCAGTTTCGTCCCAAGATGTTGTTTAAGTAAATCATGTTTACTCATGGTAAATACCCCCTTCTACGCCTTTGCAAACAGAGCAGACTCAAGTAGTGAGCCATCTGATCATAGTCAGCTCTGTTTGCTTATGATCGATATATTGTGATTCTAAAGTTTCAGCCATGGCCAAAACTTTCTGTGTGCATGTGCTATTATAACAATTAATCTAATTAATATTCATGAGGTCATTATTGTTTACATGAATGATCGTGAAGTAAAGGGTTTTAAATCTATTTTTAGCTCCTGTAATCTACGGTACTTATGTAGTAAACCCAAAAGACTTATATAAAATTTTGAAAGCAGTTTGATATAGATGTGATGCTGGATAATTCTGTATCATGAAAAGTTCAAAACTACTTGACACTGACTGTATGTAATTCTTTATCTTAACCCTAAATTTCCTCCATAGGCTATTTTTAGACTCAACCTCTTTGAATAAATCTACCCAAAAGGAGCATTTACTAGAGAAAAGTAAAATTTTTAGAATTTTGTAGTTTGAAACCATTGTGATAAATAGAGCATTTGCTCCTATAGGAGCAAATGCTCTATTTATCACAATGGTTTCAAGAAGTGGTTTTTACAGAGGCGTAGAAAGGTGTATTTATGGAGGAAAGGGTTAATAGGTTCAAAATTGAATGATACTGACAGTATCTGAGATTGCTGAGAAAAAAGAATGCACTGTGTTCTTAAAAATAAGCAGATAACAATTTAGACAGCGGCTTGACTCACAAGAAAAAAATGGCCTGTTTAAAAGTTTAAATGGACCCACAATGATTGTGTTCTATGCTTCACGCCACCTTCCTTACCTGTGGTACTCCCTTTTTGACTATCCCCACCAGATGACATCACAGAGTTACGTCCCTTGTCACCATGCAACAGTGCCCTCCGAGCATGAGGTGAGCGACTGGAACGCTGTGTACTCAGACGTTTCCCAATCTGTAAATTTATCCAAGAAACAAAAAAATAATTATCAGTGTACACTTTCTATTACTAAACTTTAAATATTTCAGAAACATTATTTGCAAAGGAATGCCAGGTACAACAAATTCAAATTTTATTTTAAGAGGTAAAAACATGTTTTTATCTTCTTTTTTTTTTCTTTTTTTTGCTCCAAGCATTTATTGTCATTACACTGTATACTTACCATATCGAAGTTGTTAAAGGTAACAACTTTTTAAAACATATACATAAAACACTGTATAACATTTTACTGCCTTCTTCATTATAAATATTCATTTAACATGTCAACTCTTTTGTTAAGTACTGACAGAGTGTCAAAGAGATTTGATCTTGATCCAATGCCTCTTTATTGAGGGTCTTATGCTGCTTCCAGGAGCAGCCTGTGGCTATTAGCATGAGGAGTGTTGATATCAACTTTGCAAATTAACTCTTTGCACGCTAGCGGCGAAATTGTGATTACCTATGCAAACAGTTTGGATCCGCATAATGCAGCGTCTCATCAGGATCCAAACTGTTTGTCATCTTGACAATATCTTTGCCAAAAAAATGAGAGAAAGTTTATTTTAAGAATTGAAGCAGACGACAATTGTTGCTGATGAAAAATTACTTAGCGTGCAAAGAGTTAAGTAATTGTCGTCTACTCAAATGTCATCTGCATCATTCTAAACCAGAAGAGTGTGTCTGTAAGACACAGCGATGCCCCGTGGTGGTGCTTGCCTAGCTGCACGTAAAATTCCTAAGTCATTTAACCTTGATCTTCAGGGCTTGCGGGCAGCATGGGCTGGGTGCGCAATGAAAGTATGGATGGTATTTAATGTGTATATGCAATTCCATGAGAACTAAGACAATGACTGGGGCATAAAAACTAATTTTCCATTTGCCAAATATTTTGCTAACATACAGTTGGAGTGACAAACAGTCCGGATCGTAGATCAGTATCAGTTTGTTCTCAAGTTTTTGACTCAAATCTGACCAATCAAAAGCTTGAGAACAAACTCAGACTCAACTAAAAAGCTTTATAAGCATGGACCCTGGTCCCATGTAATGTGGGACCTGATTCAGAACCAGACTGTTTGCATAGGTAATCACTAAGTGGTGAACTAAATCCACAATGAGCATGATAAGAGTTATACAATACAGAGACAATTTTGCAGCTTTTTACAGATTGAAATGATAAATTTATAAAATATATTAAAAGTTTGAAATGATAAATTTAAAAAATACAGTAAAACCTCTCTAAACCAGAATTCTAGTAGAGAAGAATGTGACAGGTGACTGCTTAATGCAGGGTGAAAGTCATGCAGAAAGCTCCTACAGGAGCTTTCTGCATGACTTTCACCCTGCATTAAGCTGCCACCTGTCTGCAAGATCGATGATTATACAGAATTCAATGTCCTGTTTATAGAGGTTTTACTGTATATTAACTGCAACAAAACTGGCCTTTACATGAAAGCCAATAATTACATGAACTTGCAGAGACAGATCAGTATCAGCATTGATGCCAAAAAGGTACCTACATGTACATAAAAAACACTCAGCATTGATAATCATTAACATTTTCCAATTTAACAGTAATCTTGAGTAGTTAAATCTACCATATCCAGATTAGAAGACAGGTTTACAATGTATAACTGCTGATCTGGGTTTATACAGTAAAACCTCTCTATAATGGCCACTAAATTACATCAAGTATTTAGTGTTAAAGGCAGGTGGCTGCTTAAAGCAAGGTGAAAGTAAAACAGAGCGCTCCTATAGGAGCGTTCTGTTTTATTTTCACCTTGCTTTAAGCAGCCACCTGTCCTAAATACCAACTAATTAACATAATTTAGTGGTCGTTATAGAGAGGTTTTACTGTATATGTATACTAGAAATAAATTAGCTTACATGCTTAACCCTCTCCCTGTTGAATCAACATGTAAGAAACAATGACATCATGAATATTCATTAGTTGAATTTTTAAAAAGGCATATGTATGCTGAATATTTTGGTATTAGTAGAAACTAAAGAGTCAGATCTATTACAATGTCATAAGCATACTGTGCAAACCCTGATCAGATGGCCCCGACAGGAGCTGTCTGATCTGAGTCTACTCTGTTGCAAATGCATGAACATGCATTTATATTAAAGGGTTAAGATAAATTAATAGTTATTACTGCAAGTGTCATTTCATGCATTTGTTAAACTCTTTATATTAATTCAGGTCCATGTTAAATCACGTGATTATAGACCATATAATACATAACACTCATAGTGTATGTATGCCCTTTCCCTGTTCTGTGTTCATTCCAAATTTCAATACCTACTGAATATTCATAGATAAAATGATTATAACGAAATATGGAAGATGGAAAATTGTAGCCATTTTAGAAAGTAAAGACACAGATCTTTGAAATTCTATTAGCAAACAGAGTAGACCCTGATCAGATGGCTCCTCTAGGAGCCTTCTGATCTTGCTCTACTCTGTTTGTAAATGTATGAAAACACGTTTGTATGAGGGAAAGGATTAATTCAGGTCCATGTTAAATCACGTGATTATAGACCATATAATACATAACACTCAAAGTGTATGTATGCTATTAATGAAATGTTTACTACATTAACAGGATGAGAGCTTTAATGCATAACACTACCTCACACACATTTTTCATATTCAATACCTACAGTCATGAACTATGATGCAATTAATTATTATAAGCTTAAGAACATAGGATTGCCTTATTGGCGGAATCATGTAACAAAAGTTTGCTTAGAGAAAACATGGTAACATCTTGTTTAACCTTTATTTGCCATCACAAAATTGTTGTCTAGTGCAATTTTCAAGATATATTTTGTATATCTTTTTAACAATGCATTCAGAATTTCAAACAGTTTTGATCCCGATAAGATTTTAACTCTTTGCACGCTAAGCAATTTTTCGTCTGCAACAATTATTGTCGTCTGTTTCAATTCTTAAAATAAATTTTCTCTCATTTTTTTTTTTGCAAAAATATGGTCAAGATGACAAACAGTTTGGATCCTTATGAGACGCCGCATTATGCGGCGTCTCATCTGGATCCAGACTGTTTGCATAGGTAATCACAGTTTCGCCGCTAGTGTGCAAAGAGTTAAATTACTTAGCATCATATTTGCATCAAAATGGTTTGCATAGATGATCCCAAACTGGTGCCAATATGCTACATTGCACATGGCACACAAGCCAATTGTTTGTCACTCATGTTCCTTACATGCAAAATTATCAACCATTTGTAAGTACAGTAAAACCTCTTTATAACGGCCACTAAATTACATCAAGTATATTGTGTTAAAGGCAGGTGGTCATGGCTGCTTAAAGTCAGATGAAAGTAAAACAGAACGCTCCTATAGGAGCATTCTGTTTTACTTTCACCTTGCTTTAAGCAGCCACCTGCCCTAAATACCAACTAATTAACACAATTTAGTGGCCATTATAGAGAGGTTTTACTGTATGAACAAGAGGGCCATGATGGCCTCATAACGCTCACCTGAGACAATGGGACATATGCTTTATTGTGTATATAAGTGTAAATATATAAATTGGTCCATCATTTAAATATAATAACAGAAAATGTACATGTCCATGGGACATAGATGCCCCTGCCAGTTTTTTTCTAAACAACATTAAAATTGATTGACTTAAGGTCTGCATGTTTGCCTCGTGCAGATTCATTTCTATCAATTAATATCTCTATTCAAAAATTAAGTTTCTCCATACTTATGCTCTGTGCCAAATATTAGGAAGCTGGCCTGAGTGGTTCCTGAGAAAAATGTGGCAGAAATTATTTGAAGAGGATAACGGTGCAAGGCGGATAGTGATCCATATATGTTGCCACTGTGAAACGCAGGCGAAACAATAATTTACTATAAGCTAATATTTTGATAATTCTGTATATACTATAATTACAAATAACCCATAATATAACCATAAACAGAAAGAAGATTGTTAAACAATCACCAAAATCACCAAAATTCAATCAAAGTGTCGGCAAACAGGAAGTAGATGAATGACAGATCTGACAATGGGAGAAACGGTACAACTCATTATGATTATGCTTCAAACCATATATCAAATCATAACAGCTTACATAAGCAAAGAAATCTTTGATGAAAACTTTGTCATTAAACAATCACCACAATTCATTGTGCCGGCAAACAGGAAGTAGTTGAACAACAGAACTGAAAAGGGGAGAGATTGTACACTTCACTATGATTATGCTTCAGACCAAATATCAAATCATTGCATCTTACACAAGCCAAGAAATCTTTGACAAAATTTTTTGTCATTTAACAATCAGCAAAATTCCAGCAAAGTGCCAGCAAACAGGAAGTAGAAAAAGGGAGACATGGTACAACTCACATTTTACAACCAAATATCAAATTGCAGCTTACACAATCGAATTTGATGAAGATTTTTTTCATTAAATAATCACCAAAATTCAATCAAAGTGTCGGCAAACAGGAAGTAGAAGAACTACAGACCTGAAAAGGGGAGTCATGGTACACCTTTAACTATGATTATACTTCAGACCAAATATCAAATCATTGCTGCTTACACAAGTCAAGAAATCCTTGATGAAAATGTCGCAAACAGGAAATAGATGAACAACAGACCTGAAAAAGGGAGACACGGTGCAATTCACTATGATTATGCTACAGACCAAATATTATATAATTGCAGCTTACACAAGCAAAGAAATCTTTGACGAACATTTTTCTCATTTAACAATCAGCAAAATTTCATCAAAGTGCCAGCAAACAGGAAGTAGAGGAATGACAGACCTAAAAAAGGGATACACCATACTACTCACTATGATTATACTTCAGACCAGATATCAAATCATTGCAGCTTACACAAGCCAAGAAATTCTTGACAGAAATTCTAGGTGTATGGACATACATACAGACGGACAAGGGTAAAACTTAATGCCCCCTTCACCTAAAGGCGGGGGCATAATAAAAAGTTTGCCACCTGGCAGCCATGGTTGCAATAATTTTAGCATTCTTGACAAAGGGTCATAACTGCAAACTTTGAAGTCCAGCCCGGGTTTCACCGTAGCCATATTATTAGACCCACACCCATGGGCAATATTTTTTATAATAATAATAACGACTTTATTTTAAGTGGATTACATATTTGGTACAAGACCAGTTTTCAATATGGTCCACAAATAACAATGGTTTGAACATTATTAGTAAAGGGTAACCTGTGCAAAATTCATGCAAAGTCAGACAGTAGGCAATCACAATAGCCTCACCCTGAGCATAGTAATGCTCAGGTGAGGTAAAAAGCAGAACACATTCTACATTTATGCTATAGATGAGTGTAACAGAGAGGGGGATTATGCTGTTGATCTTACCAGCTGGTGTAACAGAGGGGGCATGATGTTGATCTTACCAGCAGGTGTAACAGAGAGAGGCATGCTGTTGATGTTACCAGCAGGTGTAACAGAGAGGGGGCACACTGTTGGTCTTACCAGCAGGTGTAACAGAGAGGGGATGATGTTGATCTTACCAGCAGGTGTAACAGAGAGAGGTATGATGTTGATCTTACCAGCAGGTGTAACAGAGAGGGGCACACTGTTGTCTTACCAGCAGGTGTAACAGAGGGGCATGCTGTTGATCTTACCAGCAGGTGTAACAGAGAGGGGGCATGCTGTTGATCTTACCAGCAGGTGTAACAGAGAGGGGGCACACTGTTGTCTTACCAGCAGGTGTAACAGAGGGGCATGCTGTTGATCTTACCAGCAGGTGTAACAGAGAGGGGGCATGCTGTTGATCTTACCAGCAGGTGTAACAGAGAGGGGACATGCTGTTGATCTTACCAGCAGGTGTAACAGAGAGGGGGCACACTGTTGTCTTACCAGCAGGTGTAACAGAGAGGGGCATACTGTTGATCTTACTAGCAGGTGTAACAAAGAGGGGGCATGATGGTGATCTTACCAGCAGGTGTAACAGAGAGGGGGCATGCTGTTGATCTTACCAGCAGGTGTAACAGAGAAGGGACATGCTGTTGATCTTACTAGCAGGTGTAACAGAGAGGGGACATGCTGTTGATCTTACCTGCAGGTGTAACATAGAGGGACATGCTGTTGATCTTACCAGCAGGTATAACAGAGAGGGGACATGCTGTTGGATCTTACCAGCAGGTATAACAGAGAGGGGGCACACTGTTGTCTTACCAGCAGGTGTAACAGAGAGGGGGGCATGCTGTTGATCTTACTAGCAGGTGTAACAGAGAGGGGTCATGCTGTTGATCTTACCAGCAGGTGTAACAGAGAGGGACATGCTGTTGATCTTACCAGCAGGTGTAACAGAGAGGGGGCATGCTGTTGATCTTACCAGCAGGTGTAACAGAGAGGGGTCATGCTGTTGATCTTACAAGCAAGTGTAACAGAGAGGGACATGCTGTTGATCTTACCAGCAGGTGTAACAGAGAGGGGACACACTGTTGTCTTACCAGCAGGTGTAACAGAGAGGGGGCATGCTGTTGATCTTACCAGCAGGTGTAACAGAGAGGGGCATGCTGTTGATCTTACTAGCAGGTGTAAAAGAGAGGGGGCATGCTGTTGTCTTACCAGCAGGTGTAACAGAGAGGAGGCATGCTGTTGATCTTACCAGCAGGTGTAACAGAGAGGAGAGGGGACACACTGTTGTCTTACCAGCAGGTGTAACAGAGAGGGGGCATGCTGTTGATCTTACCAGCAGGTGTAACAGAGAGGGGGCGTGCTGTTGATCTTACCAGCAGGTGTAACAGAGAGGGGCATGCTGTTGATCTTACTAGCAGGTGTAACAGAGAGGGGACATGCTGTTGATCTTACCAGCAGGTGTAACAGAGAGGGAAATGTTGTTGGTCTAAATACCAGCAGGTGTAACAGAGAGGGGACATGCTGTTGATCTTACCAGCAGGTGTAATAGAGAGGGGACATGCTGTTGGTCTTACCAGCAGGTGTAACAGAGAGGGACATGCGGTTGGTCTTACCAGCAGGTGTAACAGAGAGGGACATGCTGTTGATCTTACCAGCAGGTGTAACAGAGGGGGGGGCATGCTGTTGGTCTTACCAGTAGGTGTAACAGAGAGGGGGCATGCTGTTGATCTTACCAGCAGGTGTAACAGGGAGGGGGCATGCTGTTGGTCTTACCAGCAGGTGTAACAGGGAGGGGCATGCTGTTGGTCTTACCAGCAGGTGTAACAGAGAGGGACATGCTGTTGGTCTTACCAGCAGGTGTAACAGAGAGGGACATGCTGTTGATCTTACCAGCAGGTGTAACAGAGGGGGGGGGGGGCATGCTGTTGGTCTTACCAGTAGGTGTAACAGAGAGAGGGGGCATGCTGTTGGTCTTACCAGCATGTGTAACAGGGAGGGGGCATGCTGTTGGTCTTACCAGCAGGTGTAACAGGGAGGGGGTATGCTGTTGGTCTTACCAGCAGGTGTAACAGGGAGGGGGCATGCTGTTGGTCTTACCAGCAGTTGTAACAGAGAGGGGCATGTTGTTGATCTTACCAGTAGGTGTAACAGAGAGGGACATGCTGTTGATCTTACACGCAGGTGTAACAGAGAGGGGACATGCTGTTGGATCTTACCAGCAGGTATAACAGAGAGAGGGGACATGCTGTTGGATCTTACCAGCAGATATAACAGAGAGAGGGGGCATGCTGTTGATCTTACCAGCAGGTATAACAGAGAGAGGGGGCATGCTGTTGATCTTACCAGCAGGTGTAAAAGAGAAGGGGCATGTTGTTGATCTTACCAGCAGGTGTAACAGAGAGGGACATGCTGTTGATATTACACGCAGGTGTAACAGAGAGGGGACATGCTGTTGATCTTACCAGCAGGTTTGTTCAGCGTTTATGTAATAATTTGAGAAATCAAATTATTCATAACCATATGACCTACAAAAGATGATTCTCACTGAATTTCAGTTTCTTTATAAGTTGACTTTTACAAAGTGGGCTATTCATTGAGTTTAGTTCCTTAAGTAAAATCCTCATGCTTACAATTGTGTGAAGTTTGATTAAATTGATTGTTAAGATATGATATGAAGTCAAGATAAATACAGGGAACCCTCCTTACACCGGCATTCATTACAATGACATCCCCGTTATACCAGCAGTTATTATGCATTGAAACAAAATTACCATTAAGTCTTTGAAACAGTGACTGAATAAATAGGTGCAATGCCAATAAAACAGGTGATCACTTAATGCAGAACAGAAGAAGTGCAAAAAGCTCCCAAAGGGAGCTTTTTGCACTTCTTGTGTTCTGCATTTAGCCTTCACCTGTTGGTACTAGTTTAAAACTGGCTATATGGTTCTTTTCATATTTAAACTCGTTATAACGGTTATCTCGTTATACCATCATAATGTCTGGAAACAAACACCTCCGTTGTAATGAGGGTTCACTATACATCAAACCTATATATCTGAAATATGAAATAAGACATTGTTGACAAGAGTCACCTGATCATAATGTGCATTGCTTACAGTAAGTAAATGTTTTGATAACCAACAGCATACCTACCTAAGTGATATAACCAACAGCACAACACTTTTTCTCTTGGTTAACTATATTATCCAAACTACTGTATTAAACATGATTTGTTGGACAATTTATTGACATGCATTATATTGGAACATTTGGGTGGCTGTGTTGTTTAACCTTTCTCTCGCTAATTACAACAACAACATAAAATTGCACACAGCTTGGATCCAGATCAATCACTGAGAAATTGTCTGAGTCTAATCAGGATCCAAGCCATATCTTTCCCAATCATTAATTAGAACAACTAAACAAACTGGATACTGCTTCTAGAATGGAATTTTGAGGTGACAAAATTTAGCAAGAGAAAGGTGACATGTCAGTTGCCTGATGAGCTATTTGTTACTAAAGATTAAATAAAGACTACAAGATTTATCTCTACCTTCATCTACATGATTTGGGCTTTCAAATATTTTCTGCAAAATAAAATGAATTGAAAATTAATAAACGGTTTTTATTTCAATATCATTATATAGTCTCAAATAAAATATAACAAGAACACTTTTTGAAACCGAACTTTTGTCATTAAACAATCACCAAAATTCATACAATGTCGACAAACAGGAAGTAGATATGAACAACAGACCAGAAAAGGGGAGACACAGTACAACTCACTATGATTATGCATGAGACCAAATGAAAACCGCACACCATAATATCTCAATCACAATCCCACTTCATGGTAGTCACAGCTGTAAAGTTTTTCCAAACCTGACTTGTCATTTATGAAAACTTGGATTTTATGCAATTTTCTTATCATTCATGAAGACATAACTCTGTGAAAAATAATAGTACCAAATCATCCTACTACACTTCATGGTGATCACAGATGTGAAGTTTGTATGTATTTTCCAAACCTGACAAATTAGCTGATCACAGCTGTTAACTACACTAAATATTTATCATTGCTGTTGTTTCATTGAAATCTGCCCAGCCACTTATGAGAACTAGGGTTTAATGCAAAAAAAACTGAAAAAGAAATCAAACCCCAATCATCCTGGTAATTATGTACACTGATGGTAATCAATGCTGTGAAGTATTATTGAAATCTGCATAGCTGTTTTGGAGAAGAAGCACGGACAAACTTTGTGACAGATAGAACAACAGACAGAAAATACAAAGTCAATATGTCTCCCTCGCCACTATAATGTTGCAGGAAACACAACAAGCAAGTATTTTTCAAGCAATTCATCGTCATCCATCTGAGACAACTCTTAGCATTTCTACAGTCATCACCTTGAGTTGTATGTAAACTAATAGTGAATATTTATTGATATCACAAGTACATATATGAGTGATGCTGTGTAACTTTTCATTAACCCATTACCTCATAGGCTATTTTTAGATCCAACCTCTTTGAAAAAATCTACCAAAAGGAGTATTATCTAGAGAAAATGAACATTTTAGAATTTTGTAATTCTGAAACCATCGTGATAAATAGAGCATTTGTTCCTTAGGAGCAAATGCTCTATTTATCACAATGGTTTCAAAAAGTGACTTTTACAGAGGTGTAGAAAGGCGTATTTATGGAGGAAAGGGTTAATGGTCCTTATACAAAGTAGTCGGATCAGTTAACTCATTTTCAAGGTGGCTTGGTTGATCTGAGAGGAAGCATTGTTTCAACATTTTACTTCCCTGTTGGGTAGGTGAGTCAATGTCACAGGGACATCAAAACAAGTTATGATACTGTCTTGCTAAGATACATCTAAAAAAGAAATTTGAAACCGTAATCCAAGTGGTTGAGAAGATATCATTCAGACAAAATTTGCAGACAAACTTTTACTGAATTGAAAACAATGCAAAGACACAAAAAAGTACAAGACACTCTACCTATTGAAGATGCATATAAACAAGAAAAGAGACATCAAAGTAGTATGCAAAACTCCGCCTTCACAAGAAATATGGAAACAATAACCCAGGTGGTTGAGCATAATCTGGATGGAAGGATGGACAGACAGAGGAATGGACAGATGGAGGGCAAACCTATATTCCTCCTCTGATGGCCTGTGGGGGACTTACAAATGCAATATATACCTGAAATCACCATGATCGTAAGCAACATTAACAAGAGCCCTGTGTGTCGGATCATTATACGCCTGAAGTATGTGCTGTCATAACATGTACAATATGAATTTGAGTTGAAGGTCACCATGACCTTGACCTTTGACCAACCTAATACTTATCAAGTTATTGAGCGGACAAGCAGCTTTTGAGTTGAATGTAACTGTGACCTTGACCTTTGACAGACTGACCTCAAAATCAATAAGGGTCATCTACTAGCCATGACAACCTTCCTACTAAGTATGAAGACTGCATGCATACCCAACAGTTGTCAAGTTATTGGGCCGACAAAGATGTGGCTTACAGAGGGACATACGTTCTCACGAATTGAGTGTTATGTGACTATTCTTTTGGTCAAAATAGTCACATAAAATCGAGACAAAAGATCTTTTGTTCACAGTGTCACATAACCATCAATTTGTGTGAGCGGACAGACGGACAAGCGCCATACCATAATACAACCGAAGTTACCTTCAGGAACATTCATGAAAGAAATAATGATATATGGAATATTTATTAGTTTAATTGTTATAATAGCACAAAGATGTGGGAATTTTTGGCCATAGCAGAAATTGTAGAATCATATCTATATATATTATATCAAAAGCAAACAGAGCAGACCCTGATCGGAGAGGTCCTACAGGAGCCGTCTGTTCTGGGTCTACTCTGTTTGAAAAGGCAAAGAAAGGCATATTTATGGAGTAAAGGGTTAACAAGGTCCTGGGCACCGGTGTTATTCAAAAATGTTTGGCAAGTCCAACTTAGTTTAGTAATCAGCTTTACAATGTGTAAGCTGAATACCAATAAGTAACTGTTAACAATTTGGCACATACAGGAGAGATAGAAGAGTTTCCTAATCAAATTGAGCATGACAAGTTTTAACCCTTTCCTCCATAGGCTACTTTTAGACTCTTTGAATAAATCTACCGAAAAGGAGCATTAACTAGAGAAAAGGAAAGTTTTTTAGAATTTTGTAGTTTGAAACTATTGTGATAAATAGAGCATTTGCTCCTATAGGAGCAAATGCTCTATTTATCACAATGGTTTCAAGCAGTGGTTATTACAAAGGCGTGGAAAGGCGTATTTATGGAGAAAAGGGTTAAACATGGTCTAAGATGAAGGGAAGTGGAACAGAAAGATTTCTGAAACAAAATAAATAAATAAATCCTGCACAAAAGACAAGATATCAAAATTAAGAGAACAAAAGGCAACAGAACTGAAATTGAATCAGTGAATTAATAAAATGCTAATAATAGCAGACACTAGAATAAAGTATTCTTTAATAACAGCAAGAAGGAATCTGTTACAACATTAAACATATGTTAACCCATTCCCTCATATTGACGCCTTTTGATGCCTCTGCAAAAGTCACATGTTGAAACCATTGTGATAAATAGAGCATTTGCTCCTACAGGAGCAAATGCTCTATTTATCACAATGGTTTCAAACTACAAAATTCTAAAATTTTCCTTTTCTCCAGTTAATGCTCCTTTTCGGTAGATTTATTCAAAGAGGTTGGATCTAAAAAATAGCCTATGAGGTAATGGGTTAGGTATAACAAGAGATGTGTAATAGATGCCCTTCTCACTACAAGTAGGCAGGGATGGTCAAGAAACCAAATGAGACATATAATCCCTGTAATCACTTTGGGATCTTATGTACATGGCTATTTGTGTTCAACTTTAAAATTATTATTTAATATGCTTCATGTTTAATGTTTTATATGTCTTAATTATTATTCTTCCTGTTAGGTTATGTCTTGTTTGATGGTGTTTGGTGCAGTGTCCTTTTGTACGTGGCCCAGACTCCCTGCTTGACTATTTTTTCCATATGTACACAGACAGATGGAAGGACATTCTCATGAAATATTGGGTCTAATGTACTTAGACAGATGGAAGAACAATCTCAAGGAATATTGAGTCGTATGAGACATGTACACAGATAAATGAGAGAACATTCTTATGGAAGAATGAGTCTAATCAGTTTTGCTATTCTTTTAAACAGCTACCGTTACCAAATTTAGCCACATAAGAAGCCCATAGTGATTACAGGGATTTCGTTTTTCTTAGTCATTTAAGTGCCTAGGTATATTTCTTTGATGGACAAGGGCAGCATTAATATTGAGGATTTGGAAAACAGAATGCAGAAACCAACTTTTAAGTTTACCTTCTTCACTGTTTGTAGTATATAAGGTGATGTCTGAATCATAAAAAATAGTTTTCAGTCCATTAAGAACTGGCAGTACATAAAACAGCATAGCCAGACGAAAAATAATCCCAACAAATGATAAAGTCATAAAGAAGTGTGTATACGGTGTTTTCAGTATAATGAGCATATCCTAAATATTTGGCTCTACAACATCAGGCAAATAGTACAGACCCTCATCAAATGGATCCAGAAGGAGAAGATATTAGGGTCTTCACTATTTGCTATGTCAGTCTAATTTTAACCCTTCTCTTGCTGAATTTTAAAATACATTTCCCCATGCCCTGTTGTACAATTGCATATATCTTCACCGTGTACAAGTATTTCGCTGTGCAATCACTGCTGTAGAGTGCACTGGTTGCACAATCAACTTGTAAATAGTGCAGACCCTGATGAGACAGCTCCTGCAGGAGCTGTCTCATCTCGGTCTTCACTATTTACAGGTAGGTATATTGACGTAAATAGCAAGCAAAGGGTTAACCTGACAAATGCAGTTATTCTGCTCCAAATTTCGTAAATTCTTTGGAGCGAAATGGTGGGTTTGTGAAATATGCCAGTAATACAGACAATGAGTCATATTTAACGAAAACATAATTTGAACTTGTTTTATATGACTTAGCCTAGATTATACCTTTCATATTTATAACTTTGTCTAGCAATTAAAAAGACACTTTTGCTGTTTAATCATATCTTTTGTCCTTTTAATTAATCGATCGCATAGTTGTTAGTAACTAGTTTATGTAAAAGTCGTATTCCGGTTTTCTTCTGCTTTATGTGTTACCTAGATATCACATGACTACATTCATTTGAAATTATATCATGTTGCTAATGTTGCCAGCATAAACAGGACTTATGCTTCATAATTACTGAATAAACTTTGAAACGCTGAAGCTTTACAAGTTGGTGAAGATTGGGTGTATGAATACTTAGGACATCTAAGGTATTTACCCTTCTCTTGCTGAATTTTAAAATATATTTCTCCTTCTTTACCCATGTCCTGTTGTATAATTACATATATCTTCACTGTGTACAAGTATTTCGCTGTGCAATCACTGCTGTGGAGGGCACTGGTTGCACAATCAATTTGTAAATAGTGCAGACCCTGATGAGACAGCTCCTGCAGGAGCTGTCTCATCTGGGTCTTCACTATTTACAGGTAGGTATATATTGACGTGAATAGAAAGTGAAGGGTTAAAAACATGGAAAACTTTGTGACAACAACACCACTTCAAATAAAGTGACTGGCATCATAAAATGGTGTGACAATTATCATAAAATGGTGACAATTACTGGTATCATAAAATGATGTGACAATTATCATAAACTATGTTACTTTAAGGCGGTGGGTACAGCTAAAAGTGAGACATTAATACAAAACTTGGCATGAAACATTGATAGTGTGGGATATGAAGAAAATACTACCTTTGCAAAAAAAGAACTGGCCTTGTGAAAGTAGACAAAGAATGGCATACATATGAAGATCAACAAAAAGAACTGGCCTTGTGAAAGTAGACAAAGAATGACATACATATGAAGATCAACAAAAAGAACTGGCCTTGTGAAAGTAGACAAAGAATGGTATACATATGAAGATCAACAAAAGGGCTGAACTCTTTGAAAATGTTAAACACCAATAGGATTTATAAATTAAGAGGAGGCAACATAATGTATAGTTGACAACAACCAGTAGCTTATTTAATCTTATTTAATCTGATGGGTAAAATATATGTTGTCAGCAGAAACTATCATCTACACCTTTCTCAATATAACATTTTCTCAATATCACATTATAAATGATCTGAAGGTGAAGCAATTTGGATTCAGGCCTGGTGTCATGAAAGAGCTCAAATAATTGATAGTGTGGTTTAGTTTGAGTTATCCCAAAATCGAGTTATCCCAAAGTTCTAGTTATCCGAATTTTAGATATAGAGGATCCACTGTACATGTACTGCCATCACTTTGTATTAGCACAGTAAAGCCCTGTTCATGAACCTATACATGTCTTTATACAGTAAGCTTACAATTATTATGGTTTGCAATTTTCAAGAAAAATAATGGCTCAAAGAGCTTCAATATTTCGATAGCAAAGAGTCTGTATAGATATCACTAGATGCCATCAAATCACAACGAGGGCTTAGCATTGCTGGGGGGAGACCCCCGATACCTTCTTACAACATTGGGACACTGTTTCCTGTCATGCTTCAACATGTCAAATATCCTGGCTACGCCCCTGTGATCAGAGATCACATTTGACTTAACCCTTTCCCTGTTCTATATTCAGTACCCACTGAATATTCATGGACAAAATAGTTATAAAGAAATATGGAAGGTGGAACATTGTAGACATTTTAGAAAGCAAAGAAACAGTTATATCAAAATCTATTAGCAAACAGAGCAGACCCTGATCAGATGGCTCCTCTAGGAGCTGTCTGATCTGGGTCTACTCTGTTTGCAAATGCGTGAAAACACGTTTGTATGAGGGAAAGGGTTAAATTCTGTCATCTTGTATTACACTAAACATAGAAGATATTTACACAGTAAATGTACAATTTTATACAGCATAACATTCTACATGGTTAACACACAGACACACAAATATATGAGTGGACACTGGACATGCACAAGTATTTAAGAATGTCAACGTATTAATAATGTATTATATACATGTACCACAGACTAGGATCTAAGTTACTTAAGAAACAAACAAAATAACAATTCAACTCTACCTTGTCATGCATATTAAGATAAGACACCAAGTAAAACATCGCAGGATTCTAAAACTTATTTAAATGATTTTTAGAATTCTTGAAATAGAAATTAAACCTCATCATCTTTATGGTAGGAAATGTGTCATTTGTAATGTACTGGTTAACACCTTTTCGAAGATAAACTGATTGAGAAAAAAAACCCGTAAAAAACATGACTGGCTGGAGTCATTAAATTTTTATGCATTTGTTTTACCCATGCAGACAAACATGTTTGCAATGACCTTGAAAAGAAGAACCATAACCCTTTCCTCCATAAATATGCCTTTCTACGCCTCTGTAATAACCACTTCTTGAAACCATTGGGATAAATAGAGCATTTGCTCCTATAGGAATAAATGCTCTATTTATCACAATGGTTTCAATACTACACAATTCTAAAATGTTCCTTTTCTCTAGTAAATGCTCCTTTTTGGTAGATTCATTCAAAGAGGTTGGGTCTAAAAATAGCCTATGGAGGACTGGGTTAAGTTGTATATAGGAGACAAACAGAGTAACAACCAGGAACATCACAGTCATGTAAGAGGCAGGTGTGTGGCTAATGTAACAATGTAACCAGACAGCAAAGATTTAGAGAATATTGCTTGAATACCTGTACTCTACACATGAATTAATAAATTCTCCCTTTAGAATTATATATAAGTTCAGCTTTATCTATTGGTTGTTACATATTATACTGACTATGACACAAACCTCTTGTCAGTTACACATACATGATACAGTAAAACCTCTCTATAATGGCCACTAAATTACATCAAGTATTTTGTGCTAAAGGCAGGTGGCTGCTTATAAAGCAAGGTGAAAGTAAAACAGAACGCTCCTATAGGAACGTTCTGTTTTACTTTCACCTTGTTTTAAGCAGTCACCTGCCCTAAATACCAACTAATTAACATAATTTAGTGGCCCTTATAGAGAAGTTTCACTTTTACTGTACATGCACCTTTTATTTATTAACTCTTTGCACGCTAGGGACAAAACCGTGGTTACCTATACAAACAGTTTCGATCCAAAATGAGACGTCCCATAATGCAGTGTCTCATCAGGATCCAAATTGTTTGACACTTTCACCAGGGCTCAAGCTGGAGCTCTCCAATAGGGAGATTTGTTTAGTCATATTGAGGGAGAAGTTTGGTCCTGATTTTGTATCTCCCTATACATGTACGTTCTATATAATAAAACTTCTCCCTCAGCTCAAAACAGGGAGAAGTTAGCAGGATTAGGTAGACTTTTCTCCCAAATTGCCCTTTTGCTTGAGCCCTGCTTTCACCATATTTTTAAAACAATGAAAATGTCTTATTTGAAGAATTAAAGCAGATGGCAATTAATTGCAGACGAAAATTTACTTAGAATACAAAGAGTTAAAAGTTAAATGCCTGATTAAAGAAAATTATTTTTAATAAACCCTGTTATAAAACCTTAGGGAGACATGATGTATCTGTAGATATTCACTTGAGAATGTCTTTCAACTATAGAACAATTTCCTTTTTTTATTTAACCCATTCCCGCATAGGCTATTTTTAGATCCAACCTCTTTGAATAAATCTACAGAAAAGGAGCATTAACTGGAGAAAAGGAAAATTTTAGAATTTTGTAGTTTGAAACCATTGTGATAAATAGAGCATTTGCTCCTATAGGTTTCACAAAGTGACATTTACAGAAGCGTCAAAAGGCGTCAATATGCGGGAATGGGTTAAATGTTTCTTCCATTGCTTGTAAAACATTATCGGAATGTCGAACAGTGTGGATCCCGAGTATTTGGGTTCTTTTACTCAGAGCAAACAGGGTTTTTCCTTTACCTTGGAATTTCCTAAATTCCGAGGTAAAGGAAAAACCCTGTTTGCTCTGAGTAAAAGAACCCAAATACTCATACCTGATCCAGAGCAGAAAACCTCTTTGCAAGTGTGGATCCTGATGAGGAACCAAGTTATATGGCATTACATCTGGATCAACATAGTTTACATAGGTTATGGCCAATCAATCTATCGCTTGCTAGTAGTTGACATTTATGTTTCATCCCCATACCACATGTTTTGTTAAACACTATTTGATATGAGTTAGTTACATTTGGGTGTTAAACTGCCGTCACCTTGCTGTGTGTACAATTACAACGATGTAGAGTGACATACATTTGTATATCTATTATGGTATCAAACATGAAATGATGCTATCAAATTAACTTTCAACCTTTTGTCTACCTGTTCTGATTAGCTCTTTACCTTATGATTATCTATGTGAGAAATAATAACATCATGCATATTAACCCATTACCTCATAGGCTATTTTTAGATCCAACCCCTTTGAATGAATCTACCGAAAAGGAGCATTTACTAGAGAAAAGGAAACTTTTAGGATTGTGTAGTATTGAAACCATTGTGATAAATAGAGCATTTGCTCCTATAGGAGCAAATGCTCTATTTATCTCAATGTTTTCAAATGGTGATTTTACAGAGGCATCAAAAGGCATCAATATGAGGGAATGGGTTAATCAGCTGATTTTTTGTAATGGCATATTTACACTGGAATGTTTGGCCAGGGCAGTAACTATAGAATCAGATCTATACAATTCAATATTAAGCAAATAACAGCAGACGACCCTGATCAGACAACTCCTACAGGAGCTGTCTGATCTGTGTCTCCTTTGTTTGAAAAGAAGTGAAAAGGCATCTATGAGATGTAAAGGGTTAAAGGACATTAAGACTTCATGATGCTATGGCTTTGATGTATGGTGTTCATATGAACAAAATAACTGTATGAAAATGCTTATGGATTATATGAAAATCAGTTTTTAAGGATCATAATTCTTTAAATCTAAAGGATAGTGCAATTAATAGCCCCTCACCAGATTGTAGCTGTTGTGATAATGATGAACAACACTGTGAAGTTTCAATGGATGGCTGTACTGTCAAAACTGGTAAAATATCATTTTTAACATAAAAACCTGTGTTTTAAAGGGCAATAATTCTTTAAATATGCACACTAGAGAAATGACCATTATTAGATTGTGACCCTTGTAGGCTATTGTGATAGTGGATAATTGTCCGTACGGACAGTAAATCTGTGAAAAGGTTTTTGCACAACAATGCCCATGACAATGACACTGACAAAGACACTGTCAATGACACTGATAATGACAATGACAAAGAAATTGACACTGACAATGACACTGACACCAAACCTATATAGTTATACTGTGGCCTTTCTTTCTTTGAAAAACAGATGAGCAAAACATTGCAAACAGCTTCATGCCTTTAATGCTTATTAAAAACCATGTAAAAGTCCATCCTTGCTTTAAATGGTAGATACCATTCAGTAAGAGGGGATTCGTTTGAGGAATCTAAATGACAAACAGTCCACATCTGGGCTCTAATCTGGTTCTATACTGTTTCCACATGCAAGTTAACTGGCTTCCCATATCTAAAGCTGCTCAGGGTTTTTTAATCTACAAGACAAGCCATGACAAATGTTGAGGATAATATCTGCTAAATTCTGCTTCGTTCAGTTCACTAGTTTTGTTTAACATTGAGTAATTATTAACCCATAACCTCATAGGCTATTTTTAGATACCTCTTTGAATAAATCTACCGAAAAGGAGCATTAACTAGAGAAAAGGATTTTTTTTAGAATTTTGTAGTTTGAAACCATTGTGATAAATAGAGCATTTGCTCCTATCGGAGCAAATGCTCTACTTATCACAATGGTTTCACAAAGTGACTTTTACAGAGTCATCAAAAGTCGTCAATGTGAGGGAATGGGTTAATAATAAAACATTGCCCTGCAAACTCAAATTTAGGCAGGTTTGTCCTGCAATTCTTGTCAGAAACATGATCAGAGTGTCGACTGATCCTGAAAAAACAGACTGTATCAGTGTCAAATTTAAATCCCATCTGTGTGCAAACACTATCACTAAATAACTAGTAGATGCTGAATGTTAACCCATTTCCTCATATTGACGTCTTTTGATGCCTCTATAAAAAACACTTTCTGAAACCATTGTGATAAAAAGAGCATTTGCTCCTATGGAGCAAATGCTATATTTATCACAATGGTTTCAAAACTACAAAATTCTAAAAATACCTCCTTTTCTCCAGTAAATACTCCTTTTGGGTAGATTTATTCAAAGAGGTAGGATCTAAAAAGAGCCTATGAGGGAATGGGATAAGACACTGGTGTCCATGTTTCAAATTGCCTGAAACCTGATCAGATACTGAGATACTCAGAATCTTGTCCTGCTCCAGGCTGTTTTGACTTGCAGAAACAAAAGCAAAGGCTGCTCCTCATAACTTCAAATGTTTCAACACTGTGTAAATGCCAAACATAAAACAGCCAAATTGTATTATGATTTTAATGGATTTGATATAGGGTGGCCTGTTGATGACATTCTTATCTAAGTTTATATAATGGTAGGTGGGGTAGTCCATTCCCTTTGTGAAACACGTAAGGCTGTTTATTGGTCTGAACTAAATGGTGTGCCATCAAGTTCCCTCTAGTTCACACTATCAATCATAAAAGAATGTTATACATGCATTAGTAATATATAAAGGTCATCTTCTGCATTAACCCATTACCTCATAGGCTATTTTTAGATCCCACTTCTTTGAATAAATCTACCGAAATAGAGCATTAACTAGAGAAAAACGAAAATTTTAGAATTTTGTAGTTTGAAACCATTGTGATAAATAGAGCATTTGCTCCTATAGGAGCAAATGCTCTATTTATCACAATGGTTTCACAAAGTGACTTTTACAGAGTCGTCAAAAGTCGTCAATATGAGGGAATGGGTTAAGGCATTTGTCCATATTTTTACTACACAAAAAGGTAAAACAATTTTGATCCTAATACAATGTTAAACTTCTCAGCACTTCATTTGGATATTGATATTAATTTAACAGATTGCACAGTAGAGGTAGATTCATTATTTAGGTTAGACCAAAAAACTAGCTGAATCAATTCCTTCCCACAATTCACAATCACTATTTACTACCTGCGCAGGATTAGCAATAGGATGGGGGACAATGTGTACCCTAGGAGAGATTAGAACTTTCTGAAAAATGAAAACCATACAACTCTAAAAAGACAAGACAAAACAGTGCATATTAACCCCTTATTCTGCTGTGAAACTCAATTTCTTCTTTGCTGCCATTCTATACCATACTTTGGGAATAATTGGCGTCATGATATTTTTTCGCCATGTTGCTTCAAAATGCCCGTGTTTTATTTTGGTCCATTTAATTTTCCCCATTCTGGTATTAAAGGGGGCCAAAAATAAAAACATGTATGAATCAAAAGTGGAAAAGATTATTCTAACTTGGTTAATTTCAAGTCTTCAAGTTTTGATTGTTAAAATGGAAAAACAAGGAGTAGGAAATTCTATTTCCGGTCATGTCTAATTCCAGGGATAAAACGGTGAGCATACAGTATATCAGCTAAGAGTAAATAATTTGTTTGTTTCAGACGTGTGTGTAAATGATTGAATTGCACACTTTCTATAGAAGAAAGCAGTGATTAAAAGTGAGTAAAAGCTCAAGCAATACCGCTGTAATCACTGTTTGTGTATCTGCCACGCATTACTTACAATAGTGTCTTGCATTGGTGTTAATTAGGGTTTCGGCTTTTGCCGAAATCCTTATAAAATGGATTGCGACTCAAACTATGGCGGAAAACCCTATTGCACGAGCGCTACCTAGCGGGAATCCCCCTAAGAGAATACGCGCATGTGCAGTGCTTAGCTTACAATCCGGTTCCGGAATCTTACAAAATATTTTATAATAAAATATGGAAGGTGGATCCATTAGCAAACAGAGCAGACCCTGAATCTATGGGAGCGAGCTGTCTGATCTGGGTCGAATCTATTTGCAGATGCATGAAAACAAGTTTATATGGGGAAATTAAGGGTTAAATAGACTTCTTCTGTTCTTTACGTCCTTTACAGTATAAAGGTTACAGCGCACTGGTGGTCAGTAGTGCAGGGCAACTGTTACATCATGCTTAAATCTCTAGAGGTCATACGCTTAACTCTTTGCACGCTAGCGGCGAAACTGTGATTACCTATGCAAACAGTTTGGATCCAGATGAGAGGCACATAATTCTGCGTCTCATCAGGATCCAAACTGTTTGTCATATTGATCATATTTTTACATAAAATGAAAGAAAGTTTATTGAAGAATTGAAGCAGACGTCAATTGTTGCAAACGAAACATCACTCAGCATTATAAGGATTAAGCAATCTGCAGAGATTTGTAATATTGTCTGCTTAAGGTTTGTCATCATTTGAATTTCTAAAAGATCAGTTTTAGAGATTTTGACCTAAGGCAAAATTGTCACAAGTTGTAAACAGATTAGATTTTGGTCAGACAGTTACTTGGTATTAGATCTGAATCCAAACAGGGTGTCCCACTTTGCCAACCTTTATTGTTTAAGTAGCTTGGATGGTAGTATTAACGATTACTATTAAAAGGAAACAAGGGTTTTTGTATCCTTTATATTATTAAAAAATCATTAAAATGAAAAAAAGGAGAAAGGCAAACAAAATGAGACAAAGCACTTTCTTATCTTTTAATTTATACACATTTCATCATTTATTGATTTACGTGTCAGGCTTATAGTATCTTATAGTGTCTTATAGTATCTTATAGTAATGTATGTAATTTATTTCTAATTCATATCATTTATTTCTATGACGCCGGTTACTGATCAGGGTCTGTAGTGTTTACTACAACACTAACTGTTATTTGCATGTATGACTATAATTTATTTTTAATTACGTGTATATCATTTATTGATATACTTGTTACATGTATGATGCTGCAAATAGCAAAGACCCTGGCCAGTTGTGGTAACTGATCGGGGTATGTATTGTTTGCAGCACAGACTCACAAATTGACCCTGAACAGACTCACACTCGCAGTCTCCTCAGGAAGAAGTAAGAAAATACAACACAATCACACAAAAAGACAAGGTATAGGCATGGATAAACTATTAAGGGTCTTTTCTGTTTGCAAAAGCACAGAAAGGTTTTTTTTGCTCAGACAAATTGTACCCGATATGGAACCCTGAAATCGTCTTCATAATATAATATAAAGTGAAACAATATACCAATGGGAGGTTTTACTTCAAATTTTCACCCATGATAAGCTGTCAACCTTAATGTGAAGATTTTCTTAAAGAATGTAATTATTGCTCTGACCATTTTACCAGAGTTATGGCACAAAGTGGCAAGTTGAGCTATTGGAATCGCACTGTGTGTGACATGTTCATAAAAAATTCTTTAAATGTCTTCCAAACTACTGACATGATTTTCAGAAAAATCCACAGCAAACAATCAATATAATAAATATATATTATGTCCGAAACCTTCAGTACTGTCAGTACTTTGATTTTGTGTGTACAATGGATAAGTTACATATCGGCGATAAGGTGTTATTTGTTTGTCTTGGATATATTCTGGTGTGTTAAACTTTCACCCTTTCGTACCTGGTGGCGAAATAGGCCAATTATTAATCACGGCCAATTATTCCCAAAATACGGTATATTGTCATCATTGCTTAGTGTTTTGGAAACCATTAGCTGGTGAGTGACGTAAAGCTTTAATCAGGATAAGTTATTTCATGTCTCATCAAGGTCCAAACATTTGGCAAATGCCAGTTAAGTTGGAATCAGCAGAATAATGGTTAAAATGTAGTATGTGGTAACTTAACCTTTAGCCTGCTGCGGGCAGATGAGTGATAAACTTTGCAAACAGTTTGGATCCAGATGAGACGCCGAGTAACTCGGCATCTCATCAGGATCCAATCTGTTTGATACTCTGACCGTGCTGTTGAAAAGAAATGCAAGATAAATGAATAGTGGCAACTGAAATTGATGACATTTTCTACAATCAAACTTTTGCTCAGCAGGCTAAAGGTAAAGAACAGTACTAGACTCAAGGTAACACATTCTTTGAACATCCATATAGTATTTAAACAACTGACATCTGTCAGCTTCCTTTATAGACAAACAAAGGTAATATAAAAATGAAAAGTTGGTGCTTTCATTTGGACTATTAGGTTTTGACACATGTTATTAACCCTTTCCTCCATAAATAGGCTTTTCTACGCCTCTGTAATAGTCACTTTATAAAACCAGTGTGATAAATAGGAGCAAATGCTGTATTTATCACAATGGTTTCAAATATATAAAATTCTGATATTTTCCTTTTCTCTAATTAATGTTCCTTTTCGGTAGATTTATTCAAAGAGGTAGGATCTAAAAATAGCCTATGAGGGAATGGGTTAATTGAAAAGAAGCTCAATATGCAAAGCCTACAATTAATAATAAAACTTTGGATCTCATTTTAGATCACTAGTTTCTTTGAGAGTTTAGATAATAGCTGTCTATTGTGAAAAGGAGAGTTCTTAGGATATCAAATTAAGTTCTCAGTATTTTTTGTGATGTGCTTATGAACATCAAAATCATGGATCTTCTTTGAAATCACAGACTTTTAAATACAACCTTGTTTCTTGTAATTATTGTGTGAATGACCACTGAAGATCTACATTCTAAAGACAAACTCTGATCTTTAGTTTCAACTGAGAACTCACATGAGATCTCAGCATTATTTTGCAATTTGTGTGCCATGCAAAACCTTTTGCAAGAGTATTCACTGACTCTCTTATGAAATTCTTATTAGCTGACAAAGATTGAGTGCAGTACCATGTAACTGGTACTTTTTGTGGATAGGTAACAATTGCCACCTGAATACAAAAAACAAAGGTGGAAACCATTTTAGCATTCATGTGAACTTGTGAATGGGTTTGTGAACTCCTACACATGTATATCTACCCTATTATTGTCGATGCTATTTGATAATTACACCTGTTTATCAATTTTCATACACCACTATTGTAGTTCTCCCATACCTAGTTTATATATGTAGATGTGTTTGATGTGTAGATCTATCAGGTGCATGGACAGTTTATACTTTTGTTATAAATGTATGGACCTGAAATAAGTACACAGTTTTTCATAAGTTTGTCATTTGAACCAAGCCATGTAGGTCCGATTGTCTGCAATCTGCACAATGATTTTGCTATTACAATTTATGGCTGAATATATTTAACCCACCAAACTGAATACAAGTACATTTTGTAATGAAAATAAAAAGAAAGTGGCTTTAAGAAGAACGCTTTTTCACAAGGACAAAAGTCAACATTTATGTATGTATGGACTTCATCTGAAACAGATTTGCAGCACAAAAATTCATAACTTTCCTTATTGTAAAATCAAGAAAAGTCAATAAGGAAATGTTTTAATAGAACAGGGCTTACCTTTCCTGGCTCTTTGTTAACAAAGGTAGCCCAGCCCGTCTCTGTGGCTTTGTCTCTGTGTAGCTTCTTCTGTTGGGCTTTTGATCCTCCAATTTCTCTGTAAGATTAAATATTAAGTATTATGTCTCAGAACAATCTAACTATTTAACCCTTTCCTCCATAAATACACCTTTCGACGCCTCTGTAAAAGTCACTTTTTGAAATCATTGTGATATATAGAGCATTTGCTCCTAAGGAGCAAATGTTCTATTTATCACAATGGTTTCAGAACTGCAAAATTCTAAAATTTTCCTTTTCGCTAGTTAATGCTCCTTTTTGGTATATTTATTCAAAGAGGTTGGATCTAAAAATAGCCTATGAGGGAAAGGGTTAAATGTCATAAATGTGACAACTAAGACAACATCGTAGGATGGTAGGAGAGAACCAGATGGTAGACAGAGTACTCTTTGTTTTGAGAGTCAACATTGCTTGCTACAGTAAAATCTCTCTATAATGGCCACTAAATTGTGTTAATTAGTTGGTATTTAGGGCAGGTGGCTGCTGAAAGCAAGGTGAAAGTAAAACAGAACGCAGGAGCGGTTTAACTTTCACCTTGCTTTAAGCAGCCGCCTGCCTTTAACACAAAATATTTGATGTAATATTTAGTGGCCGTTATAGAGAGGTTTTACTGTATATCAAAATGGTTATAATTATGACAAAGACAATAAACCATTCTGTTGCAAATTGATTTTATCAAAATATATTTTTTTGGAAACTATCTTTTAGCATGCTGAGGGTATATTTTGTATGATAACTTTAGCAAACAGTCTGGAGGTGTAAAACAAAATGGTATCTCATCAGAATCTGACCCCTCATAATTTTTAAAAATAATCTGTGATCTGATAAGGGCAGCTTTTTCTGATGATGAGAATTTTCTTAGTAAGCTAACAAGAGTGCCAATGGGCACAATATACGGCCATCGAGGCCTTGTTTAACATAAACTGAGGTTAATATATTTGCTAAACACAAATGCTAAATGCAAACTCTAAGTCCAGTTGTGCGACCTTGACCTTGGATATACATACCGGGACACACCAATGCTACTGTAGCATGTCCAGATAAACATCTTGGTGTAATTTGAGAAGGATCCATCGAACAGAATTTGAGTTAGAAATGTTACAGACAGACAGACAGCCAGACAGTGCCATTCCATAATACTTCCCATTGTTTCAAACAGATGAAGCTTGTGATGGTAGACAAGTGTTCTAAGTTTCAAAGCTTTATCTCAAAGGGTTATGTAAATAAGTGGACTTTAACAAAAACCTTAACCAAACATTCTAAGTTAAAAGGGCCATAATACTGTCCAAATGTTTGACAGAGTTATGTTCTCTTACCTACAGGTGAAGCTTGTGATGTAGAACAATCATTCCATGTTTTAAAGCTTTATCTCAAAGGGTTATGAAAAAGGTGTTGTTAAATTTGGCTAAATTTATTAAACGATTTCGGAATAAATCTCTAAAACTACTATTCCATTTATGTGATACAAAAGTGGCTGTGTTTTCTTCTGTATTTAACGAATTTATACAGTTGTTGCAAAGTACAGAGCAAAAGGTATTGTTAAATTTGGCTAAATTTATTAAAGAAGCCTTTATCTTCCACAATAACATGCTTATAATAATATGACTTAAATATTCTTGAGTTCATTCGCTTTTCTTGTATTGACCGTATTAGGTCTATGCTTTATTTTTGTTCGCTATACTATTATATGTCATGTCATGAAACTATTGTATATACACATGTGTTGCAATGAGGTACTTAATGTACAAGTTGCTAATAAAGATTCTGTTCTGTTCTGTAAATAAGTGGACTTACATCAACATAAATTGAGGTTAACATATAATAGCTTAACGCAAATGCTAAACGCAAATTCTAAGTCCAATTGTACAACCTTGACCTTGGATATACGTACCAGGACACACCCATGCTACTGAAGCATGTCCAGATAAACATTGTGATTAAATTTGAGAAGGATATACAAAGCAGAACTTGAGTTAGCCAGACAGACAGATATTTAACATACACTGAATTTGCTAAATGCTAATCGCAAATTCGAAGTCCAATTGTGTGACCTTGACCTTAGTTATACGTACCGGAACTGGACATGCTACTGTAGCATGTCAAGATAAACATTGTGGTTAAATTTGAGAAGGATCTACCAAGCAGAACTTGAGTTAGAGATGTTACAGACAGATGGACAGACAGAGAGAGGGACAGACAGCGTCATTCCATAATACAAACGGGCGTATAAAAATTAATATAAATGTACAATGAAATGCATGATGTTATTAGATAAGATAAAGTCCATTCAACAATCACTCACATGGACTCTTGAATCGCTGGCCTTTTGAATCTCTCTTAAAAAATTGCTGTTAGATTGGTAAGTGTTAAATAGAGATTTGTCCATGTGATATTTGAGGACTTACGCCAGGCTCCAACATGAAGTAATGGGGGTCATGGCAGATGGAGTATCAGCACTCATTGCCTCCAAAATCCAGTGAAGCACACACAACTGTCTGAACAAGGCATCTCTGAAAACAGTTCAAACTATTCAGTGTAATGTGCAAAGGTTATCACATGATTACTAATTCATGTTGAATATTCAAAGTAGTCTGTCAGCGTTTAACAATACTGTCCATTCAATATGAAAGTGTATAATATGCGAGAGGATTTAGAATGCCAAACAGTGTGGACCCGGATCTTATAGAAGCTCTCTGGGTCTACACTGTTTGCAAATGCGAATATTATTTTCCATATTCAAAGGGCTAATGATTTTCTTACCCAGAAATGCTATATTAACCCTTTCCTCCATAAATACGCCTTTCTATGCCTCTGTAAAAGTCACCTGTTGAAACCATTGTGATAAATAGAGCATTTGCTCCTATAGGAGCAAATGCTCTATTTATCACATAGGTTTCAAACTACAAAATTCTAAAAAAAATCCTTTTCTCTAGTTAATGCTCCTTTTCAGTAGATTTATTCAAAGAGGTTGGTACTAAAAATAGCATATGAGGGAATGGGTTAATACTAACCAATTAGAGCAAATCAATAGGAAAACAACAAATGGTCAAAGATTTTACACAACACCAATGACAATATATGACGCTATTGCCATATGACCCTTTGTTTGAAAAACAAACAAATCAAGATTTCTGTCTGATTTACTATATAGATGACAAAGTTAATTCCTCTTAATCTTCGAAATTTTTGTTGAAGACTTGAATTCATACCGTCTGACAAAACATTAACCCTATATCTATACAATAAAAAATGACTTTATGAATATTCATTAATTGAATTTTATAATAGCTAATGAACAATTAGTTGGCCATTTTAGAAATTATAGAATCAGACCATCATTATACCATAAGCAAACAGAGTAGGCACTGATCAAACAGCTCATACAGGAGCTGTCTGAGCTGGGTCTACTCTGTTTGAAAAGGCATCAAAAGGCATCTCTATCTGGTAAATGGTTAACCCTTTAATCCATAAATACGCCTCTCTAGGCCTTTGCAAACAGAGTAGACCCACATCAGGGTCTGCTCTGTTCGCATATAATATAATATAGATTTAATTCTAAAGTTTATGCAGAGACCAAAACCAGTAAGAACTGGATATACTGACTCATTATCTCATTAATCTCCAACTTGTTTGATTTTCTTTCGAAAGAAAATGTAAGAAAATCTACTTTGAACATTGAAGCTGAAAACAATTTTGCACATGCTTATAAAGGTTTAAGAAAGTAAAACACCAATTCTGTCAATATGTACTTGGATATGTCAAAGTCCTGGTCTTCAGTGTCCATTGTAGACTCTCTGACTGACATGTTAACAGAGATATTTGTGTGTTGGGGTGTGTATGGGCGAGGCGTTTGTTGTTTCTTCTTTCTGCTACTGACTGGCCTGGACAGGACTGAGGTTATCTGCGATGTGACCATAGCTGATCGTGCACGAATAAATTCCTCCTCCTCCTCTGCCCTGGCCATTCTGTAGTGGAAACATTATACATATATAACAAGAGCCACTTGCGGCGCCAACGCTCGTCTCATTTGGTGCTTGTCCAGCTAAATTTTAAAAAAATTAAAAATGAAGGGCCATACCTCCAAATTTTTGAAAACAAGAGTCATGGTTCTTATGTTTGGGCCTTCCCTTCGGTGAGATCTACTAACCTATGAAGTTTCATGTTGATACCTCTTATACTTTTTGAGTAATGAGCTACATTAAAATTTTTGCTTGCTGACGAAAACAACGATGATGACAACGCCAACGAAAATGCCAACAACAATGCCTACGACCCAGTGATCACAATAGCTCGACTCTTATTCAAAACAGACAAGCTAAAAATGTATAAGCATTCCGTAAAACATATTTTTATATATCTATCAAGAAGGTCATCCCCTTTCACGTTTGTGTCAAGTATAATGACAATTTCCATCATACATGTGTAATTTGTCAGTCAATCTGAAGACAAGAGCAAAATAAACTAGAACTATCACTACAGGTGATGACTACATCCGCATGGCAGCCTTGATTGTAAATGACACCAACTACCCATGTTACAGGATCAAAGGATAAAAATACTCAAAGTTCAAGTGGAGATAATTATGCAATGCCTGCAACTAAACACAGGAAAATTATTTCTTGCACATGTACTATTCATGGTTATTATGTATGTCAAATATCAATTCAGTAAGTTTCAAATTGAAGTACGAGTTTGTGACACTAACTCCCCATGTTTCAGTCCAAAATGACAAAAATATTCAAAGTTCTAGTGGATATAATTCTGCAATACCCAGCAATAAACACATGAAAATTGCGTCTTGCACATCTACTATTAGTGGTTATTATGTATACCAAATATAAATTCAATAGCTTTAAAACTGAAAGATGAGTATGCGACACCAACTTCCCATGTTTCATGGAAAAAAAAGTAAAATAAACCTCAAAGTTCAGGGGGAGATGATTCTGCAATGGCCATTAGTAAGCACATGAAAAGTGTGTCTTGCACATCTATCATTCGTGGTTATTATGCGTTTCAAGAAAAAAAGTAAAAAAAACCCTCAAAGTTCAGGGATAATTCTGCAATTGCCAGTAGTAAACACATGAAAATTGCATCTTGCACATCTACCATTGACTGTTATTATGTACTCGTATACCAAATATAAATTCAGTAACTTTAAAATGAAAGAGGAGTTCACGACACTAACTACCGATGTTCAAATGCGGACAGACAGCCCGACCAACTGACTGACCGGCCGCCGGACAAGGTGATTCCAGTATACCCACTCAAACAAGTTTGCGGGGGTATAACTAACGAAAACACTCTACCACTTACAACTAACCTGCTCCATGCTTGATGGACCCTAAACTCAACATAAAATGGACCACAACATGTGCAAAATGCAAAGTAGAGTTAAAAATTGTTTGCATTACATTCATATTATTTCAAAACAACAGCCTTAAGGATCAAAATGATAAGCTTGAAAACTCATCTTTAAAATAAACAAATACTTGGCTGTTTTTGATTTTTTGATTATCAATTTGGATTGAGATGAGACACAAGGTATCTTAATGCCTCATCAGGGTCTAAGCTGGTTGATATTCTGATTCCATTCAAGAATTGAAGTAGCCAGCATGTCTGCTAACAGACTTATCCTTCAAGCTAGCCAATTTCCTCTAAAATCTCTCACAAGTGGTGCAGCATTACTCTTTGGATTGTTTTTGGGCACTTGGCAAATTTGCAATAACCTTAGGATTAGTCTGGAATCCATAAAATGCCTATCAACTCAGCATCTCATGTACATGTATATCAGAATTTTCTGCATTTCAACTGCATTTCAACTTTGCCTAGAATTTGATTAAATAAAAGAAAATGTGTCCATGGGACATGGATGCTCCAGCCATGTTATTTCTAAATTACATTAAAATTGAGTGACTTAAGGTTTGCATGTTTACCTCATGCATATTTATTTCTATTAATTAAGTTTTTTTCGAATTCTCAAATAAAAAAGGATGGCTGGAAATAATGTGGTAACAAAATTTTGCTTTATTCTTCCGTTAATGACGTGAAAATAAAACTGTACACAATAATAATACTTTGTGTGGCAAGTCTTACAAGGAAGACATGTTTTTCTATATCTAAAATATTCTAAGTTCCGTCAAACAGTAAGTGGACATGTGGCAGATTCGAAACTGTCTTACACGATACAAATCTCCATGCTAATGCTCTGTGCCAAATATCAGAAAGCTGGCCTGTGTGGTTCCTGAGAAAAATGTGACAGAAATTATTTGGTGATGACGATGACGCAAGACGGACAGTGATCCCGATATGTCACTTCTGCGAGATGCAGGCGGCACAATAATTTACTATAAGCTAATATTTGGATAATTCTGTATATACTACAATTACAAATTACTGATAATATGACCATAAACAGGAAGAAAATTGTTAAAAAATCTCCAAATTTCAATCAAAGTGTCAGCAAACAGGAAGTAGATGAACGACAGACCTGTAAAGGAGAGACACCGTACAAGTCACTATGATTATGCTTCAGACCAAGTATCAAATCATTCCAGTATACACAAGCCAAGAACAAAACTTTTACAGGACGGATGTACGGGACATACGTACAGACAAGGGTAAAACTTAATATCCCCGTCAGTTAAAGGCGGGGGCATAAAAATAAAAGAAAAAATATGACCGGTTTAGAAGGGTTTTTTCTAAATAATTTACTTTTGAAGCTTATGTTTCATAGTTTCATCATTAGAGTATTTCAAATACATTGAATGGCAAAATGACTATAAGAGATTAACCCTTTCCCTCATATAAACGTGTTTTCACGCATTTGCAAACAGAGTAGACCCAGATCAGATGGCTCCTATAGGAGCCATCTAATCAGGGTCTGCTCTGTTTGCTAATGGAATTCGAAAGATCTGTTTCTTAACTTTCTAAAATGGCTAAAATGTTCCACCTTACATACTTCGTTGTAACTATATGTCCAGGAATAATTAGTAGGTATTAAATTTGGAATAAACGTAGAACAGGGAAAGGGTTAAATCAAATATGCCCTCCAGAGTCTTAGATTTGTCATTTCATTTGCATTTGAAATAAATTCATAATGCTTTGGCTTCTAGGAGGTGCTCCTTACATTAGGAATAAGGTCTAAAGCAAACCACTGAGTAAAACAAAACAAATACTTGTTCGACTGAAAGTTAAAGCTAAAATAGACCAATAACTGTCTGGCCAGGCCTTCAACTAATCTGAGTTCTCACCCAGACTTACAATAAAACTTTCAATAGAACATGTTTGTGATAAAATAAAATCATTCAATGACGACCAATGACAAAAAGCAGTCAATTGACCAAGTAATTATGTCATCCATTTACAAAACACACATCATTGTACTGTTATACTTCCTCGACTTTTCAAGGAAAATGTTTATTTTGTTTTCTGTTGTTGGTTGAGTAGAGAAAATGGTATGATACACTTTGCCATCCCAAGATGAACTCACACTGTGACACACCAAATTTGGCATTCCTATCAGAAATAATATAGGAGATAAACTCCGGAAAATATTTTCTATAACTGAGGTCAGAGGTCAAAGTCAAGGTCAGAGAGACTTAAAAATGGTATGTGACACTCCACCATCCCTAGATGAACTCATACACCAAATTTGACAATCCTACCTCATCATAGGGGATATGCTCCTGACAAGCTGTACACAGACACACAGATACACCGATACACTGATATACAGACAAAGGGACACACACAAGGACAGTTTGATTACTAAAGCAAGCTTTGGGGGCAAAAAATATAGAAAAGCTGTCCTCTTTCATTAGCCTGAAAATTAAATGTTGCAAATGGTATACCATGCTATTAAATACTTATAGTAACCAGATTTCCCTACAGCATGATATCTGGATGGATTGTTGTTACATGCCAGAGTGCTTGTAAAAATAGTCGGATACAACGTGAATATCATTACAAGCAGAGTTTATTGTATCTGTCAGTCATAATTTAGATGGTGCTAATAAGTTTTGACTCGCAATATGAATACTACAAATACCCTAAATATTAGTTCACAAAGTTTCCCCTGTGCATAAGATTGTAGAGCTGAGTAAGTCAAACTGACTCTGAGTTGAGATTTCAAATAAAAACAAGGAGCAGTTTGAAATCTATGTGCACAGTGTTTATCTTATTTTGTCTAGCCTAACATTAACCCTTTCCTCCATAGGCTATTTTTAGACCCAACCTCTTTGAATAAATCTACCGAAAAGAAGCATTAACTAGAGAAAAGTTGTTTTTTAGAATTTTGTAGTTCTGAAACCATTGTGATAAATAGAGCATTTGCTCCTTAGGAGCAAATGCTCTATTTATCACAATGGTTTCAAAAAGTGACTATTACAGAGGCGTAGAAAGGCGTATTTATGGAGGAATGGGTTAAGTGTATATTATTTCTAGCAAAAGCAACTCATTTCTAATTAGCTATTTTTATTCTATGAGTGAGTTATTTAAGAAATGAATGACGTGCTCCCGGTGTTCAGTAGGTTATGCAACGCATAGCTTTACGAGCAAAGTTAGTGAAGCCCGAAGGGCTTCACCTGAATCTTTGCTCGTAAAGCTATGCGTTGCATAACCTCATGAATACCGGGAGCACGTCATTTATTTCTTATATTTATATTCCATTGTATTTCTTATATTTCATCGGATTTTTCTTTAAATATTATATACCGGTCACGTAATAGCCGCTATCTAGGTCGTTGCCAGGTTCGTTTCTAAAGTAGTAGGATTGTTGGAGATAACGCTCCTTACGTCACGTGTACATAACACGGAAGTGACGTTACGTCGCTTGGGAACAGACGTTGATTAATAGAGTTTGAATGTAGTACGCAAAGAGAGAATTGAGAGAAGTAAATTGTGAAAGAAGAAGACGTGTCAATCATCTATTCCCGTCCCATATAGACAAGGATCTCTATATATGGTATGAAAAATAGTCCCAAACACATATTATAAATATAGAATGAATACAAGATTTTAATCAGTAAATTGTCCAGCGGAATTCTTGGAAAAGGAGAACCGACTCAAACCGGTATTGAAATGAACGTTCATGGGAAAATGCAACTTTCTTTTTAGAATAAGGTTATATAATGACGTTGCAGGGCGAATGTAAATATTCCAGTTTGCACATCATTAGTACAACTGTTTGGTACTCTTGAAACTGTTTTTGGAGAAAAAAATTACCTTTGACAAAAGTTTGTGAGTGTTGCAATGATATATTAATAAAGCTTACATCATGATGCAAATGTATCGTAATGTAAATAAGATCACATCATGATACACAGCACAATATATGACCAAAGGCATGTACAGGTTGCACCAGAAACCTATATATATATACACAGCAAAACCTCTCTATAACGGCCATTAAATTGTGTTAATCACTTGTATTTAGGGCAGGTGGCTACTTAAAGCAAGGTGAAAGTAAAACAGAACGCTCCTATTGGAGCATTCTGTTTTACTTTCACATTGCTTTAAGCAGTCACCTGCCTTTAACACAACATACATGATGTACTTTAGTGGCCGTTATAGAGAGGTTTTAGTCAGACAATGAAGACGAAAGCTACAGTGTTCACTATGGCTTACTCAGGCATTACCTGCTTACATGTAACTTGGGACAAGGAAACAAAACATACCTGTATTTGTCTTGAATTGTTAGGTACACTATTATCTACTCTAATGCTTACTGGTAAATTGAGGATCACAATCAAAATAAGAGGACCATGTGTACAAGAAATGCAAAGTTCACAAAGAACCATAACTCTTATAAAATGCAGTTATGACTTTTGCATTACATAATCAACTTATGGTGGCAAATACATGTTCCACGTTACAAGTGAATAGCTTTGATTATTTGAAGAAATTTGAATTGAAGCACAAAACATGCCCTAAAATATAAAACAAGAGCCGCGTGTGGCGCCAAGGCTCGTCCGATTTGATGCTTGTCTAGCTAAATTGAAAAAAAAAATGAAAAAAATATAGGGCTATAACTCCAAAAATTTTAATGAGATTTATAAGGTTCTTATGTAGGGGCCTTCCCCTCAATGAGATCTACTAACCTATGAAGTTTCATGTTGATACCTCTTATACTTTTCGAGTTATGAGCTACAATAAAGTTTTTGCATGCCAACGCCAATGACAACGACGCCTATGACCCAGTGATCACAATAGCTGGACTTTTCTTCGAAACAGACGAGCTAAAAATGGGGCAGCAAAATGTATAAATCAAAGCATTGCAGATGCTGTAGTATTCTTTGCATGGGATCAATGTGTTGAAAATAAAATTTCTGATATCGGATAAGTGCGCTTTGGCATGAAATTGTGTATCTATAAGGGAAAATATTAACACTCTTTCCAGTGGGTAATTCAGTTGCAGCTGACACTTCAGCTGTTTCCCCTATGCTTATTAATAAACTGACCACTCACAGTCTATGGGCGTGATTACCTAATCACTTGCACAAGATCATCCGACCCGCACTTCTTTATTCATTGAGTAACTGCCTCTGGGAGAAAACTTTCATTCATATTATGGTTACATGATTTCTTAATGTGACTGATAGCTGTATATTCATGCGCTTATCTGGACAATATAAGGACACATTACACTAGACCTAATAATCTGATTTTGCTAGTAATCATACATCGTACCAAAGTTTGATTCAGATTGCCAAGGATATGTGGATGCCACAATTGTAACAATCCAACTGTGGAACAGGACAGACAGACATTCACTGATCCAGATAAGATGCAAAGTAACTAAGTGTCACATTTGGACTTGAGATATTGACTTGAGACTGTATCTTTACCCTTTCCCTGATTAATATTCACGTAGGAAATCATGATGTCATGAATATTAATAAGATTATTTTTTATAATGGCATATGAACACAGGACATTTTGCCCCAGGCACAAGCTGTAGAATCAGATCTATATTACACTATAAGCAAACAGAGCAGATCCTGATCAGATGGCTCCTATAGGAGCCGTCTGATCTGGGTCTACTCTATTTGCAGATGCATCAAAATGCGCTTACATAAGGGAAAGGGTTAAACAAGATGATAATGCAAATCTCAATAGCCAAAAAAAAAACAGCAAATGGCAATTTGTTCAGGGTGCTAAAAATATTAACAGTGCAGTATATACACATTTTCAACCAACCCGCTAAATGTGGTAATTTCTGGTTCTCGTTCTGGACTCTGATCATCATCAGAGGCTGCATGGTCACTCACAATGCCAAGTTCCTCATCTGTGTCCATCTGAAGCTGTGTCATAAATGTAGGCGGGGCAACAGGAACCATATAGCTGATGAGGTAAGCAGGGAATAGTCACATGATCAATGCATGATAGTCAAACAACTGGCTAGCAAACTTACTTTGCATGCTAAGTAATGGGTAACTTCCCATTTCGTCTATTTCCCATTTCGTATACTATTTTGGCATTTGTTCCCATTTTGTCTACTCCTAATTTTACACCCTTTCCCATTTCGTCTACTGCTTATATTTTTCTGTCTACTGCTTATATTTCTATGTCTTTGATCAACAGTACATTGCAAAATTCATGCATTTTAATAGGATTTTTTAATATCAAGTTGTAGTTTTTTGGGTTTATCTTGAACCAACAAATGATCTAGTTCAAAACCCAAAAAAGAGTTTAAGATTTAACTTAGAAATTTTATGCAAGTAAAAAGAGTAGATGAAATGGGAATGAATTTAATACACTAGACGAAATGGGAAGTAGACGAAATGGGAAGTAGACGAAATGGGAATAAACCAAGTAATTATTGTCTGCAAAGCTCATTATCTGCTATAATTCTCCAATTTCTCTTAAACAATACAAGATCAGAGTGTCAAACTGTTTGGATCCTGATGAGATACCACCTAGCATCACTTCTTCATCCAATCAGTTTGCATGAGCTATATCAAATGTGCTACTAGATTGCAGAGTTAAGAACTAGGACATGAGTGAATTAGTATTAATTTAACCCATTCCCTCATATTGATGACTTTTGACGACTGTAAAAGTCACTTTGTGAAACCATTGTAATAAATAGAGCATTTGCTCCTATAGGAGCAAATGCTCTATTTATCACAATGGGTTCATAAAGTGACTTTCACAGAGGCATAGAAAGGCGTATTTATGGAGGAAAGGGTTAATAGGTCTAAAAATAACATATCACTATAATGATGTCATGGAATGTTCCTCTTGCGATCTAGTCATGTCGAAGAATGAGCAGATATTTCTAATAATAGGCGAAATGCACAAATATAATCTGCTGAAATTTGATACTGATTTCTTGAAGGATGCCTAGATCTAATTTTACCCAGATATACTCACATGATATGGTTTTGTGTGTTCTGCTTTGATTAACTTGCCCACCACAAACATCCAGTTCATGAATATCAAAATCAAACAAAGTGCAATTTTCTAGACTTATCAAACAGGTCTTCCAAATAATTTACACGTATCAGTGCATAATCAAATAGGAATACATGTAATAACTAGCATAAAACTAGTGAAACATCATTGGTTTCAACTTTGCGTTGAAACCGTTTTAAGAGTTGTCATGATGTCAAATTTACACTTCAGCGGCACATCAACAGCAAACTGCACACATTTGGTTTAAGGCCTTTTTTCATGAGAAGAATGTCTATACATGTACCTATTTATAGATAGATATTAACAGTATATTTTAACAATAGTGTGGGATATGCCTGTTTGTATTAACCTTATTGTGTAATGAGGTTGTGTAATGAAAGATTACACACGGGTTGTGCCTCTCAGGTATTCTCTCACCACACCACAAACTCTGATAATATGATCAGGCATATTCCACGCTGTTGTAATATTCCATTTTTATTAACCCTTTACTCAGTGAATAGTTAATACTATTTTATACATAGGTATCATCTGATCAGGGTCTGCTCTGTTTGCTTATGATATAATATAGATATGATTCTACAGTTTCTGCCATGGCCAAAACATTCTGTACCCATGTGCTATTATAAAAAATAATTAATTAATATTCATGATGTCATTATTTCTTACAGGAATATTCATGGAATAAAGGGTTAAATAATAATATCAATAATAATTATACTTATAAATAAATAGAGAAGGTCAAAGGACACAGATACATCACTGCAATTATGCTTTTCTGACAACTAGCATATACACAGACTCAAGTGCAGTCAAATAATTGAATGATTGGATGAAACATTGAGTAAAACAGAAATACATACATATAACAAAAAACCCAACATATTTCCATGGAATGAAACTGACAAAAAAAATTCTAGCAGTTTTTACTATTACATACAAACCACCACAGTAATAAATAGGCCTAGTTTCTTGATATGCTGACTATTAAATGTAGAGCCATGTAGCAGATATTTGCCTTTATTTAGAGTAATGCACTATATTGTATTAACACTAATATTAGGTCCCCAACTTTCCCTTGCCACCAGTTTGTAAACTGAATAAGTCTTGGCACTATTTTTAATGAAATCAATGGAGTAGCAATAGTTTAGATCGTGATCAAGCAGAGCCCTCAGAAGAATTGTTTGATCTGGCACTACACTATTTGGTCTGTCTCGTCTATTACGTATGGCAATGATGGTTCTTGATTCTCATTTGTGAAACAGTATGTATTCATATACACTAAAGACGCAGACTGCACTCAAATACTTTCCAAATAAAAACATCTTTAACCCATTCTTCCATAGGCTATTTTTAGATCCTACCACTTTGAATAAATCTACCGAAAAGTAGCATTAATTAGAGAAAAGGAAAATTTAAGAAATGTGTAGTTTTGAAACCATTGTAATAAATAGAGCACTTGCTCCCATGGAGCAAATGCTCTATTTATCACAATGGTTTCATAAAATGACTTTTACAGAGGCGTAGAAACGCGTATTTATGGAGGAAAGGGCTAAATTGTTATATTCCTTGTATAACTTGAATATTCTTAATGGAAGATACACCCAATTGCAAGTGTTTCATAATTATCCTTTTGTTATAAAATGGATAAACGGAAGATCTTCTTTTTCAGTTTTTTAACATGATGCTATAAATGATGTATGTCACAAGAAAATGTTTTGCAAAATGTATAATTTAGCCAGGCCAGTTGAAGAGTTGAAAATGAACTCAAAAATTAAAACTGTTTGACATTTATCCATACCTTCAGACTAGCATAGAATAGAATTCCTATGATGCAGTGAGTGGTAGTTTTGCATTAAATGGTTGAAAAGTCACAAATGTTCTTTTAATAAATGTTCTTTTATTGTGATACACGTGTAAGTTATTTTTGAGGTTTTTTTTGTGTTTTCTTTAGTCAGGGCAGATTATATTTCCATGGAAAATGTTAACAAATATATAGTTACATCACTAAAAACAACTAACGGCATGTACAATCTTAATTTGTTTCGTTACAGTCAGATAAAAACTGATGGAAGCCAAACCTACTTAGTTAGGTCAACATCATTTTCAAGGTCATCATCAGTTTCATCTTCACTCTCAGCTTTTGGTGGTTGGAACTCATTCCTCAGTTGTTCTTGTCTCTTTCTAAGTGCTGCCTCTGATGCTGCTTTCTGTTAGTGTAGAATCAGAATTTTGTTTGATTACTCGAGATCTATTTCTTAACTTTCTACATTCTGAATTTTCAAAGTTGAATGATCCGTCATTATTTAACCCTTTCCCTGTTCTGTATTTAGGCCAGATTTCAATACCTACTGAAATTCATTAACAAAATGGTTATAAAGAAATATGGAAAATGGAACATTGTATACATTTTGGCTCCTCTAGGAGCCGTCTGATCTGGGTCTACTCTGTTTGCAAATGCGTGAAAACACGTTTATATGAGGGAAAGGGTTAACAGAAAAGTATGTTCAGTATGAAAGGGGGTTATCATCCTGAAAGAATTTTGAATAACAAACAGTGCAAATCAATGACAGCATTCAATGAGCCCTGATCTAGGTCTACAGTGTTTAACTCGTTTCTCACATTCAAAGCATTAACCCATTCCTCCATAGGCTATTTATAGACCCAACATCTCTGAATGAATCTACCCAAAAGGAGCATTTACAAGAGAAAAGTAAAAATTTATAATTTTGTAATTTGAAACCATTATGATATATATAGAGCATTTGCTCCTATAGGAGCAAATGCTCTGTTTATCGCAATGGTTTCAAGAAGTGGTTATTACAGAGGCGTAGAAAGGCGTATTTATGGAGGAAAGGGTTAATCAAGAATAATGAAAACTGTTTCCGACAGATTAATATGAACAAGTACACATGTGTATTTAGCAAAACTAAGCACAAACCTCAGCCATGACATATGAATTACCCAATTAAAACAAACTCAATATTCATGGCAGATAATTAGTAACACAGAAATATGACAGGGTATACAGAGTGGTATGACCGGTGTAGATGGTGTATTTCCTAAAGCGTAAGGAAATCCAAAATCCACACCAGTCATACCACACCACATACCCTGTCAAATTGCCATGTAATAAATTTATTATCCGTCACATCTTTATATGCCATTTAGGATGTGTACACATGCTATATTACAACTCGAAGATGTCATCAATCTGATCAGTGTGAAGCGAAGCACATTTTATTTGATTAACACACATTTTTTATTTAATACGCACATAACAACTTATGCTGAACAACAGAAATAGGATCTAGAGTTCATTTTGGCTGGAAAACAACTTGAGTGGAGACAATATTGCAGCCACTGAACAGGGTCAAATGTGCAGCCAGGTGGATTGTTGTATCCTGAAACATTCTAGGTTTTTTGGTTCAAGGCTTGCCCGTTTGGCATCAATTTTGCTCTCGTTGTGGAAAACAAATCATTTTGTCATTGTTTACATTTGACAGTAGACGATAATCATGCCATAAAATATCCGGTTTTAGGCAGGAACAAATCTAGAATGTAAGCTTCTTCTTTCATTATTTCTATCAATTTTTGTGGGGTGAATATATCTGAATTACTATAAACCACATCTGTTATTGATTATTTTAACAAAATCTGATAATAACAGGATGAGATAGAGTACCCGGAAAAATATAATTGTGCATGGAAAAAATGGCTGTCAGTGAAAAAATAAATCGATCTTGCATATTCCGTCTCTTGCCAGGATGTACGGTCCTGTACACACCAGAAAGGTGACCAATCAGAATCCGAAAAGTTTATCTGATGGGTAATAATATGTAACAATATATAATTGCCAGTTTTGATTATTCAGCAGGTTAGGGTTAACCCTTTCCGTCATATAAACACCTTTCCATGCATTTGCAAACAGAGTAGACCCAGATCAGATGGCTCCTATAGGAGCCATCTGATCAGGGTCTGCTCTGTTTGCTTATGGAATTTGATAGATCTGTTTCTTTAGTTTCTAAAATGGCTACAATGCTCCACCTTCCATATTTCTTTATAGCTATTTTGTCCGTGAATATTCAGTAGGTATTGAAATTTGGACTATATATAGAACAGGGAAAGGGTTAAATACCAATGATAACACTACGTGATGATTAGATGAGCAAAACCCAATCACGTTTGTTGGTTAAGCTACATATAATCAACAGCAATGATTTATATAACTTTCATGGTGGGTCTCTGAAATCCTTTATCTGGTTTGGGAGGCGATGTCATTAAAGAAATTATCCCTAAAAATGTATTTTAGCCCATTTGACCTACTTATGCAATGGAACAAAACAATATATGTAACTTGTATTGAAGGTCACATGAAGATAATTTCTGTGAAATTTTGATGAAGTACATTGAGCAATTTAGGAGATGTCGTTTTAAGGAATTACATATATATCATAAAATCTATTTTTAGCTCCTGTGAATGACATAAGCAATCAACCAAAATGATTTATGTAACTTTGATGGTGGATCACCGAAGATCATTTCTATGAAATTTGGTTGAAATCCTTTATGTGGTTTAGGAGGAGATGGTGTTTAAAGAAATTATTAATAAAAGTTGCAGTATAAAGATTAAAAGCAAATGTCCACAGTTGAAAAGTGATGTTTAGAAGTGATATCAGTCAAGTATATAGCATTGATTGGCGATTCTTACCTTGTCCTGCTTCTCCTTGGTGATCAGATCAAAAAGTCCATGTCCAAGCCTTACATTACGTATCATATGCCTGGAAATGTAGAATCATCTATATCATCACAAGTCGTTCAGATTTCTTGTATGCAATGACTGAAGCGATTTATGCCAGTTTTGCAAATAAAGGGCTGCAACTCCTACAAGACTGAAGCGATTTACATGGCTATCATACTTAACCAAGATATAATCACTACAAACATGTGTGTCAAGTTTGATGTCGATTGGACAAATACTTTCCAAGAAAGAGTCCGGACAAGATAATTTTAAAGTCATGTTTGCAAATAAAGGGCCGCAACTCCTAAACGACTGAAGCGAATTACATGGCTATCAAACTTTACCAAGATATAATGGCCACAAACATGTGTGTTATGTTTAAATGTGTACAGACAGACAGACCGCCCGACCGGCCACCAGGGTGACTCCAGTATAAACCCTCAAACTATGTTTGTGGGGGTATAAATTATAATAAGAATAAGAACAATACATTACCTTTGGCTTGCTGAGCAAATTTTATTCAGATTTCAATGCAGAGTATCATCCATTTCTTTCCAAAGATGTAATTAGTATAAATTAGTTTGGATCCTGATGAGATGCTGAGTTTCTTGGTGTCTCATCTAGATCCAAACTGTTTGTTAAGATAACCAAGGTTGTAGCATGCTTAACATTCAAATATTAACCCTTTCCTCCATATATACGCCTTTCTACGCCTCTGTAAAAATCACTTGTTGAAACCATTGTGATAAATAGAGCATTTGCTCCTATAAGAGCAAATGCTCTATTTATCACAATGGTATCAAACTACAAAATTCTAAAAATATCCCTTTTCTCTAGTTAATGCTCCATTTCGGTAGATTTATTCAAAGAGGTATCTAAAAATAGCCTATGAGGTAATGGGTTAACGCTTTCAATGCTGAAGTTTCTGAGAGGAAAAGTCCATCAGTGTCAGTAGCCTATGAGGGAATGGGTTAAGGAATAATCTAGAATAGCTTATAACTCTACCTTCCATGAACAACTGCTTTGCTGAGTGTGTTTAAGTCTTTTCTCGACCTCCTCAATACAAACTTGGCTGCTGTAAACTGATATAGAAATAAATGAGGTAAAACTTTATGAATTTCAAACCAAGAGAAACATGAACTAATAGCACTTTGTGAACATATTAGTGGTGAAATTCAGCTTAAGCCCCCCCCCCCCCCCCCCCAAAAAAAAATTGCCCAAACAAACTTTTTTGAGTACATTTGTAATTCTTTAGTCCTAGATCTACTAAAAATCAATAAAACAATGATTTAATCTGAGTTTTTGTATTTCCCTCACCCAATTATGCTCTTTTTCAACATGTATGTCAAACACACTATTTAGTTATGTCATCAAACATAAATCTCTATGCCCCCCCCCCCCCCCCCCACACACAAAATTTTTTTTCTATGTCTACCCCAGCCCCACCCCCTATCTGAAATCCTGGATCCGCACCTGGAATATATTGTACCTACATAGTGCTGGAATATATTGTACCTACATAGATCATCTGTATATCCTGCATACAGTGTTTATTGTATACCATGCATATCTCTTACAACATAGTTATTACAATAAAATACTGTAATAATTTTCTTCCAGCTAAAAGCTGCTGCCTTTATTAATACTTAAAATGCAAGTTAGTTAACCCTTTCCTCCATAAATACGCCTTTCTACGCCTCTGTAAAAGTCGTTTTTTGAAACCATTGTGATAAATAGAGCATTTGCTCCTATAGGAGCAAATGCTCTATTTATCACAATGGGTTCAAACTACCAAATTCTAAAATTTTCCTGTTCTCTAGTTAATGCTCCTTTTTGGTAGATTTATTCAAAGTGGTTGGATCTAAAAATAGCCCATGAGGTAATGGGTTAATTAACACATTCCCTCATACAAATGCGTTTTCACGCATTTGCAAACAGAGTAGACCCAGATCAGACAGCTCCTAGAGGAGCCGTCTGATCAGGGTCTGCTCTGTTTGCTTATGAAATTTGATAGATCTGTTTCTATACTTGCTAAAATGGCTACAATGTTCCACCCTCCAAGTTTCATTAGAACAAATTTGTACATGAATATTCAGTAGGTAATGAAATTTGAAATAAACATAGAACAGGGAAAGGGTTAACACATTTGTTTTAATGGCATCATGAACAAAGGCATTTTTTACCATGGCAGAAACTGCGGAAGTATTTTTTTTCTTATGCCAACAGAGCAGACCCTGATCAGACAGCTCCTGCAAGTGCCATCTGATCTTGGTTTACTCTGTTTCTAAAGGTGCCACAAGTTGTCTCTTTGAGGGAGAGGGTTAAAGATACAATAATATCAAGGCGTATTTTAGTAGTGGCTACTATAGAGGAAGTTTTATAATACAGTAGAACCCCTCTAATGTGACCACATAATGAATAAACATGGGTGTCATTATAAGCAGGTGGTTGCTTAATGCAGGACAAAAGTAATGCAGAAAAGCTCCTAGAGCCTTCTGCATTACTTTTGTCCTGCATTAAGCTACCGCCTGCCCCTACCACCCAGAATTATACCTCTTTAAGGTGGTTGCATTAGCCGGGTTTTACTGTACATATACTTACAGCAGGCTGGTGCTTGGTTTCTTTGCCTCCTTCCTCCTCATCATCATCAGAGCTGCTTGATGAACTGGTCTCTTCCTGCAAATTTAAATGTTTACATCAATTAATGACTGTCTTAACCCTTTCCTCCATAGGCTATTTTTAGACCCAACCTCTTTGAATGAATCTACCGAAAAGGAGCATTTATTAGAGAAAGGGATTTTTTTTAAAGAATTTTGTAGTTTGAAACCATTGTGATAAATAGAGCATTTGTTCCTATAGGAGCAAATGCTCTATTTATCACAATGGTTTCATTAAGTGACTTTACCAGGGGTGTAGACAGGCATATTTATGGAGGAAAGGGTTAATTTCTCTTCCATTTGTGTCTTTTTCACAACATTTAATCTTTTGAATGAGGAAAACGCGTTAACTGGTATTTGCAAACAGTGAAGACCCAGACCAGAACTGCTTGAATTAACAAATATTTAAGGAAATTTAACTGTTTTAAACTGAATGGACTGCACTTTTTTTGTAATGATGGAGTAGTTTATTGGCTATAAATCTACATTTATCATGACCTCTGCAAAACTTGTCTGTGTTGTTCTACTGTATTTTCTCTAAACATTAGGTTGCGCCAATCTCCTCCTTCTATCTGTTTGTTAACCCATTCCCGCGTATTGATGCCTTTTGACGACTCTGTAAAAGTCACTTTATGACACCATTGTGATAAATAGAGCATCCTGTTATTTATCACAATGGTTTCAAAATTACACAATTCTGAAAAAATCCTTTTCTCTAGTAAAAGCTCCTTTTTGGTAAATTAAGTGAAAGAGGTTTGATCTAAAATAAGCCTAAGTGGGAATGGGCTAATGAGTCTACATTGGCAGCCTATAACATTTATCCTATGAGATAAAACTTTGAATGTAAACTCCCAGACTTATTAGATTTTTAAGACCTATGAATCAAGACTTTCAGCTTCAACACATGTAAACCGTATGGTTCTGACCAATAAGAAAACAGGTCAAATGTGTCCCTCATGTCACTCTATCATTCTGGTGATGAATTGATCAGAAAATATTTTATCAGATTGTTTGCGGTCTGGTTGCGTAAATATAAGCAGATGATCAACATTAATACACTGGATAAACATTTTTACTTCAGTATTTTGAAAAAAAAAAGAAGAAGAAATATGCAATAAAAACAATGGATTGTTGTTAAAATAAAGTGCAGACTGAGCACTTGTGTGATAAATGAATAAAACAAGAGGGTCACGAGGCCCTGAAGCGCTCACCTGAGATAACCCCCAGGATGAGGCCATTTTTACCCAGAAGTCGTAATTTGTACAACCTTGGTAGAGAACCATAATGCAAAGCTGCATGCCATTAATTAAAGGTCTAAGCCTTATGGTTTCAGAGAAAAATAATATTTTATATACTGATAAGCCCCAGGGCAGGGCCAAGTTTCGCCAGTAGGTCTGGGGTCGTAAGTTGAACACTCTTGGTAGAGGACCACAAGGCAAAGCTACATACTAAATATGGAAGGTATGGACCTTATGGTTTCAGGGACAAAGATTTTTTAAGGGTTTTCGTAAGTAAGTCTATGAAAAATTGATATGCTCCAGGAGGACCAGGACAGGGCCATTTTTTACCAAAGGGTCATAATTTCTACACTCTTGGTAGAGGACTATATGGTTAATGAGCTGCATGTCAAATATTGAAGGTATTGGCCTTATGGTTTAAGAAAAGAAGATTTTTAAAGGTTTACCTATATATAAGTCTATGTAAAACTGACAAGCCCTGGGGTGGGGCCATTTTGGCCTGTTGTGGTCATAATTTGAAAATCTTGGTAGAGGACTATTAAATAATGATATATCAAAGGTCTGGGCATTTTAGTTTCAGAAAGAAGATTTTTAAAGATTTTCCTATGTAAAACTGTTAAGCCACTGGGCGGAGCCATTTTTTGGCCTGTGGGTCATAGTTTGATTAATCTTTGTAGAGGATAAAAAGCTAATGATACATACCAAATACCAAATGTCTGGGCATTTTAGTTTCAGAGAAGTTAAAGATTTTCGTATGTAATACTGATAAGCCCATGGGCAGGCCATTTTTTGCTACGCTAATAAAAATCTGTATGATTAAACTTAAAAAGTGTGTGAACAAAGGAAATCCCACAAGGTGTGTCTTATGAGTTTTCACTCATGAATTAAACTTAGTGTATAAACTCTGTTTTAACCCTTTCCCTGTTCTATATTTATTCCACATTTCAATACCTACTGAATATTCATGGACAAAATATTTATAATGAAATGTGGTAGGTTGAACATTGTAGCCATTTTAGAAAGTAAAGAAACAGATCTATCAAATTCCATTAACAAACAGAGCAGACCCTGATCAGACGGCTCCTATAGCCGTCTGATCTGGGTCTACTCTATTTGCAGATGTGTGAAAATGCGTTTATATGAGGGAAAGGGTTAAAGCTGCGATATTAGGTAGACATCAAATGCTTCATTTTTTTCTTGAGGTAAAATTCCTTATCTGAAACCTCGATCAGCAGTAGTCTGTATTTGTGGTACTATTAGTACTACATGTATATAGTATATACCTCAATTCATAATGACAAGGAACTCTTATCACAGGCTTTCTCTATATACTTTCTCCTATAGGAGCGTTCTGTTTTACTTTCACCTTGCTTTAAGCAGCCACCTGCCTTTAACACAAAATACTTGATGTAATTTAGTGGCCGTTATAGAGAGGTTTTACTGTATGTGCTTGTGCTTGTAAATCATTCAGAAGTGATTTATTTAGAAATAATAGTTGTCTTGTACTAACATTACAACACATCAACCATTTGTTATCAATAACAACCTGAAGAAAATATTTGTATACAAAACTGCCAGTTGTATTTAAGGCATAATTAAACATGAAACTTTATTTACACACACACACAAAATAGTGAGATACGAAAAACAACTTAAACTGTATATTCAATTTGTCTGATGATATGAAAATCTATACATATCTGAAGCCAGATTATGTAAACTTTGGACATAATTAATCTCTTTTTGCTTTCAAGTTGATCCAAAAAAAAAAAATGAAAAGGAAAGTTTATAACCAATATATTAACACAGCCAAAGTCAATAATACTGCTACCACCAAGACTGAATGAATAAATTGAGCGCTAAACAAACATGACAAAATAAACAACACCTTAAACCTGTCAATACTAAGTAATTGCCTAATGTCTATACTTCAATTCTCCAAGTACAATGCGTTTTTCCATTTCTTTTTAAAAACAGTGTCAGAGTGTTGGATCCTGATCAAACAGGTTGGACCCTGATGGGAAGACATTAGGTAATCAATGTCTTATCTGGATCCAAACTGATCCATAGTATTGAAAGAGTTAACCCTTCGCTTGCTATTCACGTCAATATACCTACCTGTAAATAGTGAAGACCCAGATGAGACAGCTCCTGCAGGAGCTGTCTCATCAGGGTCTGCACTATTTACAAGTTGATTGTGCAACCAGTGCTCTCCATGCACAGCAGTGATTGCACAGCGAAATACTTGTACACAGTGAAGATATATGTAATTATACAACAGGGCATGGGTAAAGAAGGAGAAATGTATTTTAAAATTCAGCAAGAGAAGGGTTAAAGGTCCAAATCAATACACAATCTGAGTATACAATGTATTTGCATCAATGGTAGTATCAATGGTACTGTGTGTGGTGTGTGTGTTGGGGAGTGATGGGGTGGGGGTTGCATGCACCTTTGCCTCCAATTCTCATTGCACATCCAGTTCAAACTGCACAATTGCAGTCCGCTAGACAGCCTGCATGGATGTCTGCCCACCCTCCTGTCTGTCAGCTCATGTGCCAGCATACAGGTATGAATGCACCTATGCATGCAAGCACACACAAAGGGAGAGAGACAGAGAGAGACAGAGAGAAAGATTTGCCTGCATGCATGTCTGCCTGTCCACCTGTCCGTCAGCTCACACACCAGCATACAGGTATGCATGCATGCACACATTCCACACAAGCACACAAACACACACAAACAGAAAGAGAAGAGAGAGAGAGAGAGAGAGAGAGAGAGAGAGAGAGAGAGAGAGAGAGAGAGAGAGAGAGAGAGAGAGAGAGAGAGAGGAAGAGAGAGAGAGAGACAGACAGACAGACAGACACAGACACAGACACAGAGACAGAGAGAGACACAGAGAGAGACACAGAGAGAGACACAGACAGACAGACAGACAGAGACACAGACAGAGACAGAGAGAGAGAGAGAGAGATCAAACAAAAAATCCAAATTTTGTCTTACCTCATTCCATTGTCCCAGTGCATGTAAGATCATCTTTTTCTCATCCAAGTAGAATGGGTCTCCGATGCCAATGTACGGTTTGTGACTAAGTGACCTAAATCCCATGCTGGACATTTGGGTTTGACGGCGGTTGTAATTATACTTTCGTACATCCTCTCGAGTAGGGGTTTCTGGATTGAAATTAAGTGTATCCCTGGCCAGTAGCTTGACCCCTTTACAGGCTGGGATTGGAAGAGGGACAGGTTTGACATATGATCGGGGATCCCGACTCGATGGCATTGTCACTGAAATTTTCAAGGAAGTCAGTTGTAATTGTTGACTTTCAGTATGTGACAGAACAATAAGAGTAAACCTTCATAACTGGTTGACTTCTATTATAATCAGTTGTAAAACAACCACTGAAATTCTGAAATATATATGTCTGTCCTCTTTTGGACCTTTTCCACAAAACAATCACAGTACATGTACATAGCAGTATAGTAACTGATGAGATTCCGTCTTACTAGCTGATATCTCATATGGATCAAAACTGTTGACAAAATTTATTACTGATTTGCCCTTAGCATGCAAAGCATTAACAGATCTGTAAAGTATGGCCTTAACATGCATGTAACACATCTGTAAAGTACCTTAGCATGCATGTAACACATCTGTAAAATACCTTAATATGCACGTAAGACATCTGTAAAGTACCTTAGCATGCATGTAACAAATCTGTAAAGTACATTAGCATGCATGTAACACATCAGTAAAGTACCTTAGCATGCAAAGCATGTAACATATCTATAAAGTAAATGAATGAATTTTTTATGCTTATTACCATTTACTGCAATTATGGTCACAATAAATACCAAAGAATCTCAATTACTTTATCAATACAATTTGTACAGTATTCCCTCCTGTAATGTCACCTCTCTCGACCGACAAATTCTCCTTACAACCATGGTCTCAATTGCCACATGCATTTTTAACGCAAATTTACCTCTCACAAACGGCACTTCTGAAGACCAACAAACATCACTAATTTTTGCTATGCGTCCAATAACATTTACCAATTTCGAGCATTTACCGGCTCTTATCGACCCAATGATGTGTTTTAGCATGGGAACCAGGCATTAAAAGGTACTGTTGACTAGCTGGTTCCCATGCTAACACTACACTGACTGATGTTGCATAGACAACAGATACATGGGCTGATGCCACATAGAGAGCAGATACGCTAGCTGATGTTGTCTGATGAGCAGATACGTACACCAAACAAGAGTGCCAAAATGTCACAAAATACGCCCGTAAAATGTCTTTAGTTGATTGTCATGTCTCCCTAGCTACTTAATCCACCTAGGAGAATATGGCAATAGTGAATATTTAAAAGCAAATAGACCTACTCTAGCCTTAATGCATTTATAGCAGGCTATGTGTAGATTATGCGTATGGTGAAGAAAAGAGTGTTAGGTGTGGTTAAAAGATAAAAGTATCTGTTCTGTCTAAGGGATGTGAGGCAATTTAAATAGCAAGTGCTGCCCTGAATGCTATGACAGAATCAGCACTGACTACATATGCCGGCAGAGAGTTCCATTCAACAACAGTTCTTGGAAAGAAAGAATACTTTATGTAATCTAATGGTGAGTGGGGTATCTGATAAGCTAAATGATGGAAGTGTCTTGACTGGCGTGAATATGGTTTGATGTACTGTGATGGTATAATGTCAACATTAATTTAGTCCATAATGGATTTTATAAAAGAGACTGATCGAGTCGGCCAATCTGTCTTCTTTTCAGGAGTGAGTCCCAATTCAATTGGTTCAAAGTTTCTGTTACCGTCCCCGAAGTTTTTGAATAATTATTGGTAGTAAATCTAGCTGCTCTTCTTTGTATGTTTTCTAGTTTCTGAATGTCACTAAGTTGGTACGGGTCCTAGGCTGAGGCACTGTATTCTAAAGTGGGTCTGACTATGGACGTGTATGCTAGCTGCTGCTTTGGTTGATCATCAGGTTTTACAGAATGAAGAGTTTGTTTTAAGAAGCCTAGATTTTGACTGGCTTTATCGGTTATTTTGTTTATATAGGGGGTCCAGGAGAGGTTTGACGTGAGTACTAAGCCTAGGCTTACTGATAGTTTTTGGTTATGGATGGTGTAGTCTAGCTGTCTGACTGGAAATAAAAAAAATCTCTATTCAAATTCGGTGGCAAAGTATATTGAAATGGACAGTACTCTATTTGCAAAGGCATGAAAATGCGTTTATATGTGATAAAAGGTTAAGTGATAGCTCAGCAGATATAAGAATGAGGATATTGTCCAGCTTTACCTTATTCTCTGTTGTCAACTGTCCCCAGTCAAGCATGTGAAACACCGATAGCATCTAGTTCCATGCAGTTAATGCATTGCATCGATATTCTTCATCAATTATAGTTTATAAACATTATCCATGTCCGTTTTAGTGTCAAGTGTCTATTTGTTTACATAAATTCACTGCCCACTCTAAATTTTCACCAAAAGCTTAAGTATCGTTTATATAGCTTCATAGATCAGAAAAATGTATTGTAATTTGCTAGGTTAGGTCTTCTTTTTTGCCAAAACAGTGCTAACGCATTTGTATGTCTATATAACGCCTGTCTAACCTTGAGTAAGACCATCAGTTAGTTGTGAAGTTATTTCCGGAATACCGGAAGGTAAATAAATGTGGTCGCATGGCTACCAATTCAACCGGTGCATATGTATGACAGATTAAATACGGTTTGCCATATCAATTCATTGCAAATATGACATATGTTATGTCCAACTAAATCTATGCAATATAATCATATCAATGAAGACAACGTCAGGTCTAAGGAGTGACTAGATTGTCTGAAAAAGAGGGGTATTCCCACATATTGAAAAACGTCACCGGTGAAGTAATACTTTGTTTACGGTATGACTAAAACACGAGGAGGATTTTTTGGCGAAAGGATGATTAAAAATTAATATTGGCTATTTATTAGTTATTATGTCTCCCACCACATAGTGGCGTGGGAGACATATTGATTTACTCCTTTCTGTCTGTCTGTCTGTCTGTCTGTCCGTCTGTCACAAAATATTGTCCGCTCTCTGATTTAAAAGTTCTCATCCGATCTTCACTAAACCTAATAAAAATGTGTATGGCTATAATATCTAGGCCAAGTTCAATATTCAGCAAGATTGTTTTTAGGAACTTTAGAGTTATGGCCCTTGATTTATTCAAATTTGGCCTTTTTAGCCTTGTCCGCCCTCTAAGTAAAAAAATGCCCATCCAAACTCCACCAAACCTTATAAAAATATTTATGACTATAATATCTAGGCCAAGTTCAATATTCAGCAAGATTGTTTCAGGAACTTCAGAGTTATGGCCCTTGATTTATCTAAAATTTGCATCTTTAGCCTTGTCCGTTCTCTTAGTCGAACACGTCTTGTCCGATCTTCACAAAACCTTATAAAAATGTTTATGGCTAAAATATCTAGGCCAAGTTCAATAACCAGCAAGATTGAACTAGTTAATTTAGAGTTATCGCCCTTGAATAATACAAAAATGGCCTTTTTAGTCCTTTCCTCTCTCTAAGTAATAAAGTTCTCATCTAATCAGCACCAAACCTTATGAAAATGTTTACGGCTATAATATCTAGGGCAAGTTGAATAACTAGCAATTTTGGAACAGGTACTTCAGAGTTACGGCCCTTGAATTGTTGAAAACTGAGCTAATTTTTTTAGGTTTTTTTCTGCAAATAAAATTAAAAAAACTCCCCATCCTTCATAAACTTCATTAAAATGCATCCAATCATTTTTTAGACAGGAGCAGGTGGGAGACATATGTTTTTCCTAAAAACAAGCTCTAGTTATAAATGATATGGACATATATTTTAAATATATTTAGCACTAATATATATTTTAAATATATTTAGCACTACAATGTAATATAATGGATCTGTAAGATTAAGACTGAATATATTAACACATCATTGACATTTAAAGGGAAACCGCATTGCTTGCTCCTTTCGCCACTGTAAATCCCGCAAAAGGAGTTCTGAAATAAGTGGGTTATTATTAGTGTTTTTAGCTCACCAGAGCACAAAGTGCTCAGGGTGAACTTTTTTGATTGCCTGATGTTCGTCGGCGTGCAGCGTTTGTCGTTCGTCGTCCGTCGTCAACAAGTTGAACCTTTAAAAATATTTCCTCTGAATCTACAGCTAGGATTCTCAGCTTTCATCTTTGGCACATAGCATCACCTATATGTCCTCTACAAAAGTTATATAAATTATGCCCATGTGGTCAAAATTGGCCCCGCCCCAGTGGTGGCAAGTTTTCAATAGAAACATATAGCGAAAACTTTGAAAATCTTCTCCTCTGAAACCGGAAGATTCTCAGCTTTCATATTTGGCACATAGCATCATGTTCAGGTCCTCAACAAGAGTTATATAAATTAGTCTATGCCCCTGGGGTCAAAATTGGCCCGCCCCAGGGGTGGCCAGTTTTCAATAGAAACATATATAGTAAAAACTTTGAAAATCTTCTCCTCTGAATCTACAGGGTTCTCAGCTTTCATATTTGGTACATAGGATCATGTTCAGGTTTTCTACAAACGTTATATAAATTATGCCCCTGGGGTCAAAATTGGCCCCGCCTCGGGGTGGCCAGTTTGCAATTGAAACATAATTGAAAACTTTGAAAATCTTCTCCTTTGAAACTGGCAGATTCTCAGCTTTCATATTTGGCACATAACATCATGAACAGGTCCTCTACAAAAGTTATATAAATTATGCCCCTGGGGTCAGAATTGGCTCCGCCCCAGGGGTGGTCAGTTTTCAATAGAAACATACAGTGAAAACTTTGAAAAACGTCTCCTTTGAAACTGAAAGGTTCTCAGCTTTCATATTTGGCACACAGCATCATGTTCAGGTCCTCTACAAAAGTTATATAAATAAATTATCCCCCTGGGGTCAAAATTGGCCCCGCCAAAGGGGTAGTCGGTTTTGTATAGAAACATATAGTGAAAAACTTTGAAAACTCCTCCTCTGAAACTGGAAAGTTCTCAGCTGTCATATTTGGCACATAACATCATATTCAGGGCTTCTACAAAAGTTATATAAATTATACCACCCCGGGGTAAAAATTGGCCCCGCCCAAGGGGTGGCCAGTTTTCTATAGAACTACACATGGGTCACTTTGGAGGCAATGATTGACAGGTGACAAGCCCCGCCCCCTGTGACGTCACAGCGTCTCCGCGTCATCCACGCCACGTAACAGCGAGTCACGCTTGGCCCCTCCCCTTAGAAGGGATGAGTCAGGGGACGAGTCATCGTCTATATATAGTAACGGAGCGTGAGAACGGTCATTCGTTTCTTTCGCGTCAACGACGCGGTACGGAAAAAATCCAGCCGGAAATGTCCCGACCGTATCGAGAGAAAAATATGCCACGTCCGCTACCTGGCACGGAAAATTTCCATTACATCCTAACCCTTTTCTAAAGAAACGTACGTTAACGGTACCTTTCCGACGTAGACGGAAAATTACCAGCCTCCGCCGGAAATGCTATAACCTTTTATAGAAAAGACGCTAACGGTACTGGCCATCGCCACGTCGACGTCGGAAACCGTACATCCGTATAAGGAAAAGGACGCTATTTTTCCCGCCAACTTCTCAGAACTGATTTATTAAAAAAACAAACAAAGAACTATTACATTTTGTTTCGTTAATCAAAAGAATCAATAGTTTTTTTTTACATAAACAACAGAAGGAATGAATTTTAAGAAGAGGTCAGTGAGGTGCTCCATAGTGAGATATTTGAATAAATAGGACTTACAATTGATCTCACATTATTGTAGGATGAGTTCGAGGTGTTCCGTCTGTTCAAATCCATGTCAAATAGAATGTGGCAAGTGCTTTGCCATTCTCACATACTTGGGACAGAAGCACAATTGCCCGGTAGAAGAAGAAGGGTTTTATGACGATCACGAGGGATCGTGTCCTATGTGCCCCGATTGTCAGGAAAAAGAGGATGAAAGTGTCGCCTGCTAACAAAGTCCGCATCTAATCTGGATCAAGGCTATTTGTCTTTGTGTGTATGACCCCGACCCCTAGACTAAGAGATAAAACAAAAGATTTCTGATTCTAACAACAACAACAGCAACAACAACAGCAAAAACAACAAAAGCAACAACAACAACAACGGCGACAACAACCACTTCAACAGCGACAACAACAACAGCAACAGTAGCAGCAACAACAACAACAACAACCACTTCAACAGCGACAACAACAACAGCAACAGTAGCAGCAACAACAACAACAACAACCACTGTTGTGTCTACAATGTAGGAAATGTCATAGACGAGAGAATAAATTATAAGCGCAGCATACGCATTAATTATATCTTTTTATCTTCAGTATAGCGTTGGAGGCCTAGATTGTCGCCCAATAGTAACAAGGCGTGGATTGGGGCAATTTGACTAGTTTTTCCACGAAGTGTACAGAATGAGCGATTTTAGAAAGAGTAGCATTTTGGGAAAAAAGGTTCGTTTCGACAACCGCATTCGTTGCCTAATTTACGTTATCCCGGAAGGGCATAGACTACGACCAGTACCCAAGAAAATATCCGTTTTACCTCCTCAGATGGTTAACGCCGACCATTCGAAAAAAGTAGCCCAAATAAAGAACAGCTTAAATAAACGGCTTTCACTATGGTTACCGGAATCGCTCTGAAAGTCAAACACGCGGAAGTTTATAAGAGAAAGAAAAATACAACAACGTGTATTGCGCTAAAAGGAAATCGAATCATGCATCGTTGTAATCTTTGCGACAAGTCCTATACCTGGTTGGACAGTTTGAAACGACACCGGAAACATAAACACAACGACATATTTGACGATAAGGAACAGCAGCAGCAACAACAACAAGAGCAACAACAACAACAACAACAGCAATTACAACGGCAACAACAACAACAGCAACAACAACAACAACTGCAACAACAACAACTGCAACAACAACAACTGCAACTGCAACAACGGCAACAACAACAGCAGCAGCAACAACAACAGCAACAACGGCAACAACAACAGCAACAGCAACAACAACAGCAACAGCAACAACAGCAGCAACAACAGCAACAACAACAGCAGCAGCAACAACAACAACAGCAGCAACAACAACCGTTTACCTTTCAACACCCATTTACGTGTATCGTCAGCGGGCCAAAACGTTTTTTCTGTCCCAACTGCTACAAAATTCGGACAAGATACAACCCACGCCTCAACGTATCATCTGGTTATACAAACGATGGCAGCCTTTGTACGACGTCATACGGAGAACCGTTTACCCGAAAGTGGAGTTTATACGAGGCGTTCCTTTAAACCTAGACAGTGACGAATTTCTAGACCCTCGCGTCAACAACCTCATCGTTTTGGACGACATGGCTACCGAATCGGCCAAAGACCCGAGAGTCACGGACCTGTTCACCGAAGGCAGTCACCACAGAAATTTATCCGTCATCGCTCTCAATCAGAACCTTTACTATAGTAAGGACCCGACCCAGAGAAGAAACTGCCATTACCTAGTGCTATTTAACAATCCCGTAGACAGACAACAAGTCATGACCCTGGCCAGACAAATGTACCCGGGTAACTCTCGACATCTGTTACGTCATTTCGAAGAAGCCGTCGGGCAGCCGTACGGTTACTTGTTGATCGATTTGAAACCGAACACGCTCGAACGCTCGCGTATGCGAGCCAATGTACTGGAAGATATAAGAGAGACGACCGAAGTTAAGGTCCAAAAAACGGACTCCATCGACCCGTCGAAAGTTACCTGCCAACCCGTAAATAATCGTCAATCATTGGCGCCTACGGACCTCCTTACACGGAGCGACATGGGGATCACGTGCGACCATTGCGGATCGATTCTATCGAATATACGTCACTTGCGAGCGCACGTCCAAACGTGGTGTCCGATGAAAAAAGAAGGTACCTCAGCTGATGACGACAGTAACAGCGATTCGGACGATGAAAGGAATTTGGATGAAGACATCGCGGAATCCGACGATACCGAGGACGAAATCCTCGGTGAAGGATTAGAAAGAGAGGCGGACGAGGAAGACGAAACCGGTTCCGTTCAACGGTTCTCCGAGGTGGAAAAGTGGACGAGGCATTTTCGAAGAATGGCGGAAGGAAAAGTGCGACCGAATCACAAAGGTCACTATATCGTGGAAGACCCCCAAACCGGTTACGGCCGAGGGAAGGACGAAGGTCAACGGGTCATCCCTTGGGTAACGCCCATCGCCCAAGATATAGAAATGGCCAGATCATTAGTCAAAGGTCAAAGAAAGTTGACGGCTTCAGCGCGGAATCGACGAAGAGTCGTTAAGGAGAGACCAGCCGCAACAGTACCCGAACCTGACTTTTCGATGAGGCCTCCCGGAATTCCGGCGTACGGATGGTAGAAACAAACTAGATACTCGGCGAATGTGACAATTGTTCGCGTAATAACATAGTGAAATACGATGACGAGTTCGCTATTTGTCAGCGAATTGTCAGTTTAGAAGAGACTATAGACAAGCTTCCCAACGTATACTAGAAAACACAGTAGAAGAACGCACTCAGCGATTTTGTTGCAGTTGCCATTTTTGACTTATGTAAACGAATGAAATAAAAGTTGATGGATTGGAAAATGAAATGGTATTCGTTCTCTTTTCATCTCATCATGTCCCCCTATGTTTATTTTTTTCTCTCTTTTTTTGTCTGTCTGTCTCTGGCAGTGTGCCCTTGTGTATGTCTGTCTGTCTGTTTTTTCGTCTGTCTGTCTTTTATATGTCTGTAGTTGTGTATGTCAGTATGTCTGTCTCTCTCTCTGTCTCTGTCTCTCTCTCCCTCTTGGATCCAGATGAGACTCTGGGTTATGAAGACAATTTTTGAATTAGATGGGATTAAGGTCAGCAAATCCATCGGTGACTCGGTCAAGGATAGTCACACACATTGCGTTAATTTTTGCGTTAAGCGTCCGTCTCAAAACTTATCTTCTTTTAATAATTTCTTTAAGATAGGTATTACTGTAAGTGTAAAACGTAAATTTGGATAAGCCAATATAGTGTAGTTGATTTAATATATCTTCGATATACGAGGGTTTGACAGTATTTACAAAGTTGGCTACATTCTTCGCTGCGCGTTACTAGCGATGACCGTTTTAAAAATGTCCTTGTATTTATTATCATTTCGAGGGAACATAGGAAGGTTTGGCTTCTGATCGGCTTCCGCTCTAGCAAACGTCTAAATTCCAGATGAGAGGATTTGAATCTAAACTGTTTTCCTCGGAATCGATGTTTTTAGCGGGATAATGGTTATTTATGTACGCAACGGATATACTCCTTCGGGCTGCTTAGACCTTTTATCTGTTGATTTTAAGGCCAAGGTGAATAGCGTAGATCCACATTAAACGGTACATTTAAGTCTAATCACTTCGGTTAAAGTATAAGAGTTAATTCTACGATATATGTCGCGTCGAAATATATGTATACAGGTAAATTATTCGGTATATGAAGGCATTGGATATAGTTCGCGTGCACTCGCAGTTAAAAGTCTGACTGTCCTTATCTGACGGAGTCAAAGCGGTTTTTCGCGATAGACAGAACAGTCAACCCTCTCTTAAATAGGCTACTTTTACGTATAAGGTTGGTACTGATACGAAAATCCGATCTTTAGCAGAAACCTTTATTAGGACGTGAACATTTTTCCCTACTCGGCGTTGTTGGTTTAATGCTTTAGCTGAACGTCGGTGCCTTTGTCATTTTCTAGAGGTATAAGGCGGAAGAAGGGTGAACTCGGTATAGATTCTGGTGAGATTTTTCTTCGAGTGATAAAACTTTAGCGATTTGAAAGAGAAAAAGAGAATAGTTTCCAAACTAATTGCCACTGGTATTTTGAAATAAATGATGATACCTTTTTCGAGAAACGACGAATTTTTCTACGGACGATTGAATCACGTTTCGAGTTTTAGGTTTTAAAAACGGAAAAGAGGTAAAAAGTGTAGGTTAAGGGTTCAATCGGAATGTAAACATTCGCCATGGCTACGGTTAGTTAATCGCTTAGCTGCCCTTTCGCTGAACGGGGAAAATGCGGTCCGCTGTTAGTGACGATCGTCTATTTAAGAGCATCTAAGTTGGATTTTCGTTTTATTTTCGACGATTAGGTTACGGACGTGCCGAGCGACGTAGACCCCAAAGATAAGGGGAGTTAGGTCTAGATCCACCCTATAAAGACTGGCTATTATAGTAGATTCGTCCGTAAGGTATAAAGGAAAGGAGAGAAAACGACGGTCTACTTACCTTTTTTCTGTCGTCTGCTGGATATTTATTCCGAAAAGAACTATCCGTTTAGAGTACGCTCGACGCGGGTGTCAAAATCGAGATGAGTAAAAAAAGGTATCTGGGCGTCGGTACTTATAACCGTGGACGGCGTTGGCGGGAAAAATAGCGTCCTTTTCCGTATACGGATGTACGGTTTCCGACGTCGACGTGGCGATGGCCAGTACCGTTAGCGTCTTTTCTATAAAAGGCTATAGCATTTCCGGCGGAGGCTGGTAATTTTCCGTCTACGTCGGAAAGGTACCGTTAACGTACGTTTCTTTAGAAAAGGGTTAAGATGTAATGGAAATTTTCCGTGCCAGGTAGCGGACGTGGCATATTTTTCTCTCGATACGGTCGGGACATTTCCGGCTGGAATTTTTCCGTACCGCGTCGTTGACGCGAAAGAAACGAATGACCGTTCTCACGCTCCGTTACTATATATAGACGATGACTCGTCCCCTGACTCATCCCTTCTAAGGGGAGGGGCTAAGCGTGACTCGCTGTTACGTGGCGTGGATGACGCGGAGACGCTGTGACGTCACAGGGGGCGGGGCTTGTCACCTGTCAATCATTGCCTCCAAAGTGACCCATGTGTAGTTATAGAAACATATATTGAAAACTTTGAAAATCTTCTCCTCTGATTCTCTGGTGAGCGATATCAGGGCCATCATGACCCTCTTATTTATTAATATACAGTAAAATCCCTCTAATGCAACCACTTCATGAACAAACATGGCTGTCTTCATAAGCAGGTGGGTGTTTAATGCAGGACGAAAGTTACACAAAATCGCCTATAGGAGCTTTCTGCATAACTTTCGTCCTGCATTAGGCTATCACCTGCATATGCCACTGAATTATGCCCCTTTTTGAGGGGTTTTACTGTGTATACATATTTTAAGTATATTTGGTAGTAAAATAATTGAATAAGCCTGAATATATTACCACATCATTAATATATCGATGACATAAAAATTTACGGGGGAAACGGATTACTTGCCCCTGTAACCACCTGTAAATCCCGCGAAGTCCCGCGAAAGGAGCTCTTAACATAATGAAATGAAGAGCTGTGGGGTTTGAGGTAAGTTTGTTTGATAAAGCTCCTTTCGCTGAAAACCCATGGTCTACAGTGGGAAAAGGAGGCTCCTTTCGCCAGCTGTAAATCACGCGAAAGGAGCCCTTAATATAATTGAATGAAGACCTGTGGGTTACTTGATGTAACTTGGTTTGATAAAGCTCCTTTTACCGAAAATCCATGGTCTACACTTGGAAGAGGAGGCTCCTTTCGCCAGCTGTAAATCCTGCGAAAGGAGCATTTTATGCAATTGTATGAAAAACTGTGGATTACTTTAGGTAACTTGGTTTGACCAGATACATATATATACATGTACATGTACATACATGTATATATGTATATGTCTCTGAGTTTGACAAAGCTCCTTTCGCAGAAAATCCATGGTCTACAGTTGGCGAAAGAGACTCCCTTCGCTAGCTTAAATCCCGCGAAAGGAGCCATTATTGTAATTGAATGAAGAACTGTGGGTTACTCGATGTAAGTTGGTTTGATAAACACAGACTGTTAATATGCTGGAGTGCAAAAATCGGAACAAAGGGGAATAACTCAAAGTGTATAGCATGCAGATTGATAGACCTTAGATCAATGATCTTCAATGAGAGGAAGACACATGTGAAATTTGAAAGTTCTATAATGATTAGTTTAGAAATGACAGCAAACAAAAGAAAGTGTGACGGACAGACAGACGGAGGGACGGACGGACGGATGGACAGACAAACAGACAGCTGACGGAAAAGTGATCCCTATGTGACACACTGCCTCTCGGCAGTTGACACGAAAACTGTGGGTTACTTGAGGTAAGCTGGTTTGATAAGCTCCTTTCGCTGAAAACCATGTTCTATACAGTTGGCGAAAGGAGGCGCCAGCTGTAAATCCCGCTAAATTACGGTTATAGTTTCTGTGCGTCGATGACAGTGGTCGTTGGAGATTTAGATCCAATAGTTTTGGGATATGTAATCAGAATCTGTGCAGTTTGATTATATATAATTATTGCCCCTAAGATCAGATTTTACCGGATATCACATCGGCAAAGCTAAATACCCTTGAATGGTTTGTCTTAAATCCGATTACAAAATTAATTTAGTTGTCATAATCCAATCAGTGAAATTACACGTGTCCGATTTACTGCTGACCTTCATTACGCCATATTAAGGATTAAAAACAAAATTAAACTACACTTTATTTGTAAAACACGTATATAAATCATACCCACAGTCAGAATTTAAAATCTCCTATTTACTAGATATTGACCAACGACAAATGCAGTGTTTAAAAAACATATTCGGAGAGTGTACGTAATACGAGTACTTTGGATAAACTAAAATACCGCTATTGAATTTGTGTAGCCCACTAAATCCATCAACCCATCCCCTCATACTCAGGACTTTTGACGACTCTGTAAAAGTCACTTTGTGAAACCATTGTGATAAATTGAGCATTTGCTCCTATAGGAGCAAATGCTCTATTTATCACAATGGTTTCAAACTACAAAATTCTAAAAGTTTCCTTTTTTCTAGTTAATGCTCCTTTTCGGTAGATTTATTCAAAGAGGTTGGGTCTAAAAATAGCCTATGAGGTAATGGGTTAAAGATCCCTGATGGGTCATTATCCAATCAGTGGAACTGCTAGTGCCCGATTCACTATTGACCTTTAACCCTTTCGCTGCCAAACTCTTTCGCTCTGTCGTCTGCTAACTGCTACATGCGTATAGTGAATTAACCCTTTATTCTAAGAATATTCATATCAGAAATAGGGGACATCACGATGTTTGCAAGGGTAAAAAAGGTTGAACATATTTGTAAAAAATATGTTTTTCATAGATGTATACTGTTAAAAATATATACATGTATTAACAACATAATTTATGACCGGTCACCTACAGGGGTCGTCTAATCTGGGTCTAATATGTTTGCAAGGTTCAGAAAGATTGAGCATAAAACTATGTATTTCATATATGTAAACATGTAAACATTATTTATGAACAACATAATTTATGACCTGTCTCCTATAGGGGTTGTCTATTCTGGGTCTTGTATGTTTGCAAGGTTAAGCAGAGGGTAAAGGCCAGCAAATAAAAAAGAGCTACCCAGGAGCTAGCTCCGCATGTTTTACACCCTGATTATAAACTCAGGATTCTTGTTTATAAATCCTACTTAACCCTTTCGCTGCCAAAGTCTGTCGTCTGCTAACTTTGTCGTCTGCTACAAATTTTCATTCTTTTGATTTTCTTATTTTTGTTTCAAAAACATAGTAACAGTAACAAACAGTTTGGATCCTGATGAGACGCCGAGTTACTCGGCGTCTCATCTGGATCCAAACTGTTTGCATAGGTAATCACAGGTCCGGCATTGGCAGCGAAAGGGTTAAAGCAGGCTTTGGCATAAAACCTGACTTTTGTCAGAGATGTTCTAACGTCTTGATAGCAAGCGCATCTTGTATTACTACATGTATTTATTTTGAGCTCTACTTGTTCATGAAAAACTGAATCCTCTGAATCCTCTGCATAATTTGATAGCAGGATTTCGCTGATATTCTGATCACGTCTGCTCAGAGAGAATGCCATTAGGTTTGTCTGAATCACCCATTGTTTCAAAGCATCCTATAGGAGCCGTCTGATCAGGGTCTGTTCTGTTTGTTAATGGTATAATACAGTTATGATACTACAGTGTCTGCCATGCCAAACACGGCATGTGTTCATTGCTATAATAACAAAAAAATCTAATTAATATACATTATACAGTAAAACCTCTCTATAACGGCCACTAAATTGTGTTATTCCGTTGGTATTTAGGGCAAGTGACTGCTTAAATCAATGTGAAAGTAAAACAGAACGATCCTATAGGAGCGTTCTGTTTTACTTTCACCTTGCTTTAAGCAGCCACCAGCTTTTAACACAGAATACTTGATGTAATTTAGTGGCCGTTATAGAGAGGTTTTACTGTACCATTATTTCTCACAAAAATATTCATGGAGGAAAATGGTTAAATATACATTGCATTTGAACTCAGCTTGACATGAATACATGTATGTTTAATATTGTTTATTAAGCCTTCATTAATAAATACCCAGACGTATTAGAAAGCTTCCTTAATTGGATTAGACAGCTATCGCCTTCTTTCGCCAACTGTAGACTATGGATTTTCAACGAAAGGAGCTTTATCAAACCAACTTATCTCAAGTAACCCAGTTTTTCATTCAATTATTAGAGTTGCCGTCGCGGGGTTAACAACTGGCGAAAAGAGCTTACTTTTACCAAGTGTAGACCAGGGATTTTTAGCGAAAGGAGCTTTATCAAACCAACTTACCTTAAGAAACACACAGTTCTACATTCAGAAATATCATGAAAAACAAATTACTATCTCCATGGCCAGGTCCTAGAGTCAGTCTCTGATGCAAAATATCTTGGACTTACTCTTTCTTCTGATCTAAACTACAACACCCACATCTCCAACATCACCACCAGTGCTAATCACAGGGGTCTCGACCGTTTCATGGAGGTCTATATTTACTATGTTATTATATAGTACATATAGACCCCCATGAAGCGGTCCAGACCCCTATGGTGCTAATAGATCACATGTCTTCATTAAATGGAACATACCTACCAAGAATCGGAGAGTAAGAGAGCTGGCATACAAGTCCATGGTCCGGCCACAGTTGGAATATGCTTCTACCATTTGGTGTCACTTGTGAATATGATTTATGTAGTCGCTTATATAGCTTGCTTTGGGGTTTTATATTTGTCTCAACCTCATAACACCTATACTCATCAGTTATAAGCTGAAGAGTTGATCTAGAATGTATTGTTGTTGTTGTTTTTTCTGTCAAACACACACATGCACACAAGTACACATCTAGCATGTTCAGATACTGGAGTAATTATAAACTTCAGTTAACAATTACAGAGTATCTCTTACCAGACACATATACAGTAAAACCTCTCTATAACGGCCACTATATTACATCAAGTATTTTGTGTTAAAGGCAGGCGGCTGCTTAAAGCAAGGTGAGAGTAAAACAGAACACTCCTATAGGGCCGTTCTGTTTTACTTTCACCTTGCTTAAAGCAGCCATCTGTCCTAAATACCAACTAATTAATACAATTTAGTGGTCGTTATAGAGGGGTTTTACTATACATACATGTATATGTCTCTGCTCTTATATATTTTGTATAAACGATCTACTTGTAGTACGAAACGGTACGAATCTTGGGGGTCCGTGGTCATCATTTCTTTCATAATTATTCATGGAGTGAAGGATTATATAACGCGTGATCTTTTCATAAAAAAAACTACTGATATTTAAACATCTTCAGATACGCTAAGCTTAGACATCATACTTTTTAGACAGCAGAAAAAATATGAAATTGTGTTTCGCATGGTATTATACTATGCAAACATTTTTTTTCAAAACTTTTTTCTGTCAAAGTATGATGTCTAAATCTAATCGAAGATATTTTTTAGAAATATTTATGAAATGGTCACGCACCTTGCACAAATTACTTTAATTTGGTTTAAAAAGACACGTGTTCATGTTTATCAAACACGTGTCCAATTAAAGGTAGACACGACACAAGTCCAATTAATACGCAAGATAAGCACGTGCCGAGGTGTGAAACCCATTTCCCATGAATAATCATGTAAGAAATAATATTAATGACATCAGCGTAGACAGGCGTATGTAGTAGTAACGGGTTAATATTTCACCGATATAAAGGATATAAAATGGCAAAAACACAAATAGTTTAATCATTTTTTATTCTTTTATAACCTCAAATAAAGCCTAACGAAGCACATTTTAAAGTCTATATGAAATGATTCATATCAATTACCGTTATAACAGGACTAACGAACAGTTACACATGACGGAATTTGATCAATGTTCTTGCTGAGTATAATTATATTCCAGTTGTTAACCAATAGCCCGCCAGTCATTTGACTCTTTCATCTGGGTCTGCACTGTTTGTCATGGAAAATACATGCCCGAATATTTTTGTAAAGTTTTGCCTAATTAATATTCAAGAAGGAAAGAGTGATAAAAACTATGTGGCGGACTATGGGTTAATTGGCCCATTCCTCAGTAGACTATGTTTAGACCCATAGGACTAGTTTAGACCCTACTTCGTGAGGCAGACCCTAATTCTTTGAATATAGCTAGCGGAAAGGAGCATTTATTGTTAAAATTGTGTAGTTTTGAAATCATTGTGACGAGTAGAGCATTTGCTAATCTATCACAGTGGTTTCAAAATGTGACTTTTACAGTGGCATTCTAATCACTCCGGATTAAAATTGCTAATTAACATACATGTATGTAAGTACGTTATCAGCGTTAATTGTATATAATTGATTAAAGGATTCATATTTGACCGCAATTAACCCATTTGCTCCCAGTGGATTCTTCCATGCTTATATATTGGATTAGCTAGTCTATCTTTAATCTAAGGGATGTCTGGTCTAAATTTTTCATTTTTGTTTTGTTTTATATTGAATTTCCTATCAGCAAACAGTGTAGACTCTGATCAGAGTCTACACTGTTTGCCTACGTCTCATATGGGATCGTGGGAGCAAATGGCTTAATAACAAGTTAACAAATTAACATTTGTTGACAATTTGAATTTTCTTACTCCTGATTATAATTGCTAATTTACATATATGTATTTACAAAATGTCTAAAGACAATCGTGAAACAAATCAATTTATGATGAAATCATGTATTCTCGAAAGCTCGTTTATGCAGTAGTACTTGTGTTGGATACATAACTTGGTGAACAATGCTCATATGTAAGGACTACTCTGCAATATACAATATGACAATTTCAACTCACAAACTGGTAAGTACATTTTTTTTATTATTTCAGCCTGATAATTGATCTAAGAATTTTAAATATGCATTTTATACTTATATTAAAAATTTAAAACACTACACGTACAGGATCTCACACTTGTAAAATGGATACTGTCATCGTTTCCTAAGATTATCTACAACATCTATTTACCATGATAATACATATTATACATATATTATACAATATATATGTTATATATGTAACAGTGATTACGAGATGACTCGACCGGTTACGAAATGACCAGGAAACTGGTTGCGAAGTGACCAGATTTGTCCGGTTACGAAGTGGTAAGGTATCGAGATGACCATAATTTGCTGAGTTCATATGGGACTACAAAATATACTAGAGTGGTCCTAGTTTCTGTTGAAAGTGATTTATCACAAATTGACATTTTGAATTCGACTATTCTTCAAGTCATCCAGGAGATGCTATACGAAAGTCCACAAAAACTAAACTCTGCTGTGCTTTCAGCGCTTTCAGTAGCGGCGACCGAATGCAACTAGAGACTTGCCACTAGACTGCTATGTTAAGTAAATGTATGATACTTTATCTCAGATTTTTCGGGAACTCGTCAAATTTGAAAGTTGCCAAAAAACTAAAAATACTGTTAAATGAGCACAAGAGTTCTGTTAACAAAATTGACCCCTGACAGTTTAAATTATTTTAGACTCTTGGTTGAAACTATATGCATTGCGCATGCTCAACCCGGTTAACTCTAAATATACCCCAGAGTTTGCGTCGTGAACTCCACCTCAGCTGCAAAGCCGCGTTTTGGGGTGCCAAAGGTTTTGTTACAAGGTTCGTTGATAAAAAATGAAATTAAGTAAACATTTTCCATTTTTAGGAGTATAAACTACCACTGCAAACCACTTTATGGTATTTTACGCCAGAATATGGTGAAATATGGGCATGTCTGTCATGTGTATTTGTGCTAATGAATAAATAGTTCGCAAAGGGTAGTGAACGTTGGATAAAAAACAAAACAAACAAAAAAAAACCATAACAAAACCAAGATGATTTGGATCATGCTTTTATTTTGATTCGGCAAAACTATACAGCAGGTAACATGAGCTCTTTTAGGTTTTATAACCGACTTATAGTTAACATAAACAGAATGTGATATATCGTCGACGCTCCTTCTCTCGAACCCCACCTGGTTTTCGAACCTTTCAATATTTTGTGTTTTCGTGCGCACTACGTCATCAATTCATGAGTACAGGTGCTTTGTCTGTAAACAACACCTCGCCGCTTGCTTCATGAAGTGATGAACAGGTCATTGCTGTCTATTTTTCGTTCAACTATGATAAACATGAGAAAACTCTTAAATACTTTATTAAATCAAATCAGAAAAATATAGAATATCAATATAAATTGAAATGTGTACCACATTGAAAATGACCCTTTTGGCTTATGCAAAGGTCAAATGCCCAGGCCCTTAACCCCCCCCCCCCCCCCCCCCCCCCCAGCTGGCTGCCAAGATACCATTTTTGTTAATGGGCCCCTTTTTAGGTTTCAGCTAGATCTACCGTTTTGAAATTTTACCAAGGCAATTGGTCATGCTGTGATCCACTCTTGGCCTATTTTGGTATGGACCAATCAGGGTAAACCCCCCCCCCCCGCGGAGAACATCCAAATTACGCAATCACGAGTTGGTTCCAGTTTTCGCTATACAGGGGTTTAGCAAATAAATTGTTCAGGAACCAGTCATGTCAAAATGCAAATTGTTGCATTTCCACAAATACCACATGTGGCACGTATATTAATTAAGCGAGGAAACATTGTCGCAAAATTAAGACGATTGGAATGACGTATCAAGACGCTATAGCATAGCTACAAATAGCAGTATGCACTTTGACCGATAAGCGTTTTACTGACATTGATGAGTAACTATAGTAATAAAAAAATAACTGAACATTTCGAATGATAAAAAAGTAAAAATGATCTTCGTCCCCAGGCCTATTGTACTGAATAAATCGAGGTTTCTTAACGTTTTTTCATGGATTTGTTTTGTAACTTGAGACTGGAAATTTTCCTTAAAAAATGGGTGCAAAATACACATTTTGCTATTGGGAATATACCCGAATAAGGGCTATAAAATCAGCCAAAATATTATTGTAAAATAAGATAAAATGGAATGTCTTTTTCATTGTATACATAAATCTGTTATAACCAGGTGAGCGAATAAGGGCCATATCATGACCCTCTTGGTAAACTGTAACATTTGATGTTTGTAGTTTTGATCAGGGTTGTTTTCACATTTAGAATAAAGACATAAGCGGATGCTAGTTCTGAGATGAATAATGCCGAGTCTGTCCATGGCAAAAAACTTTAAGCCTAATCAAATGTCTGTCTGTCCGTCAATGGCAAAAAACTTTAATCATGTTCATATATATGTGTCTGCCTGTCTGTCAATGGCAAAAAACTTTAGCCTTGATCACAACTTTTGGTGTTAGTATAATTTGTATGAAGTCCCTGCATTGAAACATTGGTGATCATTCATCATGCTTCAAGTCTCTACACTGAAATACAGGTGTAAAAGGAGCCGATTTCCTATATATTATAACATAAAATTATATCTTGATAGAGTGATTCAGATAGCAGGAAATTGCACCATTCAATGCGGCATACCAAAAAAAATCGACTACCTGAAAATCGCATTACTGAACTTTCATGTTATAGTAAACAATTTCTAAAATAAAGGTTCGAAAAGCAGGTGCTCTTTTTCTGGCCGCCATTTTTTCTTTGTTATGCGGGTGGTGGGGAACACTGGATTGTTTGGGGATTAAAATTACTGATCAAATTGTTTCCAGGTATATATTAAAGATTATTTCGAATTGCTGATTGATTTTTTTCTTCAATACTTATGGTAAACATTTTCTGTTCCTGGTCAAAGATTTAGAGGTTCAAAAGACGGTAAGACCACGCTAATAAAATTAATAATCTACTGACTGAAAGAAGAGATCGCATGGTTTATTTACCTTTGTAGAGGACCTAAAGGTGATGCTATGTAGATGTGCCAAAGATGAAAGCTATGAACACTGTAGATTCAGAGAAGAATATTTTTAAAGGTTCAAATTGTTGACGACAAACGACGCACGATGCACAACGGACATCAGGCGATCACAAAAGCTCACCCTGAACACTTTGTGCTCTGGTGAGCTAAAGACACATTAATTAAGAATATTCATGGACTGAATTTTTATATATCACATTAACAAGGAAGTCTTTTGCTGTGACAGAAGCTTCAGTATCAGAATTGTATCAGAGGTCCAGATAATATGCGTAAATTTAAACAATAACTCCTTTATTTCTCCACCGAACCCTATACTGTGACCACTCTTTAGAATCGTCTCGAAGAGACGATTCTAAAGAGTGGTCACAGTAAAGGGTTTGGTGGAGAACTGACGATTTTAGTATTTGGGTACGCACCTTTATCTGTAGCTTGTTATCTTACTGGTATTTCATAAGCAACTTGAGCAGACCCTTATCAAATGTTTTTTATAGGTGCTGTCGGATCTGGGTCTACTCTATATGAGGGTACAAGTTAACCCAGATCAACCACACTGTTTCTATTGTTATAGCTCATCTAGGTCAACAGATTTGCATTGTCCAAAGATTTCATACAGTGGGACTCAGTCACAAATATTTACTTTGTCATTTTTTACAGACATCAATAAGTAATAACCAAGGGAATTGATGCCTGAAGTTTAGATTGATACAAAAGGTCCAGCAGCAGACTCATAGCCATCAGTCATGTCTACACCAGAGCTAGAAGTGATTAAAGACATTCCTGGATACAAGATGATTCTTAAAGCAGTCCTGAAAAGCCAGATTCAACAACTGGTAAGAATAATAATTTAGAGCTCGAGGTAATGGAATTATTTCAGATGCAAATGAATTCTCCACCAAACCCCATATTGTAATAATAGGTAATTAGTCACAACTCGAGGTTTGTTTGAAAGATGAAAATATATTGTTGCAAGTTGTCTTGAGCCCTAAACAGTTATAAATGGACAATTGGTAGAGCTATTCTTAAATACAGTTGAACTTCAATAACTCGAACTTGAAGGGACCATACAAATTAGTTCGAGATAACAGAAGTTCGAGTCATCCGATTTCTAATCTGAACAATTTCTCAATGCCACAGCTTAATACATGTCTAAAGTAATGCTGAAAGCTTTTGTAGGAGCTTTCAGCATTACTTTAGACCTATATTAAGCTGTGACATGTGTTTCCAGTTATCTGTAGCGATACATTTTAAAGCAATAATGTATTGTAAGTTTTGGAAGGACTGAACGTTTTGTTCGAGTTATCCCAAAGTTCGAGTTATCCAGGTTCGAGATAACTATATAGTTATATTGTAATACATTGTTGAATCAATACAAATACCCTATTTGAAGGGTCTGTATCAACTGTATTGTCAATCTAGTAAGATGGTTATATATATAAGATAACTAGGTTGTTTAAGATTTTGTAGGATCACTCTGTGTCAGTCTGGGTTTAGGGTTTTGTAGGAACACTGCATTTAGGATAATACACGCAAAGTAGGAGATCCTAAATGGAAGCAAAAGCAGCAATGTGAAAAGAGAAAATTGCAGAGTTTTATTGAGTCTGTTTATGAATAGTTATTAAAAGTGCAATACTACTCATGTCTCCTAGCACTGGCTAAGATTGTACAAATTATGCCCCTTGGTTCAAAAACGGCCACACCCTTGGGGTCACATGTTTTACATAGGAATACATAGTAGGTCAATGTTGGCCCCATCCAGCTATAATTTTAAATCTATGGTAGTCAGATGAGTGATTAAGGGCCATCTTGGCCCTCTTGTATGAAGGAAAGGGTTACTGGCTGAAATGATTTAATGGAAGAAAGACAGCTGTGTTGTTTCTTTGCATTATTGTGTGTCAGCAAGTGATTGGTATACATTCAAATGGTCATGCATTGAGGAAAACCTATATTTGGTTTTATTATACCCCCACAAACGAAGCTGGGGGGGGGGGTATACTACTGGAGTTATCATGTCAGTCCGTTCTTCCGGTTGTCCGTCCGTCAGTGTAAAAACTATTGACTTCAAACTTCATATACAGAAAGATCACATTGACCACAAGTGCAGTGCACAAGGTTAATAACTGTCTTCAGTATTTTTGGAGTTATGGCCCTTTATTTTTTCTCAAAATCTGGCTTATCCGGATCATAACTTTCAAATTATAAAAGCTATTGACTTCAGACTTCATATGAAGTGAGACCACAGTGACCACAAGTGCAGTGCACAAGGTCCATAACTCTGTCTTCAGTATTTTTTGAGTTATTGCCCTTTGTTATTTTGTCAACGCAAGTGCAGTGCACAAGGTTCGTAACTCTGTCTTCAGTATTTTTGGAGTTGTTGCCCTTTGTTATTTTTCTCAAAATCTGGCTTATCCGGATCATAACTTATAAAGAATAAAAGCTATTGACTTCAAACTTCATATACAGGTAGATCACATTGACCACAAGTGCAGTGCACAAGGTTCATAACTCTCTTCAGTATTTTTGGAGTTATGGTCCTTTGTTGTTTCTCAAAATTCTGGCTTATCCGGATCATAACTTTCAAAGTATGAAAGCTATTGACTTCAGACTTCATATGAAGTTAGACCACAGTAACCCCAAGTGCAGTTCACAAGGTCCATAACTCTGTCTTCAGTATTTTTTGAGTTATTGCCCTTTGTTATTTTTGTCAAAATCTGGCTTGTTTTAACAAAGGAATTTTCCAGATCTGTTCCCTGTCATACCTCACCAAAACTTTTTTTAATTTTGCAGTATTGTTGAACACCATCTGAAGTTCTGCACCTGCGATAAAGGTTTTGATTTGTTGCTTCATGCAAGAATGAGTGATATCCCTTTTCGTAATTTAACAAATGAAAATTTAGCGGTCGGGAGCTTTATTTCTATAACCCCATCTCTTTGTCAAATGTGCTAGTGAGGGTATTAATCACTGGCACTTGATCGAAAAAGACTATAGTTTATTTATAGCAACTAGTACATTAATACACTACATGATGCGGCAGCCGATTCTCCCCTGTTCCGTTCCGGCGGAAATTTCCGATATAAAACGCAGATCAAAGCGAAATCTACTCAGCGGTCGGGAAGGAAAGACATTTATCTCTGTAGAAACGGTAAGTTCTTGTCCATAAACAAGCCTCTATCGAAAATATTTGATAATATTTTGAGGAGAAAATGCTGTTTGATTTTGTCGCCGTTTTCATTCCTAGTTAACTTCCGGTTTGAGCGACCTTCAACTGTCTCGGTTGAAACGAGCATTTTCATTGGACAAATCAGAAGGGTGTGTCAAGCGTTGTTGTTCCCGCGGTCTGTCACATATTTCTCTTTAAAATGCAAATCTTGGCAATAAAAAACATCTTAGAAGGCCACAGCCTTGTGGTTACTGGTCATTATGACGAGGTTAGTGAGGTTGATGATGCAATTGGGCCATGTCCGTCAGAATGTTTTGGGAACGGATGTTTTGTTATTTGATGAAGTTTCAATGTTATCAAAGAAAGACGCGCTTATTATGTCATTTGGTGACGTCATGACATTTTAAGTAACAACCCAACGTCACCATGACACTGGATCAACATTTCTCTCTTTGATTTTATGGCTGAATGCATGTAACAAAAATGTGACGTGTAACTTGACATGACAATCTTTGAAAAAGGCCCTTAGTGGTCGAAATATTAGATCAGAGCTATTCAAGTATTTATGTTTACATGTAGCACTTCGAGCAGACATTCGAAATAACCGGGTCATTGTCAACCAATCAAATGGCTCGTAACATTTTCTCGGGGTCAGAGGAGGTCACCGGAAGTTAACACGGAATGAAAGTCCTGACAAATCAACTCCGTCAATTTCTCCCTGAAATATCATCAAATAGCTTCGATAGAGGTTTGTTAATGGACAAGAACTTACCGTTTCTACAGAGATAAATGTCTTTTCTTCCCGGCCGCTGAGTAGATTTTGCGTTGATCTGCGTTTTATATCGGAAATTTACGCCGGTACGAAACAATGGGCGAATCGACTGCCGCACCATGTATATGATATAACTATTATATTACACAACTATAGTCTGTTTCGATCAAGTGCCAGTGGTATTAATCACCTTTAGTGATAGTTCTAGTTATTCCTTTACTAACCCACTATAATGCTATATCAATGCTGTTAAAATACAGAATTATATAGTCGTATTCATGAATTATTATTCGTATTTGGGACCCTGTATTGTTATGTATATTTGTATTTGCTACATGCTGTATTCATCGCAGCCCTAACCAATAGTTATGGGCTAACATGTTAGTTCATCCTTTCCCTGTTCTACGTTTATTCCAATTTCAATACCTACTGAATATTCATGGACAAAATTATTATAATAAAATATGGAAGGTGAAGCGTTACAGCCATTTTGGATAGTAAAGAAACAGTTCTATCGAATTCCATTAGCAAACAGAGCAGACCCTGATCAGACGGCTCCTCTAGGAGCCATCTGATCTGGGTCTACTCTGTTTGCAGATGCGTGAAAACATGTTTATATGAGGGAAAGGGTTAATCTTTAGTAATATTCAATTTAGCTCACAGATCTATAATGTTGGTCTATCTGTCCAAATCTTTGCTACAGATATTCACCACATAAAGAAAATGTGTTGCATGCAAGACTTACGTGCCTATCTTCAAGATCAAGGTCACACTTGTAGGTCAAACATGCATCCTGCATATATGCACATAGTATATTGATATTAGTGCCTAGGCTGTAACTTTGATCGGAGGATTCATAAATAACTTGGCAGAGATGTTAACAGTAAACTACATGGAGACAATATGTTACACACAAGATCCAGGTCCCTGGCTTTCAGGTCAAGGTCACACTTAGAGGTCAAACATTATCTTATCATGCAAATATGCACATAGTATACTGAATGTTTGTGTCCAGGCTGTCTCTTACGTTGGAGTCTGGATATATTACAAATATCAAAGCGAGACAGTAGAAAATTTAGCAGTAAAAGAATCAAAATTCCAGACAACTTTCCATTTACTACCCAAAAATCTAACATTGGATGTAAATATTTTCCAGGTGGAGCAATTAGCAGCACATACAGAAGAAGAGTCAGTGATCCTTACTGCTAGTGTATTGGACGGGACACTGAGTCACTTGGGATCAGATTCGGGCAAAACATTCCTGGTTGACCATGAAGATATCAAGTCACAGTTCCTAGGGTTCTGTCTCAGAAGTAAGTGTTAGTCAATTCTGGTTTGAAAAAAAATAAATTTGTTTTTAGTTCACCAGAGCACTTTTTGTGCTCAGGGTGAGCTTTTGTGATCGCCTGATATCCGTTGTCCGTCGGCATGCGCCGTGCATTGTCCTGCATCAACAATTTTAACCTTTAAAAATCTTCTCCTCTGATATATAAATTATGCCCCTGGAGTCAAAATTGGCCCCGCCCCAGGGGTGCCTTGTTTTCTATAGAAACATATAGTAAAACTTTGAAAATCTTCTCATCTGAAACTGGAAGGTTCTCAGCTTTCATATTTGGCACATAGCATCATGTTCAGGTCCTCTACAAAAATTATATAAATTATGCCTCTCAGGCCAACATTGGCACCGCCCCAGGGGTGCCTCGTTTTCTATAGAAACATATAGTAAAACTTTAAAAATCTTCGACTCTGAAATTGGAAGGTTCTCAGCATTCATATTTGGTACATAGCATCATGTTCAGGTCCTCTACAAAAATTATATAAATTATGCCCCTCAGGTCAAAATTGGCCCGCCCCAGGGGTGGCTGGTTTTCAATAGAAACATATAGTGAAAACTGAAAATATTCTCATCTGAAACTGTAAGGTTCTCAGCTTTCATATTTGGCACATAGCATCATGTTCAGGTCCTCTACAAAAGTTATATAAATTATGTCCCTGGGCTCAAAATTGGCCCTGCCTCAGAGGTGGCCAGTTTTCAATAGAAAGATGTAGTCAAAATTTCGAAAATCTTCTCCTTTAACTGGAAGGTTCTCAGCTTTCATAGTTAGCACATAGCATCATGTTCAGACTCTACAACAATTATATAAAATATTCCCCTGTGGTCAAAATTGGCCCGCCCCAGGGATGGCCAGTTTTCTATAGAAACATATATAGTCTAACATTTAAAATCTCCTCTGATTGTCTGGTGAGCAATATCAGCCTTATCAGGGCCATTATGGCTGTCTTGTTTTTTAGACACAAAGTTGCCATAACTAGAATTTTGATCAGTAGCAGACAATATTATTTACAAATAATACTGAAAATTGCAGCAAATAATTAGTGAGTATCAGCGATAAAAATTCAGGCAAAATAGTTGCAACATTTCAAGAGTTTGTGTACACATGTCATACAATTTCACCTAATAGATATTCATGAATATTCAACAGGGAAAGGGTTAAACATTTGGACCAATATTCTTTTAACACACATAGACTACCTCTCAGGTGAGTGAAGCACAGTCAGCACACCACCTTGTTTCTTATCCCAGTGCTCCAGATAATTTTTGCACGCTAATGTGTACGTACGTGCACATTTTATTTTCAATGCTGAAAATCAAAATGTAATGCTGACATTCAGCTGAAAGCAAATAAAACAGAAACAAACCAGCAAATCTCTAACCTTTAATTATGACACTAGTAACCACATAGTTGACAAATCGTAATCTGCTGTGTCAAATGTATTTATAATAATTATTGTATGTAGTCAATAACAGAGTTTTAAAGTATTGACGTCACAGTCGATTGGGAACTTGCCTTTTCATCTTGTCTTCCGAAATAACTAAACAAAGTTGGTGTTTTTTCTACATTGAATCTTTTCTTTTGTCGTCCAACGCCAGACGACGCCATGATTTTTTTTGTCAATCAGACGCTTGCAATGTGATTATTCTCGGCCCATTTCGCATAAGGTCTGAAAAAAACGCGACCAGTTCCGATACCCTACCACATTAATTTGAATGTAGTATTGCAGATACAAGGAATCAGCCACGACTCACCGGAATGGTACGAGGGTGGGTGCGAAAAATCAGAGAAGCTCGGATAAGTACGCCAGTGCAAGCGTCTGTTGACGATCTTCAGATTTTTCAAGTCAACTTCGGCGGAGACAATTTAAGAGAGGCGAAACGCACACTTTTGAAATTTAAATGCGTACACAATTTTTTTATATGTGTATCAGTACGCACGATTTTAGTTTCAAATGCGTTTTTGGTTAAAAAATATGCGTAAATACGCATGTACGTGTCTTATCTGGAGCACTGTTATCCAGTCCTTTGGTAAATACCATATTGATTTTAAATAACTATTGAATTCTATTAGACTTACTTTTATACCCCCTCAAACACAGTGTCACAAACTTCTGCTTCAACTTGAAAGTTATTCAGTTTATATTTGATATACATAAATAGTAGATGTGCAAGAAGCAGTTTTCATTTGTTTACCATTGGGTATTGCAAAATTATCTCCCTTTGAACATCAAGTAATTTTTGTGATTTTGGCATGAAACAAGGATATTTGATGTTGTGAACTACTTCTTCAATTTGAAAGTTATTCAGTTTATATTTGGTATACATAATAACCCTGAATAGTAGATGTGCAATACACAGATTTCATGTGTTAATTGCAGAATAACCTTCCCTTGAGCTTTGAGTATTTTTTGTCATTTTGGCATGAAACATGAATAATTAGTGTCACAAACTCATCCTTGAAAGTTATTCAGTCGAAACTTACCATACATAATGTCCACAAATAGTAAATGTGCAAGACGCAATTTTTACATGGTTAGCGGCAGGCATTGCAGAATTGTCTCCCCTTGAACTTTTAGTGTTTTTGTCATTTGGTCCTGTGACATGGGTAGTTGGTGTATTTCAATGAAAGTTTATATACATGGTCTCTTTGAAGTATATTTTTGAATTAAATAATTTCTGTTTGCCTGTCTTAAGGTTGTATTGAGTTAACTGTCTTTGAATTTAAATGTAATGGTGTACTGTTAGGGTAATATAAAAAATCTCCCTCATCTGATAATGACTATTCATTTCTCATTTTGGCTTGGCATATAAATTTTAATAATATTTGATTGTTAGTCCCCCACCGTTTACCAGTTGGGGGACTATAGATTTGCTTGATTCCCTCCGTCTGTCCGCACTCACCGATGGGTAGTTGAGACTTTTTTCTGACAAGTCATTGACCTGGCCATCTCTTGTGATATAAACCTGGCTATTTCTTGTGACATTAACCCGGCCAGTTGTGGGACATAGGGTTAGGGTTAGCATCCAGATCATTCTGTTCCAAAGTTAGAGCCAAAAATAGCATCCAGATAATTCTATTCCAAAGTTAGAGCCAAAAATATGTTTTAGTTGTGAGTCTAGTCCCACAAGAAAAGATCAAAGGAAAAAGTCACACAAGTAACCATTCGTGAGTACGTCTGTCAGTCCGTCCGTCTGTCACGCTTCGTGTCGGACCATATCTCCTACAAGGATAGGCCAAATTCATAATAAATTCACACATTGAACAAGCATGATGAGAGGATGTGTCATACACAAGGGCCATAACTCTAGCATCAGTAGTTTTGCTGTTATTCTCCTTTTTAGCTCACCTGGTATTGTGAGGGGGTTGTCCCCAGGTGAGCGATTTAGGGCCATCATGGCCCTCTTGTTCATATCTTCTTGTCTTGCCAATAACTTTTTTATCTACTATGACTTTTGAAACAAAACTCAAAACCCATAACTTAGCCATCACAATTGTTGGAGTGATTTCCCCTTTCTTCTTTTTTTGTCCAGACTATTACTGTTAAGCAAAATGAAAAGAAATCTCATTAATCGGTTTGGGGGTTATGATGGGGGACTTTGTATTGCCTTGCAATGCTTGATCTTGTTGATTTAAATTCATATTTATTTTGCATTCACTATCAGAGCATCACAGACAGAAACAACAAGAAAAAGAGAGACAGGAAGAGGGAATGCGCAATCTTCCCACAGCTTCATCCAGGCAGCTCGGACCAAGATTTTCCCCAAGGTCTCCCAGGTTTCCATTATCACTGCAACAAGATGTCTACCCACTAGCCTTAGCACGTGCTTCTTCAGGAGGGCCAGTACGTATGAGACATGAACCATACCCAAGGTCCTTGAAACGACCTTTAAACTTTGACCAGCAAGGTCGTGGACTTAACCGATCTCTAAGAATGCCTCTATCTGGTCAAGTGATTAAGATAGGGTCGGAGGATCGAGATGACAATGAACTTTCCAATAGTGACTCCAACATGCAACCAGATGAAACTGGACCTTGCTCTAGTCAACCCTCCTCACCATCTCAGACCAATGCAGACACAAACCAGTCTGAACCATCACTCAAAACAGAAGCTTCTGACAAAGAGGATGATACTAACTCAGAGTCGTCAACATCCTCAGTTCCCAATGACGCCTCTGATCTAAAGCTTGGTGACGCTGCTCCCTCAATGGGACTTAGTTTAGAATCAGACTCTTCAAATTTTATGCCTACCGCAGAAAATTCATCAGGTGGAGATAACCAGGACCCTCAAAGCCCAACAAGTGCACCACAGACACCAGGCTCAAGCTCAGGACTAGATCCTTATGTGAATATAAAAGTTGAAGCCTTAACTGAGTCTGGGATGGATTTAGATATAACTGATGTAGAACTAGGTTCTCAGTCTGTGCAATATGGAAGTACCCAGGAAGGCTGGGATCCAAACTTGACAAGCGATGCAATGGGATACAATCTACAAGGTGCTTCAGGGAGCCAGGCAGACATGCAGCAGGGATACAGTAAGTACATTTTAACACACTTGTGATAGAACATTTCCTCTCTGTTGTTGCACTTAGTTTGTATTGTATATAGCTATTAGAAATAAAAACCTGTAAGTCTGTGTTTAGTGGCTGTTTGGGCATCTTAACCCTTCGCTTGCTATTCACGTCAATATACCTACCTGTAAATAGTGAAGACCCAGATGAGACAGCTCCTGCAGGAGCTGTCTCTTCAGGGTCTGCACTATTTACAAGTTGATTGTGCAACCAGTGCACTCCACAGCAGTGATTGCACAGTGAAATACTTGTACACAGTGAAGATATATGTAATTATACAACAGGGCATGGGTAAAGAAGGAGACATGTACTTTAAAATTCAGCAAGAGAAGGGTTAACATGAGGTTTTCAATAAGAGCCTGCTTGCTGCATATTGACTGCATCATGACGTACATGTCAGGTAGTTTCATGATTGTCTAAATGAAATATGTTTGTATTTAGCTCACCAGGCATTAAGGAGGATGTCCCTACAATGAAAGCATATTTTTATGTCCCCCAGATCAGATCTGGGGGGCATGTTGTTTTTGCCAGGGGTCTGTCTGTCTGTCCGTTTGTCTGTTTGTTTGTCAGCAACTTTTAACATTGGTCATAACTTTTGAGTCAGTACAAATAGAGACTTGATATTTGGCATGGATCTCATTAAGCCATACATTTTGAAGGTTGAAATGTCGAGGTCAAGGTCATCCTTCAAGGTCAGAGGTCAAATATATAGGTAAAATCACCGACTTTAACATTGATCATAAGTTTTGAACCGGTAGAGATAGAGACTTGATATTTGGCATGTGCATGTGTATCTCAGGAAGCTGCACATATTGAGCGGTGACATGTCAAGGTCATCCTTTAGGGTCATAGGTCAAATTGTCTGTTTGTTTGTCAGTAATTTTAACATTGGTCATAACTTTTGAGCCAGTACAGAACGAGACTTGATATTTGACATGCACATGTTTCTCATTAAGCCGAACATTTTGAGGGGTGACATGTCAAAGTCAAGGTCATTGTTCAGGGTCAAAGGTCATATCTAGGGGGCATAGTGTTTCACAAACACATCTTGTTAATAATATCATAACACTTGGTATAGCTCGAACAATTTGACCTAGACCCTCACCTTTATTCAGAATACATAATGAGAGAGATGACGCTGTATAAATTAAACTCCGCCGGTAAATCGTGAAGTCTATTCTCGCTGAAATAAACCCGTGCATATGTAAACCATACAATCACGAGTGTGTCCATGCATAGTTACTTACCGAGACAGGTGCCGAGGATAAACCTGTGCAACGTTACGAATTTTTATTTATGCAAATAAGGTAAGTCAGGGTCCAGGTCAAATTGTTCGAGCTATATTTGTTATGCTCAATCTTTATTATGAAGATTATCATTCTAAATTATATATATCGAAAAATGCCCCTGGGGTACAAAATAAACCGATTGCATCAATACTTATAAATTATGTTCTACAACAAAGTATTATTGGCCTTTTCCGTTCAAATATCCCGCATTTTGCCGATCACCTGATCCCTCCATTATTTTTGTATTGGTTTTTCTCGGAAGTGGTCTGAGTGATGCGGATTGTGGGAACAGATACAAAACTAAAACACAACCTGAATAAAACTGAAACATCGAGGAATAAAACAGGGATCCTGGATATCAACCACATAGATATTCTGTCATTTTCAACGTTTATTGGACAGGTTTTCTTGCGATATACTACTTTTGAGCATATAAACAAACGAGTTTTTTATATTTTAGGTATTTTTGAAACACATTGAATGTTGGGACTAACCCTTTAAATGTGAAAATGAGCTATTGGGATCACCCTGTATCTTTTGTCAGTTGTGCACCTTTAACAACATCTCCTTCAAACCACAGAAAGGATTTTGTCTAAATTTCACAGGAATGATCCTTGTATTAAACTTACATAATTCTTGCGGTTCCACAGCATATGTTATACTCTAAAACTTAACCTCAGAATCCTGACTCAACTTATCCTAGTCAGATATATAAGAAAAGGTTGAACAGAAGTCATATTAGAAGCAGGGTTACAGATAAGGGGAGTATTGGGGTATTTACCCAATTAAAATTGTGGAAAAAGCAATTGTTTTTTAAAACAATGAGTAACACAAACATACATGTGATAACTTGTTGGAGCATGTCAGGTAGATTTAGGAAATTTGTCAGGTAGATTTGACTTTTGTCAGGTAGATTTCACCGACACGACAAAATATATGGAGATGAAAAAATTGCCCTCTGGATACTTATTTTTTTTTATACTTTTTCACATAATCATTAATACCTTACCATAAATACTGTTACAGTATAACCTGTACCCATACCGTACCATAATTACAAACCTTACACTACACACATAACATTTACACACTTAACCCTTTCCTTTATATCAACGCCTTTTCATGCATATAGGAGCTATCTGATCAGGGTCTGCTCTTTTTGCTTATGATATTGGAATGATTCCAAACTTTCTGGCTTGGCTCAAAAAAATCAAATGTCCATGTGCTGTTATAACAATAAATCTACCATTACAAACCATACATTATACAGACTACATCTATACACAGCCATCCATGGCATCATCTCCAACCCTTACAATGCCTAGAGATCAATAACCCCATTATCCCTTTCCTTCATATAAACATGTTTCTCTCATTTGCAAACTGAGTAGACCCAGATCAGACAGCTCCTATAATTAAATAATGTCATGAAAAAATCAAGATTTATTACTGAAAAATGTATTCCATTTTATCTTAATTTATTACAGTTTCAGGGTTTTTAGGTTTATTTTATAGCCCTTATTCGGCTATATTTCCAATGGCAAAAAAGTGTATTTTCTCCAATTTTTGGAGGACAATGCCCAACCTCAAGTCAAAAAAAAATTCCATGAAAAAACGTTGACAAACCTTGATTTATTCAGTACAATCGTTCTGGGGACGAATCTTTCGTACTTTTTCGTATTGCCGAGTTGCTGAATAAAACTAAACTGTTTATCGTTCCGAATATTCGGAGTTATTCGTTCTTTACTTGTTGTTAACGGTCGGAGTGCATACTGCTTTTTGAAGCTATGATAACGTCACTCCCCTCGTCTTAATTTTGTCTCCTCGCTACAGAGTAGTAATAATGCGTGCCGCATGTGGTTTTGTGGACAACGTCCTCTATGTCAGTCTATTCTTAACTGAGTGACAGATGGGCCAGTGGAGAAATGTAATAAAGTTCTGTCCTCACTTTCAGTCTTTCTTCGGACCTAACTCCTTCGTTATCGTATAGAAAAATCCAGATAATCACATTTGTTAACAAAATGTTTTTGACTTTCGTTTTCGACTCGCGCGAGAGACTATGTGATTTTGATATATAAATTAACCAATCAAATCGCGTAAAAAACTTCACACCAGATGCTGTATCTGGGCGACGTCACTACCGGAAATAAATATGCAGTCTCCAAGCAACAAGTAGCGACTCTTTCGCGACCGTGAAACGAAAACAAAACATCCCGATGTGAATTCAGATTAAATTGTCTATTTAGAGAGGGGAATTTGAGATTTTATGCGGCGGCATTGCCTTAGGATGGAAGTCTGTCTGATTTGTATGCGTGAATCCCGCAAAGGCGCATGCTGCCATTTGCATTTTGACACGACTGGTTCCCGAAAAAAATATTTGATAACTCCAGTACAGCGCAAGCGGGAACCAACTTGAGATTACATAATATTCGGGTGTTCTCCGCGGGAGATACACACCAAAACGGGCCAAGCGTGTATCACAGCATGACAGTATGCTAAAGGCGGTTTGTGTGTGTAGAGAACTAACAGATAATTTTCCCCAGGGAGATGAAAATATAGTTCACTAAAAAATTACCGTAGCAGAAGCGGTAGAATCGTCTACCGAATCGGTAGGCCGGTAGACCACCTCTGAAAACGGTAGAATTCACCTACCGTCGGTAGTTATCACATGTATGCACAAAGCAAATAAATATAGCAAAGTGCAAAAAAAAAAAATAGAATACCTAATGAGAATATGAATAATACCCAATAACGAAAATTGCCAATACACAATAAAAATTGCAAATACCCAATTCTGTAAAAAATCAAGGAGTAAATACCCAATTGCATCAAAACCTTATCTGTAACCCTGCAGAAGTTCAATATTTCAATCATGAAATTCATAACAATGCCTTGAATAACCACACTTCCAGTCAAAAGTTCAAAACCATGTACTCTTGTGAAAATTTGCCATTTCACCATGCTACATTGATTGTATGAAAGAATGTTGTGTAGAAACTGATGTGTGCGGTTTATTATGATTATAGTGCATTGTTATGCCTTTGAAAATAACCTGAAACTGCCAGTGTTCCCATGTTTTTTCTGCTTTATGTTTACATATTTATACCCCCAAAAAAATTGTAACTATGGTTTTAACCCTTTCCTCCATAAATACGCCTTTCTACGCCTCTGTAAAAGTCACTTTATGAAACCATTGTGATAAATAGAGCATTTGCTCCTAAAGGAGCAAATGCTTTATTTATCACAATGGTTTCAAAACTACAAAATGCTAAAATTTTACGTTTCTCTAGTAAATGCTCCTTTTGGGTAGATTCATTCAAAGAGGTTGGGTCTAAAAATGGCCTATGGAGGACTATAGTTTTAATCAATTGTATATTTCAGTGCCTTGGAGTAATTTGGAAGAGTCAAATGATGAGAGGAGCAAAAAGAATTTTGGGTCAAATAAATGGTTCTGTGAAATATGTGGAAAAGAATTTGCATACAAGTCCAAACTCAACACCCATGTGAGAATCCACACCGGGGACAAGCCGTTTCAGTGTAAAGTTTGTGGGAAATGTTTCACCCAGAATAGCAACCTGAAGTCACATATGGTTGTACATGTCAAACTGTGAAAAACATTTTGGAAAATTCATGAATTACTGTACATTTCATATTTGATTCATAAGGAAGAATAGAAGTTTAAACCTCTAACCTTTGATTATTAAAGTAGACTTTTCATTATGTGTCTTATAGTGTAGATGTTTCCTTTTCCAAAGATTAGTCTTGCATATAGAAACTGAAATGGCAAAACGATGCATCCTTTGTTGAGCAGTGATAAGTACTTAATATGCCAGGTAAATTGTTTGCAGTATCTACAGGAATAAACTATGCGTTTTGAGCTAACAAGAGCACAAAGTGCTCAGGGTGAGCTTTTATGATCGCCTGAAGTCCGTCGTCTGTCGGCATGCGTCGTCAACAGTTTGAACCTTTAAAAATCTTCTCCTCTGAATCTACAGGGTTCTCAGCTTTCATCTTCGGCACATAGCATCATCTGTAGGTCCTCTAAAAGCTATATGAATTATGCCCCTGGGTTCAAAATTGGCCCTCCCCAGGGGTGCCTTGTTTTCTATAGAAACATATATAGTAAAACTTTGAAAAATCTTCTCTGAAACTGGAAGGTACTCAGCTTTCATATTTGGTACATAGCATTATGTGCAGGTCCTCTACAGCATTATGTTCAGGTCCTCTACAAAAGTTATATAAATTATGCCTCAGGGGTAAAAATTGACCTGCTCATCTAAAACTGGAAGATTCTCAGCTTTCATATTTGGCACATAACATCATGTTCAGGTCCTCTACATAAGTTAAATAATTAATGCCATTGGGATCAAAATTGGCCCAGTCCTAGGGGTGGCCAGTTTTCAATAGAAACATCTATGTAGTGAAAACTAAAAAAATTCTCCTAAAACTGGAAGGTTCGCAGCTTTCATATTTGGCACATAGCATCATGTTCAGGTTCTCTACAAAAGTTATATAAATCATGCCCCTGGGGTCAAAATTGGCCCTGCCCCATGGGTAGCCAGTTTTCTAAAAAAAACCATATAGAGACAACTTTGAAAACCTTCTTGTCTGATTGTCTGTTGAGGGATATCATGGTCCTATTGTTATCAGTATTTATGGGGGACTTTTTGTAACAAGTAACACTGGTTTTCAGGTTATTTTGTATTTCATTCTGTGTAGTTGTTAGCTCACCTGAGCACAAAGTGCTCAGGGTGAGCTTTTGTGATCGCCTGATGTCTGTCATCCATTGGCGTGAGTCATCCGTTGTGCGTTGTCAACAATTAAAACCTTTTAAAAATCTTTTCTGAATCTACAGTGTTCTCATCTTTGGCACATGGCAATATCTGTAGGCCCTCTACAAAAGTTATATAAATTATGGCACTGGGGTCAAAATTGGCCCTGTCCCAAGGATGCCTTGTTTTCTATAGAAACATAGTGAAAACTTTTAAAATCTTCTCCTGAAACTGGAAGGTTCTTAGCTTTCATATTTGGCACATAGCATCATGTTCACGTGCTCTACAAAAGTTACATAAATTATGCCCTTAGGGTCAAAATTGTCCCTGCCCCAGGGATGGCCAGGTTTCAATAGAAACATATAGTGATACCTTTATAAATCTTCTCCTGAAACTGGAAGGTTCTTGGTTTTATATTTGGCAGATAGCATCATGTTTAGGTCCTGTACAAAAGTTATATAAATTAAGCTCTTGGGGTCAAAATTTGGCTACATCCCATGGGTGAACAGTTATCTGTAGCAGCCTGCTGTGTTGAACAATCCGATCCTTTGCTGGTCACTGATGATTAGGTCAAACAGTATACTGCAGACAGGTGTACTTACCTTGTAGTAGCTTGGGAGTGCTGTGGCTTACACTTAGGTGTGGTAGAGTTAGTTATTTCTTAACCCTTTAGTCCATGAATATTCATGTGACAGATAATGACATCATGAATATTAATTAACATAATTTCTGTAGTCGGCAAAAACTTTGTCCTGGTAAATAGTAGAATCGGATCTATTTTATCCCCCCCCCCCCATATCAGTGCCTTGTTTTGTAAAGAAACATTTTGTGAAAACTTTGAAAATCTTCTCTGAAACTGGTAGGGTCTCAGCTTTCATATTTGGCACATAGCATCATCTTGAAGTCTTCTACAAACGTTTAATGAATTGTGTCCCCTGGGATCAAATGAGGCCCCGCCGAAGGGGTGGCCAGTTTTCTATAGAAACGGTGAAAACTTTGAAAATCTTCTCCTGATTGTCTGGTGAGTGATATCAGGGCCATCATGACCCTCTTGTTGTTGAACTCACTTGCATATATGGAGTTGGTAGTTAGTGTATGTGCATGTGTTCTCCAATGTTTGTATATATTGCTGCATTGCAGTCCTTTACATTGTTTTTGTAAGGCTATGACTTTGTCTTGCCTGGACAGAATTCATTGTAATTTGGCTCACATCTTAATCATGAGTAGAGGCTTAGTGAGTACTAGAAACCATAAATCTAACTGGCTTTTAGCTGATCTGGCACAATGTGCAAAATGTGAGCAATTGGAATTATCCTGGTTCGATCTTTAACCCTTTCCTCCATAAATACGCCTAATAGTCACTTTAACAAACCATTGTGATAAATAGAGCATTTGCTCCATAGGAGCAAATGCTCTATTTATCACAATGGTTTCAAATCTACACACTTCTGAAAGTTTCCTTTTCTCTAATTAATGCTCCTTTTCAGTATATTTATTCAAAGAGGTAGGATCTAAAAATAGCCTTTGAGGTAATGGGTTAAACAGCATCTCCTCTTAAACAACAGATTGATCGTCACCAAATGTCTCGGGAATGATCTATAGACGTTTGTAAACAAATTGTGTAAACAACATCATAACCACAAAATTTCACAGGAATGATCTTTAAGTTTTCTTTCCGGTCACTAAAGTAAGTATGTCAAATGAACTTAAAATAGAATTTGTCCGCAGGGTTTCTCCAAAACCTTTATATTCATTAAATTTTATAGGATTGATTAGCATCATGCCTAGTTGTGCATATCTAATTCCTGTTCCGGTTTGATGATTTTCTGCAGAGTTATGGGACTTTGAAATGTTTACATGGAAAATTTTGTCTCCGGGGTTTCCCAAAAAATCTTTTATCGGATTTTCATGAAACTTCATAGGATTGATCAACGCCATGCCTAGTTGTGCATAGTTTATTCATTTTCTGGTTCGATGATCTTTTGCAGAGTTATGGGACTTTTGAAAATTTTGTCTATATGCTGGGGGAGACTTCAGTTTTTGTATCAAAAACAATTCTAGTTTATATTTGTCACTGAGGCTGTATAATGTCTTTGTCTGCCATTTTCTAGAAAGGTGCAGGTGCATTCTTTTGGACATAATACTGACTATATTTTATGGATGGAATATTCTAAATGTTTACAGTTTCAACATATAATTTTCTAAAATGTGTACTTAACCCTTTCCCTCATATAAATGTGTTTTAACGCATTTGCAAACAGAGTAGACCCAGATCAGACGGCTCCTATAGGAGCCGTCTGATCAGGGTCTGCTCTGTTTGCTAATGGAATTTGATAGATATGTTTCTATACTTTCTAAAATGGCTACAATGTTCCACCTTCCATAATTCATTATAACTATTTTTGCCATAAATGTTTAATAGGTATTGAAATTTGTAATAAACACAGAACAGGGGAAGGGTTAAGTGGCTGCAATAGTAAAACGTTTGTTTTTGGGAAAGATCAAAAGCATTAATTCTGAAAGTAGGAGCTCCGCTGAAGGCAAAAGAAGCAATGTGAAAAGAGAAAATTACAGCAGTTATTAAAAGTGCAACACTACTCACTACAGTCGATGATCATCTAAGTTTTCCAAATTATTATATTAATTATTAGATAGAAATAGGATATCATATTGAATGGAAGAATTGGGTTATGTGAATGTTGTAGGAAAAACTGCTCAGGAATTGCCATTTAGGATGTTGAGCCATCTGATCTGGGTCTACATTGTTTTCAAACGCCAGCTAAGTGTAAACCCCATTCAAAGGGTTAATATGTTTCATTATGTATCAATTCTCTATATGTTGTAAAGGTTTTATTCCCCCATTCATAATGAAAGGGGATGGGACATTTAGATTTTATTGGCAGAGTTCAATTCTTGCTGAAATTTTGTATATTTCATAAATATTACAGGATTATTCATCAACATTGAATGTTTTGATATAGTTTATACAGTGTTTGTAGAGATATTGCCCCTGCATTTAGGACAGATAGAGGGGGACATTTCTGTCCTGTGGACAGGCGCTTTCAGCATAACTTTAGACCTGCATTAACCCATTCCCTCATATTGACGACTTTTGACGACTCTGTAAAATTCACTTTGTGAAACCATCGTGATAAATAGAGCATTTGCTCCTATAGGAGCAAATGCTCTATTTATCACAATGGTTTCAAACTACAAAATTCTAAAATTTTCCTTTTCTCCAGTTAATGCTCCTTTTCGGTAGAATTATTCAAAGAAGTTGTATCTAAAAATAGCCTATGAGGTAATGGGTTAAGCTGTGAACTGGCGATATTGGTCAAATTATAAATCGGATGACTCGAACCTCGAGATATCGAGGTTTAACTGTATAGGCAGCCTCTAGGAATAGGTGTGGAGTTTTGTGCCAATGATCTATACAATATACGAATGTAACACATTTTACCATGTAAAAATATGTTAATAACTGTCTGTCCGTCTGTCCTTCCCTCCGTCCCAAATTTTGTGTCGCTTCTATAACTTTTTCATCTGTGATTGGATTTTAAAATAACCTGGCACAAATGTTCACCACACAAAGACGATATGTCGCGTTCAACTCCCTGGTCCATGGGTCAAAGGTCAAGGTCATCCTTCAGGGTCAAAGGTCTGAGGGCATAGTGTTTCACAAACACATCTTGTTTAAACTTGGAGGATACTTATGCACATGTATTAACTACGTATATGTATAGCTTTAAGACGTTTCACATCTGATTAAAGAACTTCAGTTGTTTTCTCCACTGAATTGTAATTACATTCATTTCTTTAATTCATGTAATTCACTGTTCTTCAGTATCCATTTCAATTTTACCTCATTATCCGTTCAGTGTTGGGCAGATATGCAGATGCTATTCTTATATACATGTATACATTAGACTGCATTTTTTCATCTACCAGGTTGTTTAATCAAACATGAGTACAATTGAGATCTTTGTTGAAACAATGATCAGGTTTGTTAGAATCATGAAAGTTTTATATCTGCTTTATATTGTGTTCATGTATATATGCTGTAAAATAAAATTAAGAATGTGTACTATTCAATAAAATTGACAGGAAAAATTATTTGCCTTGTATTCATGAATAAGATGTAAGAGGAAAATATAACCTCTACAAGTAACCTATTTAAAAGTGATCATTCTAGTCTCCTACTGGCAATGCCGAAGGAGACAATAGGTTTGCAGTCCGTCTGTCTATCTGTCTGTGTGTGTCTGTCTGTCTGTCTGCCAGTCAGTCAGTCAGCCACACTTCGGTTTTCTGAACTTTTTTTAGCAAACCTTTACTGATAGTGAAGCGATATTTTGTAGCTTTATTATAATGAGTTACAGATCAAGTTTGGATTTTGAACGCTACGTTGATTTTTCAATGAATTACAGCAGTTGGACTTAGAATTTTTCCAGAAAGTTTAGGTTTTCCAGATTTCTTTTCTAGACTCTAGCAGATATTGAAGTGATATTTGGTATGTAGCTTTGTTAGTCCCCTACCGGTTGCCGTTTGGAGGACTTTACGCATGCTCAATTCCGTCTGTCCGTCCGTCTGTCTGTTTGTCTGGCTGTCTTGTATGTCACGCTTCGTGTCCGGGCCATACATGTATCTCCATCAAGGGTTGGCTAAATTCATTATAACTTCACACATTGAACAAGCATGATTGGATGAAGTGCCATGCACAAGGGCCATAACTCTAGCATAAATACTTTTGGGGTTATTCCCCTTTATAGCTCACCTGGCACGAAGTTCCAGGGTGAGCTATTGTGATCATCCTGTGTCCATCATCAACATTTTTATGCCCCAGCTGACGATAGTCAGGGGGCATTATGTTTTGCACACGTCCGTCAGTCTGTCCATCTGTCCATGTGTCACGCTTTTACGTGCAGTGGGTTGTCAACAGTTTTATCAAGTGTTATATATCACTAATTTCTACACTTATTACAAGTTATACACATGAAACTTCGAATACACATTCATCACCATCTATGCTATCATTTGGCACCCCACCCATGCTGCCCGCAATCCCAATGTCAAGGTCTAATGACCTTGAAATGTTACGTGCAGTTGGTTGTCACATTTGCGTGCAGTTTTTAGCTCACCTGAGCTAAAGACTCAAGGTGAGTTATAGTGACTGCCCGTCGTCTGTCGCCCGTCTGTCCGTTTCAATTTTATTAGGCTCGGGATGAGCTATTGTGATCACGATGTGTCCGGCATCCGTCCACATTTTCAAACATCTCCTCTGAAACCGCTGACCGGATTTTAACCAAACTTTGTCAGAAGCATCAGTGGCGAGGGGGGGTACGAAATATTGTTCAAATTATGACCCCGTACCAAAAATGGCCCCGCCCGGGGGCTTATCAGTTTTTCATAGAAAAATCCTTTAAAAATTTTCTGCTCTGAAACTGTAAGGCCTAGACATTTGGTATGTAGCATGATCTAATGGTCCTCTACAAAGATTGTTCAAATTATGATCCCAGGCCAAAAATGGCCCCGCCCCGGAGCTTATCAGTTTTTCATAGGAAAATCTTTAAAAATCTTCTTCTCTGAAACTGTAAGGCCTAGACCTTTGATATTTGGTATGTAGCATGATCTAATGGTCCTCTACAAAGATTGTTCATATTATGACCCCTGGACCAAAAATGGCCCCACCCAGGGGGCTTTTCATAGAAAAATCCTTTAAAAATCTTCTCTGAAACTGTAAGTCCTAGACCTTTGATATTTGGTATGTAGCATCATCTAATGGTCCTCTACAAAGATTGTTAAAATTATGACCCTCGACCAAAATGGCCCTGCCCCTGGCTTATCAGTTTTTCATGGGAAAATCTTTAAAAATCTTCTCTGAAGGCCTAGACCTTTGATATTTGGTATGTAACATGATGTAATGGTCCTCTACAAAGATTGTTCAAATTATCACCCCTGGACCAAAAGTGGCCCGCCCAAGGGCTTATCAGTTTTTCTTAGGAAAATCTTTAAAACTCTTCTTCTGAAACTGTAAGGCCTAGAGCTTTGATATTTGCTATGTAGCAACATCTAATGGTCCTCTACAGAGATTGTTCAATTATGACCCAAAGACCAAAAATAGCCCCGCCCATGGGCTTATCCGTTTTTCATAAGAAAATGTTTAGAAATCTTCTCTGAAACTGTAAGGCCTAGACTTTTGATATTTGGTATCTAGCACCATCTAATGGGCCTCTACAAAGATTGTTTAAATCATAACCCCTGGGTCGAAAATGGCCCTGCCACAGGGCTTATCAGTTTTTCATAGAAAAATCTTCTCTGAAAATGTAAAGCCTTTGATATTTTGTATGTATCATGATCTAATGGTCCTCTACAAAGATTGCTCAAATCATGACCCCTTGGTCGAAAATGGCCCCGCTTCTAGGCTCTTAAAACATCTATTAAACTAAACTGCCCAGACATTTAATATTTGGTAGATATCATTATTTATTAGTCCTCTACCAAGATTGTTCAAATTATGATCCCCAGACCAAAATGGCCCGACCCTGGGGTTTATCAGTTTTTCATAGTCCTTTAAAACTCCTGCTGCTTTGCCTTGTGGTTCTCTACCAAGGTTGTTGAAATGACTTCTGGGTCAAAAAATGGCCCCACCCGGGGGATTATCTCAGATGAGCACTTCAGGGCCTCATGGCCCTCTTGTTTCAAATGACTTCTCCTAAACCACCGGGAGGATGTCAACTAAATTTCACATAAATATGCCTTAGGCGGACCTCTACCAAGTTTGTTAAAAATCATGAACTCCGGGCCAAAAATGGCCCCGCTCCACTACTTTAAAGTTTGTTTTTTTTAATCTTTAAAAATCTTCTCTGAAACCACAATTCCTAGAGCTTTGATATTTGGTACAATGTATATATCATCTAATGGTCCTTTACCAAGTTTGTTCAAATGATGACACCGAGCCAAAAATGGGCCAGCCCTGGGGTTTGTAAGTTTTACATAGACTTATATAGGAAAACCTTTAAAAATCTTCTTCTCTGAAATCACATACTCTAGAGCTAAAATATTTGGTATGAAGCATCACCTAATAGACTTCTACCTTGTTTGTTCAAATTAAGTTCCCTGGGCAAAAATGGCCTCACACTGGGGCTTTAGACTTCTGAACACCAGAGACTACAGTTAACAGGTTTTCCCTTATTCAGAGCTGGCAATTTCCTCAGTTATTTCCCTTGTCTCATCAGCATAGCCATTAAGGAACAAGGGGAGATAACTGCATTCAAAACTGGTGTTTATAAAAAATTTGGACGAAATAAAAATAAAATCTTCAACCAAAGCATATTATATATCGTTGAAAAGGACTCATCGAGACGAGTTCAAAACTGGTGTCAAATCTGTAATAGGTGCGGAATTGATCGAGTTATCACATATCAAAGGTGTGAAAACCGTATTTAAATTGAGAGGCCCTATCTGAGAAACGGTGAGATAAAATGTCATGATTAGATAAAAAAATACAGAAAATTAGTTTATCTCTAATATATATTTCTTTATTTATTTCTGTCTCATCAATGTACATCGAGTATACAATACATACATTTATGATAAAAAGTACATTGCCACTCTATATAGAGTTATAGGAGACTGTTTGCTATCACATGAAAATTATTATTGCCCCACAGCCTCATGAGCACTCACAAAGAAGACCCCAAAACTCTTTGAACACATGTGTCCCTGTTGGTAGGCATACGTGCGACATGGATTCACAGAAGCAGTGACGTAAAAAGTTACGAACATTGCAAGGCACCTTTAACCATCAATCTCTTTCCAATCAGTGAAAACCCATCCCTAAAGTTTCATTCTACCATTAGCATTCTGCACAGGATAAGAAGGCAAAAAAGAATAAGGGGGTAACTCCTACTGTACCGGTGCAAGAGTCATGAACTTTGCGTTATCCACTTCTACTTGTCATACCCCTTACATAAATCCAGAGGCTACACTATAATATAAGTAACCTACAGGAGAGAGAAAGTGGAAAGGGGAACAACTCTTACAGGAGCAGTGAAATTAGAGCATCCCCATAAAACGAAAATCCATCCTAAAAGCTCCAGTGTAAACAGGAGATACAGATGAGAGTAAAAATGCACCAGACCAAAAGACGGTCAGACATACAATCAGCGGTACTGTGACCCCCATGTTGCATCCTTGCCTACAACAGGTGACAATCTCAATCCGATAAAAATTAAGAGATTTCAGCACAAAAAAGTGCCGACCTTCATCAGTCAACTCAAACATAATTTGTCTGATCAAGGCAGACACTGTTTGCAGAAATGGAGACAGGAAGTGCACATGAAGCAGCGGGCAAAAATACATATCTTCCATTATACACATGTACATTTAAAACTAAAATTAAAAACTCCCTTGCTAATTAAATGTCACTAGCTATCACTAAGCTGTTTCATAGCTGATGATTGGAGTGACATATCTACATTGTGTCAGATCATGATTACCACCAGGCAGATTAGCAGAAGAGTTTTAAGGATGTACAGTGAAACCTCATCCCAGCGACTATCAAAATGATAGTACAAAAGACGGGCGATACCTCAGAGCAATGCGAAAGCCAATCAGAAAGCTCCTTAAGGAGCCCTCTGTCTTACTCTCATCCCGCTCCAACCCTGCCCGAAACACATAAAGGTCAATCTAATTTGGCCGCCGCTATAGGCAGGTTTCACTGTATCTCTAAAAGATAACATATATAACATGACCATTTTACACATTATTGATACAAGTTATACATACATTAAAAGTACTAACTGGTTAAGAAAAAATTGTTCCTAATCTATACATCCATCAGCACCTTTCCACTGAAGCGCACCTCAAATTCCTTTATCCTCATCTCTCCACCAAACCCCACGACAATGGTGACCTCTCAGTAGAGTCGTCCAGGTGCAGACCCTTATAAGAGGGCCCTCTGATCTTGGTCTGAACCTAGACGGCCCCACTAATCAGTCAACCATAGGGTCTGGGAGAAAGATAAAGTCTCAAGGACCAGAAGTACATGGATAAACGTATATTCTCAGGGGTTCTGCCCCTAATTTCAAAGTGCCTCATCTATACAAATGATCAGACCTAATTTTAAGAATAGAGAAGCAGGTTCTGGCTGACAATTTCACTAATTCATCATTGGAGAGGATAAACATAAATTTATCTTCATCGTTTAAGTCGAGGAAGCTTTCATCTATTTCAACCGCCTTTTCAAACAGAGCATTTCTTACTGATTGGTATGCAGGACAGTATAGTAGAACATGAATTTCTGTTTCAACTGAATTATTACATATAGGACAGATCCTTTGTTCTAGTCTTATGGGTGCTACCCCACATCTAAATTTTGCCAGAGCAGATCTATGCTTAAAAGGCATATTGTTGAGGATATATACTTCTGTGCCATAGTTCTGTTTAAGTAGCCTGTAAGATCTTAATTTATTCCTTCCATTATCACTCTTACTAGTCTCTTGATTTATACTCCTTCTCCAGTCCTGGATATAACTAATCATAGATTGTTCCTCAATATATTCACAATAATTCTTGGATAAGTGAGAGTTACAATTAAAAGACAAAATTGACAAGTTCAGATTGGATAAATGCTGAGTATAGTAATACTGCCAATTTCTACATTTATTACCTTGTTTTGTAAGGCAATACTTAAACACTTTATAGTTTAATCTACTTTTATCCATAGCCTCAAACCTATACCATTGCCTAGATACAACCTTCCACTGTTTCACATGCGGTGGTTCCCAGCCTACCTCTCCATATAGAGCAGCGTTTGGGGTATATTTACCAGTACCAAGGTAGAACCTCATGGCCCTATTTTGAATAGCATTTATACATGAGTATGACTTATTGCCCCATACAGATGCAGAGTATGCAATGACAGGCCATACCATAGTTTCATATAGCTTCTTGAAAACATTATAAGGCATGCCGCCTATGCTTTTGGACTTTGCAATTAGGAGACCAAGGGCTCTACCAGCACTTTGTGCTACATACTTGGCAGTTCTATCAAAGTCCAGGAATTCATCAAGCAGAAGACCAAGGTAAGTATAATGGCCAACTGTATCCAGATTATGAATACCACATGTGAAACGATGGGAGGTTTTAGACATGGATTGCGAGCGAAAATGGATCACCTTACTTTTATGCGGGTTAACAGTCATAGAATTGACAGAGCACCATTCTGCCATGATATCCAGCATATATTGAAGATCTTCAGCATTTTGAGCACAAAGAACAATATCATCTGCATAGAGAAGTATACTGATTTTATCGTCATCTATCATTACACCTTTATCAGAGGCTCTGATCTTTACAACAAGGTCATTTATGAAAAGATTAAATAAAAGCGGTGACAAGGAACAACCTTGACGAAGTCCGCAGCTATTTTCAAACCAGTCTGTATAGTGACCATTTACTCTTACGCATGACGATAAATTAGTGTACAGAGACTGTAAAGCATTAAACATGCTGCCTTGTATGCCTTTCTGAAACAATTTCTTCCAAAGCAAACTTCTGTTTATAAGATCATATGCTTTACGAAAGTCAATAAAGGCACAGAAGGTAGACTGCTTAAGCTTTTTTCTTGTATCTATAACATTTGTCAAGGTAGAAATATGATCAACAGTATTTCTATTTTTCCTGAAGCCATTTTGTTCATCAGATATAATATTATTTGTCTCTGCCCATGAAGACAATCTGTTATTCAAAACTAGACAAAAGATCTTGTACATAGCGCATGATAAAGCTATGCCTCTATACGAAAGCGGGTCCCTCGGGTCAGCTGCATTAGACTTAGGAATTGGAGCAATTATAATTTTGCCCCATTCCGAAGGAAAGACACCTTGACCAAAACAAATATTGAAGAAAATATGTAAAAATGAAACTGAACAGTCATTTCGAAAAATATCAATAGGGATTCTATCATATCCGCAGGCTTTACCTAGTTTCGATTGCCAGATTGCCCTCTTAACTTCTTCCACTGAAATTGGAGTGTTCAACTCATTCAAGTCTCCACCCGTATTAGAAGATGTATTATTCATAATCAGTGCATCAGTATCTGTCAATTGGTATTGACTATTATACAGGGAACTAAAATCACGCTTCCATTTATCTAAAACAATTTCAATATTACTAGATACATCCCCATTATCCAAAACAACCTCCATAGGAATGCCACTTAACCTTGATTGAGCAATCCCTATCTTGCCAATGGATTTCCAGAATTCTTCCTGGTTATTGATGCAAACAGATGCCAAATTTTCCTGAAATGTACTCCAGTGAACTCGTTTGCTTCTCTGTACCTCTCTATCAAAATTCTTACGTGCAGTGATGAATTCATTTTTGAGAACTCTTTTTTCAGACTCATTTCTGCATCTTAGCCAATTTCTTTCAGATATACAGAGAGTATTCCAAAGGCAATATAGTTTATCGCTCCACCATGGCTTACCAATACGCTTTTTCTTATTACCCAGGAACTTTCCTCAATTTTAATAGTCTTAAAACTAATGTTGTTATACATTTCATTTCTAAGGGTGTCACTTAAATCAGTGTAACATTTATCAACATCCTCTTGATATCTCAAACTTTGCTCTAGCTTAAAAACTGTTTCATGTACTTGGCATACAGTATCATTTGACTGCATAAAAGTAGGGGGTATGTTTCTGACGTCAAATTTATGGTAAGCGGCCTGTTCACTGCTATAATTGCCACCATCACTGGATTCAGAAGAAAAAGTGTGGTTATTACTGTTACCTGGTAGATTAATAACCCATGATAACACAGCGTGGTCTGGAATTGATGTAGGAGATAGACCTCTGTCCATAAAAACATTATTAATCAAATCTGTAGACCTTGTAACATTAAAATCATTAAAAATTTCCAAATTGTCATGTTGGACTATACAGAAATCTACTACTGCACAACCTTTATTTGAAACAGAAGTAAAATCATTCTTTGTGCAATTTCGACCATTTAAAACACACATGTTACTGTCTATTACAAACTCAATCAGTCTATCACCATACCTATTTGTTTTAAAATCTAACACTTCCCTTTCTGATATCTCATCAACTCCAACTATATAATCATGGTTATCACCAATACGACTGTTAAAATCCCCACATAATACTGTAATCCCTTCACCCTGGTACGTGTAAATGCTAGTTAACAGTGAATCATAAAATAGATTTACATCACCTTGTCTTGAGGAGTTCTTCGGTGGCAAGTAACATACACAAGTAAAAAACTTAAAATTTGATGTATTATCTTTAAAACAGAGCCATAGAATACCATCAAGGTTATTATCAATCATTGTAATATCAAAACTATTGAACAAATCTTCTTTAACAAGAAAACCAACCCCACCAGACCCTGTTCTAGCATTTACATGTACGAGTTTCCTATTGCTTCCAAACCATTTATAACCTGGAACAGAAATTTCATTATTAGCAATCAAATGTGTTTCTGCAATACCCAAAATGTCAGTCTAAATATACAGCACATTCTCTGCGTAGGTAATAATTATCACTGTCTGTGTTCGAGCTCCAGCCATTAACGTTCCAAAACCCTGTCCTAACCTATGCCCTACGACCTCGTCCTCCTCTGCCACTGTTCCAGCCCTGGTTACCTCTACTTTGCCTCCCGCGATTTGGTCTGTTATGACCTCGCCCTTGTCCACGGTAACCAGTGTTGTTTGACTGAGAATTGTCATTGCGGGAAAAGAGGGCATTACTCTGGGAGTTGCTGCCCAGATGATTAGCCCCGTCACGCGATCTATTTGGTGCATTGTTGCCCACACTCCGATCACTTTGATTACGAACATTTCGAGAAACACTAGACGAAAAACTGTCTCTATTACTAAAATGAGAACCGCTCGGCATATTATTGCTCTGCACACGGCTGTTTCCTCCTTGAGAACTCACTACGCGGTTGCCCCTTATTGCCAAAGGTTCTCCTCTGTTGACAGCGTTCACTAATGTGCGAAGATTTCTAGCTGCTAACCTCTCCTGCCTTGACTGATCTCCATGAATAAAAACATCCTTGTATTCTGTGTTCCGCAGTATAGATTTGGCCTTTAAAACCCTGTTACAAGCATCACTGTTGCCGAGAGTTGCTATCACTACCCCAGGTGAGAATGAGCCATTGTCAGTTTGAACTCTCCTGGACTTTACTACTTCTACATTATCCACTTTAAGTTGGTTGTCTATGAAGGACTGGACTTTTTCCTTAATGTCTTCGTTTACAGTTTGCGGTAATTTCCTTATGACTATGTTCAGTGAACGATCCTCGGTAGATCCCGTTGCTTGCACACTGTCTGCTATGGAATTTACTCTACCTGTTAGTGTATCTAGTTCTCCGTTTAAGTCAGCTCGGAGGCTGTCTATACGTTCATCAACCGTTTTATGCACACGTTTCATCTCTGTGTTTACCCGTTTATCAACAAGCTGTGCCAGCTTATCTGACAGCTTATCAGACAGCTTTTTCTCCAGTTCATACTCTAGTTTATCAATTCTTTCCGTCAGACTATCGTTAACAGTTTTTATATCCATTACAATACCGTCAAGTTTGTCCAGAACGATCTCAAAACCACTTACTGTCAGGTTTCCTGTTGATGACTGTTCCTTCACAGGGGTCTTCCCATATAATGTCCTACGTGCACTAACCAATAAACGATCTGTACATGCTTCTGGCTTATCTCTATCTGCAGACTCAGTAGTCTTGCTTTTCTTTATACTATAATCAAAGATGGTGGGGAAATATTTTTTTGAGAATTCGGCCAGTTTTGCCAGGTTAAACCCTTACCAAAAATTTGGACAAAATAACTTTTTTTCTTCAACTAAGGCATATCATATATCGTTGGTAAGGACTCATCGAGACGAGTTCAAAACTGGTGTCAAATCTGAAATAGGTGCTAAATTGATCGAGTTATCACCTATCAAAGGTGTTAAAACCGTATCTAAATTGAGAGGTTCTATCTGAGAAACGGATGAGATAAAATGTCACGATTAGATAAAAAAATCACATCAAAGTAATTTATCTCTAATATATGTCAAGATGGCAGGAAAATATTTTTTGAGAATTCGGCCAGTTTTGCCAGGTTAACCCCTTATCGAAATTTGGACGAAATAACCTTTTTCTTCAAACCAAGGCATGCAATATATTGTTAGAAAGGATTCATCGGGACGAGTTCAAAACTGGTGTCAAATCTGAAATTGGTGCGAAATTGACCGAGTTATCACATATCAAAGGTGTGAAAACCGTATATAAATTAAGAGACTCTATATGAGAAACGGATGAGATAAAATGTCACGATTAAATAAAACATTACATAAAAGTAATGTATTTCTAATATATGGAAAAGTAGTAAAGTCAAGCAGGCAAAGCCACATGCAAGACGCAACCACCACCAAAACACCGATAGACAGCATGACACACACACACACACACAACCACACACCCAAACGCACGCACACACACAAACACACGAAATGAACACAGAAAACACCAAAAGAGACACAAGAACCAGGGACAAACGTTCCACAACATGAACAAACCACAAGCACAAAGACGCAAGGCAAACAAAAGGAAGGGTGACAAAGAGAGTACCGCCTTGGCACGGTCAGCAGCAAAAACACCACTGGGGGTTTAAACCGGTTTACGGACGTCCTAACCTCGCACTTCTCTCAAAGTCACCCTAGCTTTACAAATATTGTAAATAAAGGTATCCCCGCTGGACTTACCCACAACATAGACGACGGTGAACACAGGACAACATGTAAAACATAGCATAATAACTGTGACAATCCGTCAAATATGTACTCAATGACTTTGCTGAAGTCAGAGCACCTGCAGGTAAGCCGTTAAGGGCACGACAGGGAAAAAATAATACATGAGTCTGGTAAGCTCCTCCTGTATCCAAGTTTAAGAGTATACCATCATAGAGTACTACCCTCGGCCTGTCATCGCGCAAGCAAAGAGGGAAGCGTAGCTACCGACTGTAAAAGGGTCGATAACCAAACATGCAGTGTGTTGCAATATAATAGGATCATAACCTTTCTTTTTAAATGTTTTAATGCGTTTTATAAACAAATGGATATGACCCCGAATTTTCCTGAGTTTGTAGATAACATCCCCATAAAATTCTGGTTGAGAAATGCCTTGTCGCAGTAACGTCCGTAGATTGCAATTATATTTACTAATGAGAGGTAAATTTCGATAATAAAATTTAGAAAAGGTTTTCCGAAGTTTGTGATATCTGTAACCTTGCTTAAGAAGTTTATCAGTTATAACTAAATTACGTCTGTTAAAATCTTCAAGCAAAGAACAGGCTCGGGCAAACCTAATAAGTTGAGAAATATAAACACCATAAGATGTAGAACGTGGCACATCCCCATCTAGAAAAGGATAATTAACAATTTTAAAATTAAAATCTTCTCTTTTATCGTATACTTTGGACGAAACTTTATCATTTGTAATTGAAAGATTCAAATCTAAAAATGAAGCATTAATGTCAGATTGATTAGCTTTGTTTAAAGACAGTTCGTTTCTCTAAATACCTTGAAGTTTTATTAAAAGCATTAACAATATCGGTCTGTGTATCAGGTTTTAAGCTAAGCATAAAATCCCTCTCGTAGCAATACAAAAACAAATCTGCAACAAGAGGGGCACAATTTGTACCCATGGGTATACCAACAACTTGACGATATATGGTATCTCCATAACGCACAAATATATTATCTAAAAGAAAGGTAAGAGATCTACAAACATCAAGGCAAGTCCACATTGTGTAATGTTCAACTTCTGAATTCGAAAAGAATGAACGTTGAACATTACAAGCAATGAACATTTTGTTTTCTCTGGCAAAGGTTTTTTGTATTAATTTAATAAGTCTATCCTTTATAAGATGGTGAGGTAGAGTAGTATAGAGTGTAGAGAAATCATAAGAGCTCAGTAAAGAAATGTTATACTGTTCATTTTCAAGTTTTGTTAAAACATCATTTGAATATTTTATGGACCAAAAAACATTAATACCAGAATTTTCATATATTTTATCACAGTAACGTTTAACATGTTCTTTGATCGTAGTAAGACAGGACGTCAAAAGTATAGATAATTTAGTAGTGGTACAACAGCTAGAGTTGGCAATAAAACGCGACTTATAAGGGTTTTTATGTAGTTTCGGAATCCAGTACAAAGTAGAAAGTTTATGTTGTTTTATGTTAGGACCAGACTTAAAATCATTGCAAATTTTTACATGTTCCGAGACTATATCTTTTTCAAGTGTTTGAACTGTTATATAGGTTTTTGAATCAGTTAGCTCCTTCTTTAAAACATCAAAATAATACAATCTTCAAATAATGATTACATTGTTTGATGCCTTGTCAGCAGGAACAAGAACATAATCTGAATGAAAATTAGAACTGTTTTTCTTCAAGTAGCGAAATGTAACTCTAGGTCGAGGTGGTAAAAGATGGTTATTTGATTTGTAAAAAGTTATTCGTGTATCAATGATATCGAAAATACATTTCTTCCAATCCGAAAGGGCATTAACATCAGCATGTCAAGATGGCGGGAAAATATTTTTTTTGAGAATTCGGCCAGTTTTGCCAGGTTAACCCCTTATCGAAAATTTGGACGAAATAACTTTTTCTTCAACCAAGGCATATTATATATCGTTAGAAAGGTCTCATCGAGGCGAGTTAAAAAATGACATAAAAGTAATCCCTTATATATGTCAAGATGGCAGGGAAATATTTATTTTTTTAGAATTCGGCCAATTTTGCCAGGTTAACCCCTTATCGAAATTTGGACGAAATAACTTTTGTTCTTCAAACCAAGGCATGTAATACATCGTTAGAAAGGATTCATCGGGACGAGTTCAAAACTGGTGTCAAATCTGAAATATGTGCGAAATTGATCGAGTTATCACATATCAAAGGTGCGAAAACAGTATCTAAATTGAGAGACTCTATCTGAGGAACGGATCAGATAAAATGTCACGATTAAATAAAAAAAATACATAAAAGTAATTTATCTCTAAAAAAAATTGGGTTGCGAGTGTTAAAAATCTATTGATCAATTACGGTTTTGGATTTGCTTTTTATAATGCAGATCAATTGAATATCAAGACATTTCCTTATGTTTTTAAACAAAGAGTCATTGATAATTTTATACAGCAGTGGCATGTTTCAGTTAATAATAGTCCTGTTTTAAACACTTACAGATTTTTGAAAAGTAGTATTGATTATGAAGGTTATTTGGATATTTTACCTTATTCACTAAGATGTAGTTTTTCTAGAATTAGGTTGTCTTCTCATTCTCTTAGAATACAAACTGGCAGATTTGCACAGAATATATTGATTCGTAATGAGCGAATCTGTTTATTCTGCAATTCTGGGGATATAGAAGATGAATTCCATTTCATATGCGTCTGTCCTCGTTTTGTTGACTTGAGAGTGAAATATCTAAATAAATACTTTATTCAAAGACCTTCAATGTTTAAATTTATTGAATTAATGAAATCAACAAATAAGCATGTTTTGTATAATTTAGTTATATATATAAGAGATGCTCTAAGATTAAGACATTCTTTCAATGAAATTTAACTGATGTATTCATCCTCGTATTGTCACGTGATGTTATATGTTTGTGAATATTTATATGTGACTAAGATGATGTACTATGTACAAATCTGAATAAAATTATGTTCTGTTCTGTTCTGTTCTAATATATGTCAAGATGGCGGGAAAATATTTTTTGGAGAATTCGGCCAGTTTTGCCAGGTTAACCCCTTATCGAAAATTTGGACGAAATAACTTTTTTCATCAACCAAGGCATATCATATATCATTGGAAAGGTCTCATCGAGACGAGTTCAAAACTTTTGTAAAATCTAAAATAGGTGCGAAATTGATCGAGTTATCATATATCAAAGGTGTGAAAACCGTATCTAAATTGAAAGGCTCTGTCTGAGAAACGGATGAGATAAAATGTCACGATTAGATAAAAAAATACATAAAAGTAATTTATCTCTAATATATGTCAAGATTGCGGGGAAATATTTTTTGGGGAATTCGGCCAGTTTTGCCAGGTTACCCGTTAAATTGAAAATTTGGGTGAAATAACTTTTTTCTTCAACCAAGGCATATCATATATCGTTGGAAAGGACTCATCTAGACAAGTTCAAAACTGGTGTCAAATCTGAAATAGGTGCGAAATTGATCGAGTTATCACCTATCAAAGGTGTTAAAACCGTATCTAAATTGAGAGGTTCTATCTGAGAAACGGATGAGATAAAATGTCACGATTAGATAAAAAAAAATCACATCAAAGTAATTTATCTCTAATATATGTCAAGATGGCAGGAAAATATTTTTTGAGAATTCGGCCAGTTTTGCCAGGTTAACCCCTTATCGAAATTTGGACGAAATAACTTTTTTCTTTTCAACCAAGGCATATCATATATCTTTGGAAAGGACTCATGGAGACGATTTTTCAAAGTTTATTCAGTTTGAAGCATAAGTCCTGCTCATGCAGGCAACATAGCAACATGATACAATTTCAAATAAATGTAGTCACGTGATGGCAAGTTAACACATAACTTTATAAGAAGAAAACCGGAATACGGCTTTTACATAAACTAATTACTAACAACTATGTGATCGAATAATTAAAAAGAGAAAAGGTTTGATTAACCATCAGAAATATCTTTTCAATTGCAAGACACATATGAAAGGTATAATCCAGGCTAAGTCATACAAAAGAAGTCCAAAGTATATATTCGTAAATATGACCCACTGACTGTATTACTAGCTTATTTCACAAACCCACCAATTCCCTCCAAAGAAACGAAAATTGGAGTAGAATGTGAGGTAAGTGCATTGTCTAAATATCCAGCGTACAACGTATTAACCCTTTCTCTCATACAAACGTCTTTTCCACATATTTCCAGAGTAAACCTAGATCAGACGGTCCCTGTAATAGTCGTATGAACTAGGTCTGCTACGTTTTCTTATAAAAGTTACGTCTGATTCTATAAGTTCTGTCTATGATAAAATTTCCCCTTAAAAATGAATATTCATGAAACTGACTAATTTGTGCATAAATGTTCATTTGGGAAAGGGTTAAGTCAGAGATTATGAAGACAAACATACATCTACAGACATACATTAAAACTGGTACATACATATAGTTTCAGTTACTGTCAATCTGTTAACCTTTATTCCGCTAACCGCGACTTCGGTCGCACTTGCAAGTAGCTTGGGTCCAGATGATACGTCGAATAACTCATCAGGTTCCAAGATGACTGATACCCGGTTCAAAACTGATGTCAAATCTGAAATAGGCGCGAAATTGATCGCGTTATCTCCTATCAAAGGTGTGAAAACCGTATCTAAATTGAAAGGCTCTATTTACGATTTGTTTTATCTATATCCGACGATAAATCCGACGATCAGAAATTGGATCTTGTATGAATGAAATAATTTCATTATTTGTAGAATTTTCTTTAATGAGTATTTTGACTGATTTCCAGTACAGTCTTGTTTCATGAAAGGTATATGGAAAAATTGTATGGGAAATTCACGTGAGGTATAATAATATCTATTAACAGTTTGCTGTTAAAATCTGTCCTGTATTGTGTCCTTTAATCACTTTTCAAGCGCTGTGGACTGTGCAATGTTTGCGAATGCGTGTAGTTTCAGATCGTGGGAGAAACGATAGCTCGAAACACCTTTCTTATTCGACCAATAAAATGTCCATTTCAACAGACACCAGTGAAGGTCGATTAAACCGGAAACTAACACGATAAACCCACTTTCGTATAGTAATAACCGTATATTCAGCAGACTTTTTGCCGTTTCCAGCGATTTAAATGTCTGTTTTGGTAGACTTACGTTGGACCTTTTATATCAGTATGTGCCCTTTTGGAAAATAAAATGTATTTATGGACTAGGTGCTATAAATAAACTATAGTTTGTTTTTCGATATAGAGCGTGCTAATACAATTAGTTACGTATTTCAATACATTTAACAGAGATTTCCTTTTTAGGAATCCATTAGCCACCAAACTATTAATATTCCCACCAGATTACCATAAAATGTTAGCTTGCTATTTTAAGGACGAAATAATGAATGTTGCATTAGATGCTTAAACTGTTTCGCTTCAAATTTGCGACAGTGTTTGCAAACAAATTTTATCGTAGTTGGTAAAAGAAGCAGACAGCTTCGCTGCTCAGCTGATTATAGGAGAGATGATATCTATTTTGACAAAGGAAACTGCTTATTGCTAAGGTTATGTGCATAGAGAACCATTTCCAATATCATTTGTCGATTACAATACCATGACGTCATGGTCTGAACAATACAAAGTGCTGCAACTCTTCACGTTTCATTTTCATTTTAGCAGTCCTGTTATCAAAACGTCGCACAATGAACACTTTGGTTATGGAATTTCTCGTAAGTGTTCTTTTGTGTACATGTGGGGATAGTCAGCGAATAATTCCAAGAAAGGTAAATATTTTTTATAAAGTATTTATTTTTATGTGCGGGGAGTGAGTACATATTTTTTTAAAGAAGCAAAATTACTGCACAAATCTTTAGTATAAACTGTATGCGTATATACATGTACATATTGAATTTTGAACTGCTGCTGTGGTCTGTCTGGCAGAATTTCATTGTTAAATTTTGATATGAATATGTCTATTCTCTTTAACCCTTTCTGCGCCAAATTTCTAATTGTTGTCTGTAATCCAAGTTTGTTAAATAATTCAGTAAAATAAGGAAATAAGATAAATAAATTCAAATAAAGCACATATATAGAAATAGAGATTGAGACAAATAGTGAAGTGCCTGATCAGACGCCGTCTGATCTGGGACTGCACTATTTGTCGTTGTGCATTTATGCAACTGCGGCGATGAAAGGGTTAAGCGAAATAATGCGCACCTGCAGCGATGAACTATCACCAAGTGAATGTATCACGATAGCTAATGAATCGTTGTTTTTACCTCACCTAAGCTGAAAGCCGTCCGTTGTCTGTCCGTCTGTATTTATCTGTCCGTTCACTTTTTTCAAATTTCTTCTCTTCCTAAACAACTGGGAGGATTTCAACTAAATTTCATAGAAATGTACCTTGGGTGATCCTGTATCAATTCTGAAGGGAGGTGATACACCGAGAGCAAAAATTGCAACACAAAAAGAGAAAATTGCAGACTCGGTTTTATTGAGTCTGTTCATGAACAGTAATTGAAAGTGCAACACTGCTCAAGCCCCTAGCACCGGCGTAAGCAGTATTCAATTTTCAGAACAAGAAGTACTGAAATTCATGATCTTGAAGGATCAGAAGGTATAACAACACTGAGAATGAAGTACGGGGCGACGTTTTACGACCACCACACAATCACTTAACACCTGTTGTTGTGAAGATTATAAATTCTGAAGGGAGGTGATCCCCCGAGAGCAAAAATTGCAAGGTCACTAGGTCAAATAGTAGAAAAACCTTGTGAACAGTCTAGAGGTCATATTATTTGTCCAGTCTTCATGAAACTTAATCAGAACGGTGTCTTGATATGATCTTGAAAGAATTTTAAAGTGGGTCATGTGGGATAAAAAATTAGGTCACTAGGTCAAATGGTAGGAAAACCGTGAGAAAAGGCTATAGATAATACTTTTAGCCCAGTCTTCATGAACCGTAGTCAGAATGATTGTCCTGATAAAAGCTTGGAAGAGTTTGAAAGTGGGTTAAATGGGGCCGTTACGTAGGTCACTAGGTCATATCTTAGAAAAGTCTTGTTTACACCCCCAGTGGCCACATTTTTAGCCCAATCTTCATCAAACTTGCTCAGAATGTTTGTTTTGGTGAAATCAAGTTTGAGTTTGATCATGGTCGGGGCGGGATCAAAAAGTAGGTCATTAGGTCAAATCTTAGAAAAATCACTCCAGATGTCACATTTTAGCCCAATCTTCATTGGCCAGAATGGTTGTCTTGATAAAATCAATATTCTAAATCTTTGAAAAACTTGATCTCCAGAACCACTGCTTATTATCCACTATCAACATTGTTCCCTTAGGTCAATATTGCCCCATCCTGGGACTACCCAGCTATAATCTTAAATCTATGGTAATCAGGGGAGCGATTGAGGTCCACATTGGCCCTCTTGTTCTTAAAAATGACATCTCCTAAACTACTTGCTAGATATTTACCAAACCTGGCAGGAATGTTCATTGGGTCAACCTCATCCAAAGCTGTTCAAAGAATTTGAGTCCATGCAGAACTCTGTCCAAAACGAAATAAAAACTTAAAAAAATGTTCTTGTCAAATACTGTAAGGCATAGGACTACCAAATGGTACATTTATGTAAAATCAGCTAGTTGACCTCTACATAGATTGTTCAGACTGACTCCTTGGGTCAAAATTGGCCCAACACCGGGGTCACAAGTTTTACATTGGATTATATAGTAAAAACTTCAAAAATCGTCTTGTCCGAAACCGAAAGGTTTAGAGCTGTGATATTTGGTTTGAAGCATCATCTGGTGGACCTTCACAAAGAATGTTCAAAGTTTGCTCCTGGAGTCAAACCTATCCCCACCTTAGGGCTCATAAGCTTTACATTAAATTATATAGTAAAACTTTAAACATCTTCTTGTCCGAAATCGAAAATTATACTCCTGGGATCAAACACGACCACGCCCTTAGGGGTCACATGTTTTACATATGATTATATAGTAATGTTCGAAACCGAAAAGTTTAGAGCTATGTTATTTGGTAAATAGCATCATCTGGTAGACCTTTACCAAGATTGTTCAAATTAAGCCCCTAGGGTCAAAATTGGCTATGCCTTGGGGTCACAAATTTTATTGAAAAACGAGCTTATTGTCAAATTCCGTAACACCTAGAGCTACCAAATTTGGTTATGTAGCATTATCTGGTTAACTCTACAAAGATTGTTCAAATTTTGCCCCTGTGGTCAAACTGGTTCCGCCCCGGTGGTCACAAGTTTTACGTAGAATTATATATTAAAATTTTAAAAAGAAACCCAAAGGCTTAGATCTGTGATATTTGGCTTGTAGTACTCTCTAGTAGACATCCTCAAAGATTATCAAAAGTTTGTCCCAGGGTAAACGTGACCATACCCTGCCCTTTAGGTTGTCAGGTTACAGGTATAGAGTTATATAGTGAAATCTTCAAACATCTTCTCTGAAACTAATACATGTATGTTCAGAGCTCTGATATAGAAAACATAGCAACAAGGTTAGCCATCATGACCACCTTGTTTGAAAATTAACGGATTACGGTTGTAAAACGATATATTTTAGTAGCGGTCCGTACACTATAAATGTTACTATTACAATCACAGGGGGCCATTTCGTGGGTCTAGATGGTCTAAAAAGTAAAAAAAACCAATTGGGTCGAGTTAGTGTTATTTTATATACAATATATAAAATAACACTATATCGACTCAATCAATTATTTTGACTTTTTAGACCATCTAGACCCAGGAATTGCCCCCTGTGATTACAATGGTTCCATACAAAAATTCGGAAAGCCTTCGAAAGCAAAAGTAGCAATGCGAAAAGAGAAACTTATAGACTTGGTTTTATTGAGTCATTTGAAAGAAAAGAAACACATAATTATATTCCTATAAATCTGCCTACAATCGAACTTAAGAGAGATTTTTTATCAATGCACGTTATGTATGTAAATGAGCAGAACATGTGTACAAAATAATCGTGTTATTGTGTTAGCATGGTAAACATGGACAAATCCAGACATACAGCATAATCTAACTTAAACTTACACATTTTGCTGAAAATAATAAGAACTCGTGAATGATTGTAAACATAGGTGAGATAACAAATTTTTAATTTAACCAGGGACAGATGGATGATGGGGAAGCTTAAAACTCAAATAAGTTTTTTGTGATCTGATCTTAGTTGAGATGTACTTAGCATTGAGTAATGTTTAATGTGCACTGAAACGATATATTGATTCTTTATTTCTATGTCATGGGTGTTCATGCAATAGACAAAATGTTTAATAAAATGCAATAAACTCAGCATGATTGGTTATTGTCTTTTCAGTTTCAAGTACTAACTCTGGACGATACCCAGATCGCATGCTCACCCAACATGGCATGTCGTCTGGTTGTGTGCTTATGGGCGCCTATACCAACTATATCAGAGGAACGATGTACCATATTTGACAATACGTGAGTATTCTGTAATAGCTCTCGACAATCGGAGTTATGTAGCCCGGTGAACATGCGTGTGTGTGTATGTGTGCCTGTGTGTGTCTGTTTCTCCCATCAACAAAATGATTTATCTTATTTTGATAACACTCACATTCATTTTTCAAGAACATAAATTAAAACGTGAAAACTCACGATACGTGGGATGTGAGAAATGAAATTAACCTCTGGGCAGCGATACCTGGATAAGTAATGTATTAACCCATTCACCGCCGATGTCGCATAAATGCACCACAACAAATAGTACAGTCCAAGATCAGACGCCGCCTTGAAAAGGCGGCGTCTGATCCGGGACTTCACTTTTTGTCTCATTCTCTTTTTATATATCTGTGCTTTAATCCTTTGAAATTTGCATTTATTTATCTCATTTCCTTAGTGTATCGAATAATTTAACAAACATTGGACTGCATACGACAATTAGAAATTTGGCGCCGAAAGGGTTAATGGTGAAACAGAAAAATAAAATACGGTAATTGTTAGAATGTGCAATACACATTTTCTGTGGTAACGACACATTGCATTGAACGGGTAATGGGTAACCCTAGGTTACCATTATGACTTGAATTAAGCATTAATGAAATAGATCAGCTTCTCTTCAATTTTAGGAGGCATGGCATACCAGTTGGCAATGCTATATAGAAATGATTGTATTAAATTTTTGAACGGCTTTTCATTTTAGTTTATGTCTTTTGCAAAACAATCTTATATATCGCTTTACCGTGACCGTGGTCTCCTATATATGGAGAATTGGTATGCCAATAGTGCTGCTGCTTTATACAGTGAACTCTCGTTACAACAGACATATTTGGTTCCAGGCATTGTGCTGGTATAGCGAGGTTGTCGTTATAACGAGTTTAAATATGAAAATAACCATTAGGCCAATTTTAAACTAGTACCAACAAGTGATCGCTTAATGCAGAATACAAGAAGTGCAAAAAGCTCCCACGTCTGCTCGTTGTAAGGCTAATTTCGAAATAAGCTGTAGCTGTATGTAATACATGTATACACAGTACACATCGAATAGTCTCAGTGATATCCAGACTCCTCTATTTTGACTCGTCTGCTTTCAGTGAAAGTGTCCGGTCTATATTATCAGTGGCTAAATGTCAGACCATTTTCGCGATTGACATGTTAATTCTGATTCTTTTAATACGCTTTTCCTGTACATGTATAATGACTGGAAAAAGAAAACAAATGTCCATCTTAAAATGCAGTCGTAAAAGAAAAGCAAAGGAAATGTGTAAACCAGGCAACTTTAATTGACGAACCAATATCTGTGTAGCTCGCTCTGCTAATTGCAACAATGTAGACCTAGTCCGTTCACCGTGTCACGCATGCGGTGTCTACACAGTATACACACTGATCAGGTTTCACTTCTCTGCCAGAAGGGATGATTTGGGTCTAAGCCGTGCATAGTGCGCCAATATTTACCCTTTCACTACAATATTCGGCCTGCATAATAATTCTTTGAAGTCACCTACAACCAGGGTCCATGCTTATAAAGCTTTTTAGTTGAGTCTGAGTTCGTTCTCAATCTTTTGATTGGTCAGATTTGAGTTCTCAAGCTTTTTATTGGTCAGATTTGAGCCAAAGGCTCAACTCTGACCAATCAAAAACTTGAGAACGAACTCAGACTCAACTATAAGCATGGTCCCAGGTTCATTATGTACTCGGTGTCTCATCTTAATGTAGAATGTTTGCAAAGGTCATCACATATTCGCTGCTGACGTTGATAAATAATGTCACCTGTATGTTTGTATTACAGATGTCGGTGCCCTGAAGGTCAGATATGTGGTATTTCAGACCATGTTACGCCAAGGAATAAAATTGTCACGTTCGAGTACAAGTGTCGAGACCCAGCTGACATTCTTTTAGGTGTGCATTGAAAAAGAACGATTCATGACAGTAGGGCGAATTGTACAAGTTTGATATGTCGAGGATTCTGTTTGAACAAGCATGTTTGTTTTAAAAGAAGCCTGTCTGGATCTGTAAAGGACAGCGTCTTAACAAACAAATCATTAAACATTTACACCTGAATTACGGACTTTGTTTTCTCCAATTGCTCTACTTTATTTGTCTTGAGATTAGCAATGCAATCACATTCTTGTGAATTCTGTAAATGCTGTCTACAAAGATATATCAAAAGAAAGCTTATGTGAGACATTCGGTTGTAAAATACTCGAGAGAGTTTCTGTATTAATTTTGTTTGGCATTACGCCCCCCCCCTCATTTTAACCCTTTCCCTCATATTGACGACTTTTGACGACTCTGTAAAAGTCACTTTGTGAAACCATTGTGGTAAATACAGCATTTGCTCCTATAGGAGGAAATGCTCTATTTATCGCAATGGTTTCAAACTACAAAAATCTAAAATTTTCCTTTTCTCTAGTTAATACTCCTTTTCGGTAGATTTATTCAAAGAGGTTGTATCTAAAAATAGCCTATGAGGAAATGGGTTAAAGACGCCCATACTTATTCAATGAGTATTCATTATATAAAGACGTGTAAATATCACATGAATAAAGCTTTAACAGATGAAACGGTTCTCATTTTATTAATCAGGCTTCCTGAATTCTAATAAAACCTGAGGCTGTGTGTGAAACAAAATATGTCTTGCGTCACCAGTAGGTAACCCTATCAGATATATGAGATAATTCATACAATCACAATAAAACTGGTATACAATTGCACGACTTTTTTGCATTGCTACTGAAAATTGGTATATATGGGTATTTTGAAAATACCCATATATACCAATTTTCAGTAGCAATGCAAAAAAAAAAGGAAATTGCAGACTCTGTTTTATTGAGTCTGTTCATGAGTAATAATTAAAACCTTTAGCCTGCTGTGGGCGGATGAGTGATTACCTATGCAAACAGTTTGGATCCAGATGAGACGCCGAGTAACTCGGCGTCTCATCAGGATCAAAACTGTTTGACACCCTGATTGCATATTGGTAGACGAATTGGTTATATCTTGAATTTTGAAAATGTATTAGGTGAACCAATCTGTAAAATTAATTTGCTCAGCAGGCTAAAGATTAACTGTGCAACACTACTCACACCCCTAGCACCGGCTTAAGCGGTATTCAATTTTCAAAACTAATTACATCAGAAGTAATGATCCCGAAGGACCAGAACATATAACAACACTGAGAATGAGTGAGTGAGTAAAAGTACAAAAATGAGTCATGCAGGAAACACCACATACAGAACAAACACTCGCCCGAACAGCAACACAAGGAAACAGCAAATGTACATAGGTAGAAAAAACAACAAGAGACGCACAAAGACAAAACAAACATACAATAGGAGGAAGATGGAAGTAGTTGGGTTTTACGGCACTGCGACACTGAATAGGTCATATAGCGCAGATGAATGATGAGATGACATGATGATGTGGGATGACATCAGGAAGATGATTTCGGCTAATCTCATGCGCTGCAAAGCAGTGCATGGAATCAAAACCACCGACCTGCCTTCCTTTTAGTTCTTTGCACAGGGGATGATCTCCGTCAAATAAACAAAAACATCCCCTGTGACAATTAAGCCCCAGAACCACGGCAACTGAGAATGAAGTACGGGGCGACTTTTTATGGCTGCCACACAAGCACTTACCACCTGCAAGTCGAATAATATCCAAATTTAAAATATAAACCAGAGCCTACAAATCGAATACCATGGCTACCGATACTTTTCGAAACATCTTGCAATCAATTTTGAGTACCAGAATATCTTCACGAACCAATTCTTAGCAACATTTTGTCAAACAATGTCCTGAATGCCTGAAATCGTTCCATCAAGCACCATACCATCTGAAGCTGTTATAAAATGCATTCTATGAAAATGCATTCTTGCATTTCAGATCTGTGTTGGTCTTTATAACGAACAATGGTGCGTAACATGTCTAAATACATGTATGTTTAAGGAAGCTCCATATACAGGCCCCAGCAGGCATGCCAAATCTAGCATAATTATTTTTTCAAGAAACTAATCGCAAGACTACAACGATACGGGGACAGCTGACCGTGACACTAACCGTGGTGACACATAAAGATTCTTAAAATGTCGTGATTTTTAAATGTATTTTTTCCTTGAGCTTTAAGAGTTTTGAAAAAACAACAGACACGTGATTTCAACGACAAATTTGGAAGCACTGGCATTCAAATAATCAGTCGGTGCAAAGCCGGATAGCGGCATTTCGCTTGCTTGGTGACTACATACACATGCCATTCAAGTATGGGGTGCACAGCAATAATAGACTACATGCCACCACATATGAGCTGAAAATGTTTTTAAATAGTTTTTAAAATACACTTACCAAACAGAAAAAATAAAACACTGATGCAGGTTTCAAAAATTAACTATTACCAATTGCTATTTTAATAACAGACGAATAAGTCTATAAGGCTATGGCATAAGTGTGAGGTTGGGCGCCCGCTAAACCGGTTTAACCCCCCCCCCCCAGTAGCATTTGTCACTGCATGATCGTTCTAAGGCGGTACTTCCATATTCCCTCTATTGTTTGTTTGTTATGTTATTGTGCCTTTTATTTACATGTACAAAAGCTTAATTTTCTTATTCGTCCATGCTGCCATATATTTTAACTGTAGGTACCTTGAAGCATATGCACTATGCTGAAATATATCCATTAGGCTGCTCCAAATATTTATGACGTGACGGTTACTATGGTAACGTTATGTAGGGCTAACCGCCAAAGTGCGAAAAAAGATTGTCTTCCGCCTATTTGGCCACAATTACTGATTCAGACGACTTACAATGGTAAGAAATTTTGTGAGAATGACGTTACGTTATTTTAGCTCGTCTGTTTCAAAGAAACCATACGCTATTGTCGTAACTCCGGCGTCCGCGTTGTCGTCGTCGTTGTCGTCGAAATCTTAACATTGGCCTTAACTTCTTCAATTTTTAATTTACAACCTTCATTTTTGGTATGCATGTTCATCTTGACAATGACGACAGACGAGCGTTGGCACCCGCTTGCGGTGCTTTTGTTATGTCGTGACGTAACGTCAAATCACTTTTGATCCGAGTTGTTTACCGAAATTGTTCTCAAAAAGGCACCTGCAGAAAAAGATAAGATTACCGAAATTACGCCAGAGGATAGGATGAAACAACGGGCCGTGATTCAGTTTTGTGTTAATCTTGGGAAAACACCTATGAAAACGTCAGCCATGACGCATTTCGCATCTAAGAAGCTCCGTCTTGTTGATATCTTGTTTACAAGTGGCACAGGCGCTACAATGACGACAGAGTCTGTGTGCGACACATGCCTGTAGCGGCAGACCAATAACTTTGACGACGTCGCAAGATCTTGCGCTGTGCGACATGGCACTATTTCTGAAATTAAAATGTGAATTGAAAGGAAAACGCTTTCAAGACATCAATGGGCTGCAAACACAAAGCAAAGTCTTTATTGTACTCTTACCCTGGAGAGTTGTTTGAACAAGTCCTCAGGAAATGGGTGGAGCGACACAGACGCTGTGTCGCAGAGCGGGGAGGTTTATTTTGAAAAAGCTTGACGTTGACGTCGTGCGACGTCGTTTCGCGGCGGGTTGGCTGCCCCTTGGTTACGACAAATACTTCACTTTAATCAATCTTTGAAGGATTTGCATGCAATTTGGAGAATAGTTCAGAAAACAATATACAATTGAACTTCGATAACTCGAACTTCAAGGGACCATGCAAATTAGATCGAGATAACAGAAGTTCGAGTCACCCGATATCTAATCTGAACAATTTCTCAAGGCCGCAGCATAATACAGGTCTAAAGTAATGCTGAAAACTCCTACAGGAGCTTTCAGCATTACTTTAGACCTGTATTAAGCTGTCACATGTGTTTCTAGATATCTGTAGCGATACATTTTAGAGCAATTGTGTATTGTAAGTTTTGGAAGGACTGAACTTTTTGTTCGAGTTATCCCGAAGTTCGAGTTATCCGAGTTCGAAATATCGAAGTTCAACTGTATCTAACATGTGTAGAAATTTCCAATCGATAGGTAAAGAAATGTAGATTTTGTAGCACTTGTCCACGGACTTGTGGCTATCCTATAGTACATTTACCGTTTTTCGTGGTGCTGTCCGTGAAGATCTAAGTCACATGGACACGCCAGTCCAAACATTGGTTTAGATATCAAGCAAGAAACTCCAAGTGAGCCAGGTCCTCCTATTAGGTTTTTTCCGGTAGTATCTATACTGAACCAAAAAAGAAACCTGACGCTACATAACTTTAATGAACTTTTTAATGAAAACACTATATGCATTTATTTGGTTACCAGTGTATCGGGTTATCATCACACAATACCTGTGTACAATTTGTACTGTGTGCTATCTTTTAATTAAACTAGGTCAATTCTTTTTTAATTTTTTTTGTGAATATGCATATGTTGACGAAATAGCAGAAAATTCACCAAAAGAATTATACAAATACGAGAAAAGAAAACAAGAGAAGATTTTATTATTATTATTTCTTTTTTTATTTTTTTTTTTTTGGGGGGGGGGGGGGGGGGGGTATACCTGGTGGATTCAAACCACGCCATGTCATACTAAAGCGAATTTGAAAAACAATACCCTGCACGTTAACCCATTACGATACAGTGTCTGCGACAGTAAGCTGTGCTAATTTATCAGTTTTATTCACTTAATCCACCGCTGGAGAAACGCGGTTTTAATAAGAATCAAGTCAGGAGCGTTCTGTTTTACTTTCACCTTGCTTTAAGCAGCCACCTGCCTTTAACACAAAATACTTGATGTAATTTAGTGGCCGTTATAGAGAGATTTTACTGTACCTAAATAATCTGTTCAGCTCCATCGATTTATGAGTAGGCCTATCTGAAAAAATAGAAAATGAGCCGACCTTTACTCGAATTTTGTCAGGAAAAAAACCCGTTGTACTTTGTTCATAGAATGTCTGGGATAAAATAATCATGTCTATTTGAATTAAAATATCGACATTCTCGATTCAAATGATCTTATGTTTCAAATTCAACCATGTTTTCTATAAATACTGTAATATTCAAACTCCTTATTGGTTAGTGATAGTTTGTCTGCGTATTTTTCATATAACCGTCCAAAACTCGCGCATGCGAATTGCCACGACGGTAGATGGTGATACTCTTTTTAAGTCCCCATTCAAAAGTCCTTGAGATAAAATCCCAGAATAGACCGACATCCAATTCCAACACTGATGAGAGGTCTCAATAATAAAAATATAATAACGGTTTACAGCAACTATCAGCAGTATTATGTCATGGTAATGATTATTAATGAGCAATCAGCGCATCGATAATGACCTAGGAATTCGGCCAAAACCAAATTCTCTGTGACATTGTCCACTATAGATATAGATTCCTGAAACCATAAATTAATGTTTTAATTTAATGTTCCATAGGTAAATGTTTCACCATATCTAGGATGCTACGCTAAATTTGCAAACCAACTTGCACACTCCAGCTGGTGCTATTGATTAGCCTGTTTGCTGTTAATCCATTGAAGATATCACAATCCTGTATGTATTCCCAGACACTGTTGATAGATACTTTGTGATGTTACTGGCGTTGTAACATTTGCACTTTTCCTTCATGGCTTGAATATACAAAATGTATTAAAATAAATGTGTTGCGATATTTCCCTGGACTATGTTGTCAATGTATTGCTGGGAAATTAAAAGTAAATTTCAATCTTGAAGTTCTGTTGACACGAAGCACTTCCCACAATTTCGAACGTGTTAGTTATCGGTTTATATATATTCAGATACTGCTAAATCCTTAGAAAACAGTGTGTCACTTAGGGATCGCTTATCCGTCGTCTGTCTGTCCGTCACACTTTCTTTTTTTGGCTGTCATTTCTGAAATAATCAATATAGAGCTTTCAAATTTCACGTGTCATCCTATCATCGAGGACCATTGATGTAACTAAGGTCCATCACTCTGCATGCAATACTTTATTAGTTATACAGATCATTGGCGGGGTATCTGACTTTTTGTTTCCTGCTGAGGAAATTCATGTTGCCCGAGCCGTTAGGCCAATGATCTGTATAACGATTTTATTATACTGCAAAATTAATATTTGTAGCAGTTAATTAGCTTTGTTAATTTAGGCGTCGTTTTGCTTTCCCTCAGGGGCCTCATACTGTAAGATAAGGGCTTATAATATATGTATAATAGCCAGCTCATTTTGTGGATAGAAAGAGGTCTTCCAAGTGCATTAGTTTCTCAAAAGATTGAAAGAATCAGACGTTAGTAAAACTCCCAGCATATCAGCGGTTAAGCAGACACTATTTTTCAGCATGAGAACAGTTAAACATTATAGAGTGATTGGCGCTATTCCGACGTCATTTGGATGACGTCAAAGTGACGGTTTTATAATATTCAAAAATGGGCGTTGGAAGGAGCGGCTATACTGCAATTTACAGGTACGTTTACTGTGCATGTGCAAAAATAAAATCTGAATCGAATTGGGTGTGGATTGTCTTTGTAAAAGTGGGGGTTTAGGGCCTAATCAGTACTTGTACAAGCACTTTGACAACATTTTCAGCATCAGAGCAGAATAAGACCTTCGCCACGTATCGGGTTCATTTGCATTGTTATACAACAACTATAACAAAAATGTTTCTCAATGGATAACTTTGTTCCGCCCCAAACTCTTGTTATTTCGTTTGAGAGCGGTTGTTTGGATCGAATCGACGAAGTAAAGCTGGTCGGCCATTTTTATTTTATTGTAGCAATGAAGTGAGGCCCTCGACGGGGGAAATTCCATTGTTGCTCATGACTCCATATATACATCAGAATTTAGAGGGATACACGGCTTTTATACATGGCTAATTGACCAATCAAAATCGAGGATTTTACTTTGCAGTATAATAATTTAAGTTATTCCCCTTTGTTTCTGATTTTCGCACTCCAGCATATTAACAGTTTTTGTCAGTTGCGAGTAGGTGACACATGTGTTCCTAAAACACTCTTGTTATTAATATATTCATATTTCTTAATGAAAAAGTAGTAAACTCAAGCAGGAAAAGACACAAAAAAACCGCAACTACCACCAAAACACCGACAGAAAGCAAGTAACACATACACACAACCACACACACACGCGCGCGCACTTACAGATACCCTAGACGAACACACAAAACACGAACAAACGCACAAGTTTGTAAGTCATGTTTCAATGACTGGGATACAATTTATTTTTTACAAATGAAGTGTATATATGTTAAACTAATCATAGCCATTACAAAATCTTTATGAGCATTCTAATTGAATGCGTAAAATGATGAAAACATGAACTGGCCAATTCTATTCCAGCTCTGTTAAGCCTTAGGTCATATTGTATCGTGTCATATTACAGATGATAGTGTGATTTCCACTGTGTGTTGTTCGCACCCAGGTGTCAGGTTTATCAAATACCCAGCAGGAGAAATTGTTATTATATTTCATCGCATGGTGTACTTCCTGCTTCTTGTATTTATTACTGATGCATTACAGCAGTGTATACATGGATTTTCATGACCTTAGGCTTTAGTTATTGTTTCATGAATTCATTCATACACTTAGTACTCCAGAATGACTTTTCTCTATAATTTTATGGCCAGTATTGATCTTGTTCCAAACATGGCAAAATTATCATATTGAATGAAATATTCCATTTATATTATAATCTAACTATTTCCCTAATGAACATTTAAGCGGTAACTACTTCATGTAAATAAACCTATTATATGCTTGTTTATGTCATTGCAAACAGAGAAGACGCAGATCAGACATCCCCTGGTAGGAGCTGTCTGGTCAGGGTGTACTCTGATGCTTATGGAATCATGTTGTTATGCCCTACAGTTTCAGATATGGGTCTACTTCGCTTGCATAGGCATAAAAAGGCGTTTATATAAAAAGTAAAGGATTACGAGTTATTTTAAGCAAATCTTCTGAACATTGAACAGAATAAAAAGGAAGTATGAAGCAGCGACATTTCTTGTCGAGAGTTTTAATAAGGTTCGACATCCTGTCCAATTGTTCGTTATTGAAGTAGGCGTTCACATGCCTTCTCGGTGCAACAATGGTTTATTTATTCAGAATGAGTCCCCCGTATTCAGCTACTTGTTAATGAGCCTTTTCTGTGACAATGCCGAAGATAACTAAAACCTGGCGAGATGAACAGTTAGTATTGAGAAACACGACTAATGACATGTCGCTTTGAGTGTACTTAACTTTTTGCATTTAGAACTCTTTGCGAGTATAACTCGAATTTGTGATAATCTATTAAAACAATTTGGAAAAGCCTTTTTTTTTTTAATCAATATCTACCCTGACTGCCATCCTGATAGCAATGTTAACCTTTAGTCTCCTGAGCAAATAATTTTTGCCGAAATTTTCACCTACTACATTTTCAAAAAAATCAAGCTATAATCAATTTTGTCTACCCAAGTGTAATCAGAATGACAAACAGTTTGGATCCCGATGAGACGCCGAGTTACTCGGAGTCTCATCAGGATCCAAACTGTTTGCAAAAGTATACAACAATCCGCCCATAGCAGGCTAAAGGTTAAGAAGAAAAACGAAGAAAAAATGACTTTCAGAGTTGCAGTAGATGCGTTAATAACATTCGTCATTACATACTCATTACTGAAATAGAGGTCGGGAGTGGCACAGTTGCGTCATTGAGATTAGTTCTTATGTGCTTTTAAAGGTCATCACTGGTGTAATTGACTTGATACAGCCGTTACAGCCGTTAAATGACGTAGGCAGTGTTATTTAGGGAATGACCGTTGCGTATATGAAAATTTGCAACAGTATATCGGTGGTTTATATGTCGCAAATTTAGTTTTACATGCGACGCGTTAGCGATTATTTGCGACATATAAACCACCGATATACTGCTGCAAATCTTCAAATACGCAACGGTTATCCCTATTCTAATGAAACCATAGATCCGGATGGTAAAAAACAAACACTACTTTAAGTCCTTTGATATTTTCTCTCTGTCGTCATAACATGACGTCATGAAACACCGCATATCTCCGCTTTAGGCATAATATATAGAAAAGTTCTCTCGGAACCTAGCAATTGTGCTTATATTTAACATACCAAGAACTGGTGTTTTCACTTGATACTTTGATTTTCACAAATGAAAATCGTTAAGTCATGGTCCTTTGAATTTCTGACGGTATGTCCCTTTCAAAACTATCAAAGATGAATCATTTGACCTCGACATCGCTGCTGTGTAAATATAATAAAATTCCATAATAATTGTGCACATGGACAACGGAATTATATATTTTAAATTGTTAATGTGGAACTGGCGGAACATTCAATATACTTTAGCTGATTGGTGTATTTGATGAGAATGGTGATAGGCCAAGTGGACGTGCAAATGGAAAATATCAGGAGCGACAATCTACAGGCTTGTTTGGAATTTGCAGAGTTCTCGAGCGGTCTAGAGTGGGTGGGGCGAATTCTCATTATGGGACTGTCCTTGAAGAATTAAAGAATACTGCCGCTTCTGATTGCCGGACGAGTCGGCATCCGACGCTGGCTTCATTCTGATGACCGGGCTTTTTCATTATTTCCCTGGTTTTGACACCAGCAAAGCTGCATAGGCCAACAGCTACTGTAGTGCGGACACAGTGATTTGTGCACATGTAAACTTTTGACGAAACAAGCCTCAGCAGAAATTGTTTTCATCATTTTGTTCAGCACACGCTCACCAACAGGCCTGGGCGTGTGTATAGGGTTCTTCATAATCTACTGAACGTTTAGGTTACTGAATGAAATGGTTCGATCCCGGGTGCAGTTTTATCAGGTATGTTTTCAGAGATTTACAGGACATGTATCCTCTTGATTACTGTATGTTCTTGTATTAATGTTTGAATCGTTGTTCTGTCTACTTTGCGATTGTTGGTGTGTTATTGATTGTACGCCAGCTGGCAAAATTAAACACCAGCCTCGTCATGGAAAAACAAACGATGGCTGTATGTGGTGTTTCCTGCTGCGTGCATAACTCATAAATTGTACTTTTGTCAGAGATCTTAGGTTTTCTATGTATGACAGTTTTCTATGTACATGTATGACACGAATCTAGCGAAATTCAAGGTTATGTCAAACCACTTCTCTTTGGTAAGATTTGTGATTTTAGGCAGAGAGGAAACCTGACTTTTTAGTATTTTCAGATAATTCTCTGTGATCGGTTGGTTATGTTAAGTGTTGTCAGGTCCTTTTTAATAGTTTCAGCATGGATATAAATCTCACAGCTACGTCGTTATATAGACCTTAAATCTTATATTTACAGGGTGTAGGTGCCACATGTATACACTTCAAAACAGAATAGAGGAACAGGAACGTTTGTTCAAGGGCAGTGAACTATATCTTCATGTGAAATAAATGGACTCTGGATCAACTTGTGGGACTTTGCGATACATATTTGAGTAGAATAGCCAGACTCACATTGACTACAACCATAAAGTGTGTTGAAAAAAAACAAGCAAATTGAAAACATTTGACAGTTCATTCAGCCATGGTCTTCGTTCATTCAAACCCATTCTATCAATTTTACTATGAATGCGCGTAATAGTAGAGCAGCATTCTGTCATTTATTTTGACCTAGAATGCCCTAAAAAGACACAAGCAGTGTTATATACCAAAATGTTCAGGACACATTGAAGTTTATCATGCAGTATCTAGAAAGTGCTCACCATGGGTGGAAAGTTGGAAAAAATCAAGGTCAAGGTCAAATTGACGGTCAATTTAAAAAACAGGTATCACATTCTTTATTGTTTTATTTCAATTTAATCATTTGACGAATGATAATATAATTGGCTAAATACAATACCACTACAACCAAGCTTCACTTTGGCATACATACCAATATTCGTAAATGTCAAGGTCAATGTCATTTCAAGGTCAAATACGGAAAAATGTCAAAACTATACCATTTTGGTAAATTTACATCCTCCCTGAAGCTTCAATACCTATTAAAATGGTGTTTTTCTTAATTCATTTTGAAGTACAACCCATTCCCTTTAAAATAGTACCACATGTGAGCATTTCCTGTATATTATACCATGGATAAATACGTGACAATTGTGGCATTGTGTTATAGTCTGAATGTAATAATGAACAAATTGGGTAACTACATTTTGTTATTTTCTTTCATATCAATAATAAACACAAGAAGTGTTATATACCAAAATGTTCAGCAAACATTAAAGTTTATTCTGCAGTATATAGAAAAGGCTCACCTTTGGTGGAGAGTTCGAAAAATCAAGGTCAAGGTCAAATTGACGGTAACATTAGAAAATACATCTATAATGTTTTTATTAATCCATTTCATTTTTATAAGTTTGTGAATGATGATTTATTTGGTTCTATATGGTACTACTATAACCAGGCTTTACTGTTGCATACATGTCAATATTTGCAAAGGTCAATGTCAAGGTCATTTCAAGGTCAAAAACGAAAAAATGTCAAAACTATACCATTTTGGTAGCTTTACATCCACATTGAAGGTTAATTATTATATCAATGTTCTTTATTGTTTTATTTTAATTTCATCCTTTGTTGAATGATAATTTAATTGGCTAAATACAATACCACTACACCCAAACTTCACTTTGGCATACATACCAATATTTGCAAATGTCAAGATCAAGGTGATTTCGAGGTCAAATACGGAAAAATGTCAAAACTATACCATTTTGTAGCTTTACATCCTCCCTGAAGCTTAATTAACTATTAAAATGGTGTTTTCAAATTCATTTTAACGAACAATCCATTCCCTTTAAAATAATACCAAATATGTGTATATTTATTGTATAATATCATGAATAAATCCATACAAATTACCACACCTGTGAATTGGACTTTCTGGAATTTAGAAGGAATTAACATGTTTGGATCTGGTTGGATGCCAATGGTCATGATATCTTCTCTGATAACCCATCTCAACTTGACTTGGATAATGCAACAGCTTTTCTTGGTGATATGGCCATGCCTTTGTTGAATGAGTTTCGCACTCAAAGCCGGGAGGCATCACCCACATTCTGCTTTTGGGAGGATTCCCTTCAAAAAGTGTCAACACCATTTAAATTGTATCTGAATGCATCCAGGCATGCCATCTTTGATGTGTATGAATACAGCCGCTCTCTGTTTTTTGCCGTTTTTCTTTGCATCAATCAGAAACATTTATGCTAGATATATGCCCTATGCGTTGTTGCTCATGCAGTGGCTAGCCCAGACTGTACTTCAGAGTTTCAACAGGGGTCATTTTATGGCAAAACTCACCCAAGGTAAATTTAATTGTGTGGATTGACTATTGCTTAGAAGTAACTGAAAACAAAACTCCTAAATCAAATGGCGGGATATTTGTATTGACTCGCCGTGATTGGGTCCTGAGTCGATGGTTCCTGCCTCGGCATATGACTGCAAAATATGCAGATGACCCAGACCAAACAAGGTCGCATCACACTGACAATGAGTCATTCTGACAACATTACAATGAGGGCATCAATAAGATGGTTGCTTTGTTTGATCAAACATTTATTGATCCATTTTCCCTGATGGACCTACCTTGTAAATAGGTGAATTTTGCTCTACAGGAGTTTCTATTTTAGCAGATCTAGAAGTCTCTCTTCTCTTCACATCAAAGGCAACTCTTGCCTTGAGTCCTTCGTTGAAGATCGGTATGTAGTTCCCAAGAGAATGGGCGTAGCTCAAAAGAGTTTCTATGATCCAGTACAGAAGATTAGCACCGTCTGGTTCAGAGACCAAACGCAAGCCCAATTATTTGCCTATTCAAGGTGAAGAGATGTTCATTCGTCTCCCAGCAACGAACTCGTTCAAAAAGGTCCCACTACAACATGAGTTTTGAAAATGCCCCTGTATCAATGAGTATTTTCAATGATGCTGGTGAAATGATGAGTGGAAAGAAGACTGACTTTCTTCAAAAGGTTGAAGAGCATGTGTCAAATATGATGACAGATGAAATAAAACCTGGTTATAGTTTGATCATTGATGGAATGGCAATAGTTCAGATGATTCCACCTGTCTCTCCGAGATGTTTGTACAGGGATATGGCTGTGTTGTTTTGGTCATACGTTCTCTAGGTTGGTAGAAATGCACGTTTCATACATGTGGTGTTTGATCGTTACTTTGACATCAGCGCCATGTCACAGACCAGGAAGAGGAGAGGAGATGTTGGGGCAGTCAAACATACAAACTTTAAACTGACATGAAATTTCTAGACTGGAAGCAGGCATTCGCATCTGTTAATTTTAAGAGAGAACTGTCGAAATTATACTCTTTGTATTTGGCTGAGTTTTTCATTGACACGTTGTGCAGTGGTAAAATGGTTATTGGCAGTGGTGGTTTGAATGAGAATGTTATTTGTATAACATCTGAAGCTGTGTCCTTTGTTCCTGAACTTGTGAATGAACAGGAGGAGGCATATACCATCATGCTACTTCACGCGAAGTTTGCAGCGCAGCAATACTCTGGTACAATTTGCATCGTCAGTCCTGACACAGATGTTCTGGTGCTGCTAATTCACCATTTCAACTCCATTGCTGCTCCGTATTTGTTCTTCCATTCTGGTAGAAATATTCTGAAAATGGGTGATCCCTCGAAAGCAAAAGTAGAAATGCGAAAAGAGAAAATTGCAGACTCGGTTTTATTGAGTCTGTTCATGAGTAGTAATTAAAAGTGCAACACTACTCACGCCTCCTAGCACCTGCTTAAGCAGTATTCAATTTTCAAAACTAATAACATCAAAACTTATGATCCCGAAGAACCAGAAAATATAACAACACTGAGAATGAAGTACGGGGCGACTTCTTACGGCCGCCACACAAGCACTCAACACCTGCTGTTGTGAAGTACATATATTCTGAAAATGGGTGAATGTCAACCCACACAATTATGTCCCTGTTCATGACATTGTTTCAGTTCTGACCCCCGAGAAACTTGATCTGATTCTCCTTGAATACTGTATTTCGGTTAGTAACCAAGCTTCTTCTTTGGAATTGCCAAGAAGTCCGTATTCAAACGTCTGATGAAGAGCTCACAACTGTACACAGGCATGTCTAGCATTGGAAACAGTCCAGACCTTACTGCTGAACTAATTATTTGTACCAACTTTATCGGTGCTCTATAATTATTTATAAGCATGTCAAACAGAGACGTTTGCCACCAACTGATGACAGGTTGCATTTGCACTTGCAAAGGTGTTTACTGCAACTGCTTGTGTGGAAGAATATCTTTGTGCCAACTTTCTCACCACCTGCTCTGATTGATTATGGGTACATGACTGAGTATGAATGAGGATTGGCCAGTCCATGCTTGATAACACAAGCAGCAGCAGCCCCGACCTCTTAAAGTGATGTTGTGTGCATGCGCAAAGATGTAGATATCTGCGATACTGACTGTGCATGTGTTGCAAGTATTGCAACGGCCATATACTGTCATGTGTAGCTGTGTTCAAACAGACATTGAAAACGAGCAATGCTGTAGAAACACTTACACAGCTCTCTGAATCATTGAATAAACGATCAGAGTAAAATCAGTAAAGCTAATCAGTGTGATAAAGACATATGTACATGTACATGTATAGCCGGCAGTGCATTAACGTACACCAAACGAATGCTAAACGAACCATGGACGAATGCGTTCGCATGGGATTAAAACATCTTTATGTAGCATATGGATCTCATTGCCATATAACCGGACACAGTAAGTCCAGATTAGACAGCACATCATGGGTAGGCTAATCTGGAGCTATACTCCATGAACTGCATACAACATGATATATATAGGATTAATCACATGTAAACGCTCTATGAACGAATAGTAAACGGGTGCGTAAAAGGTTTAACGCCTGCAGGGTTGTAGACATGTGAACAATAAATTTGATAATGCAAATTTTTAATCATAAATGTATATATAATTCATACGTTTCCCTTATGATACTGAGTCAGTTATATATTTTAGATGATAAGAATTGCAGTTTATCATTTGCAGTTTATTATTATTGCAGACAATGTAAGTCTACCAAACTGACATATTTTGGACATTTTTTGACATTTGACCTTGAAATGACCTTGACATTGACCTTTTCAAATGTTGATATTATGCCAAAGTAAAGCCTGGTCTTACTAGTATCATATAGAACCAAATAAATGATCATTCACCAAACTTATAAATATGTAATGGAATAATAAAAAACATTATAGATGTATTTTCTAATGTTACCGTCAATTTGACCTTGACCTTGAATTTTCGAACTTTCCACCAAAGGTGAGCCATTTCTATATACTGCAGAATAAACTTCAATGTTTGCTGAACATTTTGGTATATAACACTGCATGTGTTTATTATTGATATGAAAGAAAATAACAAAATGTTGTTGCCAAACTTGTTTATTGTTACATTCAGACTATAACACAAAGTCACAATTGTCACGTATTTATCCATGGTATAATATACTAGAAATGCTCATATTTGGTATTTTTTAAAGGGAATGGGTTGTACATCAAAATGAATTAAGAAAAACACCATTTTAATAGATAATGAAGCTTCAGGGAGGATGTAAATCTACCAAAATGGTATAGTTTTTGACATTTTTCTGTATTTGACCTTGAAATGACCTTGACCTTGACATTTACGAATATTGGTATGTATGCCAAAGTGAAGCTTGGATGTAGTGGTATTGTATTTAGCCAATTATATTATCATTCAATAAAGGATTAAATTGAAATAAAACAAGAAAGAACATTATACCCGTTTTTTAAATTGACCATCAATTTGACCTTGACCTTGATTTTTTCCAACTTTCCACCCAAGGTGGGCACTTTCTAGATACTACACGATAAACTTCAATGTGTCCTTAACAAGTTGGTATATGACACTGCTTGTGTCTTTTTAGGGCATTCTATCTCCTGAAATAAGCCACTTCTGAAGCCTTTGCTGCTCTACTATAAGAATAATTCGTAGTAAATTTTCTAGTGATTCGGTTTCCGACAGTATATTCATTTTTCCGACAGTATATCGGTGGTTTATATGCTTCAAAATTTGTCATGAGGACCAATCAGAATGCGTGTTACAAAAATGTTGCTTTAGAATATACTTTCCTTTCGATTAATGATTATACACGGTCTATATCTGATAATCCGCTCAAACAGGCATGGAGCCATTTGCGTTTACGATTATTTTGGTACATGGAGCCGGATTTGATAGCTTAACCCTTTCGATCAATGCTCAAGTATTCGTGATTAACATCGGGCTTAGCGTGTATACTTTTCACGATATGATACAGTTCCTATTTTAATTATTTTTTATAAATTTGTTTAAGATGTACGCAATGTTAATACTATTAGCAATATTTACACTATCTGAATATGTCGCGATTTTGTCATTTTATTAAATTTATTATTGTACTCTGAAAGCATCTTAGCAAAAGTGTCTACTAAGAAATTTCTAAAACGTTATTATACCAGTTTTTATAAGTTTTTCTGATTAATACAGATTTTGGATTGTGTAGATTTGTTTCATGAGCGACATTTTAGGAATTCGTATGGACTAATAAGTAAAGTAAATTACCTAGTTGTAGTCTACTTTCCGTCCGAAGGACCGCTCAGCCGACTGTACATTTACTCCACTGGTCATTGAGTCATTCGCCTACAATATTGAACACTGCTTACATATTGTGCAATCATGCAGCCGCAGTACCGGCTAGTGACCCTCACAGGAACCCATTTTAACCCCTGGGTGGAGAGGAGGTGCGGGTGGGAGACACTGAAAAACATCTCTGAAATTTCCGGGTAAGACCGGGATTTGAACCCCGGAACTCCGGACTGATAGTCAAGTGCGTTACCACTAGACCACCGCACACCACAAAAAGTCAAAATTTTGGCTGGTCAAACCGGCCCCATTTTAGTCAAAACAGCCCAACAAAAACCATAATGAAATTTTGATCAGTGTCTACACAGTGTGAATCAACAGTGCAAACAAGCTTAAATATTGTGCTCTTGAAATATTTAAATAAGTAGCAAAACTTTAATCTAATATAACGTTATGTTGAATTCAAATTTAAATTCATGAATTGCACATTTCAATTTTATGAAATATAACGTGATTTCGATCTAGGTCTTAACTATCAATTGCTTATATTATATTGATAAAACATTCATAATGTTGAAGAAATATTCATACAGATAGACTATACCATTTTCATCAAATATAACGTGATCTTGATCGGGGTCTGAACTATGATTTGGCGGTTTGCGATATATAAACAAAATCAGCCTTGCCAACGGTGGTCAGGTTTTATTTCTCAAAAAGATTTGAACAAGCAAATTCATAAAACTGATATCCCCTGCCAAAGGTATTACCTAGTAAAACGGCGAACAAGGGATGTGTGTCACAGTGTGTGTGTGTGTGTGTGTGTGGGGGGGGGGGGGGGGTTAAAGGTAGGTGTTTTCTTTAGATAATCAATTTAAAACTAGAGGTTTGGTTTAGTCACAAAAACAGATGTCTCCCCCTCCCATCCTCTTTTCAATACACAAGTGTAATGTCTGTAACTCCAAACTTATTAGGGTCTAATTTTAAGTCATCAGGTCATTTGGTACTAGTGGTTTCAGAGATACACACGACACAAAGTAAAGTTTCTCTTATTTTAAGTCATAAGGGGCAGTAACTCCAAAGTCATCAAGGGGAGACAATTCAAAAAACCCAGGTGCACAGCAACTCATGCTGGTGAACATTCCTGCTGGTTTCAGAGATACGCACAATTTTTCTCTACTTTTAAGTTATCATATCAGGGGCAATAACTCAAGAATTATCGGGGGGGGGGAATTAAAAAAACCAGGTGCACATCAACTCATGCTGGTCAATATTCCTGTGATGTTTAGTGACTCTAGCCCTAACGGTTTTAAAGATATGCATGACACAAAGTTTCTCTAATTTTAAGTAATCATATCAGGGACAATAACTCCAAAGTGATCAAGGGGAGACAATTCAAAAATCCCAGGTGCACAACAACACATGCTGGTCAACATTCCTGTGAAGTTTGGTGTCTCTAGCCCTAGTGGTTTCAGAGATATGCACGGCACTTATGTTAGGTCATCAGGGTCAGTAAGTCCAAAGTTAACAGGGGGAGACAATTCAAAAACCCAAGAGCAAAACAACTCATGCTAGTGAACAATCCTGTGAAGTTTGGTGACTAGCCCAACTGGTTTCAGAGATACGCGCGACACAAGTTTGTGACGGACAGACGGACATACAAATATGGCAAAAACAATATGTCTCCCCATAAATTGGGGAGACATAACAAGAGGACTAAGGTAGACCTGGATCGCTCAACCAAGTTTTACTTGCCTTTAATGCATACCAAAACCTTCAATAGATAAACCTTACGAATATTGGGCCAAATTACTGCGTCTATGGCAATCTTAAATATTAGTGCACATGGTTTGATACTGAATGAGTCACGGCGATAACAAATATTCATTTTGAGTTTCTTTGAATTCTGTCAATCCGTTACAGAGATATGACATCCAACATCAAAGGGCAATGACTCATAAAATGTCACAATTGATCTGGAAAAGTGATATATGAATGCCCTAGTGATTACAAATATTCATGTCTAGTTTCATCGAATTCTGTCAATCCGTTACAGAGATGTGGTACTGGACGGAAAAATATGTGATGTTTACGAATAAAAGGGCAACAACTCCTATATTCCGCAAGCGATCTGGAAAAAAATACATAGGAATGATGCCACAGTAATAACAAATTTTCATGTCGAGTTCATGAATTGTGTCAATCCGTTACAGAGATATGGCATCAGACGCTATGGAAAACTAATACTTAAAACGAGGTCCCAGTGATAACACAAATTCATATCGAGTTTCATTGAAAACCTTGTAACCTTGAAGATGATTCACTTTCATACTAGATGATTCACTTTCATACTACAAACTCATCATCATCATGATCATCACCATGAACAACAACCGACAAGCTGACTCCTATTTGCCCACTTCAAACCTAAGCGGGAGTATCATAAAGCTTTTATGAGATGGGATATATACATGTATATTTATATGTCACATCTCTTAAACTATTTATTTGCACCAAATTGCAAACTTTTGCGACGCCGAGTGAATTTCTTGAAGATACTGCTGATATATAGAGCAACAAGCAAATATATTTCTTTGCACATGAACAAAACAATTATTTGAACTGGCTAGAGTCAATATGGGTGACCATGTGGGATTTCATATTGCCTTTGATAGCAAACCCCTTTCCGCACACATCGCATTTGAACGGTTTTTCCCCCGTGTGTGTCCTGACATGTATCTCCAAAGCTGACTGGCTTCTGCAGAGCGTGCCACAGCACGTGCACTCCACTCTTTTCCCTCTCCTTTGTCCTCGGTTACCCTCTGCAAAAGGGAAGAGAGTTACAGATGTACAGTATTATAACCTCTCTATAACGGCCACTAAATTGTGTTAATTATTTGGTATTTAGAGCAGGTGGCCGCTTAAAGCAAGCTGAAAGTATAACAGAACGCTCCGATAGGAGCGTTCTGTTTTACTTTCCCCTTGCTTTAAGCAGCCACATGTCTTTAACCCAAAATACTTCAGGTAATTTAGTGGTCGTTATAGAGAGGTTTTACTGTAATATTACTTTAACATTATTTTGAATGAGTATTTCACAAATACATTTGCCCTGAATGACTGGAACATGTATCCTTTTGAGATCTACACTAACGTGTTTTGATCAGGGTATACACAAGTTTAAAGGTCGATCAGGGTGTACATAAGTTTAAAGATTGATCTGGGTGTACACAAGTTAAAAGGTTGATCAGGGTGTACACTGTCAGATGTTGTATCAGGATTTTCACCGTTTACCATATTTGGATCAGGGTACACACTGAAACCTTTGTATAACAACTGAAAACCCCTTATAATCTGTTATCAAAGCTAATCTTCACTCATCCTATCCAAATATGTTTTTTCTTTATGTTCCCTATACTTGGTGTATCAATCACCGAATGCTTTATTGTAGGATTTATTTTGGCCGATTCAATCTCAAAATCTAACGATTGGAGAAACTTCCGATCGCACCGGTCAGATTCACTCTTGACAATTCGAAATGTTTGCTTAAATTTACATAACGTTACTGGTATTATGTTAAGTTCAACTTAAAGTTAATGCGGATTTAACAAGAGTTGTGAATGCATTAACTGAATTGTATTTGGTAGTTTAATATCTATTGAATAACATAACTTTAGGATTGTATCGTCAGAATTTTGTGAAATTAATGTAGTATGAAAATAAAATTGGTATAATTATTTTACCGATGGTCTGAGATTATAATTATTTTACCGAGGGTCTTAGTTACCTAGAACTGTAAGCCAAAGGCTAACGAATACCCCCACCTGGCTACTTGTCAGAACACCTATCATCAATCTGAACATATGTACATACAGAAACATGAAGAGATTTAAAAACAATACATGCCTCAACCCAATTTATGTAATAAGAATGACAAGATGTTCAGCAAAAATGAAGAATAATTCAGAATTCAGAGAAATAAGACCCTTTCGTGAGGTTTTATCCACACAACATATTTTTTCTCACATTCTAAGTACATGTGTAATAAGTTATGGGAGCATTGAAAGTAATGCCATGGTCCCTAACCGGTTGAACTCTGTCACAATTTAACGAAAAGCACTTATGTGCTGCACATTCATACAAGAACCTGTATATCATACTTATTGATTCAAATATATCACTTCTAACATGTAATATTCAATCTAAGATCAATCACAAACATAAATAAAGCAACTTTTTACCAAATATTGTCAAGTCCAAAAAGGGAGACAAGTCTGTTAAAATTCACAGAAGTGTTATGGTTGCTGCCAATGTCATGCAATAAGTTCAAGCAGCTTTGTTTATTTTCGTGAAGTGTCAACTCCAAAGTACTAAACCTAGGTACCTTTTCAGAAAAAACCCATTAAGTTCAAGGACCATAACTCTGACAAAAATTATTCAACCAGACCGTTCCGTAAAATGTCACCGACAGCTTTAATTAGGGAAAACCATGCAGCATATAATAAATGCATCACTAAGAAGATCCCAAAGCTTTTAGGACAGATGGGGAAGAGCAGCTCTGAGGACGAGACGGACTGGACATATGTTTTAGGGCTACCGTGATTTTTGTGTCCGTTTTCACAATAAAGCAGTGAACTCTTCTTTTTGGCATGTTTTCGTTAATTAAGTTACAGAAAAAAATATCGAATGAAATCCCTTTTAAATGGCACATGATCCGCTCTTGTTATACAGGTACAAATGAAATACCTAATCATACATTTGTAGAATAGTCCCATATTTAGTCCGCCACCCGCTCTCGAGAGCCGTGTTCAGCAGCAGCGAAAAATGTCTAGTACTGATGCATCCATTCAATTGTGATGCGACACTAGGTACCCAAGAGGTTAAACCTATAAACTAAGACACAGATTCCCTAGTACCTTAATTATGACAAGAATTAGCCTGATTTTGTATATTCTTCCTGACCACTGAGTCCGCCATACATTCCATGTACTGATTTCCGAATTAAGTAAATAGTTCAACTAGTAAAAAGTCGCCCTGTAATTCATTCTCAGTGTTGTTATATTTTCTGGTCCTCCGGAATCATTAGTTTTGATGTTATTAGCTTTGTAAAATGAATACTGCTTAAGCCAGTACTAGGGGGCGTGAGTAGTGTTGCACTTTTAATTACTAGTCTGCAATTTTCTCTTTTTGCATTTCTACTTTTGCTTTCGAAGGATCACACATTTTCAGAATATTTGTGAAATGCGGTTTGGGGTTCAGATGTGGCAGAATACTTGTTTGTTTAAACCTTTCTTGGGTGGTAAATATACGCAGAAGTTGATACAAAACCATACACTTCTGATCTATCGAAGAAGAAATATACCATATGAAGCTTACATCATCAAGAAGGAATTTACTAACTTTTTTCGTTACCTTTCACACACCTTTCTTTACCTTTCACATACTACAAAATCAAAATATAACAAGATCTAACTGTAACGGAATATGTTGCAGATTGTCCCCATAACCAAACGGACAATAGGTATTGACGAGCAAAATATCCAATTTTAACCAATCACAGGCCTTCACCGGGTTACTTTTGAAACATCTGCCATTTAGTTCGGGGTAACAATATACAACTACTTACCAATTTTCAGCAAAACCTAATATTTTAAATCGACAATTTAGGGGCAATCAATCTGTTACAATGGCAACTAACTCTTTCGAAACATCTACAATTGAGTTTTGGGTACCTAAATACCTCATCATACCAATTGTCAGTATAATAGAACGATATCTTAATTTTGTCCAATCAGAGCCTATCCTGGGGTTACCATGCCCAATTTTAAAACAAAAACAAAGGTTGAATGCAGATCTGCATATTACCAGCAATGATCATGTGATGTTTCAGTAGTAGCAGAATGATATGAACCGAAAAATGTTTCGGACACGTTCACAGCGGAAGAAGAACAATAATAAGAATTGGAGGAAATGATTATAATAATAACAAGATCTAAATTTAACGGAATCGGTTACAGAATACCCCACAAATGATATGGACATTGGGTATTGATAAGCAAAATGTTTAACTAATCACGAGCAAAAATGTCTAACTAATCACAGGTCATCATTCGATTACCATGGCAACCAACACTTTTGAAACACCTACCATTAAGTTCGGGATACCAAATGTTTGGTGAAATCTAAAAATATATCTATAAACTTTCTCCGATTCAACATGCCTTATAAGTGTTGATATTTTCTAATATGTGCTTCATATATTGATTTCCATATTAAGGTGATACTATTTTTAAAAAAATTGAAGTGAATATCTTATTAAATAACAAGAGGGCCAAGATGGCCCTTAATCGCTCACCTGATTACCATAGATTTAAGATTTTTGCAGGGTAGCCCATGGGTAGGATCAATATTGAACTTAGGGACAATATATGAACAATGTTGATAGTGGATCATGAGCAGTGGATCATGAGCAGTGGTTCTGCATAACAAGATTTTCAAAGATTTAGTATATTGATTTTATCAAGACAATGATTCTGACCAATGAAGATTGCGCTAAAAATTGCTCTCTAAAGTATTTTTCTAAGATTTGACCTAGTGACCTACTTTCTATTCCCACCCAACCCATGATCACACTCAACCTTGATATCACCAAGATAAACACTCTGTGCAAGTTTGAGGAAGACTGGGCTAAAAATGTGGCCACTGTAGTGTAAACTAGATTTCTCCAAGATATGACCCAGTGACCTACTTTTTGACCTCACATAACCCACTTTCAAACTTGTCCAATATTTTATTAGGACAATCATTCTGACCAATTTTCATGAAGATTTGGCTATAAATGTGACATCTAGGGTGTTCACAAGGTTTTCGTACTATTTGACCTAGTGACCTAGTTTTTAACCCAACATAACCCACTTTCAAACTCGTTTGAGATTTTATCAAGACAATCATTATGACTAAGTTTTATGAAGATTTGGCTATAAATGTGACATCTAGGGTGTTCACAAGGTTTTCGTACTATTTGACCTAGTGACCTAGTTTTTAACCCAACATAACCCACTTTCAAACTCGTTTGAGATTTTATCAAGACAATCATTATGACTAAGTTTTATGAAGATTGGACTAAAATTGTGACCACTAGAGTGTTCACAAGGTTTTTCTACTGTTTGACCTAGTGACCTAGTTTTTAACTCCACTTGACCTACTTTCGAACTAGTCCGAGATTTTATCAAGACATTTATTCTGACCAAGTTTCATGAAAATCGGACTAAAATTGTGACCACTAGAGTGTTCACAAAGTTTTTCTACTGTTTGACCTAGTGACCTAGTTTTTAACTCCACTTGACCCACTTTCGAACTCGTCCGAGATTTTATTAAGACATTCATTCTGACCTAGTTTCATGAAGATTGGACTAAAATTGTGACTACTAGAGTGTTCACAAGGTTTTTCTACTGTTTGACCTAGTGACCTAGTTTTTTACCCCACATAACCCATATTTCAAACTCCTCCGAGATTTTATCAAGACAATCATTCTGACCAAGTTTCATGAAAATTGTGACCTGTAGAGGGTTCACAAGGTTTTCCTACTATTTGACCTAGTGACCTAGTTTTTAACCCAACTTGACCCACTTTCGAACTCGTCCGAGATTTTATCAAGACATTCATTCTGACCAAGTTTCATGAAGATTAGACTACAATTGTGACCACTAGAGTGTTCACAAGCAAATTGTTGACGACACACGACGCACAACGGACGACGGACGACGGACATTCAAGTCTCCCAAAAGCTCACCCTGAGCTTTGCTCAGGTGAGCTAAAAAGTTACAGCTAATCCTCATATCTGCAGAGTTTCGTAAAGTGCAACGGCCATAACTCTGTAAAGACAAACTGAATGAACCTCAAAATAAATTCAGCTTCAGATTTTGTTACATAAAACATTTGTGTTAAGTTTCATTTATATCATTTTAATACGTTTCCCAGAAAACAACAAACTAAAAGTTGACCGACAAACAAAACAACGAAAACACAAAGTTCAAGGACCATAACGTTAGAATAAAATGACATATCAAAAGCCCCGCAATATATTTGAAAATTCATATTAAGATTTAACCATATAAAAATTGAAGTAAATCATATTTGCATTACTGTTTTCAAGTGCAATGTCCATGACTCCGAAACGACAAATCAAAATCAGAAATCGAACCTCAGAATTGACTTAGCTTCAGGTCTTGATGCATTAAACATGTGTGTGAAGTTTCATTAATATCTGTCAACCAGTTTTCCCAGAAAACAGCGGACAAACTATACGCATATATTTGCATTATATTTTAAGTAAAATTGCCATAACTCCGAAATGACTAATCAAATGAACCTTAGAATCGACTCAGCTTCATATCTTGATGCATTAAACAGCGGACAAACTATTTGCATGTATTTGTATTGTTTTTTAAGGACAAGGGCCATAACTCTGAAACGAAAAATCAAATGATCCTCAGAATCAACTCAGCTTCAGATCTTGATGCATTAAACATTTGTGTGAAGTTGCATTAATATCTGTCAAATAGTTTTCCGAGAAAACAGCGGACAAACTATTTGCATTATTTTTAAGTACAAGGGCCATAACTCCGAAACGACAAATCAAATGAACCTAAGAATCGACTCAGATTCATATCTTGATGCATTAAACATTTGTGTGAAGTTTCATTAATATCTCTCAAATAGTCTTCCGAGAAAACAGCGGACAAACTATTTGCATTATTTTTTTAAGGACAAGGACCATAACTCTGAAAAGAAAAATCAAATGAACCTCAGAATCAACTCAGCTTCAGATCTTGATGCATTAAACATTTGTGTGAAGTTTCATTAATATCTGTCAAATAGTTTTCCGAGAAAACAGCGGGCAAACAAAATGTTGATGGACGAACGAATGAACGAACGGACGGATGGACAGGGCCACGCCAATATACGACCATCTTTATTAGGTGGGCGTATAAAAATGAGTCGGAGAAGTTCACAGTGGAAGAATCACAGGGGTCTGGACCACTTCATGGGGTCTATATGTACTATATAATAACAAGGGTTCCAACTAGCAGAACGGATATCCGTGTACCACGAGTACAAATATGACTGTAACTCTTACAATTTAAATAATTTCGTAAATCTTTCGGCTATTGAAAGCCAATATACTTTTCTCTCAAATAAATATAATTTTATAACGGTAACTTATGAACAAGTATGGATCCAACAATGATTTTCTCAAAATTTCACGTGTTTTTTGGGTCATTGACAAACGTTCGTTAACCCCGGTTTCACTATATCACAGCTGGCAATTTCCAGTTAAAAATGGCGTGGTTCAATAAAACGAATCGGTTCTATCACCCACCTCCAGTTTTTTAGTCTCCAGCATCAGAATAATGATGTAAAACTGGCGAGTTTTGTCAGTTTGTTTCAAATCGTCGAGGAAGGAGCCATTGTACGTGACGTCACGGATTTCCCAACTTTTCCTTCGATCATCCAATGAAATGGCTCCATTCAAATTTGTTGCAAAATGGCACCACCCGAAACAGAAACATAACGACAGACGAAAAGGCCGCTGTTGCTAGTTGCTTACTTATTTAGAGGACAAAACAAATGGAGATTGGTGATATAATTGGGTTGTTTTATTGAACCATGTCATCTTTTGAACTGAAATCAACAGTTTATGGCTGTGATATAGTGAAACCGGGGTGAACGAACGTTTGTCAATGACTTAGAAAACACGTGAAATTTTGAGAAAATCGTTGTTAAATTGATAATTGTGCATAAGTTACCGTCAGAAGATTATATTCGTTTGATAGTAAAATAAATTGGCTTTCAATAGCCGAAAGAATTACAAAATTATCATTGAAATTGCAAGAGTTACATTCATATTTGTACTTGTGTTACATGGATGTCCGTTCTGCTAGTTGGAACCCTTGTTATTATTTAGTACACATAGACCCCCATGACGCGGTCCAGACCCTGCGGGAAGAATAAGAATAAGAATCGGAAGGAAGAATAATTATAACAGCATATAATTGTAAGGAAATCTGTAACAGAATGTCTCCCAAAAGAAGTGGACAACAGGTATTGACAAGCAGAATATATAAATATTCAATAATCACAGGCCATCACCAAGTTACCATGGCAACCAACACTTTTGAAACACCTGCCATAAAGTTCGGAGTATCCGTATATCCATACTTACCAATATTCAGCAATATCTAATAATATCAAAACGTCGACCAATGGTTATCAGCTCTTTCGAAACAACTGCCATAAAGTTTGGAATACTCATATATCCCTACTGACCATTTTCAGCAATATCTAACAATATCCAAATATCGACCAATCACTTCTACATCAACATAGTAACCAACTCTTTTGAAACACCTATGAATGAGCTTCGGGTACCCAATACACCATAATACCAATTTTCAGTATAATCGAACAATATATAAATTCCGCCGATTCAAGTGTCCACCATTCAGTTACCATGGCAGCATTTTAACAAGAAGACAATGATGGCCCTTAATCGCTTACCAGGTTACTATAGACTCATGCATACACTGTGTTTCTATGAAAAACAAAGTCCGCTTCTGATTGGGGCCTATATGAAACCAAGGGCCATTTTAGGCCTGGAGGTTAAAATTTGATCAAGCTTGATAGAGGGCCATTTGGAAATGCTTCATACTAAAGGGCCTTACAGTTTCAAAGAAGAATGTTTTAAAATATTTTCCTATGAAAAACTGATAGGCCCTGGGGCGGAGCCATTTTCGCCTAGGGTCATAATTTCAACAATATTGGTAGATGATCAAAAGGCAAAGCAACATGCAAAATAGTAAAGGTCTAAGCCAATTAGTTTCAAACAATATTTTATCGCGAGAGCGGGTGGCAGACTAAGATTTACCTATGAAAACATGATAAGCCATTTTTGGTCAGGGGTCATAATTTGAACAATAGTTGTAGAGGACCATAAAATGATGTTACATAACACATATCAAATGCCTTACAGTTTCAGAGAAGAAGCTATTTAAAGAGTTTCCTAAGTATAATGTCTGTAACTCCAAAGTTATCAGGGGAAATTCCTGTGAAGTTTGGTGACTCTAGATAGCCCTAGTGGTCTCAGAGATACCCGCGACACACAGCTTGTCTAAGTTTAAGTCATCAGGGGCAATAACTCCAAATATATCAGGAGGAGACAATTAAAACAAATCCAGGTCCATGCTTGTGAACATTCCTTTGAAGCTTGGCGACTCTAGCCCTAGCCGTTTCAGAGATACACGCAACACAAGTTTGTCTAAATTTAATTCATCAGGGACAATAACTCCAAAGTTATCAGGGGAGACAATTCAAACAAGAGGGTCATGATGGTCCTGATATTGCTCACCAGACATAGAAGATTTTCAGTTTTCACTATATTTCTATTGAAACTGGCCATCCCTTTGGCGGGGCTTCATTTGAAATCATGGGTATAATTCATGTAAATTTTTGAGGACTTCAAGATGATGCTATGTGCCAAATATGAAAGCTGAGATACTTCAAGTTTCTTCAGAGAAGATTTCTAAACGTTTCACAATATGTTTCTATATAAAGCAAGAGGGCCATTGACAGTGTTAAAAAAATTTCAGCAGACATTTCTAAAAGATGACAGAAACTCAGTGTTAACCCTATCACTGCTGAGCATGACTTGACTGAAGCAGACAACAGTACAGTACTTAAAGAATGCTAGAGCATAGAACACCTAACTTATATTAAGCTGAACTTCACAACAGATACACTGATAGGCTCTATATTGATAGATGACAGCTTAATGCCGGGCATAGATATGAAAAAAGCTTTAAGAGCTTTCTGCATTTTGAGAATTATCCACATAGTTTTCCCAATCTAAAAAGAGTGTGTTATTTGTATAAACAAAACTTCTACTCTACTGATATTAAGGGTGATTACATAACACTCTCACTGGCTAGCTCTGAATAAGGGGAAACCTTTAAACTGTAGTTTCTGATATGACGTCTATACACACAGGGCGGGGTCAATTGTAACCTCAGAACTATGATATTTACAAAACTCATAAAGAAATGCTAAGTTAATCTATATTCTAAATATCTAATCTCTGGGACATGTAGTTTTTGAAAAGAAGATTTTTAAAGTTTTTCCTATGCATAACTAGTGACCCCAAGGGCTGTTTAAGCAGTCAGCTACAGAAAACTGGCCATCCCTATGGTGGGATGAATTTTGACCCTAGGGGCATAATTTATATAACCTTTGTAGAAGACCTAACGTTGAAGCCATGTGCCAAATATGTAAGCTGAGAACATTCCAGTTTCAGAGAAGAAGATCTTCAAAGTTTTAACTATATGTTTCTATTGAAAACCTCACACACCAGGGGCGAGGCCAAGTGTGATTCCAGTGACATAATTCATGTAACTTTTGTAGAGGACCTATAGGTGATGCTATGTGCAATAGATGAAAATTGATAACCCTGTAGATTCAGAGAAGATTTTTAAAGGTTCAAATATTTGACGCGGGACGACGCACAACACATGACGCACGCTGATGGACGACGGACATCAGGTGATCACAAAAGCTCACTCTGAGCACTTTGTGCTCCGGTGAGCTAAACTCCAAGGTGCACAACTCATGCTGGTAAATATTCCTGTGAAGTTTGGTGATTCTAGCTCTACTGGTTTCAGAGATACACGCAACACAAGTTTGTGACAGACAGACGGATGGACGGACGGATTGGACGGACGGACAGACAGACAACTCGTGCAAAACAATGTCTCCCCATAAATGGGGGGGGGGACATAATAATAACAATAATAACAAGCATTATAACAAGGAAATTTGCTGATTTGATATCCTCCGCCAAATAAGTATTTTTACTGAGTTATTGACCAGACGGGCAAACGAAATGCCGTAACTTATAATTACTTACATTTTCATTGAAAACAGTTTCTGGGATATGACTAAGATGGACAAAAAGGTTAAGTTTTTCCACAAAGGATCATAACTCTAATATTCAATATGAGGGGCACTTCCAGGATGGTGTTTTCTTACAATTCTAAATAGTTTCGCTAAGTTTTAAGAAAAAAATCCAAACTGATTCTTAGATTTGACTCCAGACAGACAAAACGTCTTTGTCAAACAAAGGACCGTATCAAGTTATACTGATACTGGCAGGGTGGCACTTCCTTATGGTACAAAACATTTACACAGTCTTGTAGTATAACTGCAAACAGTTTCTGTAACATCGCTCCAGACAAACAAAAATGTTACATTGTTTCCCAAACAAATGGCCATAACTCAATATGAATGATACTTGCTTATAGAGTCACATATTCTTATGCTACTTAACATATTCGCAAAGTTTCATAGAAGAAATTCAAGTAGTTTCTGAAAAATTGTTCTGGACAGACAAAAATGTTACAATTTCGCAAACAAAGGGCCACAATTCTTGCGTTCCATTGCCAATTTACTTGGAGAGCCAAAAAACGTCATACAATTTCTGAAAAATGCCTCTGGACATGCAAAAATGTTACATTTTGGCAAAGGGCCACATCCCCGGTGTTCCAAGGTTAATTTAGGTGATAGTTGCAGGCCCATATTATGTTATAGTGCTAAACATTTACACCAAGTTTCCATGCAAAACTAAACCCTATCTGAGATAACACTGCGGGACGCACAGATGGACGGACAAATTGACAACGCTAAATCTATATCCCTCCGCCTTCGACAGGGATAACAATAAGAATTTATATTAGTTTTGTAGAGGACCTACAGAGAACAGATGATGATATGTGCCAAAGATGAAAGCTGAGAACCCTGTAGATTCAGAGGAGATTTAACCCTTCGCTTGCTATTCACGTCAATATACCTACCTGTAAATAGTGAAGACCCAGATGAGACAGCTCCTGCACTATTTACAAGGTGATTGTGCAACCAGTGCACTCCAGAGCAGTGATTGCACAACGTAGTACTTGTACACAGTGAAGATATATGTAATTATACAACAGTGCATGGGTAAAGAAGGAGAAATGTATTTTAAAATTCAGCAAGCGAAGGGTTAAAGGTTCGAATTGTTGACGACGATGCACGATGGACTCTGACGGACGAGAGACATCAGGCGATCACACAAGCTCATCCTGCGCACTTTGTGATCTGGTGAGCTAATAACAAAGGAACAAACCACTTTGGGAATTCAACATTCAATGGTTTAACTGTTAGCTAATAACAATGGAACAATCCACTTTGGGAATTCAACATTCAATGGTTTAGCTGTTTGGAAAAAACTAACAAAATATACAGTTTAATATATTTATTATACATGTATACCTTTTCTCAACCCTAAGCACTCTAAACAATTACCTCCAACTGAAAAACACTTTGAATCTTAAAGTTACTCGACATCTTGTTTTGGATCCAAACTGTTTGCAAAAACTATAACCAATCCAACGATTAACTGTTGAAGGGTTTTCCTTTATTGTTTTTCATAATGTTTTAAATATATATGACTACTCATATGTCCATTCTGCGTGAAGCCTTGTCCACAGATGTGACATTTAAATGGTCTTTCCCCTGTATGACTGCGTACATGAATCGCTAACTTTGATTTGTACAAGAACTGCTTCCCACATATTTTACATGTAAACATACTTCTGTTATTCAGTTGTTTAATAGTTTCAGCAGTACACATTTCCTGGTTTTTCTGTTTCAAGTATTCATTGGCAATATGTTTCATACAAGGTCCTGAAAAATAAAGAAACTGAACATCAAAATTAGATTAGGATATATTCCTTCTTTGAGAAGATGTAATGCAGTGATGAATTCCCAAGGCAGCCATATATGTTATTGAAGTAGATCATGAATTCAGCACTTCAAGAATTCCATATAGGTGATGTACAAAGCAGTATCAAGCTGTAAAACGTTATATTGTATTAAATTTAATAGCTTCTGTCAGCAATACGTTAAGCTACAGTATGATAACTATGTTTTTGGTACAAGAAAACAAAGGTTGCATAAAATAGTGTGTTAGAAGTTTTGTTGAGTAAATAATTGAACCAATTTTCACCAGATGATGCTACATCCCAAATATCACAGCTCTAAGCTTTTCGGTTTCGGACAAGAAGATTTTTTATTGACTATAATCCTATGTAAAACTTGTGACTCCCAGGGTGGGGACAATTTTGACTTCAGGGGCAAAATTTGAAAATCTTGGTAAAGGTCCACCGGATGATGCTACAGCTCTAAATGTGTGATCCCCAGGGTGGGAACAGTTATGACTCCAGGGACAAAATTTGACAATCTTGGTAAAGATCCGCCAGATGATGAACACAGGCCGATCACAATAGCTCACTTTTGCACTTCGTGCTAGGTGAGCTTAAATTAACAGCAAATAACCACGTCTATCAAAAGACAAATGGAGACACACAAAGACATAACATTCAATCAATAGGGGGAAGATGGAAGTACCGCCATGGAACGGTCAGTGACAAGTGTCTCTGAGGGTTTAACCGGTTATGGGGCGCCCAACCTCACACAACCATCATAGCAAATTCTGTGGTAAATCGCATGTAAAACAAACTGGATGCACCTATCACCAGTGTACTCAATGATTGAGCTGCAAACAGAGTAACTGTAGTAAAACAATACAGTAAAACCCCTCTTAACCGGAATTCTAGTAGACAAAAAAGACTTTTAAGCAGGTGGCTGCTTAATGCAGGGTGAAAGTCATGCAGAAAGCTCCTAGAGGAGCTTTCTGTATGACTGTCACCCTGCATTAAGCTGCCACCTGTCTCCAATACCGATATTTATGCTAATTTTAATGTCCGGTTTAGAGGGGTTTTGCTGTAAAGGGTACAACAAAAACGCGAGTCACGGACGTAGTGGAATCCAAATCTAATGTACGCACCGTGGCTATAAGGGTCTGCTAGATAGATGTAGGTGGATTTTGGGGGTATACAGCAGCATTATTTCACGGCACATATAACCGAATAAAGAAATTCCCTCACATGCCATTTTAAAACCAAAACTCTTTGAATAAATCTACCGAAAAGGTGCATTTACTAGAGAAAAGGAAACGTTAAGAATTGTGTAGTTTTGAAACCATCGTGATAAATTGAGCATTGCTTCTATTTACCACCATCATTTCAAAAGGTGATTTTACAGTGGCGTCAAAATGAAGGAATTTGTTAAAGCTTACGTGACAAGACAACGTTTGTCAGTCTATACTCTTAGCCTATACCATCTTTTGTAATAAAAATGTTTTCACCTTTAAGATTGATGTTACGTACTTGAATAAGTGCTACGCCCTTGATAGTACATGTACACGAATCCGACATCATTCCTTTCCGGATTTTAGAGGGCGTCTTCATAAAGTACTAAGCCTTGCATGTCGGCGTACATGAAAAGAGGGCAGAGTGATTGGGCTGCGCCATGCAGTCCCAGTATGTGTTTATTCCGAATGGGGATGTTTTTGCAATGTAGCACTGTTTTTAACTTTACACTGAAGAATCACGACCGACAACTCTGCTAAGCCCATTGAGTTAATAATGTGTCTAGTGTGTATGTACATGTATATATCTTTCTTATATTTGTTAATTTTTAAAGTTTGGAGTAGTCATTTTCAATACAATTTTCTAAAACGTGTCTGCAGAAACCTAACTAGCCCATCCCCCAACCAGCCTAATTTTATTGTTTGGCTGTATGTTTCCCCATATGTTCACCAATAATTAGTAACTAATCATTTCGACCTAGGCTAAAATCACCACCAACAAAAGAAACCAAGTAACCCAAAACAGTGGATCTGTGTAATGCAAACATACAATTTCTTAACCCTTCTCTTGCTGAATTTTAAAATACATGTCTCCTTCTTTACCCATGCCCTGTTGTATAATTACATATATCTTCACTGTGTACAAGTATTTCGCTGTGCAATCACTGTTGTGGAGTGTACTGGTTGCACAATCAACTTGTAAATAGTGCAGACCCTGATGAGACAGCTCCTGCAGGAGCTGTCTCATCTGCGTCTGCACTATTTACAGGTAGGTATATTGACATGAATAGCAAGCAAAGGGTTAATGTTACCTGGACTTACATAATTTCTAAGACATGTTTTTCAGGGCTGATGTTTAAGTAAAGTAATTTGTATTGGTCCTTCTAATAAATTTTTACTTGGGCAAAATACTATGCAAAACCATGACCAATCACAACTATTTCTTTTTGCAAATTTCCTTGCCGAAGATGCCATTTAACCCAAACCAAAAAGATGTATCTGCATAAACATTATTTTCTATATATTTGAGTAATACTTTCATGTGTTATTAACTTTTATGTTCTTTTTAAGGGCCCACGCGTACTTGCCCAGTCTATTTAATCTGTTAAGTCTGTCATGCCAGGTTCTTTTTAGCTCACCTGAAAATGACGTGCTCAGGGTGATCTATTGCGATCATTCATTGCCAATTGTATGTCTATTTCCCCCAGAACTAATGTTTATGAATAATGTGTAAATGTTTTATATCAAATTCTTACAAAAATGCCCTGTTCCTATAACCAGTGTGTACTTTAAACACAAATCCTCACAGTGAGCGACATAGGGTCATCTGTTCTACTAATTTGTTCATGTCATACATATTTTCAAACAAGAGTGTTCGGAGGAACACATGTGTCACCTGCTTGCAGCTGACACAAAAACGGTTAATATGCCGCAGTGCGAAAATCGGAATAAAGGGGGGAAAGTTAATTTTGTATTACTATGCAATACACGTGTCCCCACTGGATTAAAAAACTCCACTGACTCACTCACCCATGGTGTAGTTGACAATGGTATATACATGACAAACCTGAATGGTATTTGTAAAAATCATCAGGAAAAATATGACAAAAAGTGAATCACTCCAAATATAATGATGCTAGAGTTATGACCCTTGTGCATGACACTTCCTCTTATCATGCTTGTTCCATATGTGAAGTTTCAAATAAACTGAACAAGTAGATAAAGAGTTATTGTCCGGAAGAGAAAATATGAAAAAGGGGAATAACTCCAAAAATATTGATACTAGAGTTATGACCCTTGTGCATAACACTTCCTCATGATACTAGATGTATGACCCCTGTGCATGGCACTTCCTCTCATCATGCTTTTTCCATATGCGAGGTTTGAAATCAATTGAACCAGTAGAGTTATTGTCCGGACAAAAAATATGAAAAAGGGGAAATAACTCAAAAATATTGTTGCTAGAGTTACGGCCCTTGTGCATGACACTTCCAATCATCATGCTTGTTCGATGTGTGAAATTTTAAAGCTCTATAATTATTAGTTTAGAAATGACAGCCAAAAAATAAAGTGTGATGGACAGACAGACGGACAGACGGACAGACAGACGACCGAAAAGTGATCCCTAAGTGACACACTGCCTCTCGGCAGGTGACACAAAAATCACAAGCCCACACCAAATAAACACGAGGTTAGATGCATCGTGCGTCCTGATCACGGGCATCGTACGGATGTTGCTCAATGATCGTGTGGAAAATTACCAATATTCGGTGGACATGTAGCCAAAATCACCGTACCGCAAACATACGGTCATCGCATGATCACCGCAAAATCATATGTATATCGCACGGTCATCCTGCGGCAACCTCACAGCGACCGTTGTGTGGTGATTTTGAGATTTCTGATGTGTGCATATTTATTTGATATTTCCCGCATTAATAGTTTGTTTAGCTACGGTCATCCTGCGGCAACCTCACAGCGACCGTTGTGTGGTGATTTTGAGATTTCTGATGTGTGCATATTTATTTGATATTTCCCGCATTAATAGTTTGTTTAGCTATAGAAGATGGAACATATGGAACCCGTACGGGCTCCGTACGATTGTCTTATCCGAGCGGAGACCGCATGATGTCCGTACAGTCGCAGCTGTCATCGTACGGATAAGCCTCGATCAGTATACACAAACAATCTTACGATGATTGTAGACAATGTAAACAAGAAACATATTGTATGTTAATTATATAACTTTTTATGACAAATCGTAGGGGCTGCAGCGCCCAGGAATCCTTACAAAAATCGTATGGCAACCACTTGCCTCAGTACAGAGACCGCGCAGAAATGCGCTAATAACAAATCTATGGGTGCATTCAACTCATCGCAAGGCAAATGTAAAATAGGCATTAAGCAACTTTCCAGTTAAAATGAGAATTCGACTGTTAAAATCGTCAACAGAACACGCCCTAGCTAACCGAACAAGTTGAGATATGTACACCACGTAAGATGGGGCATGGGGCACATCTCCGTCAATAATTAACAATATTAAAATCAAAATCGGCTCTTTTGTCAATTTTGTCTCCATGTCAGCTAGCTGCACACCAAGTTTAGCTTATTTCTAAATAAAGTTTTTGTACAGAATGACAGCTGATGCCCGCCCATCTACATGCCCGTCAGCCTAACCTGCTAATGATGTATCACATTCTAATTCCAGTTTTCACTGAAAACTCTTACTCATAAAAACCTCTCTAAAGCAACCATCAAATCAAAGTTATGATATCGTAAATGTATTCACAGTGATAACAAACACCAAGAAATAAGTTACATATTGATGGTCATGTTTAAATTTTGTGTATCTAGTTCAGAACCAATGAAAACACATTACTCAGGGGTGTGATTACTGAAACTATTGAGGGGAGGAAAATGTCCTAACCCCCTTACATGATATTCCAAAACCATCAGATCTAAGCTGATCTCACTGAATGTGACAACTTTCATAATTTGGATCTCAAACTCAAAGGGAGGAAATCCTCTGAAAGGAGGAAAAATCACACCCCTGATTACTATGTACAGACATTGATCACCACCATTTCAATATCACTTACGGTCATTGAACACACCCACTCAGCTGCCTTGATCGCAAATCAAACTAATGACCTAGTTTTTGACCCCACGTGACCAATTTTCGATCTTGTCCGATATTTTATCAAGACAATCATTCTGACCAAGTTTCATGAAGATTGGACAAAACATGTGACCACTAGAGTGTTCGTCCGAGATTTTATCAAACGATTATTCTGATGAAAGTTCATGACGAGTTGGCTACAAATGTGACCTCCAGGGTGTTCACAATGTTTTTCTACTAACTGACCTAGTTTTTCACCCCACATAACCCAATTTCAAACTCTAGAGGTTCATAAGGTTTACCCACTATTTGACCTTTTGACCTAGTTTTTCCTCCCACATAACCAAATTTCAAACTCTTCTGAGGTTTTATTAAAACAATGATTCTGACCAGATTTCATGAAGATTAGACTGACAAAATGACCTCTAGAGTGCTCACACGGTTTTCCTACTATTTGATCTAGTGACCTAGGTTTCGACCCCATGCGGCCCTCTTTCAAACTAATCCGAGATTTTATCAAAACAATCATTCCGACCAAGTTTAATGGAGATTGTACTAAAAGTGTGACCACTAGAGTGCTCACTGTGCCAGGTATTGCCACGGACATGCCACAGACAGACAGGTTTCCCTACTATTTAACCTAGTGACCTAGTTTTTCACTCTATTATGACCCACTTTCAAATTCATCCGAGAGTTTATCAAGACGATCATTCTGACCAAGTTTCATGAAGATTGTACTAAAATTGTGACCACTAGAGTGCTCACTTGGGCAGTTTGTGCCACGGACATTTCATGGACAGACAGACAGATCAACAAACACACTGACTCCTATACAGGGTTGCCACAAACCAGAGGAAATAAAATTCCCCGACAATTCCCTGACATAATTTCAAATTTCCCTGACACATACACATTTTCATCGCGAAATTTGGTATTTCTGCCATGAGTTCTGTAATACGTTATGGATTTTTAAAAATATATATAACCTCATTCTCATGCTTTCAAAATTCCCTGACAATTCCCTGACAGTTGCCTATATTTTTCAAATTTCCCTGACAGTTCTCAAAATTCCCTGACCTTGAATTATTTTAAAAAATTTCCCTGACTTTTCCCTGACACGTGGCAACCCTGCTATATACCCCCTCTTTGTTTGCGGAGGTGTAATTATGCATTGAAAATGCTGCTGAACATTTTACATCTAGCTGTGAATTGTTGATAACCATTGCAAACAACTTGAACCCAGATAAGACAACCACATAATAATCTCAACTGCTTGACATTCAGTACATGGTTTAACAAGCAAAACATGCGGAAACAGATTCATTTGGCAACAATATTACATGTACACACTGGCATAAAATAGCACAAGTACATTACAGTTTTGTGCTAATACATGTCCTCATTCATAAAATGATTTATGTCAGAATCACGTGTACAGCCATGTGTGCTCTTAGATGATCCTTCCTATTGAAGCTCTTGAAACAGACATTACAGGTGAATGGTTTGTCTCCAGTGTGGATGAGTTTGTGCCTTTCAAAGGATGATTTATAATTGAACCTCTTTCCACATATAGTACATGTGTATTCATGAGATACACCCACTCTTCTGGATAATATACCTGGTTCTGCTAGAGTATCTGCCAAAAGTGCAGCATCTGGAATATATCAGAATATAATTTATCATTATGTAGAACAACAAATGAAAACAAGTTAATGCTGTTTTGCTATGCAGTACACGAGTCCCCCACCGGATTAAAAAAGACCCTCCTCTGACCAACCCACCCATGGTGTAGTTGGTGTATATACCATGTAGTTACGGCATGGTATATACATGACCAATCGGAATGGTATTTGTAAAAATCATAAGAAAAACAATGTGAAACAAGAGTGCCAGTGGGCACAATATACGCCCGTCTATGCATTTTCCAACATAAAACTAAATGCAAACTAGAGGTTTTTGTAAAAAAAACCGGATGTCTCCCCTCTAATAAAAACAATATGTAAAGGGAAATCACTAAAAATGTTATGGTCTTGATAAATGACACTTCCCCTCATTATGCGTTTTCCACACTACATTTTTCAAGAAGAAAATGATAACAGCTAATAACTCCAAAAATACTGATACCAGATTTATGGCCCTTGTGCATGACACTTACTTTCATCATGGTCTTTCCAAAAATAAAATTTCATTCCAATAGCATCAGTCAAACAGGAGTTATTGATCAGCCAAAAAATGTAACAAAGGGCAATAACTCCAAAAGTATTGAAGCCAGAATTATGGCCCTTGTTCATGACACTTTCTCTCATCATGCTCTTTCCATGTATGAAGTTTCAATACGATGGCAAGAGCCATGTAGGAGTTATCGTCCGGACAAGAAAGAATTAAACAAATGTACAAGGGGCAATAACTCTAAATTTATTGAAGCTCGAGTTAAGGATCTTATGCATGACACTTTCTCTTATTATGATCGTTCCATGTATGAAGTTTAACTCCAATGGCATGTGTCACATAGGAGTAATCATCTGGACAAAAATTTGTGATTGTTTTTACAAAGGGCAATAACTCCAATATTAGTGAAGCCAGAGTTATGGACCTTGTGCATAACACTTCCTCTCGTTATGATCTTTCCATATATGAAGTTTCAATCAACTGGCATCAGGCATATTGAAGTTATTGTCCGGACAAAAAAGTGTGATTTTTTTTACAAAGGGCAATAACTCCTATATCAGTGAAGCCAGAGTTATGTACCTTCTGCATGACACTTCCTCTCGTTATGATCTTTTCATATATGAAGTTTCAATCCAATGGCATCAGGCATATTGAAGTTATTGTCCGGACAAAAAATTATGATATTTTTTACAAAGGGCAATAACTCCAATATTAGTGAAGCCAGAGTTATGGACCTTGTGCATGACACTTCCTCTCATTATGCTCTTTCCATATATGAAGTTTCAATCAACTGGCATCAGGCATATTGAAGTTATTGTCCGGACAAAAATTATGATATTTTTTACAAAGGGCAATAACTCCAATATTAGTGAAGCCAGAGTTATGGACCTTGTGCATGACACTTCCTCTCGTCATGATCTTTCCATATATGAAGTTTCAATCCAATGGCATGAGCCATATAGGAGTTATCGTCCGGACAAAAAAGTGTGATTTTTTTTACAAAGGGCAATAACTCCAATATTAGTGAAGCCAGAGTTATGGACCTTGTGCATGACACTTCCTCTCATTATGCTCTTTCCATATATGAAGTTTCAATCAACTGGCATCAGGCATATTGAAGTTATCGTCCGGACAAAAAGTGTGACAGACAGACGGACAGACGGACAGACAGACAGACGGACAGACAGACAACTCTCACGAAAACAATATGTCCCCCCATATAAATATGGGGGGAGACATAATTCTAAGACCAATTGTGCGACTTTGACCTTGGATATACATACCGGGACACATCCATGCTACTGTAGCATGTGCAGATAAACATTGTAATGTAATTTGAGAAGGATCCGCCAAGCAGAATCTGAGTTAGAGATGTTAAAGACAGATGGACAGACAGCACCATTCTATATGTCCCATTGTTTTGCAAAAGGATCAAGCTTGTGATGGTAGATAAGTGTTCCGAGTTTCAAGGCTTTGTCTAAACCGAGTCTGCAATTTTCTCCTTTTGTGTTTTGCAATTTTTGCTTTCGGGGGATCACCTCTCTTCAGAATTTATAAATTTCACAACAGCAGGTGTTAAGTGAGTGTGTGGCGGCCGTAAAACGTCGCTCCGTACTTCATTCTCAGTGTTATACTTTCTGATCCTTCGAGATCATGAATTTCAGTACTTTCTGTTCTGAAAATTGAATACCGCTTAAGACGGTGCTAGGGGGCATGAGCAGTGTTTCACTTTCAATTACTGCTCATGAACAGACTCAATAAAACGGAGTCTGCAATTTTCTCCTTTTGTGTTGCAATTTTTGCTTTCGGGGGATCACCTCTCTTCAGAATGTGTCTCAAAGGGTTATGTAAATAAGTGGACTGTAACAAAAACCTTAACCAAAATTCTAAATTAACAAGAGGGCCAGAATGACCCTGAAGCGCTCATCAGACAATCAGAGGAGAAGATTTTCAAAGCTTTCACTATATGTTTCTATAGAAAACTAGCCGGTCCTGGGGCGGGCCAATTTTGACCCCAGGGGCATAATTTATATAACTTTTGTAGAGGACTTGAACATGATGCTATGAGCTAAATATGAAAGCTGAGAACCTTCCAGTTTCAGAGGAGAAGATTTTCAAAGTTTTCTCTATATGTTTCTACTGAAAACTACCCACCCCTGGGGCGGGGCCAATTTTGACCCCAGGCACATAATTCATATAACTTTTGTAAAGGATCTATACATGATGCTATGCGCCAAATATGAAAGCTAAGAACTTTCCACATTCAGAGAAAAAGATTTTCAAAATTTTCACTATTTGTTTCCATTGAAAACTGCCCACCCCTGGGGCGGGGACAATTTTGACCCCAGGGCCATAATTAATATAACTTTTGTAGAGGACCTGAACATGATGCTCTGTGCCAAATATGAAAGCTGAGCGCCTTCCAGTTTCAGAAGAGAAGATTTGAAAAGATTTCACTATGTTTCTATTGAAAACTGCCCATCCCTGGGCCGGGGCCAATTTTGACCCCAGGGCCATCATTTATATAACTTTTGTAGAGGACCTGAACATAATGCTCTGTGCCAAATATGAAAGCTGAGAGCCTTCCAGCTTCAGAGGAGATTTTCAAAGATTTCACTATTTGTATCTTTTGAAAACTGCCCACCCCTGGGGCGGTGCTAATTTTGACCCCAGGGCCATAATTTATATAACTTTTGTAAAGGACCTGAACATAATGCTCTGTGCCAAATATGAAAGTTGAGAGCCTTCCAGCTTCAGAGGAGATTTTTAAAGAGTTCACTATATGTTTCTATTGAAAACTGCCCACCCCTGGGGCGGGGCCAATTTTGACCCCAGGGGCATAATTTATATAACTTTTGTAGAGGACATTAACATGATGCTCTGTGCAAATATGAAAGCTTAGCGTCTTCCAGCTTCAGAGAAGATTTTCAAAGATTTCATTATTTGTTTCTATTGAAAACTGCCCACCCCTGGGGCGGGGCCAATTTTGACCCCAGGGCTATAATTTATATAACTTTTGTAGAGGACATGAACATGATGCTCTCTGCCAAATATGAAAGCTGAGAGCCTTCCAATTTCAGAGGAGAAGATTTTCAAAGATTTCACTATTTGTTTCTATTGAAAACTGCTCACCCCTGGGTCATAATTTATATAACTTTTGTAGAGGACCTGAACACGATGCTATGTGCCAAATATGAAAGCTGAGAACCTTCTGGTTTCAGAGGAGAAGATTTTCAGTTTTACTATATGTTTCTATTGAAAACTTCCCACTCCTGGGGCGGGTTCAATTTTGACCCCAGGGGCATAATTTATATAACTGTTGTAGAGGACCTATAGGTGATGCTATGTACCAAAGATGAAAGCTGAGAACCCTGTAGATTCAGAGGAGAAGATTGTTAAAGGTTCAAATTGTTGACGCGGGACGACGGACGACGCACACCGCACGACGACGGACGACGGACATCAGGCGATCACAAAAGCTCACCCTGAGCACTTTGTGCTCTGGTGAGCTAAAAAGGGACATAATTCTGTCAAAATGCTTGACAGGGTTTACTCTTACCTACAGATTACACTTGTGATGGTGAACAAGTGTTCCAAGTTTCAACCCTTTATCTCAAAGGGTTATGTAAATAAGTGGACTTTAACAAAAGCCATAACCAAAAATTTGAACTTGTAAGTTAAAAAGGATCATAATTCTGTCAAAATGCTGGATATAGTGATGTACTCTTGCCTACAGGTGAAGCTTATGATGGCGAACAAGTGTTCCAAGCTTCAAAGCTTTATCTCAAAGGGTTATGTAAATAAGTGGACTTAAAAACGTTTGTTCAACATAAATTGAGGTTAACATATTTGCTTAACGCAATTGATAAACGCAAATTCTAAGTTCAATTGTGCGACCTTGACCTTGGAAATACATACCGGGACAAACCCATTCTACTGTAGCATGTCCAGATACGAGGGATGTTCCAAAAATAATGTCACTTGCATCGGTGCTCATATAGCGGAAGTGCTTTTGTTCATTTTGATTTGCTCTGCCCTTCAAAATACTCTCCGCCAGCCAGAATACACCTTTTTAGCCGGTCAATCCATTTTTGGAAGCATTTTTCATACTCTTCAATGGGGACACCCATCCGACACTGATAAACAGCAGATCCAAGGGCATTTCTCGAATTGTATCTCCTTCCAGATAAATGAGATTTAAGTTTTGGAAAGAGAAAATAGTCGCAGGGGGCCAAGTCTGGCGAATACGGAGGGTGTGGAAGGACGGTAACCTTCTCTGACTCCAAAAAGTCAGTCACAATACGTGCCTTGTGAGCGGGTGCATTATCATGCAAAAGTCGGACATACTTAAGTCCTGTTTTGGGGCGGCTACTTTTGTAGTAGTTCTTCAATTTTCTCAGAACAACGTTTTTATAGAACTTGCCTGTGACCGTTCTGCCTTTTGGCACCGGGATTTGAATAGCTGGACCCTTATTATTGAAAAAAATAGCATACAAAACCTTCTTTACCGTTCGTATTTGTTTGGCAATACTTGGGCGTCTGGCATTTTTAGTGGCCCATATTCGGTTGGAAACCTTCCGCTTTGGTTCAAAATAATACACCCAGGTCTCATCACCAGTGACTATATTATCAAAAGCCTTTTTACTATATTTTGGGTACATTTTGAAAAGTTTTTTGCCATTGTTACACGCGTCTTCTTTTGCTCATCCGTTAACAAATGGGGTATCCATCTTGCATTTATCTTTCTAACTTTTAGGTGTTTCTTCAAAATTGCATGAACTCTTGCTAACGACAAGTTTGTCATTCGAGCCAATTGTCTTACGGTGAATCGAGCATCAGTTTTGAGGATATTTCGGATTTTTTCTATGTTACCTTTGGTCGTAGTTGTTGCAGGACGACCTGGGCGAGCAGCATCTTTCAGTTGCTGCTGCCCAGCACTAAATTTAGCTACCCACCTACAAACAGTCCTGTGGGACATTTGGCCCTCCCCATAAATGTCAGACACCTCGCGGTGAATATCTACAGCCTTTATGCCGAGTAATGACCTACCTTTTATATAGGCCCTAATTTCAAGAACGTTTTCAGCTCGTTTTCCTGTCATTTTGTGTATAGTCTAACGAATAGGCTATGAAACGATGTACACTGTACCGAGGCAAGTGAACGTGTGGACGAGATATTTACCTGTGTCACGAGCCAGTGATCACTAAATCGACACGAGGTGGTTTTGTGCATGAATTGCACGATTTCCGCGAAATAAAGCACAGATGATATTATTTATGGAACACCCCTCGTAAACATTGTGGTGAAAATTGAGACAGATCCACCAAGCACAACTTGAGTTAGAGATGTTACAGACAGACAGATATTTAACATATTGGCTAAACACAAATGCTAAAGTCCAATTGTGTGATCTTGACCTTGGATATACATACCGGGACTCGACAGGCTACTGTAGCATGTCCAGATAAACATTGTGGTGAAATTTGAGAAGGATCCACCAAGCAGAACTTGAGTTTAAAGATGTTACAGACAGACAGCGCCATTCCATAATACGTCCCGTTTTTTCAAACGGGCGTATAAAAAGGTGAATAACTCTATTGAACGAGCAGATAAAAAGTTATTGTCCGTAAAAGAAATAAAAAGGGGAATAACTTTAAATATATTGATGCTAGAGTTGTGGCCCTTGTGCAGGACACTTCCTCTCATCATGCTTGTTCCATATATGAAGTTTAAAAACAATTGAACCAGCAGATATTGAGAGTTATTGTCCGGACAAAAATATGAAAAAGGGGAATAACTCCAAAAATATTAATGCTAGAGTTATGGCCCATGTGCACGACACTTCCTCTCATCATGCTTGTTCAATATGTTAAGTTATAATGAATTTAGCCTACCTTTGTAGGAGATATGGCCCGGACAAGAAGCGTGACAAACGGACAGATGGACAGACGGAATCAAGCAAACCTATAGTCCCCCAACCGGTCACCGGTGGGGGACTAATAACAACAGTCCTTAACCCTTTATCTGTTGAATATTCATGTAAGAAATAATTACAATACAAACTAGAACTATCACTAAAGGTGATGAATACCCCCACACGGCATCCTTGATTGCAAATCCAAGTTTTGAACATGTAACAGGACCAAATAACAAAAATACCCAAAGTTCAAATAGAGAAAATTCTGTAATTTATGCCAAGTATCAAGTGAATCAGGTTGAAATTGAAGGAGGAGTTCAAAGTACAAGATTTTGCCTGCCAAATTCAAGGCCAAAGGTCAAGGTCACAGAGACCTGAAATTTGTGTCTTGCACATCTACTACTCCTGAGTAACATTTATGCCAAGTATCAAGTGAATCAGGTTGAAAGTGAAGGAGGAGTTCGCCGTACAAGATTTTGCCTGCCAATTTTAAGACCAATTTCAAGGCCAAAGGTCAAGGTCACAGATATTTTAAATTTGTGTCTTGCACATCTACTACTCCTGAGTAACATTTATGCCAAGTATCAAGTGAATCAGGTTGAAAGTGAAGGAGGAGTTCAAAGTACAAGATTTTGCCTGCCAATTTTAAGACCAATTTCAAGGCCAACGGTCAAGGTCAAGGTCACAGAGACCTGAAATTTGTGTCTTGCACATCTACTACTCCTGAGTAACATTTATGCCAAGTATCAAGTGAATCAGGTTGAAATTGAAGGAGGAGTTCAAAGTACAAGATTTTGCCTGCCAATATCATGACCAATTTCAAGGCCAAAGGTCAAGGTCACAGAGATCTGAAATTTGTGTCTTGTACATCTACTACTCCTGAGTAACATTTATGCCAAGTATCAAATGAATCAGGTTGAAAGTGAAGGAGGAGTTCAAAGTACAAGATTTTGCTTGCCAATTTTAAGACCAATTTCATGGCCAAAGGTCAAGGTCACAGAGATTTTAAATTTGTGTCTTGCACATCTACTACTCCTGAGTAACATTTATGCCAAGTATCAAGTGAATCAGGTTGAAATTGAAGGAGGAGTTCAAAGTACAAGATTTTGCCTGCCAATATCATGACCAATTTCAAGGCCAAAGGTCAAGGTCAAGGTCACAGAGACCTGAAATTTGTGTCTTGTACATCTACTACTCCTGAGTAACATTTATGCCAAGTATCAAATGAATCAGGTTGAAAGTGAAGGAGGAGTTCAAAGTACAAGATTTTGCTTGCCAATTTTAAGACCAATTTCATGGCCAAAGGTCAAGGTCACAGAGATTTTAAATTTGTGTCTTGCACATCTACTACTCCTGAGTAACATTTATGCCAAGTATCAAGTGAATCAGGTTGAAATTGAAGGAGGAGTTCAAAGTACAAGATTTTGCCTGCCAATTTCAAGACCAAATTCAAGACCAAAGGTCAAGGTCAAGGTCACAGAAACCTGAAATTTGTGTCTTGCACATCTACTACTCCTGAGTAACATTTATGCCAAGTATCAAGTGACTCAGGTTGAAAGTGAAGGAGGAGTTCAAAGTACAAGATTTTGCCTGCCAATTTCAAGACCAATTTCAAGGCCAAAGGTCAAGGCCAAGGTCACAGAGACCTGAAATTTGTGTCTTGCACATCTACTACTCCTGAGTAACATTTATGCCAAGTGTCAAGTGAATCGGGTTGAAACTGAAGGAGGAGTTCGCCGTACAAGATTTTGCAGACAGACCGACCGACGGACCGACAGGCTGATTCCAGTATACCCCCCTCAAACTCTGTTTGTGGGGGTATAATTAGTCGAATTTTCAACAGCATTATTAACACTTGGATTTTTTTTATCATTGCAGAACATAATCTGAAAATGTGTGATCCCTCGAAGGCAAAAGAAGAAATGCAAAAAGAGAAAATTGCAGACTCGGTTTTATTGAGTCTGTTCATGAGTAGTAATTAAAAGTGCAACACTACTCACGCCCCCTAGCACCGGCTTAAGAAGTATTCAATTTTCAAAACTAATAACATTAAAACTTTTGATCCCGAATATGTAGAATCCGATCTTAATTATTCCATAAATAAACAGAGCATACCCTTTTAACTGTTTGCAAAGGCGTGAAAAAGTGTTTAAATCAGGGCAAGGTTAAGCAGAACAAAAGTATCACTTTCTGCATTGAAACTTGATCGTTACATGTGATGTTAAACAATTAAAAGCAAACTGTGCAGTGATTGCTCCACAATGACACATAAACATTGGACTTCTATGTGATCACCATCTTGCAGAGGATACTACTAATGACACATAAGTATTTATCAAATATCAACAAATACCCATTATAAATTAAACCATACCCCAAGGACAGATGTTACGATACACATGACTACTATTTAGCACTTTGAAACCTCAACATTCTACTGGCAACCAGATTAAATGTTAAGTAACACAGTCTTTCATTATAATCCAAACTGTTTGACTGACACTCTTGTGTCTAAAAGAAATAGCAGAAAATATATTTAACCCAGAAAATTCCAATGCAGAATGATTTCAGTAAAGACACCTTGTGCCATGGATTTGAGATTTTAGGCTGACAGTACTTTCCCTAATGGCTATGAGGATGTCAGCTGACAGTACTTTCCTAATCTACACTGGTATAACTGCAGTTCCTTGTGCCATGGCTATGCTGATGCAAGTTTACAGTACCATCCCTATCTTCACTGGTACACCTGCAATTCCTTGTTCCATGGTTATGATGTTTCAAGTTGACATCACTTTCCCTAATCCACGCTGGTATAGCTGCAGTCCCTTGTGTAATGGCTATGATGATGCAAGTTGACAAAACTTTCCCTAATCTTCACCGGTAAAGCTGAAGTCCCTTGTGCCATGGCTAAATTTGCAATGAAGATTGAAGTTGACAGTACTTCCCTAATCTATACTGGTATAGCTGCAGTCACTTGCGCCATGACTATGATAAGCTTTAGTGTTCCGTTTACAAAGATGTCAACCTTATGTCAAATGAGCATTTATTTAATCATTTCCCCAATGAATATTCATGTACAAAATAATAACAGCATAAATATTAACTAGAAATGTGTCCATAGGACACTGATGCCCCCTGGTAACTTCAGACTTTTGTCACAGAAAAGGCCTTTTTAAAGTCATTTTTGCAAATAAAGGGCCACAACTCCTAAACGACAGAAGCGATTTACATGGCTATCGAACTTGAGCAAGATATAATGGCCACAAACATGTGTGTAGGTTTGGTGTGGATTGGACAAATACAATCCAAAAAGACGTCCGGACAAATTCTCTGGATGTGCGTACGGACATGCTAACAAATGGGTAGTTGTGTGACTTTTTCCTTTGATCTTTTCTTGTGTGACTAGTCCCACAAGAAAAACTATTTTTGGCTCTAACTTTGGAAAAGAATGATCTGGAAGCTAACCCTAACCCTAACCCTATGTCCCACAACTGGCCAGGTTAATGTCACAAGAAATGGCCAGGTTAATGTCACAAGAGATGGCCAGGTTAATGATTTTACTTGTGGGACTAGTTAGAAAAAGTCACACAACTACCCTTTGGTGAGTGCGGACGTACATACGGACGGACGGACTTATGTACGGACAAAGACAACCCTATATGCCACCACTATGTGGGGGCATAAATAGAGGATTTTTTAAAAATAAAACAGATTAACTTTCTGCCGTGGCTGAAACTAGAATCAGAATCATCAGGGTCTGCTCTGTTTACTAATGGAATTTGAAAGATTTGTTTCTTTGCTTTCTAAAATGGTTACAATGTTCCACCTTCAATATTTCATTACAACTAATTTGTCCATGAATACTCAGTAGGTATTGTAATTTGTAATAAACAGGGAACAGGTAAAGGGATAAGTAAACCAACCTGACCCTGATCAGATGGTTCCTACTGGGTCTACTCCATTTGCAAAAGCGTAACAAGAGTGCCAGGGGGAACAATATACACCCGTCGAGGCCTTGTTCAACATATATTGAGGTTAACATATTTGCTGAACGCAAATGCTAAACGCAAATTCTAAGTCCAATTGTGCAACCTTGAATATACGTACTGGGACATATCCATGCTACTTTAGCATGTCCAGATAAACATTTTGGTGAAATTTGAGAAGGATTCACCAAGCAGAACTTAAGTTAGAGATGTTACAGACAGACAAGTTGAGGTAGTCGCCCCGTACTTCATTCTCAGTGTTGTTATATTTTCTGGTCCTTCGGGATCATTAGTTTTCATGTTATTAGTTTTGAAAATTGAATACTGCTGAAGCCGGTGCTAGGGGGCATGAGTAGTGTTGCACTTTTAATTACTACTCATGAACACTCAATAAAACCGAGTCTGCAATTTTCTCTTTTTGCATTTCTACTTTTGCTTTCGAGGGATCACCCATTTTCAGAATATATTAACATATTTGCTAAACGCAAATTCTAAGTCCAATTGTGTGACCTTGACAATGTATATACATACCGGGAAACATACATTTTTTTAAACGGGCGTATAAAAAGGCATATCTATGGAGAAAAGCATTAACCCTTTCCCTCATATTAACGTGTTTTCATGCATTTGCAAACAGAGTAGACCTAGATCAGACGGCTCCTAGAGGAGTCGTCTGATCAGGGTCTGCCCTGTTTGCTAATATAATTTGATAGATCAGTTTCTTTGACTTTATTAAATGTCTACAATGCTCCACCTTCCAGATTTCTTTATAAATATTTTGTTAATGAATATTCAATAGGTATTGCAATTTGTAATAAACATAGAAGAGGTAAAGGGTTAACAGACGAGAAGGACAATTTTCTTTTCACCTCAGTACTGATGAATCATTACGTATTATATTCCCATTTAACTGGTAAAATTAAGACGTATTATCATTCATTCATGTTTTTATGTGTTTTTCATACCAGATTAATGTGATAACATTACAAAGGGACATGATGGCCAGGCTGTATCATTCATCTGAGACAAAGAGATCTTTTGTATTACGTAAGTACATATTGTTTAAAATACATCATGACGTTAACACTCTTGCAGCCATGTTTATCCAGACATTTGAGCACTTTTGACTTTTCAATTCCTACACATTTCTATTGAAATCTGGACAAGTGTTTCGAAAAGATTTTTTTTACATTTGCACAACAGCCATATAAGAAACATTAGCCCCATCCCTGAATATCATGATTCATATAGTAAATGATTACCTAGGGAACATTCCTGCAAAGCTATTAAGGCAGAAGACTGAAGGCAGATTGTTGAAATTTTAAAGGAAAATTAGCAGGTCTCTGATAACCATGTTTTGTAATGAATTATATTGGCTTGAACTCTATTATCCAACATCCTCATAAAATCTACATACACATATTCAAATAATAACTAGAACTGCCACTGAATGTGATTGATACCCCCACCCACCACCTTGTCAAAAAATCCAATGACTTCAATACAAAAGACAATAGCTCAATAATCCTTAAATTCATCCACACATGTGGAAAGAAAATTGTTAAAGTCCAATCAAGGAATGACTCACATGAAAAGTATGTCACATACATCTACACATCATTATAAATGCATATGCAAAATTTGAGGTTCATTTGGAAGAAATGTAGAAGTAGTACTTAACAAGAGAGTCGTCACGGGTGACAAATGCCCCCAAAGTGTTTGACACCGAAATGCATTTTGGCGGAAAAACAATACAATGTAATGCAGGTGTAACATGAAATTTGATGCTGTTAAAAATAACACAGGAGTCAGTTCTTAACATTAGAAACAGAACCTTTGACGATTATGATAGCTAAGAAAAGAGCCAAGGGTCAAAACTTAGTTAAAAAGGACCCTGGGTTGATTGTCAACGTTAAAAACAGATCCTGGGTAAATTCTTTTTAAAAAAAAAGACACGGGGTCAAATTTCAATATTAAACAAGAGTACCGCATACGGTACATAATACGCCCACTTGCAAACTTTCTCTGATTCAACATGCCTTATAAGTGTTGACATTTTCTAATCTGTGCTTCAGATCTTGATTTCCATATTAAGGTGATACTATTTTTTAAAAAAATGAAGTGAATATCTTATTAAACAAGAGGGCCAGAATGGCCCTGACATCGCTCACCAGACAATCAGGAGAGAAAATTTTCAAAGATTTCACTATATGTTTCTATAATAAACTAGCCGGCCCTGGGGTGCTGCAAATTTTAATTCAGAAAGAATAAATAAATCTATGCTTATGTTCAAAATTTCAGATATTTTCATTACATCTTCATGAGTTCATATTATTATTCATATCTTACCTTAAGATTGATGTACTTTTAACCCTTCCCCTGTTCTATGTTTATTCAAAATTTCAATACCTAGTGAATATTCATGGACAAAATAGTTGTAATGAAATATGGAAAGTGGGACAGTATAGCCATTTTATAAAGTAAAGAAATATATTTCAAATTCCATTGACAAACAGATCAGACCCTGATCAGACAGCTGCTATAGGAGCTGTCTGATTTGGTCTGTTCTGTTTGCAAATGCTTGAAAAGTCATTTATATGAGGGAAAGGCTTAAGTAAACATATTATAAGTGCATGTATATTGTACACAAAATAAAAATAATTTAATGCAATTTGCACTATATTATATCACAGGGCTCAAGCAAGAGGGCGATTTGGGAGAAATAGTCTCCCTAACCCTGCTGACTTCTCCCTGTTTTGAGCTCAGAGAGAAGTTTTATTATATAGAACATATAGGGAGATACAAAATCAGGAACAAACTTCTCCCTCAGTATCACTGAACTTCTCCCTAATTAAGAACTCCAGCTTGAGCCCTGTATCATAAGCAAATACAGCAGATTGATCAGATGGCTACTACATGAGCCATCTGATCTGGGTCTACTCTGTTTGCAAAGGTGTAGAAATGCATATTTATGGAGTAAAGGGTTAATTGTTCTACTTACAGGTCAGATCTAATTTGCAACTGCCATTATCCAGAAGGGAGGCAATCCAGTTGTAATCAAAAAGTGTGAAAGGGAGATGTATGCTTAAAATAGCCAGCTAAAAATAGACACTGCTCTCCAAGATGCAATAGAACACTTGAATTTGTATTAAGCTGAACTTCACAGCAGATACAGTTATGGGATATATATATTGATAGCTGGCAGCTTAATGTAGGGCATAGATATGGAAAAAAGCTTTAAGAGCTTTCTGCATTTTGAGTATTGTACACAAAGTTTTCTCAATCTAAAATGAGTGTGTGTAATTTGTCTAAACACAATTTCTACTCTACTGATCAGGCTAAGGGTGATTACCAATACACTCTGGCCAGTGAGTCTTATCAGAGCACTGGATTAGGAAAACTTTAACCTGTAGAACCTTTAGGCTGTAGAAGTGAAAAAGAATATATACACAGGGCAGGGCCAATTTTAACCTCAGAACTATGATATTTTCAAAACTCATTAAGGCATGCTAAGTTAATCTATACCACAAATATCTAAGCTCTGGGACATGTAGTTTTGACAAGAAGAGTTTCAAAGTTTTTCCTATGCATATATAGTGATCCCATGGGCTGTTTATGCAGTCAGCTAAAAAAAACCTGTGAATCTCTGGGGTGGGGCCAATTTTGACCCTAGGGGCATAATTTATATAACTTTTGTAGAAGACCTGAAGTTGAAGCTATGTGCCAAATATGAAAGCTGAGAACCTTCTAGTTTGAGAGGAGAAGAATTTCAAAGTTTTCACTATATGTTTCTATTGAAAACTAAAAACCCCTGGGGCAGGGCCAATTTTGACCCCAGGGGCATAATTTATATAACTTTTGTAGAGGACCTACAGATGATGCTATGTACCAAAGATGAAAGCTGAGAACCCTGTAGATTCAGAGGAGAAGATTTTTAAAGGTTGAAATTGTTGACGCCCGACGACGCACGACGGACGACGACGGACATCAGGCGATCACAAAAGCTCACCCTGAGCACAAAAGTGCTCTGGTGAGCTAATAAAAAAGTTACAGCTAATCTTCATTTTTGCAGATTTTTGTAAAGCGCAACGGCCATAACTCTGTAAAGACAAACTGAATGAACCTCAAAATAAACTCAGCTTCAAATTTTATTGCTTAAAACATTTGTGTTAAGTTTCATTTATATCATTTTAATAGTTTTCCCAGAAAACAACAGACAAACTAAAAGTTGACCGACTAACAAAGCAACGAACACACGAAGTTCAAGGACCATAACTTTAGAATAAAATAACATATCAAAAACCCCGCAATATATGTGAAAATTCACATAAAGGTTTAACCATATAAAAAAATTGAAGTAAATATCATTTCAAAATTTTGAAAAAGTTATGGCCATCCTCATATTTGCATAGATTTGCATTATTTTTTTAAGTGCAAGGGCCATAACTCCGAAACAACAAATCAAATGATCCTCAGAATCGACTTAGCTTCAGGTCTTGAGGCATTAAACATGTGTATGAAGTTTCATTAATATCTGTCAAACAGTTTTGCCAGAAAACAGCGGACAAACTATTTGCATATATTTGTATTTTTTTTTAAGTAAAAGGGCAATAACTCCGAAACGACAAATCAAATGAACCTCAGAATCAACTCAGCTTCAGATCTTGATGCATTAAACATTTGTGTGAAGTTTCATTAATATCTCTCAAATAGTTTTCCCAGAAAACAGCGGACAAACTGTTTGCATTATTTTTTTAGGAAAAGGGCCATAACTCTGAAACGAAAAATCAAATGATCCTCAGAATCAATTCAGTTTCAGATCTTGATGCATTAAATATTTGTGTGAAGTTTCATTAATATCTCGCAAATAGTTTTCCCAGAAAACAGCGGACAAACTATTTGCATATTTTTTAAGGACAAGGGCCAAAACTCTGAAATGAAAAATCAAATGAACCTCAGAATCAACTCAGCTTCAGATCTTGATGCATTAAACATTTGTGTGAAGTTTCATTAATATCTCTCAAATAGTTTTCCCAGAAAACAGCGGACAAACTGTTTGCATTATTTTTTAAGGAAAAGGGCCATAACTCTGAAACGAAAAATCAAATGATCCTCAGAATCAATTCAGTTTCAGATCTTGATGCATTAAATATTTGTGTGAAGTTTCATTAATATCTCGCAAATAGTTTTCCCAGAAAACAGCGGACAAACTATTTGCATATTTTTTAAGGACAAGGGCCAAAACTCTGAAATGAAAAATCAAATGAACCTCAGAATCAACTCAGCTTCAGATCTTGATGCATTAAACATTTGTGTGAAGTTTCATTAATATCTCTCAAATAGTTTTCCCAGAAAACAGCGGACAAACTATTTGCATGTATTTGCATTATTTTTTAAGTAAAAGGGCCATAACTCCGAAATGACAAATCAAATGAACCTCAGAATCGACTCAGCTTCAGATCTTGATGCATTAAACATTTGTGTGAAGTTTCATTACTATCTCTCAAATAGTTTTCCCAGAAAACAGCGGACAAACTATTTGCATATTTTTTAAGGACAAGGGCCATAACTCTGAGATGAAAAATCAAATGAACCTCAGAATCAACTCAGCTTCAGATCTTGATGCATTAAACAGTTGTGTGAAGTTTCATTAATATCTCTCAAATAGTTTTCCCAGAAAACAGCGGACAAACTATTTGCATGTATTTGCATTATTTTTTAAGTAAAAGGGCCATAACTCCGAAACGACAAATCAAATGATCCTCAGAATCGACTCAGCTTCAGATCTTGATGCATTAAACATTTGTGTGAAGTTTCATTAATATCTCTCAAATAGTTTTCCCAGAAAACAGCGGACAAACTGTTTGCATTATTTTTTAAGGAAAAGGGCCATAACTCTGAAACGAAAAATCAAATGATCCTCAGAATCAATTCAGTTTCAGATCTTGATGCATTAAATATTTGTGTGAAGTTTCATTAATATCTCGCAAATAGTTTTCCCAGAAAACAGCGGACAAACTATTTGCATATTTTTTAAGGACAAGGGCCAAAACTCTGAAATGAAAAATCAAATGAACCTCAGAATCAACTCAGCTTCAGATCTTGATGCATTAAACATTTGTGTGAAGTTTCATTAATATCTCTCAAATAGTTTTCCCAGAAAACAGCGGACAAACTATTTGCATGTATTCGCATTATTTTTTAAGTAAAAGGGCCATAACTCCGAAATGACAAATCAAATGAACCTCAGAATCGACTCAGCTTCAGATCTTGATGCATTAAACATTTGTGTGAAGTTTCATTACTATCTCTCAAATAGTTTTCCCAGAAAACAGCGGACAAACTATTTGCATATTTTTTAAGGACAAGGGCCATAACTCTGAGATGAAAAATCAAATGAACCTCAGAATCAACTCAGCTTCAGATCTTGATGCATTAAACAGTTGTGTGAAGTTTCATTAATATCTCTCAAATAGTTTTCCCAGAAAACAGCGGACAAACTATTTGCATGTATTTGCATTATTTTTTAAGTAAAAGGGCCATAACTCCGAAACGACAAATCAAATGATCCTCAGAATCGACTCAGCTTCAGATCTTGATGCATTAAACATTTGTGTGAAGTTTCATTAATATCTCTCAAATAGTTTTCCCAGAAAACAGCGGACAAACTATTTGCATATTTTTTAAGGACAAGGGCCATAACTCTGAAATGAAAAATCAAATGAACCTCAGAATCAACTCAGCTTCAGATCTTGATGCATTTAACATTTGTGTGAAGTTTCATTAATATCTCTCAAATAGTTTTCCCAGAAAACAGCGGACAAACAAAATGTTGACGGACGAACGAACGAACGAACGAACGAACGAACGAACGAACGAACGAACGGACGGACGGACAGGGCCACGACAATATACGACCACCTTTATTAGGTGGGCGTATAAAAAACATACTGTGTTGATTGTTACTGTTAAGTTGATTCTTAACACTTAAGAAAGACCCTATGTCGATCCTTAACGTTAAAAACATACCCTCAGTCAATTCTAAACGCATGGTCAAAGTTTCATGTAACACTGGCTCTTAGACAGCTGCAACAGAAGTTACCTAATATGGATCTACATTCTTTGCATAAGCATGTATAGCATCTGATTTTGGTAGAGTTGTAAGCAAGCAATGAAGACCCAGTAGCTCCTACAGGAACTGTCTGATATGGGTCTATATTGTTATAATGCTGTAATTCATCTGAAAGTTCTGAAAAGTATTTGAACAGCATGGCCTACCCATGCATGAATAGTATTTAGAGCTCTTTATAATGTCTGATTCATGCTAATGTAGTAGCAAACAGTGTAGACCCTGTAGTTTGATTTGGGTCTACACTGTTTGTCTAAGCATACCTGTCCAATACTTACAAATTACAAATTTGGAATCTGTAACTGATAAGGTATAGGAGATATGCTCTGGACAAGCCTTTAGTAAAATCAAGGTCAAAGGTCAAGGGCACATTGACCTGAAAATGGTACGCGACACTCCGCCATCCCAAGATGAACTCACACACCAAATTTGGAATCCGTAGCTAGTAAGGTATAGGAGATATGCTCTGGACAAGTTTTTTGTATCTGGTAAGGTATAGGAGATATGCTCCGGACTGTAAAATTGAGGTCAAAGGTCAAGGTCAAGGTCAGTGATCTGAAAATGGTACACGACTCTCCGCCATCCCAAGATGAACTCACAAACCAAATTTGGAATCCGTAGCTGGTAAGGTATAGGAGAAATGCTCCGGACAAGCTTTGTGTAAAATCGAGATCAAAGGTCAAGGTCGCAGTGACCTGAAAATGGTACGCGACACACCGCCATCCCAAGATAAACTCACACACCAAATTTGGAATCCGTAGCTGGTAAGGTATAGGAGATATTCTCTGGACAACCTTTTTTGTAAAATCGAGGTTGAAGGTCAAGGTCAAGGCCACAGTGACCTGAAAATGGTACGCGACACTCCGCCATCTCAAGGTGATCTCACACACCAAATTTGGAATCCGTATATGGTAAGGTATAGGAGATATGCTCTGGACAAGCTTTTGGTAAAATCGGTCAAAGGTCAAGGTCAAGGTCACAGTGATCTGAAAATGGTACGCGACACTCCTCCATCCCAATATGAACTCACACACCAAATTTGGAATCCTTAGCTGGTAAGGCAGGGCTTTCCCCAGGCCCTTTTCGCATGACGGGCCCGACATTCGATCTTTGTCGGTGGCGAAAATCCGACACCCCTTAATTTCTCCGACATGTTAAAATTCTCGAGCCGACGCCCTTTCAAACGTGTTTGTTTATATGTCATTTTAAGTGACAAGTATACACACAGACTTCCCCTGGTGTTGCAGTGTCTCAAGCTATCAGCCAACACCCGCAGCGCGTGCCGTACGCATGGCTGATTGCATGTCGCATGTAAACAATTAACCGCTGAAGCAGTTCAGAGGTGCGATACGGTTAAACGAACAAACAATTCAGCCCATTGAGAAGAAGGTTCCAGAAAGTCAAACCAACAAAAACAACGAATGTCGGGAGCGGACACGTAATCGGGGGAAAAACATTCGCGGGCTCACTGAAAGTTCAAAGCGTAAGTTTGTCTTATATAGGCTACCGATTTTAAAACTGTAATTGGACGAGTTACGTGGACTCCACTTGAATTTGTTCTGCATACTCGATTTATATCGGAACAAAGAACTTCCATTCCTTGTACATATATGATTAAATCAAGTTTCTTCTTGATTTGTAAAGGCCGAATGTACGTAAGCATAACGTTTGAAACAACTATGTCCTTGACAAGATTCATCAATATTTAGAAAAATTTCACCATCTGTTTAATTTGTCAAATAATATTGATAAAAATACTTGAATATTTAATAATGACTATTGGAACTGAAGTTCGATGCGAGCGTCCCAGTGACACGTCGTCCCGGCCGATTTCAATGTCAATTAAATTTGTTACACGATGTAATTCGCATACTGAGCGAATATTGACTATTTAGTATAAATCTCCATAAATACACGATGTAATGCACGTACTGAGTGAATATTGACTATTCAGTATAAATATCCATAAATACATCTTTGCAAACAGAGTAGATCCAGATTAGACAAATTCTATAGGAACTGACTGATAAGGACCTACACTCTTTCTACCAAACAGTAGTTTAGAGCCTGGTTTATAGCTTCTGACCATGTATTATGCAAAATTGTCCAGAAAAAGGTATTGAATTTGAGTGGGTTTTTTAGGAGGGGGGGGGGGTGTTGTTCATAGATCTTTATCTAATATCGGTTTTGATGGTAGTCTCATGTTACTCCCACGGTACATAGTCAGACTGTTTTCACAAGCTTCACTTTTTTTTACAGACTTTGAGAGATGATTCTCTGAACTGAAACGTTAAAAGGACCAGTGTCACATACATCAACCTCCAATCCCTTCTGACGACTTTCACACAAGGTCCTTTAACATTGGAATTTCCATACCATGAGACTGTTAAAATTTGGACAGCAACCAAGCACAGGCCTTTCAGTGTGATGAGTGAATTTTCCAAATATTGAAACTACATGTAGTTCAGACCAGAAGTTTTAAGCAATTAAGACTTAAGTATACAGTGCCTGATCTACTTGCAATTTTTTTTTATCTGTGAATTTACCTGTGAATTTGCAAAAGAACTGTTCTAAAAGTTTCGTGCAAGGAAGGTGTTGCTGTGGTTGTAGATATGTTTAATGTTTATTCTGTTTTTTTGTACAAACATGTGCAATAAAAAACTTTCAAGAGCCCTACTATAGCTTTTACTTTATATCAGAAAATGCAAAATATTCACCATGATAACCTTATTTTTTTCAAATTTTTCGCCGCGGCGCTAGGCAGGAGGGGAAACCCCTCCCGCACCCACCCCCTCGGACTAAAAAACGACATGCCTTCCTAAAATCCTGGGGAAAGCCCTGTAAGGTATAGTTGATATACTCCGGACAAGCTTTTTGTAGCTGGTAATGTATAAGCTTTTTAAAATCGAGGTCAAAGGTCAAGGTCAAGGTCACAGTGACCTGGAAATGGTACGCGACACTCCGCCATCCCAAGATGAACTCACACACCAAATTTGGAATTTGTAGCTGGTAAGGTAAAGGAGATATGCTCCGGACAAGCTTTCTGTAAAATTGGTCAAAGGTCATGGTCAAGGTCACAGTGATCTGAAAATGGTACGCGACACTCCATCATCCCAAGATGAACTCACACACCAAATTTGGAATCCTTAGCTAGTAAGGTATAGGAGATATACTCCGGACAAGCTTTTTGTAGCTGGTAAGGTATAAGCTTTTTTAAAATCGAGGTCAAAGGTCAAGGTCAAGGTCACAGTGACCTGGAAATGGTACGCGACACTCCGCCATCCCAAGATGAACTCACACACCAAATTTGGAATCTGTAGCTGGTAAGGTAAAGGAGATATGCTCCGGACAAGCTTTTTGTAAAATCAAGGTCAAAGGTCAAGGTCAAGGTCACAGTGACATGAAAATGGTACGCGACACTCCGCCATCCCAAGATGAACTCACACACCAAATTTGGTATCCGTAGCTGATGTGACAAAGGAAATATACTCCGGACAAAAGTTACACACACCCACACACACACCCACACACCCACGCACGGTGCGATCACTATATGCCGCCAAAGCCTAGCTTTGGGGGCATAAAAAGTTATGCTCTGAAAACAAAACTACTTATCAAAAGTAACAAAGGGGAATAAATCCCTCAAAAATGAATTTAGAGTTACAGTCTTTGTTGACTACACATCCTCTCATGACCCTCTATCCATATATTATAAAGTTTCACAGTTGTACCTACAATACCTCAAAAGTAATGCTCAAGACAAAATATTGCTTCTAAACAGTAACTAAGGGGAATAACTCCCTTAAAAATAAATTGAGAGTTACAACCCTTGTTCACTGCACATCCTCTCATCACTCTCTATCCATAATAAATATATTATACATTTTCATAGTTGTACCTACAATACTTGAGAAGGCGAATAACTCACTTACAAATAAATTGAGAGTTACAACCCTTGTTGACTGCACATCCTCTCATCACCCTCATAATGTGTACCAAGTTTGAAGACAATATCCTAAACAGGTTTCAAGAAAATGGCATGTCCAAATTAAGAGACAAAATATGAAGTTAAAAAGGGACATAATTCTGTCAAATTTTGTGCAAGAGTTATGAAACATGGCGAAGACTGTCATCACATAACACTTATAATATGTTTTCAAAGTATATGTATGAGTCATGCAGGAAACACCGCATACAAAACACACAACCGCCCAAATAGCACCACGATGAAAATATTCAAGTGAAACAACTGTATCCACCTATCTCTTGTGTACTCAGTGATTGAGCTGCAAACAGAGTAACTGTAGAACAGTAATAAAGGGTATGACAAAAACGAAATATCCGACGTCCTCATTCTGTTTCCGGATTTAAGAGGTCGCTTCATAGAGTACTAAACCTTTCTTGACGGCTTACATGCAAAGAGGACAGTGTGATTGCCAACTGTAAAGGGTTGACAGCCAGACATGAAGTATGTTGTAGTATCATAGGATCATATCCCTTTTAAATGAATTTTTTATGTAGTTAGTGAACAAAGTGAGAAAATGGGTATGTCAATAATTTACGAAGTTTGTAAATCACATCACCATAAAATTCAGGATGTTAAATACTGTGTCGCAGACGCGCCTTAAGATTACATTTGTACTTCCCAATAAGTGAGAGATTTCGATGATAAAATTTACAGAATGTTTTTCTTAGTTTATGATATCTATATCCTTGCTTGTTTTTCAGTTTAAGTGAAATTTCGACTGTTAAAATCGTCAACAGAAGAACAAGCTCTAGCGAAATGAATAAGTTGAGATATATAAACCCCATAAGATGCACTGGGGAACAATTCTCCATCAATGTGAGGGAAATTTACAATATTAAAATCAACTCTTTTGTCATCAAAAAAGAAATCGTTTCATTGTCAATTTTAAGGTAAAAATCGAGAAAAGCCGCATACGGGTCGGAAGGGTTAGCTTTATTCAATTTAACTTCTTTTGAGTAAATGATAGGATTCTGAAGGCAGGTGATCCCACGAAAGCAAAAAATTGTAACACAAAAAGAGAAAATTGCAGACTCAATTTTATTGAGGAGTCTGTTCATGAGCTGTAAATGAAAGTGCAACACTGCTCTCGTCCCCTAGCACTGGCTTAAGCGGTATTCAATTTTCAGAACAAGAAGTACTGAAATTCATGATCTGGAGGGATCAGAAGGTATAACAACACTGAGAATGAAGTACCGGGTGATGTTTTACGGCTGTCACACAAGCACTTAACACCTGCTGTTGTGAAGAGTATCCTTCGAGATCATGACTTATGGCAACCAGAGTTCTACATGGATCCAGATTATTTTAACATTGTTAGAGACCACGATACAAAGATCATTTCTGTAAAGTTTGGTTACATTCTGCCCTATGGTTTCAGAGATGCTGTTTAAAGCAATTGTTGCTGAACAAACGTGTTTACCTTTAAGTTGCTTGGACGGACGGACAATGGGGGATCACAAACGTTCACCTGAAACATACTCAGGTGAGCTTATACATTGTATCTCTAGATCAATCCGCTTCTTCGATAATCGGTTGAAGTTATACACAATTGTACAGAGCACATGATGGGACAATACTTCTAGCAGAATAGCCTCATTCTACTGTTTTCTTGTAATAACAGTGGTATAGGACTAACACCAGGTACATGAAGTCATTACAGCACCACTTATTACTCATAAGTGAATGTTGCTTGGATTTTTAAGGTGGTATTGTTAGACAATGAAAATTGAAAGCTGCAAACATTTAATGTTACCTAAATCAACTAGAACTGTCGCCTACTGGCTAACTAATGACCACCACATTCGGCTGCTAGATGCAGCATGTCACACTTGGGAACATAACACAGCGAATAAACAATTGATGACTTGATAGCAATACTCTTGCTATGTATTCGTTCTGTTTCAATGACATCAAGGGCCATACCTCTGATAACAAGAGGTCCATAATCTTTGCTTTGGTCACTAAAACTTTAAAATACCAATATTTACTATGCATTTGCATGCCTATACAAAAAGTGAACAGTTTTGAAAGAAATAGGGATTCATCTGGATTCAAACTAATTGAAATCCAATCAATGACTAGCATTTAAATAGTTAACCCTTACAGTGCAGAACACAAGTCACTAATGTCCTTCTGAGGAAAAAGGCATTATATTCTATGGTTTTGGCCCCACTCCATGATAATATAAGCAGTGCTCCAGATAGCATCCATATATCCATTATGTACAGACAAAATATTTTGGTGGTACGGATAGAAATTCGAATTCATACGTACTCGTACGTATCATTTTTTGCCCATACAGATCCAATACCAAAACGATCTGTATACAATATCTACAAATCAGAAAAATAAAATTGCGTAATTTTGCCAGTTGCCTTATTGTCTGGTGCCCCGCCACACTTAAACCGTATGTAGTGTCAGGGCAGGTAATCCATACCAGACTAGACAACTCTCAAATCTTAAGTTGCTTGGGTGTGTATTAAATGTAAATTAATATCACTGGTTACCATCGGCCTTAAACTGGAAACCAGAGTCGTGCAAAAATGTAACAGAGCAAAATACTTTTCCAGGGGGCTGTTTTTCACAGGTGGCCAAGACGAGAAAAAATCAAGTATTTTGCTCTGTGACATTTTTGCACAGTTCTAGTTGCTGCTTAGAGGCCGACAGTACCCAGTGTTCTTTATAGTGTATGTTGTAACGCTTGACTTATTTACATTTAATAAGCACAACTAAATAACGACTGTAGATTACAAACAACTGCTACAAGAGGAATTTTACTATACTTTCCATCTATAAGAACTTATATTGGAGAATCAAGATTGGTACTGATTGAGCGGGCACTCCTTAAAATAAATGTTGTTTTACTGAATTTAAACTAGTTTTCAAATTTGATAATTAACCTATTAAATATCTTAAAGTCTTGTGTTAAAAGACCATTTATTTTTGAGATATAAAGATGATTTAAACATTTTGGTAGAAGGGCTATTCCTATCAACTATCAATCTGTGTTCACGTTTACGCTGTAATCATATCTATTAACGCAAAGAAATCGGCTGGGACTCGGAATTTCGGAGGTCGTCGAGTCCCTGGGACGCAAAGTTAAAACATCAGTTCTTAAAGCTGATATTTACTATTCTGGTAATCTGGTCAGTATTTTTAGGTTTTGAAAGTTTAATAGATTTATGGCACGTTTGAACATTTACATGTATCGCGTGACATCACAGCTATAACCCGGCGATTTCCTTATCTATATTGCTTAACAGCAGGATTAAACATGCTCGTATAGCAACGGCATGCTGAGTAATGATAGTGTCTCCAACTAAAGAGGCAAAATACACCCGTCGCTTCCAAGAAGTGTGGTTGATAAAAGTGGCCACTAGAGGGCAGATGTCATTCTAATGAAATACAGTGTCTGTGTTACTGCCCATCACATCAGGTAGCACTGATTATCAACGCAGCTCTTTTGCTCGGCATAGATCTGCGATGGCCATCGACAGGTCTTGGAAATCAAGAGTTTCCAAGGTGAACTATCAAAATCGCTCCTAAAACCTGAATATTCTCTAACAGGATGGTTAAAATGTATATGGCATAGTGCAGAATGTCGCGTTACACGTGCATCCTCATTAATTTGGGATCAGAATCTTCAGTGAACCTACAGATTTATTTTGCTTATTTCATATGCATTGTCTATTGCGGAAAGAAATGATGGGAACTTCAGCAAACAATGTGGTACAAATACATGTAGACCGTAGCAGAAACATTGATAATTCTCATCCAAGGAATAATGTACTAATATCATGCATGAAACTACCACTATTCAAGATATTCTCACAAATAAAAATAATAGTCACAAAAACATGCTTCATTTAAGTTCAATTAGTTATTTAAAAAAGCTTGCTGAAAGATCATAGAAATATGTTAAAACAATGAAATTAATATAGATCTAGCATTTTCAATATAAGATCGTGCAATTTTAATTTAAGAAAGAACTGGGACTCAACCAACATTCACTCAGAGTGGGACTCTAGTTTTTCAAGGGCACTGAGTCCCTGGGACTCAGTAAAAATCAAGGCTAGCACGAACACTGATCAAGCAATTCTGAACAATAGGTTTTGGAGAAGATGTTGTCATAGCAGTCAGCCTTCAACATGGATCCAGATTGTTTTAAAAATTCACAGCACATGATACAAATATCATTTCTGTAAAGTTTGGTTATATTCTGCCTTGTGGTTTCATCAGGTGTTATTTAAAGCAAATGTTGATGGACGGACAAACAGATGGTGGGCAATCAATAAACGCTCACATGAGGAGTATACTAAGGTGAGCTAATAAAAGTTCCTTTCAACTACAATTTCAGACGTCAACAGATTAAGATGGCAAAATCTGGACATCAATCCAATTTTCTAAGGCTGCTGCAAAATGTGTACATACAATATTTATAAACCAAGTGCACACTACTTGAATATTATGGTCTATAGCACAGCTGTGGTTGAATGTACTTACTGTATCCCTGCTGCATGTCTGCCTGGTTCCCTGAAGCACCTTGTAGACTATATCCCGTTGCAATACTTGGCACACTTGGTTCCCAGCTTTCTTGGTTATTCCCAGATTGTATACATTGTGGACCAAGTTCCACACCAGTTATTTCTAACTCCATCTCAGACTCAGTTAAGGTTTCAATTTTTACATTCACACTATGATCTAGTTCTGCATTTGAGCCTGGTGCCTGTGGAACACATGTTGGTCTTTCAAGATCCTGGTTATCTCCACCTGATGAATTTTCTGCAGTAGGCATTAAATTTGATGAGTCTGATTCTAAACTACGTCTCATTGAGGGAGCAGCGTCACCAAGCTTTAGATCGGAGACATCATTGTGAACTGAGGATGTTGACGACTCTGACTTAGTATCATCCTCTTTGTCAGAAGTTTCTGTTTTGAGTGATGGTTCAGACTGGTTTGTGTCTGCATTGGTCTGAGATGGTGAGGACGGTTGACTAGAGCAAGGTCCAGTTTCATATGATTGCATTTTGGAGTCACTATGGGAAAGTTCATTGTCATCTCGATCCTCCGACTCTATCTTAATCACTTGACCAGATAGAGGCATTCTTAGAGGTCGATTAAGTCCACGACCTTGCTGGTCAAAGTTTAAAGGTCGTTTCATGGACCTTGGGTATGGTTCATGTCTCATATGCATCTGGCCCCGTGGGGAGGCACATGCCAAGGTAACTGGGTAGACACCTTGCTGCTGTGAAGATGGATATATTGGTGACCTTTGGGAGAACCTTGGTCCAGAATGTATGGTTGGAGTTGTCTGAAGATTATGTAATGCGACTTCCCTTTCCTGCCTCTCTTTTTCTTGCTGTTTCTTTTTGTGATGCTCTGAAAAGGGACATAAACTGCAATTTCCTAAGCAGAGTAAGTCCTGCTATAGCTAGAACAGTCACTTAACCCTTTTCTCCATAAATACGACTTTCTACGCCATTTCAAAGGTCTAGGCCTTACAGTTTCAGAGAAGAAGATTTTTAAATATTTTCCTACGAAAAACAGATAGGCCCCGGGACATGGCCATTTTTGGTCCAGGGTCATAATTTGAAAAATCTTTGAAAAGGAGCATTAGATCATGCTACATACCAAATATCAAAGCTCTAGGCCTTACAATTTCAGAGAAGATTTTTAAATATTTTCCTATGAAAAACTGATAAGCCCTGGGGTGGGGCCATTTTTGGTGCGGGTCATAATTTGTACACATACCAAACATCAAAGGTATAGGCCTTGCAAGTTTCAAAGAAGATTTTTAAAGATATTCATATGAAAAACGGATAAGCCCCAGGGCGGGCCATTTTCTGTCCGGAGGTCATATTTTGAACAATCTTTGTAGAGGACCATTAGATCATGCTTAATACCAAACATCAAAGTTCTAGGCCTTACTGTTTCAGAAGAAGATTTTCAAAGATTTACCTGGCCATCCCTGGGGCAGGGCTTCATTTGAACCCAGGGGCATAATTCGTACTTCTGTAGAGGACTTCAAGATGATGCTATGTGTCAAATATGAAAGCGGAGAACCTTCCAGTTTCAGGAGAAGATTTTTAAAGTTTTCACAATATGTTTCTATATAAAACCAGGCAAAACCTCAAAAACCTACTACATGTTGGCCAATTCAGTCCAAATGAGTAATATGATACACTCCAAAAACACTCCAGCAATACATATATGCTAAAAATAGTCACTGGTCACGACACTATGACTGACCATCAAAGGGTATAAAGTTATAAACAAAGCTCAGCAGTCTGCTACAGAAAGCTGGCCGACCCGGGGTGGGGCCAATTTGACTCCAGTGGTATAATTTATATAACTTTTGTAGAGGACCTGAACATGATGCTATGTGCCAATTTTTGTCTTGGGGGTCATAATTTGAACAAACTTTGTAGAGGAATATTTGATCATACTAGATACCAAATATCAAAGGTCTAGCCCTTACAGTTTCAGAAGATTTTTTCAAGATTTTCCAATGAAAAACTGATAAGTCCTGGGGCGGGGCCATTTTTGGTCTGGGGTCATAATTTTAACAATATTTCGTTCCCTCTAGCCACTGATTCATCTGACAAAGTTAAAAGTTAACATCGGGTCAGTGGTTTCAGAGGAGATGTGGTTTGAAACTGTGGCCGGACAACAGATGCCGTACGGATCGTGGTCACAATAGCTCATTCTGAGCCTTCAGCTCAGGTGAGCTAAAAACGGGAATAACTAAAACAAGAGGGCCATGAGGCCCTGAAGCGCTCACCTGAGATACCCCAGGGACGGGGCCATCATTTGTACAACCTTGGTAGAGAACCACAAGGCAAAGCAGTAAGCCATTAATTAAAGGTCTAAGCCTTATGGTTTCAGAGAAAAATGATATAAGTTTTCCCATGAAAACTGATAAGCCAGGGCCAAGTTTCGCCCAGAGGTCATGGTCGTAAGTTGAACAATCTTGGCAGAGGACCACAAGCAAAAAGCTACATGCCAAATATCAAAGGTCTAGGCATTATAGTTTCAGAGAAGAAGATTTTTAAAGATTTTCCTATGAAAAACTGATAAGCCCTTGGGCGGGGCCATTTTTGGCCCGTGGTCATAATATGAACAATCTTTGTAGGGGACCATTAGATCATGCTACATACCAAATATCAAAGGTCTAGGCCATACAGTTTCAGAGAAGAAGAATGTTAAAGAGTTTCCTATGAAAAACTGATAAGCCCTTGGGCGGGGCCATTTTTGGCCCGGGTGTCATAATTTGAACAACATTTGTAGAGGACAATTAGATCATGCTACATGCCAAATATCAAAGGTCTAGGCCTTACAGTTTCAGAGAAGAAGATTTTTAACAAGAGGGCCATGATGGCACTTAATCGCTCACCTGTTTGTAACAGATTAATGATTTCAATGACAGATTGCATAATTTGAAAAATCTTGGTAGAAAACCATCAGATGATTCTACATACTAAATATAAAGAGTCTAGACCTTAAAGATTTTCCTATGAAAAACTGTTAAGCCCCAGGGCGGGGGTCAATTTTGATCCGGGGCTCATAATTTGAAAATCTTGGTAGAGGACTATTAGATAATGCAACATACCAAATATCTAAGCTCTATGCCTTACAAGTTCAGAGAGACTTTTAGAGATTTTTAAGAGAAGATTTTTAAAAACTTTCCTATAAAAAACTGATATGCCCCTGGGCCGGGAAGTTTTCAACCCAGGGGACATAATTTGAACAATCTTGGTAGAAAACTATTAGATAGCGCTACATACCAAATATTAAAGGTCTCTGCCTTACAGTTTTGGAGAAGAAGATTCTTAAAGCTGTTCATATGAAAAACTGATAAGATCCAGGGCGGGGCCATTTTTGACCCAGGGGTAATAATTTGAATAATCTTGGTAGAAAACCATTAGATGATGCTACATACCAAATATCAATGGCCTAGACCTTACAGTTCTGGAGGACAAGATTTTTAAAGATTTTCCTATGAAAAACTGATAAGGCCCGGGGCGGGGCCATTTTTGTCCTGGGGGTCATAATTTGAACAATCTTAGTAGAGGACCATTAGATGATGCTACATACCAAATACCAAAGGTCTATGCCTTACATTTTCAGAGAAGAAGATTTTTTAAAGATTTTCCTATGAAAAACTGATAAGCCCCGGGGCGGGGCCATTTTTAGCCAAGGAGTCATAATTTGAACAATCTTAGTAGAGGACCATTAGATCATGCTACATACCAAATATCAAAGGTCTATGCCTTACAGTTTCAGAGAAGATGATTTTTAAAGATTTGCCTATGAAAAACTGATAAGCCCTGGGGCGGGGCCATTTTTGGCCCAGGGGTCATAATTTGAACAATCTTAGTAGAGGACCATTAGATGATGCTACATACCAAATACCAAAGGTCTATGCCTGACAGTTTCAGAGAAGAAGATTTTTAAAGATTTTCCTATGAAAAACTGATAAGCCCCGGGGCGGGGCCATTTTTGGCCAAGGGGTCATAATTTGAACAATCTTAGTAGAGGACCATTAGATCATGCTACATACCAAATATCAAAGGTCTATGCCTTACAGTTTCCGAGAAGAAGATTTTTAAAGATTTTCCTATGAAAAACTGATAAGCCCTTGGGCGGGGCCATTTTTGGCCCGGGGGACATAATTTGAACAATCTTTGTAGAGGACCATTACATCATACTACATACCAAATATCAAAGCTCTTGGCTTTGTAGTTCCAGAATAGAAGATGTTTAAGTAAATTGTTGACGCCCGCACGTACGTACGACGCACATACGCACGACGCACGACGCCGGACGCCGGACATAGGATCATCCCAATAGCTCACCTTGGCACTTTGTGCCAGGTGAGCTAAAAATGTTCCTATGAAAAACTGATAAGCCCTTGGGCGGGCCATTCTTGGCCCGGGGGTCATAATTTGAACAATCTTTGTAGAGGACCATTAGATCATGCTACATGCCAAATACCAAAGGTCTAGGCCTTACAGTTTCAGAGAAGAAGATTTTTAAAGTTTTTCCTATGAAAAACTGATAAGCCCCGGGACGGGGCCATTTTTGGCCCGGGGGGTCATAATTTGAACAATCTTTGTAGGGAACCATAAGATCATGCTACATGCCAAATATCAAAGATCTAGGCCTTACAGTTTCAGAGAAGAAGATTTTTAAAGTTTTTCCATGAAAAACTGATAAGCCCTTGGGCGGGGCCATTTTTGGCCCGGGGGTCATATTTTGAACAATCTTTGTAGAGGACAATTAGATCATGCTACATGCCAAATATCAAAGATCTAGGCCTTACAGTTTCAGAGAAGAAGATTTTTAAAGATTTTCCTATGAAAAACTGAAAAGCCCTTGGGTGGGGCCATTTTTGGCCCGGGGGTCATAATTTGAACAATCTTTGTAGAGGACCATTAGATCATGCTACATGCCAAATATCAAAGGTCTAGGCCTTACAGTTTCAGAGAAGAAGATTTTTAAAGATTTTCCTATGAAAAACTGATAAGCCCTTGGGCGGGGCCATTTTTGGCCCGGGGGTCATAATTTGAACAATCTTTGTAGAGGACCATTAGATCACGCTACATGCCAAATATCAAAGGTCTAGGCCTTACAGTTTCAGAGAAGAAGATTTTTAAAGATTTTCCTATGAAAAACTGATGAGCCCTTGGGCGGGGCCATTTTTGGCCCGGGGTCATAATGTGAACAATCTTTCGTTCCCCCTAGCCACTGATGCTTCTGACAAAATTTGGTTAAAATTGGGTCAGCAGTTTCAGAGGAGATGTCGTTTGAAAATGTGGACGGACGACGGACGCCGGACGGACGCCGGACACCGGACGCCGGACGACGGACAAATAGCGGTCACAATAGCTCATCCTGAGCCTTCGGCTCAGGTGAGCTAAAAATACTGATGTTAGAGTTATGGACCATGTTTATGACACTTCCTCACATTAGGCCTGTTCCATATGTGAAGTATATATTCAATGGTATCTGTAGAACAAGAGATATACCAGGACAAAAACGTTTTGCCACAGACAGAGAGACAAACCGACCGACCAACACACTGACTCCTTTATATCCTCTCTCAAACTTTGTTTGCAGGGATATAATAATATAGGGGGTATGCTCCGGACAATACTTTTCTATCACAAATATCAAGACCTGAAAATGGTTTGCGACACTCTGTCATCCCAGGATGTATTCACACGCCAAATTTGGCTTTCCTAGCTTAGGCAATATGGGAAATAAGTTTTACACGGATACACAGCTACATTGAGTCATGGTCAAGGTCACAGACACCTGAAAATGGTAAGCAATACTCACCATCCCTAGATGTACTAACATACCGAATTCTGCATTCCTACCTCAAATAATACAAGAGTGCCCAAATGTCACAAAATACTCCCTTCAAATATCTTTTATAGTTGAAAGGCCATTACTCCATATCAAGTGGCAATAGTTCATGGAAATTAATATTAATATTCTTTTACCTTTGATGCAAGTCCCTAAACGAAAAAAATATTATGGAAAAAGGTCTAATTTTAGAAAAAGCGACCTCGACCTTGGTTGGGCAAAGCCAATATTCAATAGGATTCCTGCCCGAATCGATATCAATGCACATGTAAAGTTTCGTGAAGAATGGATATACAGAACTAAAGTTATCATCCAGAAACCGAAAAATTTCTTTAAAAAAATCTATTTTAAGGAAACGTGACCTTGACCTTACCAGGTTGGCCAAAGCCCATCTTCAATAGGGTTCCTGCCCTCATTGATATCAATGCACATATACAGTGTACATGGATTTTAATGAAGATAGGGCATACAGAACTAAAGTTATAGTCCAGAAACTGAAATTTCTATTTTTACAATGAAGAAAATATTCCAAAATAGGGAATTAATATTCTCTTTGATTTTATGGCTGAATGCATGTAACAAAAATGTAACGTGTATTTTGACATGATAATCTTTGAAAAAGGCCCTTAGTGGTCGAAATATTAGATCAGAGCAATTCAAGTATTTATGTATCCATTTTTTTAGGCAAAAAGACCTTGACCTTGGTCGGGCAAAGCTTATATTCAATAGGGTACCTGCCCTCATTGATATCAATGCACATGTGAAGTTTCATGAAGATCGGATATACAGAACTAAAGTTATCGTCCGGAAACAGTAAAATTCTTCAGAAAAACAAGCTATTTTTAGAAAAAGTGACCATGACCTTATTCTGGGAAAGCCCATGTTCAATAGGGTTCCTGCCCTCATTGATATCAATGCACATGTGAAGTTTCATCATGAACGACATACAGAACTAAAGTTATCATCCGGAAACCTGAAATTTCTACAGAAAACAATTTATTTTTAGAATAAAACACCTTGGCCTCTTTCCGGCAAAGACCATATTCAATAGGGTTCCTGCCCTCACTGATATCAATGCACATGTGGAGTTTCACGAAGATCAAGCAAACAGAACTAATTTAAAAGTTTTGTTCGGAAACTGTAAAATTCTACTGAAAAACAATCTATTTTTAGAATATGTGACATTGACTTAGGTCTGGAAAGGCCAATATTCATTAGGGTTTCTGCCGTCATTGATATCAATGCACATGTGAAGTGTCATGAAGATCTGACATACAGTCAGAACTAAAGTTATCGTCCGGAAACGGAAAATTTCTACTGAAAAACAATATTTTTTTAGAAAAAGGGACCTTGGTTTGGTAAAGGTCTATATTTAAAGGAGTTCCTGCCCTCATCAATATCAATGCACATGAGTAGTTTCATGAACATCAGACATACAGAATTAAAGTTATTGTCCGAAAATGAATAGAGACGGCCACCCAACCGCCCAGCCGCCGCAGGGTTTCACATAATACGTCCCGTCTGAAGACAGGTGTATAATAAAAGATAAGTTCCTGACATGAGTTTTCTGTAAATGAGGTCAAAGTCACAGAGACCTGAAAGTGGTATGCAACACTCTGCAATTCCAAGATGTACTCACACACCAAATTTTACATTCCTATCAGAAGTAATACAGGAGATATGTTCCAGACAAGCTGTACACAGACGCGCGGATACACAGATCATGGATACAGGGACACACACACACACAGACAGCAAGCTTCGGGGGGCATAATAAAAGAGGAAAAGTCAGAAAATTCCTACAAACCACCACCTTGAGAATATCTCCTTAAGGAATAGGACTGCCCAAAAAGCAGAGCCCTTAATCTTCATAATATATTTGCATCAATAAAACAATACCTATGTGTAAGCCCCAATCAGGCTTTAAAAAAAGAAATAGAGACAGAACAATTCATTTCCCTTTGAAAGTGGAGACTAATCTTTTCTTGAAGCCTTAAGAAAATTCATTTCTTGACATGAAGTTTCATGGCCCAGATAAGACAAGGAAGATGAACATCAACCAAATGGTTTCCAGTATGGAATAAGAATATCACAATTGTTTAACTCTTTAACCCATGAATATTTAGATAAACAAGAGATGTTTGTAAAACATGCATACCCCCAGACCCCTTGACCTTTGACCTAGTCACCTCAGAAACTATAGGGGTCATCTAGTGGTCATGACCAATCACCACAGCAAGTTTGAAGATCCTAAGCCAAACCATTGAGCAGTTATTGATCGGAAAACATTTTTACCAGTTAAGGTCATGGTGACCTTGACCTTTGACCTAGTGACCTAAAAAATAATAGGGATCATCTAGTGGTCATGACCAACCACCACAGCAAGTTTGAAGATTCTACATCAAGCAATTCATTAGTTATTGATCGGATACCGTTCAATCTACCGACCAACCGTCATGTGCAAAGCAGTATTACCCCATATTTTCCAAAAGGGGGTATAAAAATTATGATTTTATGCATATAAACGGATTTTTTATAATTGCAAATTATCGCATGCACATTTGGCTATGGCAGAAACAGATCTATATCATTTCTCAAGCAGGGTAGACCTTGATCAGAAAGAGGCTACAAGAGCCATCTGATCTGAGTTTACTCAGTTTGTAAAAATCGACTCTATGAGGAACAAGATGTGTTTGTGAAACACTATGCCGCCTCATATATTTGACCTCTAACCTTGAAGGATGACCTTGACATGTCACCCCTCAAAATGTGCGGCCTTATGAGATACATATGCATGCCAAATATCAAGTCTCTATCTGTACTGGCTCAAAAGTTAAGACCAATGTTAAGGTTGCGTTAGAGTTACAGACAAAGAAACAGACAATTTGACCTTTGACCCTGAAGGATGACCTTGACATGTCACCCCTCCAAACGTGCAGCCTCATGAGATACACAAGCATGCCACATATCAAGTCTCTATCTCTACTGGTCCAAAAGTTATGGCCAATGTTAAAGTCGGTGATTTGACCCATATAAAATTTTGACCTCTGACCTTGAAGGATAACCTTGACCTTGACATGTCACCCCTCAAAATGTGCGGCTTTATGAGATAAATATGCATGCCAAATATCAAGTCTCTATCTGTACTGGCTCAAAAGTTATGACCAATGTTAAAGTTGCTGACAAACAAACAGACAAACAGAAACAATATGCCCCCTGACTATCGTCAATGGGGGCATAAAAAGTTACTAAAGAGCCATCTTACTTCTGAGACAGAACCCAAGGAACTGTGACTTGATATCTTCATGGTCAACCAAGAATGTTTTGCCCGAATCTGATCCCAAGTGACTCAGTGTCCCGTCCAATACACTAGCAGTAAGGATCACTGACTCTTCTTCTGTATGTGCTGCTAATTGCTCCACCTGGAACATATTTAAATGCATACCAGTTATCAAAACTCTAGGTCTTACAGTTTCAGAGAAGAAGATTTTTAAAGATTTTCCTATGAAAAACTGGTAAGCCCCGAGGCAGGGGCATTTTTAGTTCAGGTGTCATAATTTGAACAGTATTTGTATTTTGTAGATCATGCTACAGCAGCTACATAACAAACATTAAAGATCTATGCTTTACAGTTTCAGAGAAGAAGATTTTTAAAAGATTTTTCTATGACAACAGGGCTCACCTGGTTTGCTATGTTTTCTATATCAAAGCTCTGACCATATTAATTTCAGAGAAGATGTTTGTAGATTTCAATATGTAACTCTGCGTAAAATGACAACCCAAAGGACAGGGTCACTTTTCACCCTAGGGCAAAATTTGAATAATCTTTGAGGAGGTCTACTAGATAATACTTCATTCCAAATATCACATATTTAAGTCTTTGGGTTTCAGACAAGAGTCTTTTTTTTAGTATATAATCCTATGTAAAACTTGTGATCCCTGGGACATAGCCAGTTTGACCCCAGGGTCAAAATTTGAACAATCTTAGTAGAGGTCCATTAGAGGGGTTATTAGAGTGTATATAGTTTTAAATACTAACAATGGTCCCGGGGTGTGGCACTCTATCTTGTATATAATTCACGTATTCTCTGTTATTACCCTTTCGGGCTCCTTTCTTTTTGTTAAACTCCTAACATCCCACGTGACACGCGCACTCGTCGACATGTGTATAATAGTCAATGCTGACTGAACACATTATAAGAAGATAGATGATGCTACATACCAAATTTGGTAGCTCTAGGCCTTATGGAATTGGACAATAAGATTATTCATGGTTTTGACTATTCTGTGGTTTTGATCCCATGCGATGCTTTGCAGCGAATGAGATTAGCCGAAACATCATCTTCTGAAATCATCCCTCATCATCACTTCATCTCATCAGTCATAGGCGCTTTATGACCTTTTCTGTGTCGCAGTGCCGTAAAACCCAATTCACTCACTCAATATTTATTCATGTTTTCAGTAGAATTTTGTGACCCCTGAGGCAAAGCCAGTTTTGATCCTAGGGGCTTAATTTGAACAATCTTGGTAAAGGTTTACTAAATGATGTTACATACCAAATATCACAGCTCTAAGTCTTTCAGTTTGGGACAAGAAGATTTTTAAAGCACTTCCTATGAAAAAACATGTGACCCCCAGGGCGTGGCCGTCTTTGACCCAAGGGGCATTATTTGAACAATCTTAGTAAAGGTTCACCAGATGATGCTACATACCAAATATCACAGCTCTAAGCTTTTCTGTTTCAGACCTGAAGGTCTTTAAAGTTTTTACTATATAATCCTATGCTAAATTTGTGGCCCCCAGGATGGGGACAATTTTGACCCCAAGGACAAAATTTGAACATTCTTGATAAAGGTTGACCAGATGATGCTTCATACCAAATATCACAGCTCTAGGCTTTTCGGTTTTAGACAAGAATATTTTTTAAAGTTTTTACTATATAATCCTATGTAAAACATGTGACCCCTGGGGTGTGGCTGTCTTTGACCCAAGGGCCATAATTTGAACAACCTTAGTAAAGGTTTCCCAAATGATGCTACATACCAAATATCACAGCTCTAAGATTTCCAGTTTCGGACAAGAAGATTTTTTAAAGTTTTTACATTTATAATCCAATGTAAAACTTGTGACCCCCAGGGTTGGGCCAATTTTGACCCCAGGGATAAGATTTGAACAATCTAAGTAGAGGTCCACAAGATGATTCTACACACCAAATTTGGAAGCCCTAGGCCATACAGTTTTAGACAAGAAGATATTTAAAGTTTTTATTTATTTTTGGATATTGGTGGCCATGGCAACCAGAGTTCTACATGGAATTGAACTTTTTTAAGAACTTTGGAAGAGGTTGACCAAAGGAACATTCCTGCCAAGTTTGGTAAACATCCAGTAAGTAGTTTAGTAGGAGATGTCATTTTGAGAAACAAGAGGGCCATGAGGCCCTGAAGCGCTCACCTGAGATAACCCCAGGGCGGGGCCATTTTTGACCACAAGAAATCATGTGTACAACCTTGGTAGAGAACCATAAGGCAAAGCAGTATGCCATTAATTAAAGGTCTAAGCCTTATGGTTTCAGAGAAAAATAATATTTTATATTTTTCCCCATGAAAAACTGATAAGCCCTGAGGCAGGGCCAAGTTTCGCCCAGTGGTCAGGGTCGTAAGTTAAACATTCTTGGCAGAGGATTATTTGTAGAGGACCATTAGATCATGTTACATACCAAATATCAATGGTCTAGGCCTTACAGTTTCAGTAGATTTTTAAAGATTTTCCAATGAAAAACTGATAAGCCCTTGGGCGGGGCCATTTTTGGCCCAGGGGTCATAATTTGAACAATATTTGTAGAGGACCATAAGATCATGCTACATACCAAATATCAAAGGTCTAGGCCTTACAGTTTCAGAGAAGAAGATTTTTAAAGATTTTCCTATGAAAAACTGATAAGCCCTTGGGCGGGGCCATTTTAGGCCCGGGGGTCATAATTTGAACAATCTTTGTAGAGGACCATAAGATCATGCTACATACCAAATATCAAAGGTCTAGGCCGTACAGTTTGAGAGAAGAAGATTTTTAAAGATTTTCCTATGAAAAACTGATAAGCCCTTGGGCGGGGCCATTTTTGGCCCGAGGGTCATAATTTGAACAATATTTGTAGAGGACCATAAGATCATGCTACATAATAAATATCAAAGGTCTAGGCCTTACAGTTTCAGAGAAGAAGATTTTTAAAGATTTTCCTATGAAAAACTGATAAGCCCTTGGGCGGGGCCATTTTTGGCCCGGGGGTCATAATTTGAACAATATTAGTAGAGGACCATAAGATCATGCTACATACCAAATATCAAAGGTCTAGGCCTTACAGTTTCAGAGAAGAAGATTTTTAAAGATTTTCCTATGAAAAACTGATAAGCCCTTGGGCGGGGCCATTTTTGGCCCGGGGGTCATAATTTGAACAATCTTTGTAGAGGACCATTAGATCATGCTACATACCAAATATCAAAGGTCTAGGCCTTACAGTTTCAGTGAAGAAGATTTTTAAAGATTTTCCTATGAAAAACTGATAAGCCCTTGGGCGGGGCAATTTTTGGCCCGGGGGTCATAATTTGAACAATATTTGTAGAGGACCATAAGATCATGCTACATACCAAATATCAAAGGTCTAGGCCTTACAGTTTCTGAGAAGAAGATTTTTAAAGATTTTCCTATGAAAAATTCCATATTACCATATATGGAAAAAATGACCTAGCCCTCTGGCGGCCATGTTTTTTGCCGGATCAAAATTCTTTTAACAACTTTTAAAGTCTATCAACTTAGAAACATTTTGGTGAAAACTATATTCAAATCGGACAAGTCAATCTGGAGAAGAAGATTTTTCTAGATATTGTGTACAGTTGCCATGGCAACAAGACCAATGGCCCCACCCACTATCTTTTAACAACTTTTGAAGCACCCACCCACAGTATGTATCTGACCAAGTTTGGTTACAATTGGGCAGTTGGTTTCAGAGAAGAAGTCGTTTGAAATTGTTGACGGACAGACAGACGGACGTACTAACGGATGGGTAGTTGTGTGACTTTTTCCTTTGATCTTTTCTTGTGTGACTAGTCCCACAAGAAAAACTATTTTTGGCTCTAACTTTGGAAAAGAATGATCTGGAAGCTAACCCTAACCCTAACCCTATGTCCCACAACTGGCCAGGTTAATGTCACAAGAAATGGCCAGGTTAATGTCACAAGAGATGGCCAGGTTAATGATTTTACTTGTGGGACTAGTTAAAAAAAGTCACACAACTACCCTTTCGTTAGTGCGGACAGACTGACAGACGGACAGACGGACAGACAGACAGACGGACAGACGGACGACAGACGACGGACACAGGAGTATCACAATAGCTCACCTTGAGCACTTTGTGCTCTGGTGAGCTAAAAAGTTGACGACAGACGACTCACAACGACAGACAACAGGGCGATCACAATAGCTCACCTTGGCACTTTGTGCCAGATGAGCTAAATCAAAGTACTGACAGTACTGAAGGTTTCGGACATAATATATATTATATTGATTGTTTGCTGTGGATTTTTCTGGAAATCATGTCAGTAGTTTGAAAGACATTTAAAGAATTGTTTTATGAACATGTCACACACAGGATACTTGCCACTTTGTGCCAATAGAGCCAACATTGATGTTTAATGTAGTATAGAGCCATCACTTCATTATTTGAAAGTAAGGGTCATACTTCTGCTACTATCTGGTGGACCATAACAGTAATTAGCATGCATCATTCACTTATCAATATATACACTTCCACCAATTTTAAACATATATTTCCTTGTGATTCTAAATACCCTACAAATAATTGCCAAATATACTATGGGGAGATATTAACAATATGACAAATTATAAAGTAACAAATATATTTCAACTTAGCATGGCAGGATACAACAGGGAAAATAAAATTAACTAGAAAATTGTTTCCAAGTCACTGATGCACCCCTCCCGCTAACAATAGTGCCTCTATATCAAGCACTTTTGGCTATGTGTTATACAGTGAAGAAAATTTCAGAGTCCCATAACTCTGGTAAAATGATCAGAGCATAAATTTCATTCTTTAAGAAAATCTTCACATCAAGGTTGACAGATTATCATGGGTGAAATTTTGAAGTAAAACCTCCTATTGGTATATGGGTTGTTAGACACATAATATTGTTTCACTTTATATTATATAGTGAAGACGATTTCAGGGTTCCATATCGGGTACAATTGGTTTGAGCAAAAATAAGCCTATCTATGCTTTTGCAAACAGAAAAGACCCTGAAGTTCATAGAATAGTTTATCCATGCCTATACTTTGTCTTTGCGTGTGATTGCATTGTATTTTCTTACTTTTTCCTGAGGAGACTGCGAGTGTGAGTCTGTTCAGGGCCAGTTTGTGAGTTTGTGCTGCAAACAATACATACCCCGATCAGTTACCACAACTGGCCAGGGTCTTCGCTATTTGCAGCATCATACATATAACAAGTATATCAATAAATGATATAATTAAAAATCAATTATAGTCATACATGCAAATTACAGTTAGTGTTGTAGTAAACACTACAGACCCTGATCAGTAACCGGCGTCATAGAAATAAATGATATGAATAAGAAATAAATTACATACATTACTATAAGATACTATACGACACTATAAGATACTAAACGCCTGACACGTAAATCAATAAATGATGAAATGTATATAAATTAAAAGATAAGAAAGTGCTTTGTCTCATTTTGTTTGCCTTTCTGCCTTTTTGCTGTTAATGATTTTTATACGCCCGTTTGAAAAAACGGGACGTATTATGGAATGGCGCTGTCTGTCCGTCTGGTTGTCTGTCCGTCTGTAACATCTCTAACTCAAGTTCCGCTTAGTGGATCCTTATCAAATTTAGTCACAATGTTTATCTAGACATGCTACAGTAGCCTGCCAAGTCCCGGTTTGTTTATCCAAGGTCAAGGTCACACAATTGGTCTTAGGATTTGCGTTTAGCAAAAATGTTAACCGGTCTGTCTGTCTGTAACATATCTAACTCAAGTTCCGCTTGGTGGACCCTTCCCAAATTTAACCAAAATGTTTATCTAGACATGCTACAGTAGCCTGCCAAGTCCCGGCTCATTTATCCAAGGTCAAGGTCGCTTAATTGGACTTAGAATTTGCGTTTAGCATTTGCATTGAGCAAAAATGTTAACCTCAATTTATGTGGAACAAGTCCACTTATTTACATAACACTTTGTGATAAAGCTTTGAAACTTGGAACACTTGTTCACCGTCACAACCTTCACCTGTAGGCAAGAGTAAATAACTCTGTCAAGCATTTTGACTGAATTATGCCCCTTTTTAACTTAGAATTTTTGGTTAAGGCTTTGTTAAAGTCCATTTATTTATATAACCCTTTGAGATAAAGCTTTTAACTTAGAACACTTGTTCACCGTCACAACCTTCACCCTGTTTGGATTCAGATCTAATACCAAGTAACTGTTTGACCTAAGTCTAAACTGTTTACAACTTGTGACAATTTTGCCTTAGGTCAAAATGCCTAACACTGATCTTTTAGAAATTCAAATGATGACAAACCTGAAGCAGACGATATAACAGATCTCTACAGCTTGCATAATCCTTACAATGCTGAGTGATTTTTCGTTTGCAACAATTGCCGTCTGCTTCAATTCTTCAATAAACTTTCTTTCATTTTATGCAAAAAAATATGATCAAGATGACAAACAGTTTGGATCCTGATGAGACGCAGAAATATGTGGCCTCTCATCTGGATCCAAACTGTTTGCAAAGGTAATCACAGTTTCGCCGCTAGCGTGCAAAGAGTTAAGCGTATGACCTCGAGAGATTTTAGCATGATGTAACAGTTGCCCTGCACTACTGACCGCCAGCGCTCTAACCTTTATACTGTAACTTTTGATGTGAAGAACAGAAGAAGTCTATTTAACCCTTAATTTCCCTCATAGACACTTGTTTTCATGCCTCTGCAAACAGATTCGATCCAGATAAGACAGCTCGCTCCCATATGATCAGGGTCTGCTCTGTTTGCTAATGGATCCAACTTCCATATTTCATTATAAATATTTTGTAAGATTTCGGAACCGGATTGTAAGCCAAGCACTGCACATGCGCGTATTCTCTTAGGGGGATTCCCGCTAGGTAGCGCTCGTGCAATAGGGTTTTCCGCCATAGTTTGAGTCGCAATCCATTTTATAAGGATTTCGGCAAAAGCCGAAACCCTAAAAACTGATAAACCCCAGGGTGGGGGCCATGTTTGGCCGGGGTCATAATTTGATCAATATTTTGTTTCCCTTAGCCACTGATGCTTCTGATAAATTTTGGTTAAAATCGGGTCAGTGGTTTCATCTAGGAAATGTCGTTTGAAAATGTGGCCGGACGGATTGCAGTCACAATAGCTTATCCTGACCCTTTGGCTCAAGTGAGCTAAAAACAAGGCAGAATTCTATTCCAAAGACTTAATATCCATGTATAACAGTTCTTACCAGCTGTTGTATCTGGCTTTTCAGAACTGCTTTAAGAATAATCTTATATCCAGGAATGTCCTTAATCACTTCTAGCTCTGTAGACATGACTGATCTAGGTAAGGATATGCTGCTGGACCTTTTGCATGGATCTAAACTTCAAGCATCAGTTCACTTGGTTATTACTTCAGTGATGTCTGTAAACAAATGAAAAGTTAATAATTTAGCACCACTGTACTGTACAAAATCACATCCTTTGAACAATACAAGTAGTGTTAACCCATAACTCGGTTAAAAATGGTCCGAGTAAAACTTCCCTTTTCGCATAAAACTTGTTTTATCACAATGGTTTCAAAACTGCACAATTATAAACTTTTCCTTTTCTCTACTAGTAAATGCTCCTTTTCGGTAGACTGATTCAAAGAGGTTGTGTCTAAAAATAGCCTATGGAGGAATGGGTTAACTTCTTAACTCAATTACTACAATAATTGTATAAGCGATCAAGACTAGAAAGTAACTCCTGTGGTGTTTTTCCAAAAGTAACCATTATCCGCAAATAATAAATCCAACATTAAAAATATTCTATTCAGCAACGTCAACACAAAATACACATGAGCTTTTAACAACGGTCATGATATATATAAATGTTACATGCTACAATGACAGCATTTCTTTAAATCTATCACAATAATAAACAAGAGCCGCGTGCGGCATCAACGCTCGTCTGATTTGGTGCTTGTCCAGCTATAAAATTAAAACTTTTGAAAAAAAAAAAGGGCCATAACTCCAAAATTTTGAAATCAAGAAATATGGTTCTTAATTATACATAGGGGCCTCCCCCTCAATGAGATCTTCTAACCTATGAAGTTTCCTGTTGGTACCTATTATAATTTTCGAGTAATGAGCTACATTAAAGTTTTTGGACAACGACAACAACGCCTACGACCCAGTGATCACAATAGCTCTACTTTTCTTCAAAACAGACGAGCTAATAAATCAGAAAACTATTTATTTCATTACTAATATTTGTATGGCCTATTCTATTTCCACGTAATTACGTGGAAATAACGATCCGTCTAATTCCACGTATGCACATAATACTCACCTTTTCGTGAAAATCACCCCCACGTCAAGAAAGTTTCCGGCCTAAATTTACCAAAAGTCTGATTAGGAAAAAAATAAATATATTTGTTTTTTTTTTATTCATTTTAATGTAATAAATATTTAAATTATAGTATGTAATTGTATAAACGAGAAAAATAGCTTAATTTGACCATACTTTTAGCACGGAAATATAATTTTAACCTGCTTAGTGCCACGTATGACCTTTTAGTACTGGTGTTTTTTTTTACAATTTTGCTTCAGAATTTTTGCAAATAGATGTGTAACAATAAGCTTAATATATTAAATATATGCTACAGGGGACAAAAGTATTGTTATGTCTTAGAATACGGGAGAAATTAAATTACGTGGCAGGAAAGGAACGATAAGTGGTGATGTCCCTTTGCTTAGTACCACGTAATTCTGTTAGACCAGAATTTATGTAGTTTTGCTTCAGATTTCATAAAGAAACAAGAAATATCTTTTAAAAAGATATTCAGCGGCTCTCAAATATTGACACAATGTACAAAACAATCTCTGCAATATTTATTTAAATGTTTGGAGATTCTACCAGTAAAGAGAACTAGATCTATGAAGGATTGCTTGTTATTATGCTAGCAGAGAAGCATGCAATTAAAATGACTTGGAGTAGAAGAAATATTTATTGAAATATTTCAAGTTGCTTTTATAGGAAATCACTTTTAAAATGTACGATGTCAAAGTAATGTTTTAAAACTATCTCAAGTTAGTTCTTTAGTATAAAGCATTTATTATAAATTTATGTTATAAATTATTATAAATATAAAGCATTTATTATAAAATATTTAGCATTTATTATAAAAATGTGCATGAAAGCGCTTATATTTGTGAAGATAAGAAATTGAATACACTCACAAGTAGTAAATACAGATCTGTATTTACTTCGTGATACACTTTAAAGCATAAAGTTTTTGTTTGCGCAGAGTCTGTAATTCTTTAAAGAATTCAGAAGATTTAGCCTAGATAAACACTTTAATCGACTTGTGTGCATCATCATTAATGACATCATTAACTCAAACTACATGTAGTTTTAAAACAATATAACCTACTCTATGAGCCCAGGCCCTATGTGATAGAGCCGTAGCAGTAGCTTTCAGTAAGTAGCTTTATATCAAAGAGAGCCAACAACCAGAGCCTCGGTGCTTTGGTCGGGGACAGTAATTAATACTATTTATACCACTACTCTAATATACTAAACAACCCTTCTTCTTTATTTCCTATAGCACTGCCTGTGAATTATGGTGGTTTCGGCAAACTACCTGTTCGTCAAAGTGGACTTTATGATCAAATGTTATATTAATTGATAGCAAAATGATAGTAAAAGTTTGAAAGTTTAATAGAGGTTTCGACAAACTGGTAATATTGCTCAGCAACCATTACCATGAGGTGATAAATATCAGTACATCAGTACTTTGATTTTATGGGAATTTCCAGGTCTTAAAATCTATTTTAAGAACAGAACTTTCGACAGTCGACAGTCTTCGGTCCCATGCTAAATATCTGCGTAAATAATGATTTTCTGAACTATATGGTCTTTTGACTAAACTCTAAGAAGTTTATAGAACATGTATGTGTAACAAGGTGCCTTACATGTGTTGTGATTATGTTAATTATTGCATTGAATTCAATTTGCGAGGCCGAAGCAGCTAATTCAATCGTAACTACTCGCCGTATTCCGTCAGAGTTTCGATAGAAATAGCCGAGGTGTTCCGAGTGGCAGCTAATTATCATAAAACATGGTGTTTGAAATAACTGCAATATCGTAATAATTACCCCAGGAAATTCGACACGTTAGCAGACTGTATATCAGAATTTTACATAGTTTGGCAACGTGTAGAGGCATATAAAAAGGTTGTATGCCAGTCAAGGTATTTCACTAATGAAAATACAGTTTACTATAAATACTCCTAGGTCATATGCAAATTACAATGTAACATAGTTTCTCATTGGTGGAAAAGTAGAACAAAAGTGAAAATAGACAGCTAGCCGCTGAAAAAAAGTATTACAAAACTTGATATATGAAATAGCTATTACAAAGAAAAAAGTATTGGCATGTCTTAAAATATGAGAGAAATCGCATTACGTGGTAGCAAAGGAATGATAACCTAGCCCTTATATAATAGACTTTGTCAGCGGAGATGTCCCTTTGCTTAGTACCACGTAATTTAAGTAAAACGGGAATTTGTGTAGATTTGCTTCCGATTTCATACGAAACAGATAGGTATTAGAAAACTTGATATATGAATTAGCTGATGCAATGAAAAAACAGTTATGTATAAAATACGTTAGAAATCGGATCACGCTTAGTACATGTACCACGTAATATCGGTTAGACCGGATTTTATATAGTTTATATAATTTATATTCAGATTTAATAAAAAAACAACACAAAATTGTATTCAAACACTTGGTATATGAAAAAGCTTTTGCAGTGAAAAAATGTATTGTTATGTCTTAAAATACGGGAGAACTCAAATTACGTGGCAGGAAAGGAACGATAACCTAGCCTAATAAAATAGACCTTGTCAGCGGTTATGTCCCTTTGCTTAGTACCACGTATTTTCCGTTAGTCCAGAATTTGTGTAGTTTAGCTTCAGATTTAATGCAAATAGAAATGGCATGGTCAATATATAACTGTTCAAGTAAATACAATTTCTTTTTGGAACGTTTGTTTCAAGTTTCACTGCAGAAAAAGGCGTCAATACACAATGATTGGAGGAATTACCTTGGATACTGTCATACTTGAAGATCGAGTCTCCGACGTATAGAACAGTCATTGCATCAAGAGAATATTCTTTGTATTATTTTAAGATCACAAGTCTATATTCAAAACATGACAAAAACATGATTATGAATGATTTAAAAAGAGGATTGGAGGACTGCTATCGCAATGTGTCCCCGGAGAATCAGTCATTGTCCTGAATCGCAATTTCTACTATAACATATATATGATATACTACAGTTTCTGCGCCATAGCAAAACTTCCTGTGTCCATGTGCTATAATAAATATTCTAATTAACCCTATCCCTCATGTAAAGTGTTTTCACGCATTTAAAACAGAGCAGACCCAGATCAGAATCTGCCCTGTTTGCTCATGGAATTAAATAGATCTGTTTCTTTACTATCTAATATGACTGCAATGTTCCACGTTCCATATTTCATTATGAAGGTTTTGTTCATGAATATTCAATAGGTACTGAAATTTGGAATAAACATAGAACAGGAAAAGGGTTAACCCTTTCCCTTATGTAAGAGCATTTTTGGCACATCTGCAAACAAAGTAGATCCAGATCAGATGGCTCCTATAGGAGCCGTCTGATCAGGGTCTGCTCTGTTTGCTTATGGTGTAATATCTATAGATCTGATGATAGGAGGAATTACTGTGGATACTGTCATACTTGAAGATCGAGTCTCCGACGTACAGAACAGTCATTGCATCAAGAGAATATTCTTTGCCTCATGAGAAACAGATTATTCGATGAAATTTGACTTCTCTGCAGTTTATATAGGTAAATCATGTGTCCTTCAGCTTGGTCAAATTTTGCTCCACAGTAGGTTGGCTTGCTGTTAGACGTTAACAGGTGTTATTAATGAGTAACACCAATTAATGCATTTGTCGGCTTACCAACGCTGTCGCGCGCATGCTGTTTGGTGTTTGCATTGCAAACAACTCGTAATTACCGACTGTGAAATGTGTGTATCAAAGCTGACAGAAACTCGGCTTGCATACTGAGTTTTCAATCAAGTTAGAATTTTGTGTTCAATTTTTTAGTATTTCACGGAAGTTTGTGGGAAGCGCTCGATAATACTACATGAGGGATATTTCGTGAAATAGTGTATTTTGGATTTTAATGAATTTGTCATTAGTTACTATTTGTTGTATGGAATTTTACTTATATACGGTTCATATGTGAGGTGGGTAATTCACTTTGTTTATATTTTCAGTTTTATTAATGCAGTATTTATCTATACCATGCACAATGTTCACGGGAATATTATTTCGTTACTTTCACCCACCTGATTACATGTACAGAAATGTGCAGGCTAATTACTTAAATGCATATATATGGGATGGGTTTTAGTATATTTTGGAATCTGCTTACATTGGGTCTACAAAAACAGTATTAAGATCTATATTTTACTTATGACTATTATATTCACCCAATTAAATACATTTCAATGTACTATTAGGGTGTTATCGGAATTTATGGCCGTATTGTGTAATTCTCACGATGCGTGTGATTTTTACCCTGTCACCGTTTAGAAAAAATACGTGGAAATAGTCACTCCGTATTTGTATTCTTTCTACTTGAAAAATATTTCCAAAACTATTTCCATTGCCAAAAACATAAAATATACATATAATTATGTATGAAAACCATAGTTAATTAATAACATGAACATGTCATAGTTCACACCCTCATATACTAACTAGTCAATTATGTCACAAGATTATTGGCACGCAATGGTGCATGCTGAGTCAAGTATACAGTGATAAGTTGTCCTTTAACAGAATTAATCGTCATGCCATGGTGATTAGCTAACATTGATAGAATTATGTGAGATCTTGCTTTTTTATCTAATTTTAAAAGTTGGAAATAATATTGTAACACATTCACACACAATTAAACATCAAGCTATAGCCAGCAAAACGTCAGTTTAGGAACATTTTAACTTATTTAGACATATTTTATGAGCCAGACACCTGTGTGAAGATAGAATCTACAAACTATAGACTACAGTTTATATCCGAACTGTGCTCATGATCAGAATGCCAACAACATCAACTAAATAACGACGATTAAACTGTATATTTTCTATTTAACTAATTATTTAAAGCCTGTTAAATCAAATTCTAATATTGTGCCGAACCGTCTAGGAGCCGAATTGGTTTGGTGCCGAATCGTCTCGAAATTGCACGGCACTATCCTCTGCGAACGTTTTATGTATACACGCAACAATATAGATATGGCATTTGTTCCTAAAGGCATAAATGACGCCTATTCTAGCACTACATACCTAAAATTCAGTGATATCCTACCAACTTCTAAAATCAACATGCTTGCATACATTGTTTTCTATTAAGCACAATTAAAAGTCAATACGGATTACCTCGCTTAGAGTGAGTTTGAGTAACAACTCGGTAGGTTCACTTGGGTCTATATAGTTTCAACCATAGTTGCAGCTAAAATGTTAAAAATAGAAGACATGCGCAATGGTGGTGGCAAGGGAACAAGTGTACTGAAACTATTGTAAAAAATGCAAACAAACAAAATCAAAACTATTCTCGATCGTTTTAACCACGAACATTATAATTAGGCCTTCCGTACATTACGTATAGGTTAGAGCTTATAAACTGCTGTCTTCGAAAATAAGACGGCCGATAACGCAAGCGAAGCGAAGCGTTTTAGGCCGTCTTATTTTCGAAGACTGCAGTTTATAAGCTCCAATCGATTTAGTGATTGCCCTACTTTTCAACAGGCCGAGTTTATAAGCCCCGCCCACTGAGCAATGACAAACTTATATATAGTCACGTGATTTTGGTACATCTAAACCCACATCCGTTTATGCAAAATACTCAGAAAACCCACCAATCAAACAAACGTCGTCTTTGTTAATTTGCTCACGTGCTTATGTTTTGAAAATCCTACACAGTGAAACTGGTTTCGCGCCTTTTTCTTGTAAACATTGCCTTATTTGGCTTTGTCACGTAATCAAATATTCCCCATCTGTGTGTAAAACATCTTTTACATAATATTTCTGGAGTCCAAATAATAATGGCTGACAACAATGTGTCTTTTGACCTGCTATCTGGCAACGAGCTAGCAGACTGATAACCCTTTACCTTATAGTAAGTGACATCTGTGGACCTATTTTGCAAGCCGAGAAGACCCAGATCAGAAGCTCCTATGCTGTCTGATCAGGGTCTACTCGGTTTACACAGATTTAAATCTTCACTGCTACCGAAACCCAATATAATACAGCTTATTAATATTAAGCATTCATTATGGGCAGATTTATTACTGAAATAAGAATAAACAGGTGAAGGCTTAAATTTAAAAGATTACAGGGAAGGGATTACGGTTTCAAATAGAATCTAGATCTACAGGTTTTTCTTATTTCCTGATTTATTTGCTTATTTACATTAGTCCTTTTTCAACAATCCTGCTTCAATAGGTGGGATGTTTCTCGGTTTATTTTGTCTTTTTTAGTCCACGGTAGCCCAATTACTAGATCTATAATTCTGCCTCTCAGTTGTTTTCATACAGTCTTCCTCTCCACGGTCTACACACATGAACACACTTGCACTTGTGTGTACACTCGTTCGCGTGTCGGTTCGTCATAACATAGCAACTCGTTTTGTCTAGTAGTGGGCGGAGTTTTGTTGCACATGCGCACTGGAAGGTTTGTCTTCGAAAGTTAGAGTCGATTTTATAAAATTTATGAGGATTTGAGTCTGAAAAATGTCAAGAATACAGCTCGTTGATTGGATGGAAAAGTATGGCAATCACTAAAGAATAGTATCGTGACCGATCGAGATCCCCCCCCCCCCCCCCCCAGCTGGCTGACAAGATGCCATTCTTTTTAATTTTCAACTAAATCTTTACCAAGGCAAGTCTTTTAGTGACCAATATTTCCTCCCTGGAGGAGATTATCTGTTAGTTCTCTGCACAGACAGGCCACCTTTAGCACGCTGTCATGCTGTGATACACGCTTGGCCTATTTTGGTATGGACCAATCAGGGGTATCTCCCACGGATAACACCCGAATTACGTAATCACAAGTTGGTTCCGGTTTTCGCTATATTGGAGCTTAGCAAATAAATTGTTCAGGAACCAGTCGTGTCAAAATGCAAATTGCTCAAAAATACCACATGTGGCACGTATATTACTCAAGCGAGGAGACAATTAATGTCGCAAAATTAAGACGAGGGTGACGTATCAAGACGCTATAGCCTAGCTAGTAGTATGCACTTCGATCGATAAGCCTTTTACTGACATTGATCAATAACTAATAATGAAAGAATAACTCCGAACATTCCGAATGACAAAAAAGTACGAACGGTTCCTCCCCAGACCGATTGTAGATTCTACTGAATAAACGTTTTTTCTAGTGTTTTTTTTTTAACTTAAGATTGAGAATTTTCCTTAAAAAAACTGGACGAAAAACACACCTTTTGCCAATGGGAATATATCCGAATAAGGGCTATAAAATCATCATAAAAAAGCCCTGAAACTGCTATTGTAAAATAAGATAAAATGGAATATCTGTTTCATTGTATACATAAATCTGTTATAACCAGGTGAGCGATTTAGGGCCATCATGGCCCTCTTGTTAAACTGTAATATTTTATGCTTGTAGTTTTGATGAGGGTTGTTGAGTGTATATTTACTTGGATATTTTTTTATTTTTTTTTATATAATTTGGTAATGTTTTTTCCTTTATCCAATCTTGAAAATAATAGTTTTTAGTCATATTGCATAAAATCAATTAATTTTTAAAATTCAAAAGGATTTTCATTTGTGATCAATGAATGAAGGAATTATTAGTTTCTTTTAAAATCAAATACATTTATATAGACAACTGATATACTTATGTTTCTTATATTAATTTATAAATGAAGATTATGTTCAAAAAGAAACCACACTGTTTTCTTTATTACTTTTAATTGTGCTCTTGCCAATCTTGGTAGATCAACATGCATGTCCTTAAATAAAGAAATAACCAGATGCTAGTTCTGAGATGAATACTGCCTAGTCCGTCCATGGCATTTTTTTTAATTATGATTAGATATGTTTGTCTGTCTGTCAATGGCAAAAAACTTTAATCATGATCATATGTCAGTCTGTCAATGGAAAAATTTCATGACCACATCATGATATGTCTGTCTGTCAATTCAATGGCAAAAAAACTTTAGCCTTGATCACAACTTTTGTGTTAGGATAATTATATGAAGTCCATACATTGAAACATTTGTGGTCATTCATCATGCTTTAGGTCTATACACTGAAACCCACGTGTAAGGAACCGATATCCTATATTATAACATAAAATTATATCTTGATAGAGTGATTCAGATAGCAGGAAAATGCACCATTCAATGCGGCATACCAACAACATTTCGGCTACCGGGAGGGGACACCCCTCCCGTACCCTCCCCAACTGGGCACCCCCAGCCAGAATTGTCTGGGTACGGCCCTGTACCGTTGGATAATCTCTTAATTTTAATCAAAACAAAAAAACTATGATAACACTTAAAACTACCAACTTTCACTTTAATTATCGTTTGCCGCCATCTTGGAACTACAGCGACCAAGCCCTGTGGCACTGTTCGACTATAGTTCGGATGAAAGGTCATATGACGTAACTCGCGACTCAGTCAAGATTCAGATTCAAATTTTATTTAAAGTCGGTTTGACAATTACAACATGTTAACATTAGCTATGTATAGCTATTGACCGACATAATGTATAGCTATTGACCGACATATATACTATATAGAAAAAATCTACTATAGAAATGTTTTGCTTTGGCTAAAAGCATTATGTTTGTTTAATGCCGATAAAATATTGAATTGAATTGAATTGACTAGGTATCGCCGTTAATATCAAACTGTGGTAACTATTATTGTTCGAACGATAGACCCAAGTGAAGTCGCTCCAAAGCTCCAAAACTCATACCTGATTGCTTCTTTCAGAAATCAGTTGTGCCACGAAGTAAAATACAGTCTGTATTTACTTCGTGGTTGTGCAAATCACTTGCCATGTTCAAGGAATCTCCTAAGAAATAAGAACAGCTTCTTTAATCGCAGCTATTCACTTTGACAGACGTACGCTTCAAATCATAGATCTACTTTATTTTCGCCTTTAAAATTGACACTCACAGTCAAAAGTACTTATCAGTAAGAAACATCACACGTGAACTAAGTATTCACAGAGACATGTACATGTACATACAGAGACATACAAGTATGTATATGTCTCTGTGTATTGTATATGTCTCTGGTATTCATGGGTTTTCAAATGTTTACATTCCTTTCCTTCATACAAGAAAACCATTGATGCAAAGCATCAAATTAAGGCGCGGAATTGCTGAATAGTGAATAATAATCAATTGTGTTTTATATAATAAATTGTCAACAAAATGTCTGTATTACTCCCATGGCCTTAGTAAGTTAACCCTTTCCCTCATACATACGTGTTTTCACGCCTTTGCAAACAGAGCAGACCCAGATCAGACGGCTCCTAGAGGAGCCGTCTGATCAGGGTCTACTCTGTTTGCTAATAGAATTTGATAAATCTGTTTCTTTGCCTTCTAAAATGTTTATAATGTTCCACCTTCCATATTTATTTACAAGTACAAATGTTGCTGCAGAGGCAGCAACAGAGAGCGCGGGCAAACGAAATGCTAGGAAGATTGTGTAATAGAGTTATAAATTGTCAACTGTATGAATTTAATATGGATGCAACTGTCTTTTGTTGATATTTCCAAAATGCAGACGGTCTGTTTGAAGTAGGGAGTTTTGGACACATCTAATGGCATAATTGCGAAAATTTGACATCGTATATGGCTCACAAATGTAATTATTGCAGAGTGGAATGCTAGTAAACATTGAAATAAGATTTATAAATGCAAAGTAAGCTGAAATAAACTGACTGTATAGTTTGGTGTCAAGTATTTTGCTACTATGACATTGAAGGTACGGGGGAATAGTTTGAAAAGACAAACTTAAGTGTTTTTGTTGTGAACTTTGAAACGAATAAACTGATAATATAGTAGAACATAAAGGCCGAGGTTGGTCTGAAACAAATGACACAATGTTGGTAAATATGTACAATACAAAGCTGTAAAGGAGGGTCTATATTGTAGCTATGTTTCATTTTCTGAAATAATTGTAACAATCAAACAGTTACAAGGGTTCTAAAGGCAATTATGTTGAGGAAATGGTCATTTTTTGAAATATGTTCAACTGTAAGGAAAATGTGAATAATTGACTAGGTGTTTATAACTTGTGTTGAAACTAGTTTCAGCCAATATTTAATAATTCTAACGATTTATATACAAGGGATATCGACCCATTTCACCATATATATTGTATGTCGATGTACACCTCTTCACGTGTAGTAACCTCTTACAAAAGTTTGGGTGTACTCGTTCTATTTGTTTAGATTAAGTATAACCCCATACTTCACAGCTATAATTCAAAATAGAACTAACAAATGCATCAAATAACTGTCATGTAACACTACATTTCAGGTTTAGACAGTTACTATTGGCCATGAGTGCATTCAATGATCTCAGCCCTTTACCTACTATAAACATGAGTGCATTCAATGATCTCAGCCCTTTACCTACTATAAACTCTTGATTTAAAACAAAGCTCACAGTGTAGTTGAAACCGTCCCAATGTAGTTAAAGTCATTTACTGTTTCTAAAATCTCACCCCGTACGACCAATTTTCATTTTCATTAAATTTTTCTAAACTTTTCCATTACTAATTTTCGAGCAATTTACAGCTAATGCCCAACTTTCGCAGTATTCATTTAATTTATCAAATTATTCCTGCAGGGGTTGTTTTTGGCATTAAGCAGTCGCCTGTTTTGAAAGTGTAACTTACTGTTAAATATCTGTCCGGTTTAGAGAGGGTGTATTTTAATGTAAGAAAGTGCAATAACCTTAAAACTTCATACATTATGGCAATACTGGCTATTCCTAAAGTAAGGTGACACAATAATAACTTGTCTCAGTTTAAATCTGTCATACAAAAACATAAGAGATATTTACACGAGTACATGATGTAGACAGTGAAATAAAAGCTATACTGTAAAACTTTTATTGAGTGATCATACTTTAAGTAAAATTGACAGCTGGTAAGTAAGTGGAAGTTGGCATTAAAAGCATATTGAAATGCAGAAAATATTGTGGAAGTTTTGGTATGTCTTTCAACATGTGTTTAACACCAACTAGTATGAAAGGCAAACGATGGTTACTGCTTAAAGTTGATCTCATTACCTAATTAGCTACTTTTAAAATTTAAATCTTTGCAATAAATAAACTGAAAAGGAGCATTTACTAGAGATTGGGGAAAATAAGAGTGTGTGGATTTGAAACCATTGTGATAAATGGAGCATTTGCTTCTTTGGGGCAAATGTTCTATTTATCACAATTGATTAGAAAAGTGACTCTTACATTGGTGCGATGTGATACGTGAAGTAAAGTGACGTATGCCACATAATTATCAGTTTAATTCTCGTTTAATTCTGTCATAAAATGACGTGGCACTTGTACGTAATGTAGACTATAGTGAGATAAAAGCTATACAGTAAAAACTTATATCGGGTGATTATAACATTAGTAACAGCTGGTAAGTACTAAAAGTGGGCATTAAGGTGCCACAGTATGTTAGCAACAAAAATTAATCATTTTTATATTTTTGCATTAATGAATAGACACTAGTCTCTTTTATCCATTGCATTAACGAAATACCATAAAATATACCACAAACGCCGTATAAACCCCTTTTACTTTATTACCATCGACCTTTTCTCTGACTTAGCCAGTAAGTCATATGCGAGGAAGGCTTATCAGGGGCACCTAGGGGGGAACTGATAATTAGGGCACATACGTGATAAAGCAATAGGCGGCTATTTATCCGCATTTCCCTCTAGGTAGCATCAAACTATGAAGGCCACATGACTAGATAAGCTTCTTGATGGGTGATTTATGGGAAACCGGCAATTAATTCAGCTTTTTTAATTGATCGGATGGAAGAAAGGGAGATACAGTGGAAAATAGTGGAGCTTAGTGAAATATATCACACATATTATAGGCTCTCCATTGGATATAAATTTGATTGAAAGCTATAGATAATTATAAGATTACGCAACACAATGGGGGTCTTTCTATTCCTTTTCATGTTTTTGACAGATGCAAATTTAAAGCAGTCGGCCTTTTCAAACAATCATAACTTCTGTAATTTGTGTCCGAATTATACTTTGTTTGCGGCATATCAAAGAGCATTGCCTGAGCCACGGATTCGTGTCACAGGTTTTTGATATCTTGCTTCGATCGTCTAAAATCAAACGAAACTTAGCGGGAAGCAGAATTTTAAGGGTCTTAAAACTAAAATATTGCATAACTCCCAAACGGAGAGTTGTATCAAACATCTGTGACACGGATCCCTGGACATATTGGCCAAGTACAATAAGTTTAGTCCAAAAGATAACCTTGTAATCGCTGTTTGAAAAAACAATCAAACTGGCACATTTAAATAGATTTCAAATGTCGGTTTTGATAGGATTATCGATTTTTCTGATGAATAATCAAATACATTAGTATAACTAACCAACTAGGCTCAGAGAAAATGGCTCTACGTAGTTTGAAATATGATTTTTCGATATCTGGAGCTAAACTATCTCGCCACCTTAAATGCAGATTGAAATGCAGGAAATATTGTTGTTGTTTTGGTCTGACATTAAACATGCGTTTAACACCAACCAGTATGAAAGGCAAATGATTTGACTCCTTAAATTGTGTTTTAATCCATTACCTCATAGGTTAAATTTTGCATCAAAAAATTGAAAAGGAGCATTTACTAGAGGAATGGGAAAAATAAGAAGTGTGTAAATGAAACCATTGTTATAAATGGAGCATTTGCCTCTTAAGAGCAAGTACCGTATTTAGCACAAGTATATCAAAACGTGTCTCCTACATAGGCAGAGGTGATTCGGAAAGTAAGATCACATAATAATAAGTTGTCTTGGTTTAATTCTGTCATACAATAAAATAAGATATATTTACATGTGTACATGATATACTTGGTAAAATGAAAGCTATACAGTAAAACCTGTATTGAGTGATCATAACTTAGACAAATTGGCAGCTGGGCATTAAGTGCAGTTTGAAATTAAGGAAAATCTTGTGGATGTTTTTCTTTGACTTTCAACTTATGTTTATCAGAAACTGGTATGACAGTTGAACGAGTTTACTGTTTACATGGTGTTTATTGTTTAAACCCATTACCTCATAGGCTATTTTTTGTTTTTAAATCTACCTCTTTGCATCAATAATCTGGAAAGTAGTATTTAATAGAGAAATGCGAAAAATAAGAAATGTGAAGTTTTTAAACGATTGGTATAAATGTAGCATGGACAGGGGCGAGTTGGACAGGGGCGAGTTGGTCCTGGGCCGAATGGAATTAGGCGATGTTGGAAGTCGGTAAAGTTGACCTCTGCTTCAGTCGCGATACACACTATTACGGTGGTGCACATGTCAAAATGCATCTGCCCAAATTGCAAATTGTAAATAGTTGGTACGAATCAGAGGCATTGTTTCGTGTTGCTAAAAAATAGTTTATATTGTGATACCGAACACGACAATCTTGTTCCGGATAGGAAAAATGTGGATGGTGGTGATGTTGCGATTTATATAACGGTAAAAATAAAAACATTCCGGCTCCAGTACCAAAGCAAATTTCCCCATCACTAATTGCGCGGGCCCCTGAGGGGGCCCGCGCAATAAATGTTTTGTCCATGACTGATCAATAGGTAGTGAACTATGTAATAAACATAGAACAGGGAAAGGGTTAACACAACAAAGGTCTACCGTTTCACACACAGGCGTTAGGCTCATGAAATACATTTGTGTATGTCAAAAATAAATTAAAATGTCCCTAAATTGACGTTTTGTAACATTTGGAGCCAACAAATAAAGATTAGGGCGTTTTGAGACAAAGCTGAAATTTCGTATATTCTATATAAGATCTCTTATATAGAATATACAAAATCTCAGCTTTGTCTCAAAACTCCCCAAGCTTTATTTTTTTCGGCTCCAAATGTTACAAAACGTCAATTTAGGGACATTTTAACTTATTTTAGACATATTTCATGAGCCTAATGCCTGTGGTTTCATCACAATCCTTGAAATTGCAGCCATTTCAGTCAGATATAGTTCTAGTTATATCATAGGAGCCGTCTCATCAAGGTTTACAAATGAAATTTGAAAAATATATGTTTCTTTACTTTCTAAAATGCCAACAGTTTTACACTTTCCATATTTAATTATAACTATTTTGTCCATGCATATTCATACGTTGAAATTTTGGAATAAATACAGAACAGGGAATGGGTTAAATGTTTCAAACATCTTTTTCAGCAAAATGATATCTTATCAAGGCATTTTCATCTTTCTGAAATCATTTTAAAAATTCCCATGTATCTCTTAAAAATTACTAAATATTTTTCTTCTATCCTGCTTAACCAATTCCCTCATATTAACGACTTTTGAAGACTCTGTAAAAGTCACTTAAATAAACCATTGTGATAGATAGAGCATTTGCTCCTATAGGAGCAACTGCTCTATTTATCACAATGGTTTCAAACTACAAAATTCTAAAATTTTCCTTTTCTCTAGTTAATGATCCTTTTCGGTAGATTTATTCAGAGAGGTTGTATCTAAAATAGCATATGAGGTAATGGGTTAAACATGTTTTTACGCAGCCCTTTTATGCTTGGTAAAACCTCGCTTGTTATTGCATTTAGATGAGTTTCGACGACATCAGTGTCTGCGTTTTGACACATTTTCCTCGTAACTACATAGGCAACTTCATGTCGAAGGTATAACTGAAGGCCCATAGACCCTTCGCCTACAAAGTCTCGAAACAAACCTATATATCATAGATGTTTGTCTTTCTTTTCTAAAACGAGTTTCAAACGGCTTGGATCCAGACCAGTATGTTCTTTGATCAAAACTATTTGCGAATGTCATTTAGTACTATCACGAAAAATCTTTCTTGGTGAAGGGAAGTAAGTCTTTTGACTCATCCATTAATATAGGATGGGTTATACTTCTTGAACAGATCGTATATAGTGTCGTATATCGTAATATAGTATTGTATTTTTAAATATACATTTCTCGTTCACAGATCCCGATAGCCAGGAAAACGAACTAGGAATGCCTCGGAATACATCGATCGGAGAGATTGAACCTATTCTAGTGTCCTAAGTTCTTTCGACCCTTAAGAGAGCTAAAGGCTTTCCCTCGACATGTTTTTTTTTTTTTTGGGGGGGGGGGGGGGGGCAGAACTGAAGAATCTGATATATTTCAATAAGCAAAACAGAGGAGACCCTTATCATAGGATCCCACAAGAGCCGTCTGATCTGGGTCAACTCAGTTTGCAAAGGTGCCAGAAAGTGGTCTACATATGAGGGAAAGGTGAAAGTAGATTTATCCAAATTAATATTTTGAGCGTATCTAATTTTCATTGGTCAGAGAGTTATATAAGAAATATCTGACCATACACTGTTGAACTATGTATCAAGGGATATTATGTATAAATGGGTTATTAAAATGCTGCATTAGTTCAATGTTACGCACTAGCTGAGTGTGACGCACCTAAGAAGGTTACACTAGCTATATATATTACACACTAGCTACGTGTGACGCACCTAATGGTGTTAAACTAGCTGTATATTACGCACTAGTTGTCTGTGACGCAGCTAAGGGCGTTGGTCTAGCTGTGTATTACGCACTAGGTGTGTGTGACGCATATAAGGGTGTTACTCTAGTTGTGTATTACGCACTAGCTGAGTGTGACACATTTAAGGGTGCTACTCTAGTTGTGTATTACGCACTAGCTACGCGTGACGCATCTAAGGGTGTTATTCTAACTGTGTATTGCACACTAGCTGTGTGTGACGCACCTAAGGGTGTTACTCTAGCTGTGTATTGCGCACTAGCTACGTGTGACGCACCTAAGGATGTAACTCTAGCTGTGTATTACGCACTAGCTGTGTGTTATGCACCTAAGGGTGTTTATCTAGCTGTGTAATACGCACTAGCTGTGTATGACGCACCTAAGGGTATTACTCTTGCCGTGTATTACGCACTAGCTACACGTGACGCACCTAAGGGTGTTACTCTAGCTGTGTATAACGCACTAGCTGTGTGTGACGCACGTGGAGAGTTTTCACTAGCTGTGTATTACGCTCTAGCTGAGTGTAACACACTAAATGAATGTTACGCACCAGAGGGTGTTACGCTATGTATGATGCAATAGCCGTGTAACTCACTTGTTGAATGTGACGCAACAGAAGAGTGTGACGCACTGGCTAAGTGTTACCCATTAACTTAGTATGACGCACTAGCTGAGTATGACGTCCTAGCTGTGCAACGCGCCAAAGTGTGACACACTAGGTAAATATGACGAGCTGGCTGTGTGACGCATCTGCGTGTGACTCACTAGCTAAATATGATGCACTAGCTGAGTTTGACACACTAGTGGAACTCACCTGAGTGTAACATGCTAGTTCTATGACACACCTGACTATGACGCACAAGCTGAGTATGTTGCACATGAGTGTCACACAGAAGCTGAGAGTGATTCACCAGAGTAAGATACACTAGGTAGGTGACACACAAGGTGTGACACATGAATTTAACGCACTAACTGAATATGGTGCATTGAGTTTGAAAGTGGAGTATGAGGCACCAGCACTAATTAGCTATGTAATACGCTAGCTGAGTGACGGATAAGCTGAGTGAGACACACTATTTGTTTGACATTCTAGCTGAGTGTGACACACTAACTGAGTGATGCACTAGCTTAGTGATCTTGAGTGTGGTGCAATAGTTGCGTTTGGCGCAATAGCGGAGTGACGTACTTGCTGAATGTGACGTAATTACCTAAGTGTAATACGCTCGTAGAGTGGGATCCACTGGCAGAACCTGAGAGTGCTGCACTAGCTGAGGATGAGAAACTAGCTGTGTGACGCGATAACTGTTGTGACGCACCGGCAGAGTGTAATGAAATATCTGAATGTGATGCATTAATTGAGTGTGAGGCACTAACTGAGTGACACACTACCTGGGTGACGCACTTGCTGAATGACGCACTACCTGAAACACGCATTTGCTGAATGACACACGAGCTGAGTGACGTACCTGCCGAGTGATGCACTAGCTGAGTGACGCATTTGCTTTGCTGAGTGATGCACTAGCTGAGTGACGCACTAGCTGAGTATGACACACTAGCTGAGTGATGCACTAGCTGAGTGACGCATTTGCTGAGTGATGCACTAGCTGAGTGACACACTAGCTGAGTGATGCATTTGCTGAGTGATGCAATAGACGAGTGACGCACTAGCTGAGTGACGTGTCACTAGCTGAGTGATGCATTTGCTGAGTGATGCACTAGACGAGTGACGCACTAGCTGAGTGACGCATTTGCTGAGTGACGCATTTGCTGAGTGACTCACTGTGTTATTCACCTAAGTATGACCTGCTGAGTGACGCTCTAGCTGAGTGATGCATTTGATGAGTGATACACTAGCTGAGTGACGCACTAGCTGAGTGACCCATTTGCTAAGTGACGCATTTGCTGAGTGACGCATTTGCTGAGTGACGCATTTGCTGACTGGCCTACTATCTGTGTGATTCACCTAAGTATGACCTGTTGAGTGACGCAATAGCTGAGTGATGCATTTGCTGAGTGATACACTAGCTGAGTGACGCATTTTCTGACTGACACACTAGCTGAGTGACATACTAGCTGAGTGAAGCATTTGCTGAGTGGTGTACTGGCTGAGTGACGCATTTTGCTGGGTGACGCACTAGCTGAGTGACGCATTTGCTGAGTGAGTAACGCACTAGCTGACTGACACACTAACTGAGTGACTGCACTAGCTGAGTGACACACTAGCTGAGTGACACACTAGCTGAGTGATGCATTCGGTGAGTGGTGCACTAGTTGTGTTACGCTTTTGCTGATTGACACACTAGCTGAATGACGCATTTGCTGAGTGACGCACTAGCTAAGTGACACACTGACTGAGTGACGCATTTGCTCATTGACCTACTATCTGTGTGTTTCACCTAAGTATGACTTGCTGAGTGACACACTAGCTGAGTGACGCATTTGCTGAATGATGCACGAGCTGAGTGACACACTAGCTGAGTATGATACACTAGCTGAGTGACGTAATTGCTGAGTGACGCATTTGATGAGTGACACACTAGCTGAGTGACACACTAGCTGAGTGATGCATTTGCTGAATGATGCTCTAGCTGATTGACGCACTAGCTGAGTGACGCACTAGCTGAGTGACACATTTGTTGAGTGACGCATTTACTGAGTGACACACTAGCTGAGTGACACACTAGCTGAGTGATGCATTCGCTGAGTGGTGTACTAGCTGAATGACGCATTAGCTGAGTAACGCACTAGCTGGGTGACGCTTTTGCTGAGTGACACACTAGCTGAGTGACGCATTTGCTAAGTGACGCACTAGCTGAGTGACACACTAACTGAGTGACGCATTTACTGAGTGACGTACTATCTGTGTGATTCACTTAAGTATGACGCACTAGCTGAGTTTGCTGCACTGGCTGAGTATGGGGGAATGGGCTTAATGTGAGGCACTAGCAGAGTGATGCACCTGCTAGTGACGTAATAATTGAGCATGACAGGCTAGCTGTGTAACACAATTGCTGAGGGACGCGCTAGCTGTGTGACACACATGAATGTGGCGCACTGGTCAGCGGAATGTTTTGCTTTCTGAATGTAACGAACAAGTTGAGTGTGACTCACTAGCTGAGTATGATGCACTAGCTGGGTGTGACATACTGGATGTTTGACATACTAGCTGGGTGTAACGCACTAGCCCCGTTTGGCGCACTAGCTGAGTGTGACGTACTAGCTGGATATGACGCACTGAGTGCGGTACTAGTTGTGTGACGCTATGGCTAAATGTGAGGCACTAGCTGAGTGTGGCATACTGGCTGTTTGACATACTTGCAGCGAGTGACGTACTAGCTTTTTGACATACAAGCAGAGTGTTTTTCTACTGTTTGACATAATGACCTAGTTTTTCACCCCACGTGACCCACTTTCAAACTCTTCCGAGATTTTATCAAAACAATCATTCTGATAAGGTTTCATGAAGATTCGGCTAAAAATCTTACCTCTAATGTGTTCACAAGGGTTTTCTACTATTTGACCTAGTGACCTAGTTTTTGACCCGACATGACACACTTTCGAACTCGTCCGACATTTTATCAAGACAATCATTCTGACCAAGTTTAAAGACTAAAATTGTGACCACTAGTCTCCCAAAAGCTCACTCTGAGCACTGTTAAAAATCTAACACCAGACGACACATAGCAGACGACATTCTTACTGCAGACGACGGTTATGTAGTAGTCTGCATATTTATCAAGGACAGTTTCGTTATATTTGAAAGCACGCACTATTATTTCAGCAAACAAGAGACTATTGCAGTAGACAGCAGGCAATTACTCGGCGTCGCATGAGGATCACATCTGTTGGACACGTGTTTTTGTCCGTTTGACACGTGTTCTTGTCTGTTTGACACGTGTTCTTGTCTGTTTGAAACATGTTCTTGTCTGTTTGACACATGTTCTTGTCTGTTTGACACATGTTCTTGTCTGTTTGACACATGTTCTTGTCTGTTTTACACGTGTTCTTGTCTGTTTGACACATGTTCTTGTCTGTTTGACACATGTTCTTGTCTGTTTTACACGTGTTCTTGTCTATTTGACACGTGTTGTTGTCTGTTTGACACGTGTCCTTCTCTGTTTGACACATGGTCTTTTGTCTGTTTGACACGTGTTATTTTCTGTTTGACACATGTTCTTGTCTGTTTGACACATGTTCTTGTCTGTTTGACACATGTTCTTGTCTGTTTGACACATGTTCTTGTTCAATAGTTTCTCAAACGCTTGTGTAATGACACTCGGTCAATAGTTTCTCAAACATTTGATCGAACTGGAGGTAGTCAGAATTTCACCAAAATGATCCAGATAATGAACAGACTGTTTTTACATATATGTACTATGTTTTAGTGAAGATGAGGACAGCACAATGACAATACCAACGCAAACCAATCGTTTAATGTGTTCTTTTATTATGCATAAATATACTATTTTGTCAATGAAATCTATTACAACTCAAAAACAAACGACAATAACAATAAGAAAAATCACAATTTTATACATACTGGTACTGGATTAGTAAATTCAGTAGAACCCCTCTACAGTGACCAATCAGTGAATAAAAATGGTTTACCTTAAAAACACATGACTGCTCAACCCTTTCGGCGCCAAATTTCTAATTGTCGCCTGCAAACCAATTTTGTTAAATCATTCGGTAAAATAATGAAATGAGATAAATAAATGCAAATTTCAAAGGATTAAAACACAGATATAGAAATAGAGTTTGAGACCAAAAGTGAAGTCCCTGATCAGACGTCGCCTTGAAAAGCGGCGTCTGGTCTGAGACTGCACTATTTGTCATGGTGCATTTTTGCGACTTTGACGGTGAAAGGGTTAATACAGGGCGACTATATGATATATACACTGTTTTGATGATCGCATTTGAGGGAGTTTTTTGTACAACAGAACCCCTCGAATGCGACCACTTATATAATAATCATAGCTGTCTTTATAAGCAGGTGGTTGCTTAATGCAGGACGAAAGTAATACAGAAAGCTCCTATATGAGCTTTCTGCATAACTTTCGTCCCGCATTAAGCTACATCCTGCCTCTGCCAGACAAAATTATGCCCCTTTTTGGTGGTCGCATTAGAGGGGTTTTACTGTATATAAAACATGAGTATATATATTCGGCATGAGGTTTGCAATGTGGAAGTATCGCTACATGTAACAAGAATATAAAGTCGTGGACGTAGGTACAGGGATTATAAAGCAGTAACAATAAAATAAACGTGTTTAACCCTTTCGGCGCCAAATTTCTAATAGTCGTCTGCAATCCAAGTTTGTTAAATCATTCAGTAAAATAAGGAAATGAGATAAATAAATGCAAATTTCAAAGGAATAAAGCACACATATAGAAATAGAGATGGAGACAAATAGTGAAGTCCCTGATTAGACGCCGCCTACAAAAGGCGGCGTCTGATCCGGGACTGCACTATTTGTCGTAGTGCATTTATGCAAATGCGGCGGTGAAAGGGTTAAGTGGGGGAATTCTTGACTTTTATTAATCATTGATAACCCCTGTAAGCATTGAGCTCGGCTAATTGGATAAAACACGATAAGCTTTTATTGGCTTATAAGATAAGGGATAAAGTAAAACTTCCTTACAGCCCTTATAACGACAACTTAATAAGGAAATGCTTGTCTCTTCTTTTCAAGACAGGTTCATGCAGGACAGAAGTTAAGTATTCTGCGTCATGTTTGCTCTGCGTTAATCATCAGCTAATCTACGTCAATTTTTGTGCCATTTTACCCGTGTCAAAATATCATATTCCTAGCCAGACAATTTAATGCTTTTTAGTTATCAATCCGTTCAAAGCAGGACACACATGTACTGCCATTTTTAAACAGTGTAAACCCAGATCAGAGGGATCCTTTCAAAGTCCTCTAGCAAGTTTAGCCTTTCATGATGAGTGGACTCTGTTGGGTTATTCCACTCTGAACAATCAGCGTTGAAATGGTTAATTAAAGATGTATTGTGCGCATTTTTCGTATTAATCAATCAATACCAGAAGCTGTACAGGTATACATACAATGAAAATAATGCTTACAACCCATTTTCCGACAGGATATATTTGTTCAGCTAAATATTATCGCTATCCGAATACTGCTAAATTCTTTAAAAGGAGCCTCCTTTTTAGAAACGGGGATTTTGTACGGAAATCAGCGGACATCTTCGGCCATGTTCTGAATGACTCCGATTCTATTTCGGAACAACGATTTGAATATTAATTAGGTTGTTACCACATGTACAATGGCTGACACTGGTTGTTGGCCTATATAATATATTTTATTCAGGAAAATAAGGCAATATGCCCATCTTATCACATATAATTTACATGCAAATAAGCTAAATACCCCGTTCAATGGTCTCAATCAAATATAACAGCCAAAGGGAGCTAACTCATACAGGTACATCGAATGATTATTTCCGGTATGTAAAAAAATGAATTTTACGACAGATTCCGGCCAATGGCGAAGGCTGTTCCGTTGGTTTCCGTAGCAATCCATTTTTCTAGTTTTTTCGACACAAACAACCATTTACCGACCGTTCTGTTTAGCGTTAAATAAGTGTTAAGGTACATATATTCCAATTCTGAAGTCAGTTCGAAACAAAATAAATTGCGGAAATTTGCGCAGCATACATCTATAAAATTAAGCCTAATAATATTCATTTTCAAGGGATGTGTTTGGCCTTTAATTTACTGAGCAACTTACTTACAGCGTATTTTTTAACTCAGATTTCGAAGGAGTTTTTTTCATTTCTGTTAACCCTTTCACCACCGATGTCGCATAAATGCACCACAACAAATAGTGCAGTCCAAGGTCGGACGCCGCATTTTCTAGGCGACGTCTGGTCAGGGACTTCACTATTTGTCTCAAACTCTATGTCTATATATCTTTGCTTTATTCCTTTGAAGTTTGCATTTATTTATCTCATTTCCTTATTTTACTGAATAATTTAACAAAATTGGATAGCAGACGACAATTAGAAATTTGGCGCCGCAATGGTTAAAAGATGTAATCAGGATACACGTATCAAACTGTTTTGTGACGAGACGCAGAGTAACGCCTCGGTCAAACAGGCTAAATATAACATACACATACCTAGTTTATTATTACAGTTATCCCTTGACATATTCTATCTCTTATCTTATATGACATCATAAGCAAAAACAAGAAAAGAAAACCAGCGGACACACTAAAAAAATAGAGTAAACCCCTCCCGACATTTGTAAAGGTAATGCATAGATTTAGATTTAGAACATTCATTGAGTTCCGGGTATAATAATGGAAATACATTCCGAGTACAATAATGGAAATGCATTCCGGGTACAATAATGGAAATGCATTCCGGGTACAATAATGGAAATACATTCCGGGTACAATAATGGAAATGCATTCCGGGTACAATAATGGAAATGCATTCCGAGTACAATTAGAGAAATGGATTCCGAGTACATTAAAGGAAATGGATTCCGGTGAAGTTCTGGGCAAGTGGTGCACACGTGACTAAGTATTGAGATAAGAATCAACACGGAAATGCATGTATGTAATCATAGTACGTAATACATCCGGTACAACTCGTAATGCATCCGTAGCACGCATACGGTGCAACTCCACGTAATATACCCGTAGCAAGCATACGGTGCAACTCCACGTAATATACCCGTAGCAAGCATACGGTAAAACTCCACGTGATATACCCGTAGCAAGCATACGGTACAACTTCACGTAATATACCCGGAGCAAGCATACGGCATAACTCCATGTAGCATACAGTACAACTCCACGTAGTACATCCGTAGCAAGCATACGGTAGAACTCCATGCAATATACCCGTAGGAAGCATACGGTACAACTCCACGTAATATACCCGTAGTAAACATACGGCATAACTTCATGTAGCATACAGTACAACTCCACATAATACACCCGTAGCAAGGATATGGTAGAACTCCACGTAATACACACGTAGCAAGCCTACGGTACAACTCCATGTAATACATTCGTAGCAAGCATACCGTACAACTCCATGTAATACACCCGTACTCAACTAAGCGACTACTTAATAAACACACACGAGTGTCATTAACCATTTAACTCCCATATTACACACGGTAAACTCGTGCAATTTGAAAATTGGAACATTTCATTTTTCATTAAGTGGTCGCTTTAGAGGGATTCTAGTTGCTTCAGACGGGAGCGTTTGCATATATTTCGTCATGGATTAACCTAACACCCGTCTCAAACCCTCAAAATGTACACATCTGCGTGGACGTTTTAGAGAGGTTTTACTGTATTCAATACTGACAATTGATACTAAAGTACATTCAGTGCAATGCGGACGAAGTTTCATTAATTTTGTAAACAGTTAACTCTTCACCTCATCTAAAGGCCTTTTGGCACCCTTGCGATCAGAGTAGACCCAGATCAGGGTCTGCTTTGTTTACTTATTGCATTACAGTAAAACATCTCTATAACGGCTACTAAAGTATATCAAGTACTTTGTGTTAAAGGCAGGTGGCTGCTTAAAGCAAGGTGAAAGTAAAACAGAACGCTCCTATTGGAGCGTTCTGTTTTACTTTCACTTTGCTTAAAGCAGCCACCTGTCTTAAATACCAACTAATTAACACGATTTAGTGGCCGTTATAGAGAGATTTTACTGTATATAGATGTGATTTTATAACATCGGTCAGTGTAAAACAATCCTTGATTCATAATACCATTATTAAATTCAGCTAATTAGTATTTATACATTAACCCTTTCGGCGCCAAATTTCTAATTGTCGTCTGCAATCCAAGTTTGTTAATTCATTCAGTAAAATAAGGAAATGAGATAAATAAATGCAAATTTCAAAGGAATAAAGCACATATATATAGAAATAGAGATTGAGACAAATAGTGAAGTCCCTGATCAGACGCCGCCTTAAAAAGGCGGTGTCTGATCTTGGACTGCACTATTTGTCGTGGTGCAATATGCGACTGCGGCGGTGAAAGGGTTTCAGTACTTCTTGTTCTGAAAATTGAATACCGCTTAAGCCGGTGCTAGGGGGCGTGAGCAGTGTTGCACTTTCAATTACTGTTCATGAACAGACTCAATAAAACCGAGTCTGCAATTTTCTCTTTTTGTGTTGCAATTTTTGCTCTCAGGGGATCACCTCCCTTTCAGAATTTTTAATCAGTTTACACATGTATATTCATTAGGGAAAGGGATATATTCAGAAGACAAGCTGAGTGAATTATTTATCGGCTACCATTTACACATCATCATATTTAAAAACTTCTAAAGTTACAGGTAAAATGTACTTCATAATTATTAATTTCAACTTTTGATAAAATAGCTCCTTGCCTTTATTGTGTCCATGTTGAAAAAAATCGGTGCCTGCTTTGCTTATACCTACGGAATTCTATTAGGGTCATCGCTATCTCGCGCCGATCCTTTTGTGCCAAAGCTGCTATAAAACTACAATGCTTTTTGGCATTTTCTTGAATGACCTATATAAATAAAATGTTGTGTTTCCATGTGAAATTCCTGCGAAACAATATATACGATATTTGACTTTCTGGTCCTTTGGGATCATTAGTTTTGATGTTATTAGTTTTGAAAATTGAATACTGCTTAAGCCGGTACTTGGGGGCGTGAGTAGTGTTGCACTTTTAATTACTAATCAGGAACAGACTCTTTTTGCATTGCTACTTTTGCTTTCGAAGGATCACCCAACTACTCATGAGCAGACTCAATAAAACCGAGTCTGCATTTTTTTTTCTTTTTGCATTGCTACTTTTGCTTTCGAAGAATCTCCCACTTTCAATGACATCTGTACTTTATCGCCATTTTTGGTAGAAGCATCGAAAAACAAAATGTAAGAATGCAATTAGCAAATCTCGCAGTTTCTTCGGAGGGGTTTCAGACGGAAACACAATATATTTTTTAGATCCTTCAGGATCCTTCCATCTAAAAATACACACGAAAATGCGTCCCAAACAAGATCTTTAAATACTTTGAGAATACTGTTGGCTAACTAGGTGTCTGGTCTAGATAGAAATTGTTTATATGTACATAATTATGTCATGCGAGCATAGTTGACTTATAGTTAGCATCTCAATCGTTTGCAAATTATGCCGTTTGCGGTTTATAAATTATAGCCTAACCTATTTGGCATCTATTTTGTCGTAATATATTATGCGTAATATATGTGTGATATGTGTAAACATTGTATAGCCATTTGTTCCACATATACGCGTCTAAACTGCATTGCAGTGTAAACACATACACATGTATTAGACAGCTCTCGCAGGAGTCAACTGATCATAGTCTGTTCTGTTTGCTTATGGTCTAATTCAACAATTTCAATCATGTACAAAATTGACGGTGTTCATGTGTCATTACATGAGATATTTTATAAATATTCATGATGTCAAATGTTATTTCTTTCACAAATATTCATGAAAAAAAGTGATAATCAATATCAGCAATGGGAAAACTGGGTCCATGCTTATAAAACTTTTCAGTTGAGTCTGAGTTCGTTCTCAAGCTTTTGATTGGTTATATTTGAGTTCTCAAGCTTTTGGTTGGGCCAGATTTGAGCCAAAGGCTCAAATCTGGCCAATCATAAACTTGAGAACGATACAGGTGAATCTAATGAGTACAAATAAGCTAATCTAATCTAGGGCTTTGTGTGAGTCACCGGAAGTACAACTTCAGACTCTTGTTGATGACAGTGCAGGGCATGATTCAATACCACGATCCAGTGTTGTGACCGATCTGGGTCTATACTGTTTGCAAAAGTCTAAGAGCCTTTTTTCACGATGCCATTATATGCATTAAACAAATTTAATCCATGTAAGTGTGAAAAGTTTCAAAATGACATGTTAACAAAACAGCACTTGCTGCATAAAACTGGCCTATCTTTTGTAACTATCATAAGTGTTTAAAACAAATGACAAAACACACTTTATCACTATGGCTACAAAAATATAAAAAACAAACGTGGAAGGAGATAAGTCTAAACACAACGCTAAAAACGTACATCCGCACAATAACAGAATTATTTCCGCAAAATCATCCTCCATGCTGCCTGTCCAATTCAAAGCTGACAAAATATTCAAAGAAAGTCTAAACCTTTCTGATTGCCTCATTCGCTGCAGAATTCTTTCGTTGTTCTGGTTTTGTAACGTACTAGTGTCAGCTTTCACATCAGCACCATTACACGAGGTTTTAGACCTGTCCCGTGAAGTGCGATATGGGGAAGAACTCCGAGTTGCGACACTAAAAGTTGCGTCCCCTGTTGCATACGACCTGTTAACCGCGATTTGCGACACATCAGGACTGAAATGTAAACATCTATCTTCTATCTCTTTCGGTGGGATCTTAAATCCAACGGTATCCGAATCAGCCAGGGTATAAATAGGTTTAGTGTAATTTGTTTTCTTTCTGTCACTATTGTTATTTATGACGTCATTAATGGTCAATATCCTGAAGCTGTCTTCAACGGTACTTGCAAGGTTTAATGTATTTGGAGGTTTTATATCTTTTGACTGTTTTATGTGAACATCCCCCACTACTGTAATGTTATCTCTACCTATCTCCTTCGTGGTACTTTTGTTACAATTACGTAGTATATGCTCAGTATTAGCCATGTTCAGGTTTTGCACATCGTTTCTGGTGTCCTCCACGACTTTGTCGTCCGCTGTGTTATCGTTTATGTGAGCGTATGCTGAACTAATAAACGTAAGAGATTCTTGGGTAGGATGGTCAGACTCATTTTCGAAAACGTCCTCGCATTCTATCTCCAAGTCTTCTATATCTGGAAAAAAGAGAAACGTATAGTTCTGAATTCTATTAATTCTTTCTCTTATAAATGAGTTGATTGTTACGTTGCTTTAAATACCAGTATTTCAGTCATATCGCGACGTCTAGATAATTACAACTGCAGGAAGAATCCAATGATTATCTGTGAATGGAGCAAATGCATGACTATTTCCTTCCTGAATACAGTAAAACCTTTCTATAACGGACACTAAATTATATTAAGTATTTTGTGTTTACGGCAGGTGGTTGCTTAAAGAAAGATGAAAGTAAAACAGAACGCTCCTATAGGAGCGTTCTGTTTTACTTTCATCTTGCTTTAAGCAACCACCTGCTCTAAATACTAACTAATTTACACAATTAAGTGGCCGTTATAGAGAGGTTTTGCTGTATTAATGTAAGACATAAAAAATGCATGAATGTTTACCAGCTGAATTTTTATAATGTTTTTTTATAGAGAGTTTTAGTCATGACAGCAATTGTAAAATAAACCCTTAAGCAAACAGAATCGTCCAGGAACGACATGATCTTGGTCTACTCTGTTTGCGAAAGCTTTAACCACTTCGGCGTCAAATTTGCAGTTGTCTTCTGCAATCCAATTGTGTTAAATCATTCGGTAAAATATGGAAATAAGATAAATAAGTGCAATTCTCAAAGGAATAATTCACAGCTATAGAAAGAAATGAGACGAAATGTGAAGTCCCTGATTAGACGCCGCCTAGAAAAGGCGGCGTCTGATCTGGGACTGCACTATTTGCCATGGTGCATTTATGCGACATTGACGGTGAAAGGGTTAAAATGTATTTGTATGAGGCAAAGGGTTAACCACTAACTCTATAGATATGTTTCTTTTTCTAACACCTTTGCAATGAGAGTAGACCCCAAACCAGGCATTTCTTGTAGGAACTGTCTGATCAGTGTCCACTCTGTTTGCTTATGAACAGTACATGTAATTTAACCCTTTCACCGCCGCAGTCGCATAAATGCACCACGACAAATAGTGCAGTCCCAGATAAGACGCCGCTTTTTCAAGGCGGCGTCTGATCAGGGACTTCACTATTTGTCTCAATCTCTATTTCTATATATGTGCTTTATTCCTTTGAAATTTGCATTTATTTATCTCATTTCCTTATTTTACTGAATGATTTAACAAACTTGGATTGCAGACGACAATTAGAAATTTGGCGCCGAAAGGGTTAAAATCTGATGCTACAGTTTCTGCATTGACCAAACCATCCTGTGTCAAAGCGCCATTATAAGTCAACTAATTAAAAAACATATTAACTTCATTATCATGTCATTATTATATTCAAGGAGTAAAGTTCTAATACATCATTTTCTTTCAGACCTAAAATTGGCAAGCACATTTGCTTAATTTAACATTCTTGTATAGATAAGCAAAAAGCTTTGTGGCGTGACGGTACAATAGAACCCCTCTAATGCGACCACTTAATAAATAAACATGGCTGTTTTTATAAGCAGGTGGTTGCTTAATGCAGGATGAAAGTAATGCAAAAAGCTCCAATAGGAGCTTTTTGCATTACTTTTGTCCTGCATTAAGCTAAAACCTGACCTACCACTAGGAGTTATACATGTGTTTGGTGGTCGCATTAGAGGGGTTTTACTGTATTTCAAAAGGTCATTACTCAGAGGTCGTGGTAAATCTATAGAAGCTGGTAACCTCCCAATATAATATCAACAAACATCGTGTTATCGGCGTGTGCCAATTTAGTTGGAGCTGGGGAACTAAGAAATTGTGCTTGAGAATATTATTATCTGAGTCTGTCCTTATTAACTACAATACACTGCCATTGCCACATGGATATTTATAATTCATGTACCGTAGAAAGGCTCATATACACCTTGAATATTGCAGCAGACACCAATAGTACTCGACGTTATACAGCCATAGCGTTTAATCAGTATATATACGCTTTGATGAACTGCCATATATTTCAGATACTGGAGGGTGCCCAACAGTGAAGATCCCAGCAGACACACTCTTTGATTTTCTTGGGAAAAGGAGGTACAATTTCTCAAGACGGGACTAACGTGTGCATGCATTTCCGGGCCAATATAGACCAATTTATTTCTAGTTTGATTACATTATCATAGCGCTCTTTTCAATAGGATATTAGCGTTGAAAAGCGCTTAAAATTACATGGTGAAAGTATGTTCCTGGTTGACAGGGAAAAGTTACATTCAGAAATGAAACTGTGTAGTCGGCACGAAAACGAAACGGTGTTTGATTAAGGACTGTGCAGTTCATTTCAACTCCTAGGAAGACGGTTACTACGTATAGAATAATACAGTAAAACCTCGATTATTCGAATTTTCGTTATAGAAGAATTTAGACCCTTTTAGGCAGGTGGCTGCTTAATGCATGGTGAAAGTCATGCAGAAAGCTCCTAGAGGAGCTTTCTGCATGACTTTCACCATGCATTAAGTTGCCACCTGTCTTAAAGATCGATAATAATACGTATTTTAGTGTTCGAATAATCGAGATTTTAGTGTTCGAATAATCGAAGTTTTACTGTATAGATATGACTGCACAGTTTCTGCCGAAATAAGAAATTGATTCCTTCATATATCGTTCATATGTCCTATAGAAGCCGTCTGATTAGGGTCTGCTCGGTTTGCTAATGGTATAATATACAGTAAAACCCCTCTAATGCGACCACCTAAAATAGGTATAATTCTGGGTGCTAGATGCAGGTGTTAGCTTCATGCAGGAAAAAAAATAATACAGCTTTCTCGATTACTTTTGTCCTGCATTAAGCAACCACCTGCTTATGGATGTTCATTAAGTGGTCGCATTAGAGGGGTTCTACTGTAGTTGATTCTATAGATTCTGTCTGAGGTTTATATGCCATTATAAAATTAGAGGGCCACGAAAGCGCTATATCGCCCACATCTGAACTGTAACGCTAGATGGAGTTGAACTAGTCAAAACAATCGCCGGTAAATGAAGATAAGAGGGCTACAGCAGTTGGATTATAGAATTATTCAATTTGTTCAAAATGCACGGTAGCCATCATTAATTTTCAATGTGGTCACCTGACTATTCCTTTCAAATTCCATTCAAATTGGACCACCTGTTCTGGAGAAGAAGATTTTTAACGATTACTTAACATTCATATAACGAAATTTAGCTCCGCCCTCTGGTGCCATGTTTTCTTCATATCAACATAGTTTCAGCAATGTTGGTACATGGTCAACATAGGGCTATCCCTACCAAATACCATTCAAATTGGAGAACGTGATTTTAAAGGCATTTCTGTAGCCATAAAAGGAAATTTAGCCCCATGTTTGTTTCAGATATCAGCATGGTTTTAATAATTTTTAAAAAGTTTCAGAGTAGACTATTCCAACCAAATGTCATTCCAATTGTACTATTTATTTTGGATAAAACATGTTTACAATTTTCAAAATAGACCTATAATGAAAATTAGCCCCACCCAGGCAGTCATGATCTTTTACTCTTTTGGCGCCAATGTCGCCTGTTGGCACCATTGAAAACAGTGCAGTCCCAGGCCAGATGCCGACTTTTCAAGGCGGCATCTGACCTGGGACTGCACTGCTTTCTGTATTATTTTAGCCCAAGCATACCGGTTTTTAAAACAAATGTTTTACTAATATACCTTTATTATTTAGTTTAGAATTATATTTAATATGAAATTATTATTGAAGATGACACTTTTAAATTTGGCGCCAAAAGAGTTAATATAGCACCTTTGTTTTAGCAATTTTGGAAAAATGTCACCAGAAGACTCTTCCTACAAAACACCATTTCAAATTGGACCACCGGTTTTTGTGAAGAAGATTTTAATATTTTTCAATATAGTCGTATTATGAATTTAGCCCGCCCCTAGCGGCCATGTTATTTTCTCCTTATACCAGCATGGTTTTAGCAATTTTGATAAAGATTCACCAGGAGACTGTTCCTACCAAATTCCATTCAAATTGTACCACCGGTTTTGGAGAAGAAGATTTTAAAACGTGTTCAATACCAAGATCAATCATGTAAAGTTTGGTTACATTCTGCCTTGTATTTTCAAAGGAGATGTAGTTAAAGCAAGACGAACGGACAGACGAACGGACGACGAACGGGGGTCGTTATAAAAATACAATCGTAAAGAAACACAGCAACTCTTATCCCTTTCCCTCATGTTGACGACATTTGACGACTCTGTAAAAGTCACTTTGTGAAACCATTGTGATAAATAGAGAATTTGCTCCTTATAGGAGCAAATGTTCTATTTATCATAATGGTTTATAACTACAAAATTCTAAAAGTTTCCTTTTCTATAATTAATGCTTTTCTATTATTATAATTAATACAGGAGCTTTCAGCATTACCTTCGACCTGCATCAAGCTGAGAATTTGAGATATTGGTCAGATTATAAATCGGATGACTCGAATGTCTGTTATCTCGAACTAATTTATATGGTCCCTTAAAGTTCGAGATATCGAAGTTCAACTGTATATAATAAGTGTACTTGTCAATCAAAATCACTTATTTCTCTGCCAAACGCTACCTCACTACAACCCATTAGAGTTGTATTAGAGAGGGGATTCCAGTGAGCTGCATCAAGATACAGTTTGGTGGAAAAGAATTAAATTCTGAATACGCTCTGAATTTTCTTTACTGTTCTGGATATATTTAACTTACATTTAAATGTTGATTCAATAGTTTTGATCAATGGCATTGAAACAGTGTATTTTTGTTTTGGGATAAAAAATAAAAATGCAAAGCACTGAAAGTATTGCTTTGAAGAGTGCTTGAAGACGGGTAGATATAATGTATGACACAGGATGTCAATGGAACGAGGCACATAGACACTTATAGATCATTTGGGTAAGCACCACACAGGTAAAAGTGTTATACACACGACGACAATGAAATGCACCACATATGCACCCACCCACTCACGAAGAAGACAATGAAGTACACCACTTAATTACTACTTTAAGAGATCAAAGTGTTGAGAGCGAGGGTCAGTTAGAAATTTGCTTTGGGTCTGATGAAGCTCTTTGTAGAATTGTATGTAACATACTGAATCAGGACATTTTGTAGACAGATTATTGGATGACAGGCTGTGGTTATAGGTTTTAGCCTTATTTATAAATAGTCCTGAAACCGATTCAGATCTCTGATATCAGATCTCTGTCGCGTGGATTTATTTATATTTTCTTCTATGCTTACCATGGTGGACGCCTTCCTCTGTGTTATAGGCCCAGTCCCCAAGAAAGGTGGGCCAACACACTGGCGATCTCCGGGATATGTTTGAGTAAATAGGCGTCAGCGGTGATTCGTCTTGTTGCTCCACTGCTAGTGTTTCCCGGCGTTCTTCCGCCTCATGTTCTACGATGACGGGAAACAACGGTGCGCACGCAACCGTGCGCGTTTTCTTCTTTTTCCGATTTCTGTTTTTGGACTTTGCTGAAATCACGGAAAGAAAAGTTCAAAAGATTTCTCCAGGTCCCGATGTTATAAAACGTTTGCTTGAATCTCAGCTCATTCTCAAACATCTGATTGGTTAGAATTTCAGTAAGCTTAAACATTGACCAAACAGATACTTAAGAATGATCTCAGACGCAGACGTTTTATAACCTCGAAGCCTTATAAAACTTGGGAAAATGTAAACAGACACCACATCAATTTGAGTCCCCTGATATTTGAAACGAACACACGCACCCTAAAATTTTCTTCCGTTTTCAAAATGTGGGCTTCGACCAGAACCTTTGGATAATGTTCGCATATTAGACAATACACAGATAGATTCTGATCAGACATAAATTTTTTATCATGACAGCTGATATATATCTGTATTGATTTCTTCATCCACTTTCATTTCCAAATGCACGGTGTATTAAATCTCTTTTTACGATACAATCGAATTTTCAAGCAGTTTGGACCTGCTGACAGGCCGAACTCCGTCTCATTTAGATCCCAAACAGTTTGCAAAGATATTTACCAATCTATCCGTATCTACTCTATTTGCAAAGGCGCGAAAAATGCGCTTCTGTTAAGTAAAGGATGAATATAATCCTTTACCTAATAACGGCGCATTTTGCAAACACAGAAGACCTGTGTTCATGTGCTGTTATAACAAGAAGGCCAAGATGGCCCTTAATCGCTCATCTGATCACCATAGATTTAAAATTATAGCTGAGTAGTCCCGGGATGGGATCAATATTGACCTAAGGGAACGATGATGATAGTGGATCATGAGTAGGTTCTGGAGAACAATATTTTCAAAGATTCAGAATATTGATTTTATCAAGACACTCGTTCTGACCAATCAAGATTTGGCTAAAATGTTACCTCTACAGTGATTTTTCTAAGACTTGACATAGTTACCTACTTTTTGACCCCACCCCAACCTTGATATCACAAAGACAAACATTCTGAGCAAGCTTGAGGAAGAGTGGGCTAAAATGTGGACACTGGAGTGTAAACAAAATTTGTCTAACATATGACGTAGTGACCTACTTTTTGGCCTCACTTAATCTACTTTCAAACTCTTCCAAGATTTTATCGGGACAATCATCCTGTTATCTCTAGCGTGTTCACAAGGTTTTCCTACAATTTGACCTAGTGACATAGCTGTTGACCTCACGTGACCAACTTTCAAGCTCATCTAAGACTCTATCAATACAATTATTCATACTAAGTTTCACGAAGATTGGACAGAAAATATGACAACTAGGGTGTTTACATGGTTTTCTACTGTTTGACCTAGTGACCTTATTTATGATTCCACGTGGCCCACTTTCAAACTCTTTCAATATTTTATAAACACAATAATTCTGATAAGGTTACATGAATATTGGGCTGAAAATGTGACCTCTAGAGTGTTCACAAGGTTTTCATACTACTTGACCTGGTGACCCAGTTTTTTATCCCACATGACCCACTTTCATACTCGTCCGAGTTTTTATCAGAACAATCATTCTGACAAATTTTCATGAACATTAGGCTGAAAATGTGACCTCTAAATTGTTCACAAGGTTTTCCTACAAGATGACCTAGTGACCTAGGTTTTGATCCCACATGATCCACTTTCGAACTCGTCTGAGATTTTATCAGCACAATCATTCTGACAAAGATTCATAATTATTGGATTAAAACTGACCACTAGTGTGTTCACGAGCAAATTGTTGACGATGGACGACGCACGACGGACGTCGGGACATTCAAGTTTCCCTAAAGCTCACCCTGAGCTTTGCTCAGGTGAGCTAAAAAGTAAAATACTGATTAATATTCATGATGCCACTATATCATATATGAATATTCCTGAAGTAAATAGTTAATGGAGCATGTAAACCTTCAATTACGCTAATGCATTTTTCTCAATATCATTCAGGGCCAGTCTGAAAATGAGAATACCGCGCTATCCATGAAAAATGCAACAGCTTGTTACAACAGCTGACAAGGTGTTAGCACCCGCAACACTTTGTAATCAGGCAAAGGTTTTAGCGCACACAGCAACTTGTAATCAGGTAAAGGTTTTAGCACAAGCAGCAACTTGTAACCAGGCCAAGGTTTAAGCGCACGCAGCGACTTGTAATCAGGTAAAGGTTTTAGCACTCGCAACAGTAATCAGACAAATGTTTACCGCACGCAACAACTTGTAATCAGACAAAGCTTTTAGCACACGCAGCAGCTTGTAATCAGCCAAAGGTTTTAGCACACGCAAAATCTTGTAATCAGGCAAAGATTTTAGCACATGCAACAGTTTATAATCAGGCAAAGGATTGAGCGCACGCAGCGACTTGTATTCAGACAAATATGTTAGCTCACGCAGCTGCTTGTAATCAGGCAATGGTTTTAGCACGCGCAACGGCTGGTAATCAAACAACATTCTAAACTGTAATACGCAAGCAACATGCTTAAGGGTAATACGCAAACAGCATGCTAAAGGGTAATACGCAAACAGCATGCTAAATGGTAACACGCAAACAACACGCTTAAAGATAACACGCAAACAGTATGAAACTTTCAACATACATGAATAGTAAACAAGTACAGTTATCGTTAATATTTACTGTACAAAAGGCAATGAACGAAAACACGAAGTCGACGATGATGATGATTATGATGATGGTGGTGGTGTATTTTGTATGAGCATAAAATACTGAACTAGCTGTGCAAACAGTTTCGATTTTTTAATATGTCTCTATATTTCGTTTCGTTAGAGATGTACAACAGGCGTGTTCCAAACAGACTACTTTTTAACATAAATGCTCGTCTGTTCTGTCTCTCTCGGGGATACGATTGAATCATTTGTAAGCTCGATTGATTACATCTCATTTTATACACAATGAAACTTTTGCAAACAATGTAGACCTAAATCAGACGTTTGCTTGTAAGAACCGTCTGATCAGAATCTGCTCTGTTTGCTTAAGAAAAGATATAGATCTGTATCCATGCTTATAAAATCTGAAGGGAGGTGATCCCCCGAAAGCAGAAATTGCAACGCAAAATATGAAAATTGCAGACTCAGTTTTATTGAGTCTGTTCAAGAGCAGTAATTGAAAGTGCAACACTGCCCACGCCCCCCCCCCCCCCCTAGTACCGGCTTAAGCGGTATTCAATTTTCAGAACAAGAAGTATGATCACGAATTCATGATCTCGAAGGACTTTGGCTCAAATCTGACCAATCAAAAGCTTGCGAACAAACTCAGACTCAACTAAAAAGCTTTATAAGCATGGACCCAGACTCTACAGTTTCTACCGCAGTCAAAATTTATAATGATCATTCGTTATTATACAACACCAGTTTATTGTGGGTGACGGGCGAAACTCGGGCATGAATACGCCGAAGACAGGAAAGAAAAAACAAGAAACAAGAGGGCCATGATGGCACAGCTATCGCTCACCAGACAATCAGAGGAAAATATATTCAAAGTTTTCATATACTGTTTCTAAAGAAAACTGGCCATCACTGGGGCGGGGCCAATTTTGACCCCGGTGGCATAATTTATATAACTTTTGTAGAAGACATGAACATGGTGTTATGAGCTAAATATGAAAGCCGAGAATCTTCCAGTTTCAGAGGAGAAGATTTCAAAGTTTGCACTATATGTTTCTATTGAAAACTGGCTATCCCCTGGGGCTGGGCCAATTGTTACCCACAGGGCCATGATTATACTCGTATAACTTTTGTAGAGGATCTGAACATGATGCTATGTGCCAAATATGAAAGGTTAGAACCTTCCAGTTTCAGAGGAGAAGATTTTCAAAGTTTTCATTATATGATTCTATAGAAAACAAGGCACCCCTGGGGCTGGGGCAATTTTGACCACAGGGGCATAATATATATAACTTTTGTAGAGGACCTGAACATGTTGTTATGTGCAAAATATGAAAGATAAGAACCTTCCAGTTTCAGAGGAGAAAATTCTCAAAGTTTTATTATATGATTCTATAGAAAACAAGGCACCCCTGGGGCTGGGGCAATTTTGACCACAGGGGCATAATATATATAACTTTTGTAGAGGACCTGAAGATGATGCTATGTGTCAAAGATGAAAGCTGAGAACCCAGTAGATTCAGGAGATTTTTTAAGGTTCAGTTGTTGACGACACACGACGTACGCCGATGGACGATGGACTTTGTGCTCTGGTGAGCTAAAACAGCACGCTTCGCTCGCGTTATCGTCCGCTTATATGCTCTAACCTAATTAATAGGATGGAATGCGTATATTTGAGAACACACTGGCAACGCTTCAAATTCTCTGGTTCTTGGAAGGAATGCGCCTACCGTAACAATTCTGAACTAATTACAACTGATTTATCAATTAGTTTCAATTAACAAACTGAGACGGGTTGTTTTTACAATAAGTTTTTATATCGCAGTGAAACAAACATCTTGGGGCTCTGTAAGCGCAACAGCACAGACTACATACACAAGAATCGAACCGACGTTGAGGTGTATACATACATGTAGTATTTATTGTTTATTTAACCCTTTCCCTAATGAACATTCATACGTGAACTGGTCACTTCATCAAATGTTCATTAACTTCAATCTTATGATGTAAACTTTCCTAGGGACGTATTTGCTCTCTTTGATAAAAGCTGCCGTATTAAATCTATATAATTCCAGACAAAGCAAAACCCTAATAGACGGCTCCTACCAGATCCGTCTCATCTGGGTTACAAGATCCGTCTGATCTGGGTTACAATATCCGTCTGATCTAGATTTTCAATGTCAACAAAGGAGTGAAAAGCGGAAAGGGTTAAGTGTTTTATTTATATATACATTTGCAAATATTTTCTACATATAAATTATATTCAACCAATTTCAATATTACTAACATTCTTAGTGGCTATTACTTCAACCCTTTCTCTGTTGTATAATAAGTTTTCACGTTAGGAATAATGCCATCATGAGTATTTATTAGCTGAATTTGTATGATGACATATGTACATACTTTAGAATGTTTTGGTATTGATAAAAAATCTAAAGTCAGATCTTTTATGTTTTCCTAACCAGTGAGAGCAGACACTGATCAGACGCCTCCTACTGAAGCCGTCTGATCTGAGTCCACTCTGATTTCATTTTTTTTTATTCATTAACCCATTACATCATACGCTATTTTTAGATCCAACCTCTTTGAATAAATCTACCGAAAGGCGCATTAACTAGAGAAAATGAAAAGTTTAGAATTTTGTAGTTTGAAACCATTGTGATAAATACAGCATTTGCTCCTATAGGAGCAAATGCTCTATTTATCACAATGGTTTCACAAAGTGACTTTTAAAGAGTCGTCAAAAGTCGTCAATATGAGGGAATGGGTTAAAGAAACGGACTGGACAACAGGCATAGTCTATGTAAGTCCTCTCCGGTCTATTCTGTTTGTAAGGGGGTGAAAAAACATTTATATTATTATATAACGGAAAGGGTTAAATACGATATGTAGGTGTTGCCAATCGGTAAAGCAATCCAGATCAAAGGTACCAAAACACGAACACTAAATAAACAAGCAAATTCACTGAATTGATATCCCCTGCCAAAACGTGTTGGACTCAGTATTATTAAAAATGTTACTGACCAAGACGGACAAAAACAACAAAGAGCCATAACGCTGTTGTTCCAAGGTCAGTGTGAGAGACATTTGCAGGAGTGCATTTCGTTATGGTACTTAACATTTACGCAAAGTTTTGTTGGAAAACTCCAAACTGTTTATGAGATATGACTCCAGATAAACAAAAAGGTTACGCCTTTGGCAAACAAAGGACATATCTCTAGCGTAACAATATCAATGTGAATAATACCTGTAGGGCCGCATTTCCTTATTTTTCTGTTGATAGTAAAATCTCCAAACTATTTCCAAAATTGCGCTCCGGACAGACAAAAACGTTACATTTTCGGCAAACAGAGGGCCATACATGTGGTAGTAAAATGTCATATAAATGATATTTACATAGTCGCATTTACTTATGCTACCTAACACTTTCACAGAAGAACTCCAAACAGTTTCCGACAAATGGCCCCGGACAGAAAATGTCACCTTTTCACAACGGGCCATAATTCGGTTGTCCGAGGTCAATGCAAGTGTACCGCACAGGGTCGCATGTATTTGTGATGCTTAACATTTATACTAAGTTTCGTTGGAAAACTCCTAACCGTTTCTGGGATATACGGCCCTGACAGACAGAAAGGTATAGTTGGTGTCTGCTTAAACACATTCCCTCATATTGATACCTTTTGACGCCTCTGCAAAAGTCACATATTGAAACCATTGTGATAAATAGAGCATTTGCTCCGATAGGAGCAAATGCTCTATTTATCATAATGGTTTCAAACTACAAAATTCTAAACGTTTTCCTTTTCTCTAGTTTAAGCTCATTTTCGGTAGATTTATTGAAAGAGGTTGGATCTAAAATAGCCTATGAGGTAATGGGTTAAACCCCAATCTGTTGCAGTCTGTACTTTTGAGAAACTATTGACTGAGTTCCACATAGTTTGTATCAAGGTTACTTGGTGTCATGTCTCAATTCAAGCTGTTTCCGCAAATTCAATTCAAGTCAAGCTTAGCAGAATGAATTAGATGTCAAAGAAACACAAGCGCATAAAGTAAACATTAATTGCAAACAATGATTCGATCCTACATTAATGATCAAACTCGCAAAGGAAATTACATGCATGATGCTTCATAAGATATGATACCCTGTGCTGATCGTTAGAATAGCCGTATTCGACTGGCCCTGTATCAATAAGCAACGGAAATAATTCCAAGTCGAATACCATTCGCGTTGGGTAACGAAACAAAACCATTCAACGCTGGTTGAAAACCGTTGAGATTGTTGAGTAACGCAATGTAAAGTTAATCCATAAACTATAATTTAATTGGTTGAATTCAATAGGTGGGAGAAGTTCATATAACGGAATAGCAAGAAAAAGCCCAGTCGAATACAGCCATGTTTACTCTCCGGACCTTGCCGGAGATTGTCGAGTAGTTACCATCGTATACGACAGAGAGGATCTTATGAAAAATAAAAGGAAGTGATCAAGCAACTTCATCAGTGCCAGGCAGACGTTTTGATTGATCAGTTCGATCAGAAGATTGTTAATTTCTCGTTTGCCGTGATATTGCCGTCTGCTGCGAATATCAATATTTAGCACACTGGGCAAATTGTTGTCATCTATACCTTTAACTCGCTTTTTACGACTTTTATCGTCTGCTTCAAGTCTCATGACAGTAATGTTTCTATTTTCTTTTAACCTCTGCATGCTAGCGGCGGATTCCCCCACCATTTATGATCTATGCAAACAGTTGGGTCCAGATCAGGCCAAATAAAATGTGAGGCCTTATCTGAGATCCGAACTCGGGCTCATTTTGTTTTGCAAAAAATCAGAAAGGAAATCGTTTTGAAAATTTTGCAGACGACAATTGAACAGACAATAAAAATGCTTGGCATGCTAAGAATAAAAGTAACATCCTGCATTTTGAATCGTTATGAGATGTCAGGTTACATAACGATCCGAACGGTTTGTCAATAAGACTGTATAACAGTATAACCTCCCTAAGACGGCCTCTCAAAGGAAGTCTTAATTTTGCATTGCTAATCTTTTATTCGTGCCATACAATTATAGTAAACTCGTTTAATAAAAACAATTTGTAATGAACACTCATGGAAGATCCACTATTAATCAAAGAAGTAATGACTATGCATATTAATCAGCTGCAGTTTTATAATGGTATCATGAAGAAGCAAATTCTTCTTCATATCACACATTATATTATCACATAATCTGCCGTGTGGGAGTGCCGAGACAGAGTGTCGTAAATCGAGGAAATGCACTAGAGCATTTTTTATGCAAGTGAACCGGTTGAATCCGGCTTTACTACGCTGTAAACAATGGCTGAATCAGCCGTCAGATATACATGTAGTCAGTTTCTCTTTCTGTGGCACGTTTAAGGGTTATGTGATAACAAAGAATCTTACATACGTGTTCATTACAAATTGTTTTCATAAAACTCGTTTACTATAATGAATATTACACTCATTAAATCTCGTGTCATATTATTATAGTAAACTCGTTTCATAAAAAAACAATTTGTAATGAACACCCATGTAAGATCTCTATAAATCAAATCTATGTTATTTCATAAGCAAATATTGCAAACCTCGACCAGACGACTCCTATAGGAACCATTTGATTGGGTCTGCTTTGTTTGCAATGGTATCTAAAGGCAGATTAAGGCATAATTATATTAGTTTAATTCACTTGGAAAGGGTTAATAAGAATATCAAACAGTGTCGATCAAGATCAGACGGCACCTGACTTGGTGGCCAGTCTATATTCAGTCTTCCTTGTAATGTTAATCGATGTGCGACTAGAACGAGGGGTACTGGTTCTGTCTAATTGTCACATGCAAAATTGTCGACTGCTTTAGTTCTGAAAGCGGTTTAACTTCATTTCTCCTATATAAAACACACAGAGTGTCTAAAAGTTTCGGGTCCTGGTTAGACGCCGATTAACTCGGTGTCTCATCAGGATCTAAACTGTTAACAAAGGTTAACCCTTTCGCTGCCATTGCCGGATCTGTGATTACCTATGCAAACAGTTTGGATCCAGATGAGACGCCGAGTCTCATCAGGATCCAAACTGTTTGTTACTGTTACTATGTTTTTGAAACAAAAATGAAGAAAATCAAAATAATGAAAATTTGTAGCAGACGACAAAGTTAGCAGACGACAGAGTTTGACAGCGAAAGGGTTATTAACATAAATCCACGACTTGCTTGCTAAGAGCCACTACTGGGTTATTTATAGAATAACCAAGAATTTGTTCCACAGAACACAAAAATCCCATTGACGTAAATGCTGTACTTTGTCTCGCGTCCCAAATATTCTCGGAAAATAGATACAACAAACTCTGTCCAATGCCACCACTGAATAGATCTTTCGGAGAAGTGAAAACTGCACTAACTTTAAGCTGCATGTTAAGTAAACTAATCGAGATAAGTAATTCGCATCAATCAACTCCCTGATAAATAGTTGTGCGTGAATAGGTAAATTCATGAATATTCAGATTTCATGAATAAAATCTCATAACGTCAGCATACCATTGTCGAATTATAAGTATCCAAACTACCCTAAGTGTTGACACGCCCAATTTCCCTTCTCCATTGATTTATGAAGCTGACAAATGGCACCAAACCAAATTGGCACAATTTTGATAACTTTAGATTTGACTGACATAGTAGCAGCTAGTGCAGGAGTGGTTCGATCTGGGTCTGCACTATTTGCCTTAGTGTGTCTGTCCGAATACTCGGGGCAGTTGGGATATAAGAGACAATTGGAAGCTTAACCCATTCCCTCATAGGCTATTTTATATCTAACCTTTTTGAATAAATCTACCGAAAAGGAGCATTAACTAGAGAAAAGGAAATTTTCGATTTTTTTTAGTTTTGAAACCATTGTGATAAATAGAGCATTTGCTCCTATATGAGCAAATGCTCTATTTATCACAATGGTTTCAAGAAGTGACGTAGAAAGGCGTATTTATTGAGGAAAGGGTTAACCTCTCATACAGATGTTTTTTCAGGGTAGATCAATATCAGACGGCTACTAAAGGAGCAATCTGATAAGGATCTGCTCTGTTATGAAATAATATAAGTTTGGTTGTACAGTGTCTGTCTTGATAAACATATCCATTATAAATATTTAGTAACTAAATATTATTGATGGCATTATTTCTTACATGCATAATCAAGAGGTCAATACAGGACGAACATTACACAGTAAATTCCAATAATGACTACTTCCATCTTTCCCCCTGTTGTTTGTTGTTTTTTCTTTGTGCGTCTCTTTTTTGTTGTTGGTAGTCATGTACATTTACTGTGTTTTCTTGTGTTGCTGTTCGGGCGGCTGTTTGTTCTGTATGTAGTGTTTCTTGCATGACTCATATTTGTACTTTTCTCAGTGATTAGCAGCAGTCTGTTTTTATAGAATAGGTTTATCCCGCAGTAATGATGCACGACAACACAGTTATTTTTACATTGCTAACCTTGGATATTTGGCTCCAGACAGTTTCGTCGACTGTCAGTCGACTTGGTCACTGGTGAACTATGATACCTGCTCTAGGGTTGCTTCCCCTTTTCGCCACAGGGTTTAGCGGCGAACAAAGAGACGTCCAAGGGCATGGTTGTTATTCCAGACATCAAGCGTGAAATACACCCAGGTATCTGCTCGTACACACTAAAGACAAATGCGAGACCAACAAAGTGCGCAATTGTGTGTAACCGATTCAGTGCAAGAACTGTGACAAGTCATACATCAGTCATAAGTTCAAGACAAGACTGGGGGAACATAAGAAAGAAGTGGAATCGCTAGTCAATAGAGCTTTTACAAGGGCGGAACGTAGACAGAGACATAGTGGCAAAAAGTGCTATTACGGACACGTAATGCAAAATAACCAAGTGATAGATTGGGACGAGTCGAAACTCCTTGATCGTGAAAGCAACCAGAGAATCAGACAGGTGCGGGAGGCAACTCACATGCGCTTGAACTAGCCCACGATGAACATGGATCAGAGGGCCTACCGTCTCACCGGGATTTACAACCCTTTGTTTGCCGCTAAGCCCTGCGGCGAAAAGGGGGAATTAATCCCAGAGCAAATCTCACAGTTCACCAGTAATAGGAGACATGGGATTGGAACCAGTGTCGGTCAAATATCGTTTTGCTGTAGAAAATCACTGGTTTCGATGTAATAGTATGGAATTCAATAGAATTAATAAACGTATATTTTTAAATTGACATGTTAAAGCAGGCAGGTCATATAAAATGGAATTTTAAAGTGTGCAATATTTTTCGTGATCTGAATTGCAATGAAGTTGGTATGATTGGCAGACAAGTAGACAAGCATAGGTTTGTGAATGAAATTAAACGAAATGCATTGTCTATATTTAAAACGATGTGGAGCAACACAGTAACGAGAACGCAGTCTTTATCCAATAATGATGGAAATAAATTACGTACTTATGCACTATTTAAAAATTAAATTAAAGCTGAAAATTATGCCAGGATGGTTATTCCCTCTCAAAATCGGGGTGCGTTTGCAAAGTTTTGTTGTTAGACTTTTTATATATTAATAGTATTACCCTAGAGATAACATAATAGGGTGAATAATGTTTGTTGGAATTACTTGAATATTATATGCATTTTTGTCTTTCGTTGAATGACTGGACTACTATCTGAGTCGCTGGTGACAACTGGTTTCCAATGTTAGAATTACTATAAATAGAACCTCGTATAAGAGGTAAATCAATTAATTAGTACAGAAAATCCTCTCTATAACGGCCACTATATTACATCAAGTAGTTTGTGTTAAAGGCAGGTGGCTGCTTAAAGCAAGGTGAAAGTAAAACAGAACGCTCCAATTAAACAAGTAATGCATTCTAAAACTAAACAGAGCGTTTTCTGCATATCGTTTGTCATGTATTTATTAACGTCATATGGGAAGTTTCTATAAATTATCCTTCCACATTAAGCTAGTGTATGCATTAAACATTCAAATGTCAGCTTATTTGAGTGGCCAATGTAATGTAGCTCCGCTGACGTAAGCCTCAAATACTCAGTTTAAAATCCACTGTAAGGTTAACTTGGTAGCATTCTGGCAGAGTACCACACACTGTATTCGAAATACATGTAAATCACGTTTTACCAAACTGATTGGTTATGTTCTGGTAGGACGGAAGGCGAGATACAAACACATGGTACAGGTATGGCATATATCACATGAATGGGGTGGTTTTCATACATGTAGTTATCTCCCTTTCATAGGCAGGATGCGTGCTTAGCACAATGTAAACACCGGGAGTTTAAAAACAGATGGCCGTTTAACTCTCGATTCAATAGATACGCTTTTAACCCATTATCTCATAGACTATTTTTTAGACCAAACCTCTTTGAATAAATCTACCGAAAAGGAGCATTAACTAGAGAAAAGGAAAAAAAAATAGAATTCTGTAGTTTGAAACCATTGTGATAAATAGAGCATTTGCTTCTATAGAAGCAAATACTCTATTTATCACAATGGTTTCACAAAGTGACTTTTACAGTGTCGTCAAAAGTCGTCAATATGAGGGAATGGTTGAAAACAGAGTAGACCGAGATCAGACGGTTGCTGCAAAGGCCATTTGATCAGGGTCAGCTTTGTTGGCTTATGAAACAATATATACCCCGGTATCTGATTCTACAATTCTTATCACATCTACTGTGTTGATATGCCATTTTAAAAATCCATCTTGTAAATACATGTATACATGATGTTTACATATCTTACGTGAATATTCACCGAGGAAAAGTTTCAATCATAACCTTCCTGCGTATTAACCTAAGAGTTCTCCTTACTTCCACCAACTGGCACTAGATCAAACATGAACTATCTTTAAACGATATTCAACGGCATTCAAATATTGACCTTATAATGAACAAAACAATAACCGTAATGAATGTCTGCCAATTTTATTCAATGTTTGGAGATGTTTTGGCCATTCGCTTGCTATTCACGTCAATATACGTACCTGTAAAAAGTGAAGACCCAGATGAGACAGCCCCTGCAGGAGCTGTCTCATCAGGGTCTGCACTATTTACAAGTTGATTGTCCAACCAGTGCACTCCACAGCAGTGATTGCACAGCGATATACTTGTACACAGTGAAGATATATGTAATTATACAACAGGGTATGGGTAAAGAAGGAGAAACGTATTTTAAAATTCAGCAAGAGAAGGGTTAATACAGGGCATTGCTTGTTATTATAATATCAGACATGCGCGCAATGGCAATGGCTTCAGCCAAAGGCAGGTCTACGATTTCATAACATATACTTTATGGTTGTGAGGAGATGCTGGTTAGATATACTGCAATGGGTTGGGGCCTTGGTTTGTCTGCATATTTTGTTTTCTAAGCGATTATGATATTTGAAAAGAATAAGAGAAGGTAAAGTAGAAAAAAAATATTGATTTTTTTTTCAAGTAACTTTTATAGGAAATTTCTATTACAATGTACAGGAAATGCAAAACAATCCCAACAGCACTGGAAATATGTCTTTCGGTGACCGGGAGAAAATGACCGAAACACGTTCGGAGTATATTTACTATGAATGAATTATGGCGCGTAAGAATTAATTCATATTTTGAAGCGCATATATTTATATTGATATGAAGAAATATAAATTGAATATATAGAATTTAGTTTTGTTTGTTTATGCAGAGTCTGTGTGTATCTAGCCTAGATCGGCGTGTTAATCGACCAGTGTTCGTCATCATTAGTGACATCATTAACCGAATCCATTTCAGAACAATATAAAGTTCGATTTTTATCCAGTTACCTGGCTTCTCTAGTGGCGTTTATTAGGTTACTTCCGGTGGTAGAAATATTATTAGGTTAGTAGACGTTTCTAAGGTGTAATTTGATTTTATAACCATGGAACTATTTTAAAATTCTGTAAATATGCCTATGCTGATGGAATATCAGAAAATTCACCAATAGAATTATACAAATAAGAGAAAAGAAAACAGAGAAGAACAAGAGGGTCATACTATCGCTCACCAGGCAATCAGAGGAGAATATTTTCAAAATATTCACTATATTTCTATAGAAAAATGGCCACCCTTTGGGCAGGCCTCATTTGAACCCAGGGGAATGATTTATATAACTTTAGTAGAGGACTTCGAGATGGTGTTTGTGCCAAATATCAAAGCTGAGAACATTCCAATTTCAGAGAAGAGTACTTTCACAATATGTTTCTATGTAAAACAATGCAAACACTCAAAACCTATTACATCTTGGCTGAGTCCTAAACATCAATATGACATATCCAGCAATACATAAATGATAAAATAGCATCCAATCCAGCAAACAAATGTATTTGAACACATTACTATAGTCCATCAAAAACCAACAAGCAAGGTTTTATGGAAGCGTAAAATGGCTGCATCTGTGCAAAACATTTTTAAGCAGGGTAGAAGATTAACCGTTTCCATGTTCCATGTTTATTCTAAATTTAAATATCTAATGAATATTCATGGTCACATTGGTTATAACGAAATATGAAATGTAGAACACTGTGGCATTTTTAAGAAGTACAGTAACAGAGCTATCAAGCTACATTAGCAAAAGGAGTAAACCCTGATCAGACGGCTCCTACAGGATAAGGACAGGGTTTAAAACAGAGCAAATTATTATTTTTTTTAGTAATTTTAATTATGCAAGGACATACAAAGTTCTGACTAAAGACAACCAGCTGACTTCTGAATCCTCTGAACAGGTATGAATGTTGTCCCAGCTACTTCATTTGTTTTTTGCATTAATAATAACCTTTGCAAACAATCTGGATCTAGATTAGATGCAAAGTATTTGGAGTACATTATGCTGGACAGCAAATTATCTGCAAATAACCTCCATAATGTGAACAACAGATCAAACATCAAATAGTTCTTGGGCATTAGTGAGGCTAAGTGAGCACAGTGAAAAACATTGCAGCTGCACTTTTCTGGTGTGTAAATATGGAGTGTAGACTCCCAGTAAACCATGGTCAGTTTGAATAGGTTGCCCAATGAAACAGAAGGCTGCTATAGAAAACTGACCACCCCTGGGGCGGGGCGGTGCCAATTTTGACCCCAGGGGCATAATTTTTATAATTTTTGTAGAGGACCTGAACTTGATGCTATGTGCCAAATATAAAAGCTGAGAACTTTCCACTTTCAGAGGTGAAGACTTTCACTATATGTTTCTATAGAAATATGGCCCCAGCGGCATAATTTATATATCTTTGTAGAGGACCTATAGACGATGTTATGTGCCAAAGATGAAAGCTAAGAACCCTGTAGATTCAGAGGAGAAACGTTTTAAAGGTTTAAATGGTTGACAACGAACGACGGACAACGCACACCGCACGACGACGGACGACGGACATCAGGCGATCACAAAAGCTCACACTGAGCACTTTGTGTTCTGATGAGCTAAAATAACCACTGGGGATTCGAAACCACACCGGATCATACACACAAACACTGTAAAAATCGGCGAACATGTTAAATCGTCGAAACAAACGCCCGATTTCCGTGAGAAATCTTCGTTTCTGGACAAAACGTCATTTATACGACCGAATTAGATACATTTACATGTATGTTCTCTCAATATGCTGACAAATACCGTAGAAAATGAACATTATGTACGAAATTAGGTTTATCTTAACTTCTACCCCGCGCCATTTGATCCACTTAATGTTTTCTACTGAATAAAACTGTATTACTGTAATATCTCTGTTGTTGTATTCTTTGCGTAGCAATAGAATACAAAGGTGGCGACCCTTAGTCGCACCCATGGTAATCTCGCCTACCTGACAAATGCCATTCCGCATTAGCAGTTTAGTGCAATTCATTGACCTGCCTTCGGTGGATACAAAAAAATGGGACCATAGATAATGCTTCATACCAAATATCAAAGGTCTAGGTCTTACAGTTTCAGAGAAGAAGATTTTTAAAGAGTTTCCTATGAAAACTGAAAAGCGCTGGGGCGTGGCCATTTTTTGGTCCGGGGTCATAATTTGAACAATGTTGGTAGAAAACTATTAAATGATGCTACATACCAAATATCAAAGGTATAAGCCTTACATTTTCATAGAAGACGATTTTTAAAGATTTTCCTATGATAAGCCCCGAGGCGGGGCCAAATTTGGTTCGGGGGTCATAATGTGAACAGTATTTGCAGAGGACTATTAGATCATGCTACATACTAAACATAAAATGTCTAGGCTTTACAGTTTCAGAGCAGAAGATATTTTCAGATTTTCCTATGAAAAATTGACAAGCCACGGGGCGGGGTCATTTTTGGTCAGGGTCATAATTTGAACAAAATTTAGTTCTCCCTAGCCTCTGACAAAGATTGGTTAAAATCGGGTCAGCGGTTTCAGAGGAGGTGTCGTTTGAAAATGTGTACGCCGGACGACGGACACCGGACGACGCACACCGGGCGACCGACGCCGGACGATGGACGGATCGGTGGTCACAATAGCTCATCCTGTGCATAGCGGGAAAGTCTGAAATGTCAGCTGCAACGTAATCATCAACTGGAAAGAGTGTTAATCCTTTCCCTTGTAGATCTAGATACGCAATTTCATGCCAAAGCGAATTTATTCGGTATCAGACTGATGCCATGCAAAGAATACTGCAGCGTCTACAACGCTTTGATATATAAATCACGGTAGGTATTTGCGGCCTTGTTTACCATGGTGTATTAACCTTTAGCCTGCTGAGCAAATTATTTTTACAGAATTGTTCGCCAGCTACATTTTTCAAATTTCACGTTGTAATCAATGTGTCTACCAAAATGCAACCAGGGTGTCAAACAGTTTGGATCCTGATGAGACGCCGAGTTACTCGGCGTCTCATCTGGATCCAAACTGTTTGCATAGGTATTCACTCCTTCGCCCACAGCAGGCTAAAGGTTAATGTACTAGGTATTATAAATAGCCCAAAGTCATGTTCGATCTAGTGCCAGTGCTTCCATCCTGATGTAGACTGCTACTTGTTTACAGACGGATTACTTAAGCTTCTTTATTGAAATTACTTTAGAAAAAGTTTAACTGTAATCGCAAACAAAAGAACAAAGTTTACAGAAAGGCTGGAGAAGTGCCACATATTGGGCTTTTAACACGTGGTTTTGAAATATTGCTGAAAAGATTAGACTGTCAGCATATTTGTGTCTCACATTTTCTGCCAGGCTGAAAAATTATGAACTCAACTATACAGTAAACACCTCTGTATTATGACCTCCTAATAACAAACGTTTTCACTTTTTTGGTGACAAATAAAGTTCGTCTACAAGCAATGTCGTCTATACTGTCAGATTAACCCTTTCCATTATAGAAGCGTTATTTAGCGGATTTAACCCTTTCGTCGCCCAATTTCTGATTGTCGTCTACTTCTGTTCAATCATTTAGTTAAATAAGGAAATGAGATAAATAAATGCAAATTTCAAAGGAATAAACCACAAATATAGAAATAGAGTTTGAGACAAAAAGTCCATTATCAGACGCCGGATTGAAAAGGCGGCGTCGGATCTGGGACTGCATTATTTGTCGTGGTGCATGTATGCGACATTGGCGGTGAAAGGGTTAATTTATTCCTCCACTGAAGTTATTAGGTCAAATTTATACAGTCATGAACATAGACCATAAGAAATGTTTTCTATATCTTAGCAGGTGGTAGCTTAAAGCAGGCTGATAGTAAAACAGAATGCGCCTTAATTAAGGCGCATTTTGCTTTACTTTCAACCTGTTTTAAGTTATCGCCCGTCTTCATAAGTAGAAACAGGCTATTGGGTAAAGGGTTAAAAGTGAACATTCCTTCAAGTTTTACTCTAAAACGTTAGTGCTGTTTCAAACAGTTTGAATCATGATGAGACGTACGAGTTAATTGGAGTCTCATCTGATTCAAAACTGTTTGCGAAGGTTATCACAGATTCACGCAGGTTTTGTATTTAATTCATAAATAGTTCCTGTATACCAACAGATACAGTAGAACATATCTTAACCCTCTTCTCCATAAATACGCCTTTATATGCCTCTGTACAAATCACCTGTTGAAACCATTGTGATAAATAGAGCATTTGCTCCTATGGCAACAAATGCTCAATTTATCACAATGGTTTCAAACCAGAAAATTCTAAAATATTCCTTTTCTCTAGTTAATGCTCTTTTTCGGTAGGTTCTTATTCAAAGTGGTTGGATCTAAAATAGCCTATGGGGTAATGGGTTAAGAATCGTCTCGAAGAGATTCTGAAAAGTGGTCACAACATAATGGTTGGTGGAGAAATAAAGTTTATTTTTGAAAATGTTTTAATTGATATTATATCCGCATCTTAATTGTTGACAATCATATTTAATGCATTTGTAAACAAACCAGACCCAGACGACTCCTGTAATTTCTAGTTTCTGCCATGGCCAGACGTCCACTTGTTAGTGATGTCAATATAAAATTCAGCTAATTAATATTCTAATATTAATTATGTATCACATGAAGGAAAATGAGTAAACCCATTCCCTCATATTGACGATTTTTGACGACTCTGTAAACGTCACCTTTTGAAACATTGTGATAAATAGAGCATTTCCAAAATGCTCTTTTTACCACAATGGTTTCAAGTACAAATTTCTAAACAATTTCCTTTTCTCTAGTTAATGCCCTTTTCGGAAGGTTTATTCAAAGAGGTTGTATCTAAAAATAGCCTATGAGGTAATGGGTTAAACGTATGTAGAATAATGTAACAAAATAACGGAAGTATAACAAAAGTAATCTGCATGCATCTCACATAGAAAATCTAAAATGCTGTTTGTAAAAACAGAATCATTATAATGCTCTTTTAAATTCAAATTGCATTTACCTGTACCAGTGTGTGGTAGCAAAGCAAACAAAATCATTTGTTCAGTGCTATATTTATAACCATATTTATAAAGATGTTTGCTTAGATATATTGTAGTTAAAACAGTGGCCGAATCTTACGCATAATACTTGGATTAAGCTACACAAGATTTAAATAGATTAAGGTAGCCAATGGTTAAAATGCGTTTTCACGCCTTGGAAAACAAGATAGACCCATATCAGACTGTTCCTGTTGGGGTAGTCTGGTCAGGGTTTGCTCTATGTGCTTGTGGAATCATATATAATATTATATATTTGATATTGCAGTTTTTGCAATGACCAGACATTCCAGTGTTCACACACCATTAATAAATTCTGAAGAGAGGTGATCCCCCGAAAGAAAAAAATGCAACACAAAGGAGAAAATTGCAGACTCGGTTATATTGAGTCTGTTCATGAGCAGTAATTGAAAGTGCAACACTGCTCACGCCCCCTAGCTCCGGCTTAAACTTCATCTAATAAATGCTTAAGAAGTCATTATTTCTGACATGCATGTTCACGAGGAGAATGGTTCATAGGATACCATTGATAAGCCCGAGACAAATTCAAGTTAATAGACACACAATAAGATCATTATGTATAATGACTGAATTCGTAATTGTCTTATAAAATGGCAAAGCAAGACAATCTGCGACAGAGAAAACGTTAATTAGACTATTACTTTTCATGAAAAGAACAAAATAATGCTAAATATAGCACGGAACAATTCGTAGACAGAATCAAAGACGTTCAATTCAATCAAAAATCCTCGCCATTAACCACCCCACCAATCGGAACATTTCGGCTACATTCTGCGACAAGCTCTGTGACGAGTTTGAAGGAGTGAGTCGAACAATGTTCGGCGTTACTGGAATAAGACGAGTATTCCCGAATGAACTTTTACCCATTCGAAGAAAATCTTCACAACAGCCAAGGCACCACTGCAACAGTCAAGCGTCTACACGTCTAGGGTCTAAATTTTATCTGACTACAATACCTTTCACTGTAATACACAGGCTACTTGCGGACGAACCTTCCAGATTTGTCGCGCTGACCTTGTAGCTACCGGCGTCACATTTGGATACGTCCTGTAACTTTATGGAATGTACACCGTTCCCGTCCGTTGTGAGATCAGCGCGAGACTCCATACCTATGACGTCATCGTCTTTGTACCACGTGACTGTCGGTTTGGGAAATCCCAGAACCTTGCATCCGAAAGTTACCGTACTTCCCTCTTCCACAGTTTCGTGAGCGGGAAGACGTTGTGTAAATTCTGGAGCTGCAAGAAAAAAAAGATGATTCACTTTTAGTATAAACCAAGCTCGATTAGATTAAACCCATAATTCTGCGAACATTGATTAAGATTGAGTAAGAACACATGGCATTTTGGGCACGAATAATTACAGATCTAGATCTATATTATTTCATAAGCAAAAAGAGCGGACCTTAGTAAGACGGTTCCTACAAGAACCACCCGATTTTGCTCTCCCATGTTTGCAGACACTAAATAGAGGATCTAACATGAGTGTTCATCACACATTGTTTTTATGAAACGAGTTTACTGTAATAATAAGACACGAGATTTAGTAAACAAGGATGGGTAGTAAACCTAAGAACGAGTTTCATGAAATGTTTTCACATAAGCCTTGTAAAAATGACATAGAAAATGAAACAGGCTATAGCTGATGGCTGTTTCGGCCATTGCTTACAAATAGCGACGTAATACAACGGACAACGCACACGGAGCGATACGATTGGCTAACGCTTAAATGAGCGATACGATTGGCTAACGATTGTTAATTTGCATAAAAATGTACTAGTGCATTTTCGCGATTTACAGCACTCTGTTACGGTACCCCTACAAGGCAGATTATGTGATAAAAGGCGTATGTTATATTGTTTATATATGCTATATATTGTAACATATATAATTCAGTCTGTAAATGGAGTAAAGTACTAATGTCTACAGATGTCACGTAATTCGCAGGCCTTACGTAATTTCTAACGTGTATAAATGATTGCAATGAAACAGTTTTTTATTCCACTGAATCTATATCTTATACGGATAATACGGCTCTTTTCTCTTTGATACATGGCAGTACAAATATGAGTCATGCAGAAAACAACACACATACAGAAAAACAGCCGCCGAACAGCAACACAAGAAAACACAACAAGTGTACGTAACTACCAAAAACATAAAGAGACGCACGGAGACAAAACAACCAAAACAATAGGGAGAAGACGGAAGTACCGCCTTGGAACAGACAGAAACAAAAGTCACTGAGGGTTTAAACCGGTTTAGGGGCGTTCAACCTCATACTTATTTCATCCCCACCCTAAAAGACAAACAGTGTAAATAAACATTTCTTAACGTTGACCCTGCTATGAAAAAACCCAAACGTTTTGAATGAATCTACCCAAAAGGAGCATTTACTAGAGAAAAGTAAAATTTTAGAAGTTTGAAAATTGAAACCATTGTGATAAATAGATCATTTGCTCCTATAGGAGAAAATGCTCTATTTATCACAATGATTTCATTAAGTGACTTTACAGAGGCGTAGAAAGGCGTATTTATGGAGGAAAGGGATACACTCTGATTTGTTTGATTTTCCACTGACATCTTTCGAGAATAGATTGACTGAATGTCAAACAGCTTGAATTTTGACGAGTACCCGAATTACTGGACTTAAGCTGTTTGCAAATCCGTGTTAGACCACATTCGTAACGGATCGTATTTGTAACAGATATGTTACGACTGTGATCACATTCGTAACAGGTAAAAGCTGTTACAAATGTGAGTGTCTGACATGGGTCGACATTAGAACCACACACATTTGCAACAGGTTGAATTCCTGGCTGACAATGTTCAATTAATTAATAGTAATAGGATTATCATTGTATATTAGTAGAAATAAGTAAAGTTTACACTTTCGAGTTTCAGTTGCCGGGGTCGCGTGTTCAAGTCCGGATGGTTGCAATTCCTCACAAATGTCTTTCTTTCGCCATTATGGTTTGATATATTTGAGTCTTTTTATAGCTTATTTCGAAAGTGACAGTAATTTCTACTTGTTCTTATCAAATACAAAGGCGTTATTTTATAACATTTATTAAATCAAATATAATGCGAACAAAGATCGTAACCACTAATGATAAAGTTTCGTCCAAAATATAGGATAAAAGGGAAGATTTTGATTTCAAAATTGTTAATTATCCTTCTCTAGATGGAGATATGCCCCGTTCTACTTCTTGTGGGGTTTACATTTCTCAACTGATTCGCTTTGCCCGAGCCTGTTCTTTGCCAGAAGATTTTAATAGTCGTAATTTAATTATAACTCATAAACTTCTTAAGCAAGGTTACGGGTATCATAAAATTCGGAAAGCTTTTTCTAAATTTTATTATCGAAATATACCTCTCATTATTAAATATAAGTGCAATCTACAGAGGTTACTGCAACAAGGTATTTCTCACACAGAATTCCAAGGAGATGTTATCTACAAACTTAGGAAAATTCGGGGTAATATCCATTTTCATGATTTGTTGATTAAATGTGTTAACACTTTTAGGAAGAAAGGTTATGACCTAATTATATTAATTATATTGCAAAACACTGCATGTTTGGTCATTGACCCCTTTACAGTTGGTAGCTACGCTTCCCTCTTTGCTTGTGCGATGACAGGCCGAGGGCAGTACTCTGTAATGGTATACTCTTAAACCCACAAACGGGATGAGCTTATCGGACTCATGTATTGTCATTTCTCTGTTGTGCCCATAACGGCTTCCCTGCAGTTTCTCTGGCTTCAGAAAAGTCATTGAGTACATATTTGACTAACTTTCACAGCTGTTATGCTATGTTTTACATTTTGTCCTGTGTTAACCGTCGTTTATGTTGTGGGGAAGTCCGGCGGGGGTACCTTTATTAACACTGTATGTTTAGCTAGGGTGACTTTGAGATAAGTATGAAGTTAGGACTTTCGTAACCCGGTTAACACCCCGGTGTGTGTGTGTGCGTGCGTGCGTTAGGTGCGTGCGTGCGTGCGTGTGTGCGTGTGTGTGTATATATGTGTATTTGTGTGTTAACCCTTACATTTATGTGTCTGTTTGACTTTTACTACATTTCCATTTAAAAGAACTCTGTCTGAAGCGGGATTCGAACCCGCAACTCTCGGATCACAAAGCTAATATCATTGAGTTTGTTGATAAAAAATAAACAAGGTTTCATTTTTGCGCGAATGATGATGATAGTGATAATGACAATATTAATAATAATATCAATAGTATTAGTGATGCTGCTGCTGCTGGTGATGATGATGATGATGGTGATGGCTGGGTGGCCGTGGTTTCATTCCGATACTAATCATGACCTGACTGGAAATAACACATCATGTAACTGCTCACAAATGTCTTTCGGTTGTACACGTGCACTTTTTAGCTCCATTTTCTGTATGAAATTTGACGTGCTGCAAATGTGATTATATGTCACATCAAATATCGGCATTGATCGCACTCGTCAAAAAATGTGTTACATATATGCTCGATTTCCGGATCACATTTATAACACGTAATACGAATGTGATCACATTCGTAACACGTGTTACGAATGCGATTCGTTACGAATGTGGTCTATAAGCCGGTTAGGTTTGAGGCAAAGGCATTTGGTTATCAAAATGTCGAGATGTTTAGATCCTGATTAACTCTTTCGGCGCCAATGTCGCCTGTTGGCACCATTGAAAACAGTGCAGTCCCAGGTCAGATGCCGCCTTTTCAAGGCGGCATCGACAAGGCGGCATCTGACCTAGGACTACACTGTTTTCTGTATTATTTTAGCTTAGGTATACAGGTTTTTAAAAACAAATGTTTCACTAATATACCTTTATTATTTAGTTTAGAATTATATTTAACATGAAATTATTATTGCAGACGACACGTTTAAATTTGGCGCCTAAACAGTTAAAAGCTGGTTTACTTGACGTCTCATCTTGATCAAAACCATTAGTAATTGCTACCGCACTTTAGACCATAGAGCGGAGAGAGTTGGAATATCGTAACGGTTTACAGGCAAAGCAATGACGTCATAGAACTATTGCTCGAGGTCAGAGTCATGTTTAGCGCTACAAGCTTCATGCTGTGTTTTACATTCAGAAACAATCAATCTTTTACAACGGCCACAAGAGAAATCTGCCAAACGTCACGATTGACCCAGTTAAGCAGTACAGTAGACGCTATCCCAAGCGGTCATTCATTTATTTAAACATAGCAGTGTTAAAAAGCAGATGGTTGCTAAATGCAGGGTTAACGCAATGCAGAAAGCTCCCATATGAGTCGTATCAGGATATTAGTCGTTTGTTTCTATGACAATAGTGTCTCAAAACCGTGCTCCAAACGGACCTTTACCTCATTAATATTCATGTCAGGAATTATGATATCCTGTGTACTAATCATGACATCCTGTATATTTACCATGACATCCGGTGTATTAATTATGACATCATGTGTATTAATTAACTAATTTGGACAGTTGGAGCAGACATTAATACAGCAGGCAACAGTTGGAGCAGACATTATTACAGCAGACAACATTTGGAGCAGACATTGTTACATCAGACAACATTTGGAGCAGACATTGTTACATCAGACAACAGTTAGAGCAGACATTGTTACAACAGACCACAGTTGGAGCAGATATTATTACAGCAGACCACAGTTGGAGCAGATATTGTTACAACAGACCACAGTTGGAGCAGATATTATTACAGCAGACCACAGTTGGAGCAGATATTGTTACAACAGACCACAGTTGGAGCAGATATTATTACAGCAGACCACAGTTGGAGCAGATATTGTTACAACAGACCACAGTTGGAGCAGACATTGTTACAGCAGACAACAGTTGGAACAGAGATTGTTACAACAGACCACAGTTCTAGCAGACATTATTACAGCAGACCACAGTTGGAACAGACATTATTACAGCAAACAACAGTTGGAGCAGACATTTTTACAGCAGACCACAGTCGGAGCAAACATTATTACAGCAGAACACAGTTGGAGCAGACATTATTACAGCAGATCACAGTTGAAGCAGCCATTATTACAGCAGATCACAGTTGGAGCAGACATTATTACAACAGGCCACAGTTGAAGCAGACATTATTACAACATTGTTACGTCATTTATATTCCATCGAGTATGCAAGTCTGATTGATTATCAAACTAAATGTCTTCCCCTTTTGCAATAAAAATGTACAAATATCGATCAGGGTGTGAGACAGTTTGGAGCCCAATGCGAATTCTATCAGTGTCTAAACGACTGTGTAAATAGGGTCGACCCAGATCAGACGAATAAATTACCGTTGGCAGACTAGGGTGAATAGTAAAACCTTACTAGAGCGGATAATCAAAGAATTAACTAACTTTTGCAGACTAGGGTGATAGTGAAACCAAAGAAAAACTACCGTCGGTAGACTAGGATGGATAGTTAAACCTTACTAGAGCGGATAATCAAATAATTAACTAACTTTTGCAGACTAGGGTGATAGTGAAACCAAAGAAAAACTACCGTCGGTAGACTAGGATGGATAGTTAAACCAACGAATTAACTAACGTTTGCAGAGTAGGGTGGATAATAAAACCAAAGAAAAACTACCGTTGCCAAACTAGGATGGTTAGTCAAACCAAAGAATTGACTAACGTTGACAGACTAGGGTGGATGATATAACCACAGAACTAGCTACCGTTGACAGACTAGGGTGGATAATATTACTAAAGAATAAACTACCGTTGGCATACTAGGGTAGATAGTAAAACCAAAGAAAAACCACCGTCGGCAGACTAGGGTGGTTAGTAAAAACCAAAGAATTAACTAACGTTGGCACAATGGGGTGGATAATAATACCAAAGAAAATATACCGCCGACAGACTAGGATGGGTAGTAAAACCTAAGAATTAACTAACGCAGGCAGACTATGATGGATAATAAAACCAAATAATAAACTACCATTGGCAGACTATGATGGATAATAAAACAAAAGAATAAACTACCGTTGGCAGTCTAGGATGTATATTAAAACCAAAGAATTAACCACTGTTGGATTGACTAGGATGGGTAGTAAAAAACAAAGAATTATCTGCCGTTGGTAAACTAGGATGGATAGTAAAACCTCACAAGAGTGGATGCTCAAAGAATAAACTAACGGTGGCAGACTAGGGTGGATAGTAAAACCAAAGAAAAACTACCATCGGCAGACTAGGATGGTTAGTAAAACCAAAGATTTAACTACCGTTGGTAGACTAGGGTGAATAGCAAAACCTCACTAGAGCGGATTCTCAAAGAATAAACTAACGTTGGTAGACTAGGATGGATAGTAAAACCAAACACCATCGACAGACTAGGGTGGATAGTAAAACCTAAGAAAAAGTACCGTTGGCAGACTAAGATTGATTGTAAAACCAAAGAATAAACTAACGTTGGCATTCTAGGGAGGATAATAAAACCAAAGAATAAATTACCGTTGGCATTCTAGGGCGGATAATAACACCAAAGAATAAACTACCGTTGGCAGACTAGGATGGATGGTAAAACCTCCCTAGAGCGGACACTAAAATAATTCTAATTGTTGAGTTACGTGGCATGTGGTTTGTGTAATACTGTGCGAAAGTTACACAAATTCTGCAACATCCCTTTGCCTCATGAATATTAATGTAAGAAATAATATGACATCATGACTATTAATTAACTGTTTTTATAATATCATCATGAATATTAATTAGCTGACTTTTATAGAAGCATTTGAACACATGACATTTTGGCTTTGGCAGACAAACTGTAGAATCAGTTTTATAGAATTTCATGCGCAAATATTCTTATGAAGATTGTCAATTTGAACTTATATCGCGAAATGCCCTCGTGGTACAAAATACACGTGAACCATTTTCGTCCATACTAAATTTGTTAACACAAACACAAATTTGTTAGAACAAAATAAAATCAGTGTATCTCGAATAAGTCTCGACCGGTGTTCTTGCGACATATTTCTTTTCAGCATATGACCAAATGGTTTTTGTAAATGTAAGGCATTTTAAAACGCATTCCGAGTAGAGACTATCACTTTAAATGACTACCTAAAAGTCTGATGATGTATTTTTAAGACAGCGGTAGATTTATGCAGAACGGATGGCATGCTGACAGCTCCCGTATGAGTTTTCTGCGTTTCTTAAATTCTGTATGAGGCAGCCATCTGCCACCTGCTACGCGTTATCTGACATGTATGGTGACGTATTCTGTCACCACTTAACCCCTTAGATATCATTTAGGTTTCCTTTTAATTTATCACATAAATACGTATGCGACAGTGGTCCATTGATGTATAAGGACATGGAACAGACTATCTATCTTTAGATAAGTTAACAGGAACGAGTTTACGAGAAACGTTTTGCGTTATTTATATTATGTAATGGCAGTATATGGCAGTAAAATGTCATTTTCATACGATCATATAATTACCTGGTTTTAATGAAAATGTTTCACTTTTCACTTTTTAGATGATTACGTGAGATATCAATTGAAAACTCCACTAAAGCTACGTTATATGTGGTGTCAGAAACATGCCACTATAGTCATGTATTTTTCAATTGTATCTATTAGAGGAGACGGCGAGTATCTAGATTAGACGGCGCCTCTTCAGGGTCAAAGTACAAATATGAGTCATGCAGGAAACACCACACACAGAACAAACAGCCGCCCGAACAGCAACACAAGAAAACACAGCAAATGTACATAACTATCTAAAACATAAAAAGACACACAGAGACAAAACAAGCATACAATAAGGGAAGATGGAAGTACCGCCCTGGAACGGTCAGTGACAAAAGTCACTGGGGGTTAAACCGGTTTAGGGGCGCCAAACATCACACTTATTCCATCCTCACTCTAAAAGACAAACAGTGTAAAAAACGTATTCCCCTCTCCGACTAATCTACAACAACCGCGATGGCAAGTACAGTGGTAAAGTCCAGTTGTTTTGCACTCGAGCAGTACTTAGATTCTCATAAAAAATCGAATGTAGGTGACATTGTATTAGATCGGAGTTCATCATGTTTGTAGCCGACAAATGGCTAAGACACCGATGCTTATTAATTAATCATTAATACCATAAATAGGCCTACGTCATATATTACGTCATAGGTAACGTCATATCTTATGACTTTGCCAACAGAATAGACCCAGATCCGACATCTCCTACAGGAGCCATCTGATCAGGGCCTACTCCGTTTTCTTTTGATATAATAGAAAGCTGGTTAAAGAGATTATGTTATGTTTAAGTAATGCCTAATTCGTTGTGCCGTTATAAAACTTGATCTAGTTGATTAATTAAGAAATAACAAATGTGTAGCTGTGCATTATCGCGCATTAGATCACAGTTTGGAGTTGAGATGTGGAGTCATTAAATCACGAGGTCTTTAGGCCGAGTGATTTAATTACCCACATCTTAACGACTAAGCGTTATATATGCCGCTGACAACAGTTTACATCCAAGCCAGACACTGAACAACTCTGCTTCTGGTTAGAATGAAAAATGATTTACGCTCATAACGTTTCAGAAAAACAAATAATTCTACATTTCATTGTACATAGACAAGGCTTTAAAGATAACCTGCATAGATTAGTCAAATCATTCAATGTCCCTCCGAAAAGAAAAATAGAAATAGTGTGTATGCTGATGACATGTATTTACTACTAATGAATGTTTATTTTTGCTATAAGCATCCTGTATGATGTTTAACGCAATAAAATATTGATTGATTGATTGATATAATGTGCGATAATGCACAGCTACGAATTTGTTATTTCGATTCTAACACGGCTTTTTTAATAAAAGATACTTTACCGCAGAATACGGCAAAACAGGAAGCGCTGTCAGTGGTTACGCCATTTTGCCGTTACATTTACTCTACACGACTTTAACACATGACGTTGTACGAGTAAAGAGTCAAATCTCAACAGAAAAAATCCAGGTCAAAAATGCTTCACCTTTCACATTGAAGCGTGTGTCTGCAACCTCTATGCCAGAGCCATCGTATTTTACAGATTTAGAAATGTGAAATTACACTTGACTGTGTGTGGTTTGACATGGAACAGAATTTCGTGTTTGGGAGAAAATGGAACAGTCGATGGAAATGCAGCGCATGCAGTTCATAATCACGGATTAAAACACGTTTCTTTGTATTCTGTGTTTATATGCCGTAGGTTCAGAGTTGTGTTAGTATATTCATTATTTCATTTTTTCTCGCATGAATATTCACAATTGTAAAAAGAGTTCAGTTGGCGCTATAGAAAGTTACTACTGTATTGATTCAATCACTAACACAGTGCTCTGACCGTGTACTTGATCGTGCAGTAATTGAAAGTTACACACTGTTCTAAGAAATGCCTTCTACGGCTGTGGTGAATTATTGAACAAAACTCGAAATTAAGAGAAACTTTCTGAAACTACGGGAGGCATCTATTTTTGAAACCACCACGCTGTGCAAAATACGGGTTTTAAACAATAATAAAACATGTGCATTTGTTTGCAAAGCTTTTTTACTTATTTCATTATTAATGCGAAATATTTTAATGTTGACATTTGCATACATTCTTGTACATGTATAGGTCAAACTAGAAAGGTGTAACATGGCATAACGAACATGTGGTATAGTTGTACAGGACGCAAGTTGTATTGCAAGTTCATGCAGGATCTTTGCCAAGCACAATGTGAGGGTATCAAAATGTTTGGATCCTGCAAACCGTGAAAGTCGAATTACTCGACGGCCCATGATGACTAAGGCTATTTGCAAAGGCTAAAAGTTAAAAGTCGCTATTGCAATACTCTACGGAAAAAAGACAATTACATTTTTTTAAAATCAAACCGCGACCCGTGTCACTGACGTCAATGGTTCAGGGGTATATGGGAAACGAGAGTATTGGCATTTGCTAACACTGTAAATCCAATTCAAACTTAGGTATAATCATCATTGAGGATCATTGTGACAAGGGTTTGTCATTGGAAATCCTCTGGCAAATTTAACACTGTCATTGTGAAACAGAAAACTACAAACAGAAGTCAGTCTAACCATACTACAAACAGGAGTAAGGCTAACCATACTACAGACAGAAGTTAGTCTAACCATACTACAAATAGGAGCAAGTCTAACCATACTACAAACGATAGCTAGTCTTACCATACTACAAACGGGAGCTAGTCTTACCATACTACAAACAGGAGTTAATCTAACCATACTACAAACAGGAGATAGTCTAACCATACTACAAACAGGAGTTAGTCTTACTATACTACAAACGGGAGCTAGTCTAACCATACTACAACCAGAAGTTAGTCTTACTATACTACAAACAGGAGTTAGTCTTACTATACTACAAACAGGAGATAGTATAACCATACTACAAACAGGAGTTGGTCTACCCATTACAGAAGTTAGTCTAACAATTACGGAAGTTATTGTAGTCTAACCATTACATAAGTTAGTCTAACCATTACCAAGGTTAGTCTAACCATTAAATAGTTTTAGTCTAACCATTGCAGAAATTAGTTTAACCATTACAGAAGTTAGTCTAACCATTGCAGAAATTATTTTAACCGTTACAGAAGTTAGTCTTACCATTACAGAAATTATTTTAACCATTACAGAAGTTAGCCTAACCATTACAGAAGTTAGTCTTACCATTACAGAAAATATTTTAACCATTACAGAAGTTAGTCTTACCATTACAGAAATTAGTTTAACCATTACAGAAGTTAGCCTAACCATTAAATATTTTAGTCTAACCATTGCAGAAGTTAGTCTAACCATTACAAAAATTATTTTAACCATTACAGAAGTTAGTCTAACCATTACAGAAGTAAGTCAAACCATTACAAAACTTAGTCTAACCATTACAGAAATTAGTCTAACCATTACAGAAGTTATTTAGTCTGACCATTACAGAAGTTAGTCTAACCATTACAGAAATTAGTTTAACCATTACAGAAGTTAGTCTAACCATTACATAAATTAGTCTAACCATTAAAAAAATTAGTTTAACCATTTCAGAAATTAGTTTAACCATTTCAGAAATTAGTCTAACCATTACAGAAATTAGTTACAGAAGTTTGTCTTTACACATTGCATTACTTCATCAATATTCATGTAAGAAATAATGACAACGTGCATATGAATTAGACGAGTGTTATAAATGACACAGTACATGGACAAATGTTATTGTGGTTATGACAGAAACGTTGGAGTCTACAAAAAGCAAACGGTGTTACTCGGCGTCTCATCTGGATCCAAACTGTTTGCAGCAGTGATCACAGATCGCCATTAGCAGTAGAACAATGCATCCAAAGGCAACAGAAATATGGGATGTACATACTCTTCTATCACTCGGTATATCCATTTGTTTATTGATGTAATAAATCCATGTATTACGAAAACACTTATTACTTTTTTGATGTAAGAAATCCATGTATTACGAAAACATTTATTACTTATTTTTCATCGAAATACGTCATCGTTTTTATCACCGCAGTTTCTCTCTAGTAGATCACTCGGGTACCAGGCATTGATTACCGTCTACGTGTTTATACAGTAAAACCACACTAAAACGGCTACACAAAATCATTTGTAATCAATTGACTTTAAGAAAGGTGTTAACTTTATGCAGAATAAAAGTAATGCAGAAAGCTTCTTTGGAAACTTTGTGCATTACTTTTGTTCTGTATTAAGCGATCAAGTGCTTTTTTAAATGCTGCGTTTGTTTAAAAGATAGTTATTACAAGATGCATTTATTGAACATATGAGTCTTTAAAAAGCAGATAGTTGCTTAATACATGACCAAAGTAATGCCAAAAGCTATTACAGGAGCGTTCTGTATTACATTTGATCTGCACTAAGCTACCACCTGCCTTACATGCCCATAATTAGACCTCATTTTGATGGTCGCTTAAGACAGATTCTACTGTACACGTATTTTGTGGGGCAAATAACATAAGGGTACATGTGGCAATGATTTGTATATCAAAGGGTAATAAACACCTAATCACCTATCAGACCGGAATAGATGAGTTACTAATTGCGAGTATCACCCGTTGCCAAGAGTCTTACCTATGGTGCGCCCATGCGACAATTCGAAGCGCTAAATTGACCGTTTAACTCTTTTGCTGTCAGTGGTGAATCTAGTATTGTTCTAAGCAAACGTTTGGATCCAGTTGAGACGTGCATTTAACCCATTCCCTCATATTGACGCCTTTTGACGACTCTGTAAAAGTCACTTTGTGAAACCATTGTAATAAATAGAGCATTTGCTCCTATATGAGCAAATGCTCTATTTATCACAATGGTTTCAAACTACAAAATTCTAAAAATGTCCTTTTCTCTAGTTAATGGTCCTTTTTGGTAGATTCATACAAAGTGGTTGGATCTTAAAAAAAAATAGCCCACGAGGTAATGGGTTAAGGAGTAAAGCGTTACGTTTTTCAGTAGAATAAGGGTTGGCATTTATCAGGTGTAGTGATCTATAAAGTTGTATTCTATCCATTTTTCGTACATGTATAAACCAATCAGCATAAGAATTGTACACATAATCAGACAAGAGGGCCAGAAAGGCCCCGACATCGCTCACAAGACAATCAGAGGAGAAGATTTTCAAAGTTTTCACTATATGTTTCTGAAGACAAGAGGGCCATTGACAGTGTTAATTTTTCTACAGACAACATTTCTGACAGATGACAGAAACTCAGTGTTAACCCATATCACTGCTGAGCATGACTTGACTGAAATTAGCACACAGTTTGGATTCTGATCTGATGCATATGTAACTTCATATGCGGTTTGTACAAGAGAGTTACACATTTACATCAGCTTTTTGCATTTATAATAACCTTTGCAAACAGTCTGGATCAAGTCTGGATCCAGATGAGATACAAAGTAACTTGGCATCTCATCAGGGTCCAAACTGTTTTTCACTCTGACATTTGGTTTTGAAAAAATAAGGAAGAAAACAATTTTTGAAGCAGACAAAATTATTTGCAGACATTAAATGCTGAGAGTGCATAGGGTTTGGAGTACATTATGCTGAACAGCATAAGACCTGCATAATGTTAACAACACATCAAACACCAAACATTTCATAGGCAATTTCAGTCAGGCTGAGTGAGCACAGTGAAAAATATTGCAGCTGCATTTTTCTGGAGTGTAAATCTGGAGTGTAGTCTCCTGGTAAATAATGGTCACTTTCAATTGGCTGAAACAGCAGCCTGCTATAAAACTCTTGCCACCCCTGGGGAGGGACCAATGTTGACCCAAGGGGCATAATTTATATAACTTTTGTATAGGACCTGAACATGATGCTATGTGTCAAATATGAAAGCTGAGAACTTTCCAGTTTCAGAGGAGAAGATTTTCAAAGTTTTCACTATATGTTTCTATTGAAAACAAGGCACCCCTGGGGCGGGGCCAATTTTGACCCCAGGGGCATAATTTATATAACTTTTGTAGAGGACCTACAGGTGATGCTATGTGCCAAATATGAAAGCTGAGAACCCAGTAGATTCAGAGGAGAAGCTTTTTAAAGGTTCAAATTGTTGACGCGGGACGACGCACGACACACAACGACGGACGACGGACGACGGACATCAGTCGATCACAAAAGCTCACCCTGAGCACTTTGTGCTCTGGTGAGCTAATAAAAATAATGCTTACATGTGGAACGCCATTATTATCTTACACTTGTTATATAAAGTAATTAGAACGGTCTATTTACTTGTCTTGTGTATCGCAAATTTATCTATATATTGGTTCTTAGAAGTGCACATAGAGCAGTTCCAGCAACATATAGAGTCAATTCGTTTCTATTATGAAGTCCATATGTACCTATATTGAATGGAATTGCTTTGATATAGAGTCATTAGACCTATTTCGGCAATGTATAGAGTATATTTTAACGTTACACGTAGTTGACTATATCAAGTTAACATGTACACGTATTTAGTGGAGCATTTCTTATACAAAGTCGATCGGATAACATACTGGGTAATTTCAGCAATATATAGAAGTACAAAAATGAGTCATGCAGGAAACACCACATACAGAACAAACAGTCGCCCGAACAGCAACACAAGGAAACAGCAAATGTACATAACTATAAAAACAACAAGAGACGCACAAAGACAAAACAAACATACAATAGGAGGAAGATGGAAGTACCGCATTGGAACGGTCAGTGACAAAAGTCACTGGGGGGGTTAAACCGGTTTATGGGCGCCCAACCTCACACTTATTCCATCCCCACCCTAAAAGACAAACAGTGTAAATAAACGTATCCCCTCTCCGACTAACCTACAACAACCGCAACGGCAAATACAGTGGTAAAGTGCATGTATAACGAAAACATTTAAGTGAACATACTGTATCCACCTATCGCTAGTGTACTCAATGATTGAGCTGCAAACAGAGTAACTGCAGAAAAGTAATAAAGGGTACGACAAAAATGAAATAGTACAGATATCCGAGAGTTGATTTGTCAATATATCGAGACGAATTGGTCCTATACAGAGTCTTTAGAACTACAATGACATATAGACTCATTCATTTGGTCACCTTAATCGTTTCCCTCATATAAAATTGTTTTCACGCTTTTCGCATACAGAGTAAACCCAGATCAGTCAAGATGTTACGAACTTCCTAACCCCGCTATCAACAATTGTAGTTAGTTAAACGTTTAAATGTACGTTGATGAAAACGTGTTACTTAACCCTTTCGGCGCCAAATTTCTAATTGTCGTCTGCAATCCAAGTTTGTTAAATAATTCAGTAAAATAAGGAAATGAGGTAAATAAATGCAAATTTCAAAGGAATAAAGCGCATATATAGAAATAGAGATTGAGATAAATAGTGAAGTCCCTGATTTCAAGGCGGCGTCTGATCTGGGACTGCACTATTTGTCGTGGTGCATTTATGCGACTGCGGCGGTGAAAGCGTTAAATGACATTACCCATTATCCTTTACATGTCTATGCAAATAAAGTAGATCCAGTAGTAGCCGTCTGATCTGGCTCTGCCAGTTTGTCTTATGAACAGTTTTGCAGATGTTTCGTGATAACCTGTCTTGTCTGTGAAAAAAGATATAGTACTGGCTATCAATTGGCACACACAGCAAAACCTGTCTTCAGTCACCATCGAAATTAAGTCTTATTCTCCGAATGTTTTAGACTTGTGGTTGTAACTGCAGGTCGAAAGTTGTGCAGAACACTTTTCTGGAAGCTTTCCGCATTAGTTTCACCTTCCATTAACTATTTTACCGCCAATGTCGCATAAGTGCACCACGACAAATAGTGCAGTCCCAGATCAGAAGCCGCCTTTTCAAGGCGTCGTCTGATCAGAGACTTCACTTTTTGTCTCAATCTCTGTTTCTATATATCTGCTTTATTCCTTTGACATTTGCATTTATTTATCTCATTTCTTTATTTTACAAAAATGTTTGAACAAAAAGTGGTTTGCAGACGACAATTAGAAGTTTGGCACCGAAAGGGTTAAGCAACCATCTGCTCTTACAGATCCCAATGTTCACTCATCGCTATAGGTCGGTTCTACTGTAATACTGACGAGGAAAACGTATATCTTCTTGTCGTGTCCGGCATTCTTAACGTTTTCGCTGTCACGTATTGTCGTCTGCAACGTTTGTCGTCTGCTTCTGTTTAATGTTCTTCCTACTTTCTTTCAAAAACTTAACCCTTTCACCGCCGATGTCGCATAAATGCATCACGACACTTAGTGCAGTCCCAGATCAATCACCGCCTTTTCAAGGCGGCGTCTGAGCAGGGACTTTTTGTCTCATTTTCTATTTCTATATATGTGCTTTATTCCTTTGAAATTTTCATTTATTTATCTCATTTCCTTATTGTACCGAATGATTTAACTAAATTTGGATCTCAGACGACAATTAGAAATTTGGCGCCGAAACGGTTAACCCTGGTATTACTAAGTTTAGATTCTGATGAGACACCGAGTCTTTTCATATTGGTTGCAAAGTGACCATAGATTAGTCACTGGCAGTTGAATCTTTTAACAGTGTAACTATCACAAAGTATTGATCCTCATAACACCGTGCTGTCTCATCTGGATCTAAAGGTAATCATAGCTGACAATGACACAGTATGAAAAATGGTTTTGTATGCATTCATTCCGTTTATAGACAACACTAAATTATCAGTATAAAACATTAACAGGTCGAACATTGACTTAGCTTGTTCATCTATTGACGATTTTAACAGTCGAAATCTCATTTTAACTGATAAACTGCTTAAACAAGGATATAGATACCATAAACTAAGAAAAACTTTCTCTAAATTTTACTATCGAAATCTCTCGCTTATTGGCAAGTACAAATGTAATCTCAAGGTACTTTTGCGACACGGTATTTCACATCCGGAATTTTATGGTGATGTGATTTACAAACTTCGTAAAATTATTGGACATACCCATTTTCTCACTTTGTTCATCAAATATATAAAACAATTCATTAAAAAGGGATATGATCCTGTATTACTACAACATACTGCATGTTTGGTTGTGAACCCTTTTACAGTTGGCAATCACGCTGGCCTCTTTGCATGTACGCCGACAAGAAAGGTTTAGTACTCTATGAAGGCGACCTCTTAAATCCAGAAATGGAAGGAGAACGTCGGATATCTGTACTATTTCATTTTTGTCGTACCCTTTATTACTTTTCTACAGTTACTCTGTTTGCAGCTCAATCATTGAGTACAATAGCGATAGGTGGATACAGTATTTTCAATAAAATGTTTTTTTGTTATACATGCACTTTACCACTGTATTTGCTGTCGCGGTTGTTGTAGATTAGTCGGAGAGGGGATACGTTTATTTACACTGTTTGTCTTTTAGGATGGGGATGGAATAAGGGTGAGGTTGGGCGCCCATAAACCGGTTTAAACCCCCGGTGACTTTTGTCACTGACCGTTCCAAGGCGGTACTTCCATCTTCCTCCTATTGTATGTTTGTTTTGTCTTTGTGCGTCTCTTGTTGTTTTTTCTACCTATGTACATTTGCTGTTTCCTTGTGTTGCTGTTCGGGCGAGTGTTTGTTCTGTATGTGGTGTTTCCTGCATGACTCATTTTTGTACTTTTATTCAAATATTGTTCGTTTATTCTAGTGGGACATTGAAATGCACACATTATTGCCGGACACGGAAACTTCATGGTAATTACTTATAACAAGTGTCGCATATGCTTAGTAGATTGTCACCTATCAATAAAAACCATGGATGTCGCATTTGCTTACTAGAGTGACTATCAATGAACACCATTGAAATTTAATCCGTGGGTAAGCTGCATTGCACAATTTATTTAGCAGATACATTTATTCATTGTAATTACATGTACTTGACAGATGGTATTTACAATGCCATGCACATTTGAATATTATTTAAAATGTTGTGCACATTTGAATATCATTTGAATATTATTTACAAGGTCGTGTATATTTGAATAGTATTTACAATGTCGTGCACATTTGAATATCATTTGAATATTATTTACAAGGTCGTGTATATTTGAATATTATTTACAATCCCATGCACATTTGATTATTATTTACAATGTCGTGTACATTTTAATATTATTTACAATGTCGTGTACATTTGAGTATTATTTACAATGTCGTGCACATTTGAACATTATTTACAATCCTTGTATATTATATATTATTTATAATGTCATACACAATTATATATTATTTATAATGCCTTGCGCATTTACACTTCATTGTAATTACTTCGCCTATGCGTTCGAAGTACATATGATGCTCATATATATACATTAAAAAGTTCCAAATAGGCATCGATAAATGCAGAGTTGAGCAGACATACAAGAGCACTGTTATTCACAGTAACCCTTTCACCGCCGCAGTCGCATAAATGCACCACGACAAATAGTGCAGTGCCAGATCAGACGCCGCCTTGAAAAGGCGGCGTCTGATCAGGGACTTCACTATTTGTCTCAATCTCTGTTTCTATATATGTGCTTTATTCCTTTGAAATTTGCATTTATTTATCCCATTTCCTTATTTTACTGAATGATTTAACAAACTTGGATTGCAGACGACAATTAGCCATTATCATGCTGAAAAATAATAGGTTTTCACTATTACTGAACGATTCGATCCAGCTTTTGAAAAAGTACTGACCCAGTGTCAGCTTGGATCCTGATAAGGCGTTGAGGTGCTAGGGCAGCTGTTTGCAAACCCAAGAGTAAAAACCCGCTAATGCGACCACCTAAATGAGGTATACTTCTGGGTGTTTGATGCAGGTGGTAGCTTAATGCAGGACAAAAGTAATGCAGAAAACTCCTAGAGGAGCTTTCTGCATTACCTTTGTCCTGCATTAAGCAACCACCTGCATATAAAGACACATATGTTTATTCATTAAGTGGTCGCATCAGAGGGGTTCTACATGACGCTCTTAGAGAAATTTTACTAATTATTGTTGAAGTTGCTTGCAGTCCATAGACGAATACGGATTTCTTAGTACTTCATATCATTAATCCATATTTCAACATGTATTTCTTAGTAACTAAAAGCATTGAAACTGATGATCCAAAATGACCAAAACACAACAACAACAAAACAACACTGAGAATGAAGTACGGAGCGACCTTTAACGGCCAACACACAATCATTTAACACCTGCTGATGTGAAGTACATGCATTCTGAAAATAGGAGATCCTTCGAAATAAAAAGCAGCAATGCACAATGGTTTGGCAAAGCAGAAGCAGAGCAAAAACAGAGCAGAACCTAATCATACCCTATTGCTCCTAATTTGGACGGGGCTATTGAATAAGGGTTAAATGAGTCTCTTAGACTGCGTATTGGCATAAGCATTTTTAGACTTAACTCTTTCCCTCATATAAACGTGTTTTCACGCATCTCCAAACAGAGTAGACCAAGATCAGACGGCTCCTATAGGAGCCGTCTGATCAGAGTCTGCTCTGTTTGCTAATGGAATTTGATACATCTGTTTCTTTACTTTCTAAAATGGCTAAAATGTTCCTCCACCAATATTGCATTATAACTTTTTTGTTAATGAATATTTAGTAGGTATTGAAATTTGAAATAAACATAGAACAGGGAAAGGGCTAACCTAAGGCACATGAATGGTTTGCAGATCTTCAGAGTTTCGATGCTAATACATGTGACTTGAGTATCTCGACCTCAAGTATCCCATCCTCGGGTATTTCTACGTCACTTCTGTTTATAAAACTTGTTTTGCAAAGGCACTTTGTCGAATGGACCCATGCAAAATAGTGAAAACGCAATACAAATCGTTGGCAGTTTTTTCTGTGTCACGATATTGGATAACTTTTACTAATAAATAATACGAAAATGCTCGTATCCATAGTGATGCCAATAGATGCAAGACTTTGCATTGAAAGGTGTGAATGCCTTGCACAATTCCATTTCCCTTTGTGATTACTTCAGTCACGCTTGTTTCACAAATGCAAAAGTAGTCTGAGACACACATTTGCATAAGTCTATCATTAATACAATAGTACAGACGCCGCTGAAAAACTCGAGATTTGAATCTTTGAGAGTGGTGTTGGTGTAGCTGAATGCAGGACGAAAGTAATGCAGAAAGCTCCTACAGGAGCTTTCTGCATAACTGTCGTCATGCATTAAGCAACCACCTGTTTTTAAAGATAACAATGGTAAGTACAATGTATCATATGATGGTCGCTTCAGGGACGAGTTGCTGCATTCACGAATTCGCATAAAACCTAAGAAACATCAAGTCGATCTATGTTGTAAATCTAAAGATGAAAGGGGACATTTGAAACATTTGCAAACTATACTGATTAAGATAAGCATATAGGTTTTCTATGTTCTTCACATTTTGTTATAACAAGAGGGTCATGATGGCCCTGATATCGCTCACCAGACATTCAGAGGACCTGAACATGATGATATGTGCCAAATATGAAAGCTGAGAACCTATAATGTTTCTTTTGAAAACGGACCACCCCTGGGGCGCGACCACATTTGACCCCAGGAGCATGCTTTATATATATATTTATATTTTTTGCATAGGACCTTGACAAGATGCTATGTGCCAAATATGAAAACTGAAAGACTTCCAGTTTCAAGGGAGAACATTTTCAAAGTGTTCACTATTATGTTTCTTTTGAAAACTTGCCACCCCTGAGGCGGGGCCAATTTTGACACCAGGGGTATAATATTTTAAACTTTTGTAGATGACCTGAACATGGTGATATGTGCCAAGTATGAAAGCTGAGATCCTTCTAGTTTCAGAGGAGAAGATTTTCAAAAGGTTCACTATATGTTTCTATAGAACACAAGGCATCCCTTAGACGGGGTCAATTTTGACCCAAGGGACATACTTTATATAAAGTTTGTACAGGACGTACATATGATGCTATGTGCCAAAGATGAAAGCTAAGAGCCCTGTAGATTCAGAAGTGAAGAGTTTTAAGGTTCAAATTGTTGACAACGGACGACGCAGGACACACACCGCACGACGCTCGAGAAACGCCGACGGACGACGGATATCAGGCAATCACAAAAGCTCACCCTGAAAGTGTTCTGGTGAGCTAAATGCTGCATTAATGCACGCATGAGGTGTTTTGATCTGAGCATGCTAATCTTTTTTAACACAAACCATCGTTTTCCTCAATTCAAAGTATAATTATATTTTATCGTATCCCAAAGGATATAATTAGGTACTTTCGCATTTCCTTTTTCGAACCATGTCTTGAAATGTAAAATGATTCGGAAAGTGGTGCGTGTAAAGGTCATGCAAACAATTCGTAGAGGGTCATTACTTACTTTCAATTCGATGATGCTTCCAATAAACTATCAGCCGAGTGTCAAACAGAGTTCAAACTTCCAATAAACTAAGAATCGAGTGCCAAACAGGAATGAAGCCTCTAATAAACTATCATTCAAGTGTCAAACACGGTTCAAGTCTCTAATAAACTATCAATCAAGTGTCAAACACGGTTCAAGCCTCTAATAAACTATCAATCAAGTGTCAAACACGGTTCAAGCCTCTAATAAAATAGCAAGCCTCTAATAAACTATCAACCAAGTGTCAAACACGGTTCAAGCCTCCAATAAATTATCAATCAAGTGTCAAACACGGTTCAAGCCTCCAATAAACTATCAATTGAGTGTCAAAGAGGGATGAAGCCTCCAATAAACTTATTGACGCTCAAATAGAGTGTCCAACGGGATTCAAACCTCCAAAACACTATCAATCGGGTGTCAAACAGTGTTCAAGCCTCCAATAAACTATCAATCGAGTGTCAAAAAGGGACTCGGTGTCCAAGAAATGCGAGTCAGGTCACCCGTAACAGGATAAGGATTAACCCTTCACTTGCTATTCACGTCAATATACCTACCTGTAAATAGTGAATACCCAGATAAGACAGCTCCTGCAGGAGCTGTCTCATCTGGGTCTGCACTATTTACAAGTTAATTGTGCAACCAGTGCACTCCACAGCAGTAATTGCACAGCGAAGTACTTGTACACAGTGAAGATGTATGTAATTATACAACAGTGCATGGGTAAAGAAGGAGAAATGTATTTTAAAATTCAGCAAGCGAAGGATTAAACAAATATGTATGCAGAGGTTTTTGAATTCCATTGCAACATAAATTACAGATCAAATTAACTTCTGAAATAAGCCATCCCCGACCGTTTCCACAATATTCCAATTTCACGCAATTCACATAAATCATGTTATACCTACAGACATAATAAACTTTAAAGTACAAGGATTGCTATCGACTTTGCGATTAAATCTGGTCAATCTTTATACGTCTTATCAATTGCATTTGTTGTAACTGACACGAGACTCAGACAGACACGATGGTTAGTTTCAAGGACGTCCTGAAATAGGATTTTAATCCTTTTCTATCTACGCATGGACTCACTGGCTTTACAAACAGCTTGGATCCAGATGAGGCGCCGATTAAACTCGTTGTCTAATCTGGATCCAAGTTGTTTTACATTCGTTTTAAGTTGACATCATGTTTAACCATTTCCTCATACAAACAACTTTTCATGCCTTTGAAAACAGAATAGACTCAAATCAGACGGCTCCCTGTATGAACCGTCTAATCTGGGTCTATTCTGCTTGCTCGTGAAATTATCATAGACCCTACTCTTCAGTCTCCTCCAATAACAAATATTCCTGTGTGCATACCGATGGCTTGGTGCAAAACTATTCTAACTCCTTCACTTTGTGAAGGAGTTAGAATAGTTTTGAACCAAGCCCTCGATATGCTATTATAACAATTCAGCTAATAAATATTCATGATGTCATTATCTCTTAAATTAATATGCAACAGGGAAAGAGTTAAGTAGTGCAAAGACCTATTAAAAGACATGTCTTTTAATAGGTCTTTGAGTAGTGATACGGATTCATATTAACCCTTCGCTTGCTGTTCACGTCAATATACCTACCTGTAAATAGTGAAGACCCAGATGAGACAGCTCCTGCAGGCGCTGTCTCATCAGGGTCTGCACTATTTACAAATTGATTGTGCAACCAGTACACTCCACAACAGTGATTGCACAGCGAAATACTTGTACACAGTGAAGATATATGTAATTATACAACATGGCATGGGTAAAGAAGGAGAAATGTGTTTTAAGATTCAGCAAGCGAAGGGTTAAGCCTATTGTTGATACATGTATACAGTGAAACCTCATTGCAACGGATATGTTTGTTTCTACACATTTTGCATGTATAACGAGGTAGTCGTTATAATGTGTTTAAATATGAAAATAATCTATATGGCTAGTTTTAAACTAGCACCAACAGGTGAACGCATAATGCAGAAGACAAGAAGTGCAAAATGCTCCCCGTGCACTTCTTGTATTCTGCATTAAGCGATCACCTGTCTTATTGGCAGTGTACCTATTTATTCAGTGGTTGTTTCATAGACTTAACGGTAATTTTGTTTCAATGCATGCTGCCGGCATAACGAGGGTGCCATTGTAACGAATGCCGGTATAATGAGGGTTCACTGTATTTAATTACTTATTAATAAAACGACGCAAGTCCCCGGATGTGTTATCGTTATCCTGTTATCCACGATCTGACTCTCATTTGCAGACAGCTTGTGTCAAGATAAAACACAGAGTAACTCGGTCTCAGACAGCTTGGACCAAGATAAAACACAGAGTAACTCAGTCTCAGACAGCTTTGGTCAAGATAAAACACAGAGTAACTCGGTCTCAGACAACTTGGGCAAGATAAAACATCGAGTAACTCAGCCTCAGATAACTTGGGTCAAGATAAAACATCGAGTAACTCAGCCTCAGACAGCTTGGATCAAGATAAAACGCCGAGTAAATCAGCCTCAGACAGCTTGTGTCAAGATAAAACACAGAGTAACCCAGCCTCAGATAACTTGGGCAAGATAAAACATCGAGTAACTCAGCCTCAGCCAGCTTGGATCAAGATAAAACACCGAGTAACTCAGTCTCAGACAACTTGGATCAAGATAAAACACCGAGTAACTCAGTGGTAGACAGCTAGGGTCAAGATAAAACATCGAGTAACTCAGCCTCAGACAGCTTGGGTCAAGATAAAACACAGAGTAACTCAGTCTCAGACAACTTGGATCAAGATAAAACACCGAGTAACTCAGTGGTAGACAGCTAGGGTCAAGATAAAACATCGAGTAACTCAGCCTCAGTCAACATGGATCAAGATAAAACACCGAGTAAATCAACCTCAGACAGCTTGGGTCAAGATAAAACACCGAGTAACTCAGCCTCAGACAGCTTGGGTCAAGATAAAACACAGAGTAACTCAGCCCCAGACAGCTTGGGTCAAGATAAAACACCAAGTAACTCAGCCTCAGACAATTTGGATCAAGATAAAACACCGAGTAACTAAGTGTCAGACAGCTCGGGTCAAGATAAAACACAGAGTAAATCAGTGTCCATCAGGGTCCAAGATGTTTGACTATCGTGTCTCAGAAAGCTTGGGTGAATCGGAAACTAACTAAAATGGCAGTAAATCGGAATTGAACAATTTGTGGTAAAACCGTTGTGAGCAACCATTCTTCAAAAAAGACGTTTGAAAAAAGAAATGGAAGAAAATGTTATTTCAGCATAAACTATAGAACATCCATAAATAAAACTCGTCCAAACATATAAAGTAAACTCTTCATGAACCCGTTAACATCAATACATGTATGGTAAATTCGTCAAGAATACTTTAACATCAATAAATATAGGAATAACTCGTCATGGACCCTTTAACATCCATAAATATAGAATAGACACGTCATGTACCCTTTAACATCATGGGGTCCCTTTTGGTCATTTGTTATTTATGCTTTTTTTATTAACTTGCATTGATTTGGTAGACAACCATGTGGTTCCTATCTATTCAATGCTATATCATTATTATTCTTATCGATATATATATATATATATATATGTATTAAATGAATATTCTATTAGCATTGAATATAACCTGTTTTGTACATGTAATTTATCCATGTGAAGCGCTATTTAACGAACATGTCCTGTGTGAAAAGAGCGCTATATAAATGTGGTATAATAATACTAATAATGATAAACTCGTCCAAAAATATAGGGTACACTCGTCCATACATGAAGGGTAAAGGGTAAACTCGTCCATAAATATAAGGTAAACCCGTCTATACAATTAGGGTAAACTCGTTCATAATTACAGGGTAAACTCGTCAATAAATATAGGGAAGACTCGTCCACAAATATAGGGTAAACACGTCCAAATGAACATTTGGATCCCCCCATGTTCAATACGAGGGAAAAACGTATATGCTGGTTAAATACTTTGAAATCGATTCGAGCTTCATTTGATGTACAATAAACTTTTGACATTGAAAGCACACTGGTAGGACAATGGACTTGTAGGTTCAAACGCATATCATTACTTTTGTAGAGGACATGAACATGATGTTATATGCTAAATATGAAAGCTGAGAACCTTCCTAGTTTCAGAGGAGAAGATTTTCAAGGTTTCACTACATGTTTCTCTTGAAACTGGCCACCTTTGGGGCGGGACCATTTTTGACCCAAATGGCAAAATTTATATAACTTATGTAGAGGACCTGAACATGATGCTATGTGCCAAATATGTAAGTTGAGAACCTTCCAGCAAAAATTTCAAAGTTTTCACTATATGTTTCTATAGAAAACAAGACACCACTGAGGCTGCGCCAATTTTGACCCCAGGGAGATAATTTTTAAATAATCACTATTGTAGAGGACCTATGGATGATGATGTGAGCCAAAGATAAAAGCTGATAACCTTGTAGATTCAGAGAAGATTTTTAACCCTTCGCTTGCTATTCGTGTCAATATACCTACATGTAAATAGTGAAGACCCAGATGAGACAGCTCCCGCAGGAGCTGTCTCATCAGGGTCTGCACTATTTACAAATTGATTGTGCAACCAGTACACTCCACAGCAGTGATTGCACAGCGAAATACTTTTACACAGTGAAGATATATGTAATTATACAACAAGGCATGGGTAAAGAAGGAGAAATTTATTTTAAAATTCAGCAAGCGAAGGGTTAAAGGCTCAAATTGTTGACGACTGATAAACGTCGAATTTCTTACAAATGCATTATTCTCATCGTGCGAAAAACGTGCGCGCATTATTCTCACAAAAGTGAGAAGATTGCATTCGGACCACACGGTAGGACCTAGCATCGAAACGCAATTTTCTTACTAGATCAAACAAAATACCTTACTCATTTTCTCCTAATAGTGAAAAGAACTTGAAAATTGAAAAATCCTAAAATTTATCAAAATCAGTCTTAAACACAGGATTGAAATGAGTTTTCATCTTTTGTATTTTTGTGATTTCTGTCGCATTTTAACGTAGAAACTGAAGTAAGATGCTTTGCAAAGTGGGTTGACCGAACCTAGAGCTTCGTTTTGCAGAACTACTCACTTTGCAATTAAAATCTTGAAATTAGTAAAGTTTTTTTGCACAACGGTTAGTTAATGAAAGTGGGTTGTAACTTGTAACAATGCATATATCTGTAAACCTCATGATATTTAATTCCTTATTCTCAAATCCAACCCGCCACCTCAACTTGTATACTTGATATGAAATTAAAATTTGATAACTTTGATAATAAAGCTTGTAGTTTTGTGTCGTTTTGTCGCGTCGTTGACTTGATGAGAGGAATACAAACGCCAATATACAATCAGCGATACACAAATGTTTACCTTTCCTAGACCACGCTGTGATATTGTGGCGTCACAGGCAACGAAGCTGATACTGACCGGTCACTATTCCAGTGTGAAACAAGTATCATTAGCCATTTTTCTTGCAGTAGGTGGATGTAATCTGACATCCCCGACGGAGTCGGTATGTTGCAAACCGTGTTTAGGTCTGAACTTATAAGGCTTATGAAGTCGAAAATACGTGCTATTGTGGTCAATATCTATAAATAGCGGTTGGATAATGTCAATTATGCTATTAAGATGTCGTTTTGTTTGTTGTTGGTCTAACATCAATAGTATGATATGATTTTCAAGGTTAACGTTATTGCTTAAATCCAAGACGGAGAGGTCAGTCGTGTTACAACGCAAAAGTTATATTATTTATAACAAAACAGCAATTATAGTTAATTTGATTTCACATTTTCTTGTTTAATCATTGTGTAAATCTACATGTATGTGCGCATTTTTTCGCATTTGAATGAGTTGAGGTTTCTGCGTGTGCTAAAAGTGTTTTTGTATGGTATACATGTACATGCAATGTGAATTTAATAGAGTTCAAATTTGTATTGTTGATTTATTGTTTATTTTATAATTGTTGCTAATCAAGGGCACCATGGAAAACATTGAGGCACCTTTGGAAAATAAAGATATGTGGTCGTTTTCTGAAACCTTCTAAGTGTTTAGCATATTAAAAGAAAATAACAATCAAAAAAATTATTTTACACCGCATTTTCACATGAAAAATGAGTCTGTACCTACAGCCCCAGGCGTACACACGAACGCATTTTCCAAGCAGCAAAATGAGAAAAATGCGCGCGCGTTTTTCTCTCGATGAGAATATGGCGCGTGCGTTATTCGCACGTGAGAATATTGCGCACGCGTTTTTCTTACGTGAGAAGAATGCTTCTGTAAGACATTTGAGGCTCAACAGACGATGGACGGCGCACGACGCTCAACGCACGCCGACGGACGACAGACATCAGGTGGTCACAAAAGCTCACCCTGAAGTTAATGAAAATTCACGAAGTCGTGAATTCTCTTATAAATAGTCACCGGGGTGGGGTGGGGTGGGGGTGGTGGTGGGGGGGGGGGGGGGGGTAGGTGACTCCTGTTTTACACGCCTCTGTTATAAATCTTCGTAGAGATTTTACTGCATGGTGCTACAGAGGTCCATTGCCCTTTACTCTATGAATACTCATGTAAGAAATAATGACAAAAGCTTTAACATGCCATCGTGAATAAAGGAATTGTTTACCATGACAAAACCTGTAGGATGAGAACTCCTCATATATAACTCTATAAGCAATAATAGCAGACCCTGATCAGACGGCTCCTATAGGAGCCGTCTGATCTGGGTCTGCTCTTTTTGCACATGCGTTACAACGCATATCCGTGGAGCACATGTTCAGACATGAATGTCGTTATCTCTCCTACGAATCCATAATTGTATCAAATCATTAGAGCCGTCTTAATGAGACAATTCTATTGAGAGTCTGATACAGAAATGAAGACAACATTATTGCGAGATGTAAGCAAATCTCTCTTGTAAAGTAAAACCTCTCTATAACGGTCACTAAATTGTGTTTAATTAGTTGGTATTTAAGGAAGGTGGCTGTTTAAAGCAAGGTGGAAGTGAAACAGAACGCTCCTATAGCCACCTGTCTTTAACGCAAACTACTTGCTGTATTTTAGTGGCCGTTATAGAGAGGTTGCACTGTATCTCAATATCTGGTTATTTAAAGGTTACGATCAATGACAAAATGGAAGCTGTCAGCCTTTGTCTAATTACAAAAATAAAGTTCACTTAAGATGTTAGTCATGCAAGGTACGTTCGTATCAATTATGCTTTCTCGCTGATAACCACCCCTGAGTAACACCGGGGGCCAACCATTGTCTAAGGCAATCAGGTGACGATTGTCCCATGTGATTTAAGACAGTCTGACAAGAATGAAATAGAAAGATCTTTGCATAATCACATCTCTCGCTACAGCGTTTTTTATTCAGTTGATTCTGTGATATATTCTGTTCAATTGTGAAACAGCCGCTCTCTTGGAAGATTGGGCTTATTGCATTGCAAACATTGTCTTGTCCATGTAATCTGTCCATTTAGACATGACATTGTCAATCAATACATGTACGTTCTTCTGTCCGTTACATTCAATCTATCCACTTAGACATGACATTGTCAATCAATACCAGTACGTTCTTTTGTCCGTTACATGTAATATGTCCATTTAGACATCACATTGTCAATCAATACCTGTACGTTCTTCTGTCCGTTACATGCAATATATCCACTTAGACATCACATTGTCTGTCCATCAATACTTAGCTGTTCTTCTGTTCGTTACATGTAATCTACCCATTGATACCTCATTTTGTCCATCAATGCCTGTCCGTTTTTCTGTTCGTTTTATGTTATATGTCCATTGATGCCTAATTCTGTCCATATATGCCTTCCGTTCTTCTGTTCGTTATATGTAAGCTGTCCATTGATACCTTATTCTGTCCATCTATGTTTGTCCGTTCTTCTGCTCGTTGTATGTAATTTGTCCATAGAAACATCATTTTGTCCATCTATGGCTGTCCGTTCTTCTGTTCGATTTATGTAATCTGCCCATTGATACCCGATTTTTTCCATCTATGCCTGTACGTTCTTCTGTCAATTACACGTAATTTGTCCATATATCCTGTTATCCCCAGCATCATATAAGCTGGATATATGCAAACAATGTAGTCCAGATCAAAGGGTTAGGAACCCTATGATCTGGATCTATACTGTTGAAGCTGTCGGTATCAATCGCTTATATCAGTATATATTCTGTTTGCGATACACCTCAAGAGAGAAGAGGGATGGGTTCCAAAAACCGGACTATTTCAAAATAAATAATATTGGAGATGATTAGCTAACATAGCCCCACGCATGTATACTATGGGAGATGATTAGCTAACATAGCCCCACGCATATATACTATGGGAGATGATTAGCTAGCATAGCCCCACGCATATATACTATGGGAGATGATTAGCTAACATAGCCCCACGCATGTAACTATGGGAGATGATTAGCTAACATAGCCCCACGCATATATACTATGGGAGATGATTAGCTAGCATAGCCCCACGCATGTAACTATGGGAGATGATTAGCTAACATAGCCCCACGCATGTAACTATGGGAGATGATTAGCTAACATAGCCCCACGCATATATACTATGGGAGATGATTAGCTAACATAGCCCCACGCATGTATACTATGGGAGATGATTAGCTAACATAGCCCCACGCATGTATACTATGGGAGATGATTAGCTAACATAGCCCCACGCATGTATACTATGGGAGATGATTAGCTAACATAGCCCCACGCATGTATACTATGGGAGATGATTAGCTAACATAGCCCCACGCATATATACTATGGGAGATGATTAGCTAGCATAGCCCCACGCATGTATACTATGGGAGATGATTAGCTAACATAGCCCCACGCATGTATACTATGGGAGATGATTAGCTAGCATAGCCCCACGCATGTATACTATGGGAGATGATTAGCTAACATAGCCCCACGCATGTATACTATGGGAGATGATTAGCTAACATAGTCCCACGCATGTATACTATGGGAGATGATTGGATTAAAATAGCCCCACGCATGTATAATATGGGAGATTATTAGCTAACATTGCACCACGCATGTATAATGCAAACTCAATTTGGACAAACTATAAGGGTATTTGGGTTTACATAGTTGCACACTCATAAGTACGTTACTGATACGATATAGGGGTATTTGGGTTTACATAGTTGCACACTCATAAGTACGTTACTGATACGATATAGGGGTATTTGGGTTTACATAGTTCTACACTCATAATTACGTTACTTATATGCATGTGATAATAATCTTTTGTCTGTAGGACCTCATTTTGCCAAGATCGTATTCTTCTCAAACTTAAGACATTTGCGATCACAGTCTTCTCCTAAGCATCGATTATATTTTTCTCAATATCGGCGAAATTTGGGATTGTTTTGCGAGACGAATATGATGATCACATTCTTCTCATCTCAAAAATAAGGTCCTGAAGGACGTCAGAATCGATCTTGTCAAAAGATCAATACCAAATCTTACTCACTATCTAATCATTTACATAGGTATGTCTTTTAACACCTTTGCAAACAGAATAGACCAAGACCAGACAGCTCCTGTAGGAGCTTTCTGATCAAGCTCTGAAATAATATAGATATGATTCTAGTTTCTGTCACATGTACAATGTATTAAGAAAAGACATCAAATTAACCCTTTCGCTGCCAATGCCGGATCTGTGATTACCTATGCAAACAGTTTGGATCCAGATGAGACGCCGAGTAACTCGGCGTCTCATCAGGATCCAAACTGTTTGTTACTGTTGCTATGTTTTTGAGACAAAAATGAAGAAAATCAAAAGAATGAAAATTTGTAGCAGATGACAAAGTTAGCAGACGACAGAGTTTGGCAGCGAAAGGGTTAATATTCACGATGTCCTTATTTCTTACATTAATATTCATGGAATAAAGGCTTGACCTTGATTGCTTTTGATCTCACAATCCAGGTTCAATTTGCAAATACATGTACAATAAAACCTCTCTATAACGGCCACTAAATTACAGTTAAACCTCTCTATAACGGCCACTAAATTACATCAAGTTTTTTGTGTCAAAGCCAGGTGGCTGCTTAAAGCAAGGTGAACGTAAAACAGAACGCTCCTATAGGAGCGTTCTGTTTTACATTCACCTTGCTTTAAGCAGCCACCTGCCCTAAATACAAACTAATTAACACAATTAAGTGGCCGTTATAGAGAGGTTTTATTGTACCTGTATCTCTGTACTTCAATTCCTTGGTACATTGAAATATCCAGTATGTCAACATGTTTATAAAAGGTTACAGTGCATAGCAGATGAACGAGCAATTCGGACAGTAGACTGTGTTTCCAAACCTAGCTTTAACCCTTTACTCCATACATACGCCTTTCTATGCAAACAGAGTAGACCTAGAACAGATAACTCCTATAGGAGCCGTCTGATCAGGGTCTGCTAAGTTTGATTATGATATGATATAGATCTGATTCGAAAGTTTCTGCAATGGGCGAACACGCATGTGTTTATGCTGCCATTATAAGAATTCATCTTGTTAATTTTCACTATGTCGTTATTATGGATATTCATGATGTAAAGGGACAACAGATAACGTTGTCACCCTTACTTTTGTTTGTCTTGTGTTTTTGTACTTGTATTTGTGTTCATGTTTGGAATGTTTGTCTCTAGTACTTGTGTGTTTGTTAAGGTTTTCTGTGTTCCTCTCATGTATGTGCACGTGTTAGGATGTGTAGTTATGTGTATGGCATGCTATTTATCGATGTTTTGATGGTGGTTGTGTCTTGTATGTGGCTTTGCCTGCTTGACCTTTAAGTTACTACTTTTTTCATCTACAATATTGACATTTGTATTGCGACTACAGTGGAACACCTCTAATGCGACCACTTAATGAATAAACATGAGTGTCTTTATAAACAGGTGGTTGCTTAATGCAGGGAAAAAGTAATGGTAATGCAGAAAGCTCATCTAGGAGCTTTCTGCATTACTTTTGTCATGCATTAAGCTACCATCTGCATCTAGCAACCAAAATTATACCTCCTTTAGGTGGTCGCATGTATTTTAAACATGTTACATGTCAAATCTTCTTAGTTGCTATGGGCGCCAACAGTTTGGATCCAGATGAGGCACATGGTAAATTGGTTGTTGATAATTGAGAAAGTGATAAAATAAAACAAGAAAGTCATGGTGGCCCAATATCGCTCACCTGGGAATCGTAGTAGCTCCCTCTCTACAACGACACCATTTGGGATACGAAGATTGTATGTGTTGTTCAGAGAGAGTTGTTATAGGGAGGGAAAATCGAACATAATTAGCTTGTTTGCAGATACACAGTTAAGGTGTATTTCGAGAACTAAAACCGTTATGCCTCTATCAAAGCCTATGTTGTGACCACTCTTTAGAATCGTCACAAAGTGACGATTCTAAAGAGTGGTCACAACATAGGGTTCGATGGAGGCATAAAGAAAATACGATGGAAAAGTTGTTTCTGGATCCTTGCTGTTTCGGAAACAGTGACATGCGTTGTTGTAAGGAGGGAATCGTTATTGAGAGGGCCGTTGTAGGGAGGGAGCACTGTGTAGTAGCTAGAGATGAACTAGATAGAGACGAAACTCCAGAAAATGAAGATATGAGTGTCATATTAGTTTTTAACCCTTTCGCTGCCAATGACGGATCTGTGATTACCTATGCAAACAGTTTGGGTCCAGATGAGACGCCGAGTAACTCGGCGTCTCATCAGGATCCAAACTGTTTGTTACTGTTACTATGTTTTTGAAACAAAAATGAAGAAAATCCAAAAAAATGAAAATTTGTAGCAGACGACAAAGTTAGCAGACGACAGAGTTTGACAGCGAAAGGGTTAACTGAAGATTATTCACTTTGTTCAAATTGTGCATGGTAGTTATAATTGATTCTTCATATGGTCACCAGAAAACTATTCCTACCAAATACTATTCAAATTGGACCACCAGTTCAAGATTTTTAAGGATATTGCTCATCATATAAGGAAATTAGCCCCGCCCCTGGCAGCCATGGTGTTTTAGATAACAAAGTGGTTTTAGCAATTGTTATACAAAGTCTAGAGAAGAAAGTTTTTTTTATTTTTCTATATAGATTAATATGGAAATTAAGCCCTCGCTGCTTGTGGCCATGTCGTTATGCATATCAACATGGTTTTACTCAACATGTTTGTTATTTTTTGGTAGAGGGTCGCCAGAAGTGGAAAATGTTTGGGAGCCATGGGGTTTACCGTGCACCCCCCCCCCCCAGCTCTCCCCAGGGTACCAAAATGTTCAGGAAAGTCTACTGAATTAGAATCGCGAATGTACTCAAGTTTAAATTCTTTAGGCTATGTGTATTTTAACCGTTTCAATGGCAACTCCCAATTTTCGCAATGAAGACCCATACCTGCAAATTCGCACATATCACAGCCATGTTAAACTGCATATGAAGTTGTTTTCTGATATTCGTAGGATAAAAAGTGAAAGGTTTACGTTATTTCTATACGTTTTTTACTATTTTCAATGTTCTCATTAATATTCATGAGTATGTAAATAAGTAAATTTAAAACAACATCTGAAAAAAGCACACTGTCTTATATTTAATTTGATACCAGTTTTATAGGTTTAGGACAAAACTGGCTGTGATATGGGCGAATTTGCAGGTATGGGTCTTCATTACGAAATTTTTGGGTTGCCATGGAAACGATTAAAATGCACATATCCTGAAAGAATTTAAAATTGAGTACAAGGGTCACAAGGGTCCTACCAAAAACCATTCAAATTGGACGACAGGTTTTGAGAAGACGATTTATAAAGAGTTTCCATATAGTTATATAAGGGCACCTATCAACATGATTTTAGAAATTTTGGTAGAGAGTAACAAGAAGACTATTACTTTTAAATATAATTAAATTCTCATTACTGGTTTCGGAGAATTAGACATGGATACAGATTCGTTTACCAATTTTGATAGAGCATGGTACAAAGATCATTTATGAAAAGTTTAATTATATTCTCCCATGTAGTTTCATAGGAGCTATCGTTTAAAGCAATTTTTGACGGACGGACGGACGGACATACAGACGTACGGACGGATGGTGGGTGGTCACAAAAGCTCCCCTCAGCAAACACAGTTGAGATAAAAAACAAAGAACATTAACGCATTCGACATAACGCTGCAGCGAAAGAGTTAACACCTTTAAAATTTTGTACTTGTTTTATCTCCTAGTTTTTTAGACAATTAAAAAGCGAGCGGCATACTTGTATTTCTAGGAGTATAATACTAAATGTTGCCATGGCAATTTCGTCTTTATGATATTCAGACTTTTTCTAACCGAGTCTACTGGGAATTTGTAAAGTTTTGTTTTCTCGTTTCAATTACATTACATGTACTTAAGAAATTAACAGATATCACATCAGACAATGCTTGAAGAAAAATAGATTCCTGTATTGTCTTTCTGAAATAGACTCCTGGGTTTAGTTGAGTCAGAGAACGTTCTCAAGCATTTGATTGGTCAGATTTGAGCCTTCTGACCAATCAAAAGCTTGAGAACGAAACTCAGATTCAGCTAAAAGCTTTATAAGCATGGACCCTGTATTGTCTTTCTGAAGTTCGTGCTGTAAAATCCAGCAATGAGCATGGTTCTTTACGAAGTCATGGGCGAATACGTAAATATATTTACACACAGTTTGGATACAGATGAGAAGATTATTACTATTGACACATTGATCGAAAGTCCCAAAATACCCTCCCTAAATCAACCAACAACAACAGCCACCACCAACAACAACAACCCCAAAAGACAATATCAAATAAGAATATATAAATATATATATATTGGCAAGTTAGAAACAATTTACCAAACATAATTAAGATCATAAATCCTTCTCAGAGAAAAAAGATCTTATCTAGGAATGTGCATGTTATTGTTGGTACATGTAGCTGACGTTTGGACGAAAAACAGAGAATAGATTTTACAGTTGCAGAAAGTCACTTTCATGTTGTTTTCAGCTAACAGTTAAATGTCGTATGATCAGGATCACACGGTAAAAGACGTCAGGTCGGGCCTAGTATGATCAGGGTCACACGGTATAAGACGTCAGGTCGGGCCTCGTATGATCAGGGTCACACGGTATAAGACGTCAGGTCGGGCCTAGTATGATCAGGGTCACACGGTAAAAGACGTCAGGTCGGGCCTAGTATGATCAGGGTCACACGGTATAAGACGTCAGGTCGGGCCTAGTATGATCAGGATCACACGGTAAAAGACGTCAGGTCGGGCCTAGTATGATCAGGGTCACACGGTAAAAGACGTCAGGTCGGGCCTCGTATGATCAGGGTCACACGGTATAAGACGTCAGGTCGGGCCTAGTATGATCTGGATCAGACGGTATAAGACGTCAGGTCGGGCCTAGTATGATCTGGATCAGACGGTATAAATCGTCAGGTCGGGCCTAGTATGATCAGGATCACATGATATAAGACATCATGTCGGGCCTACTAATATCAGGATCACATGGTATAACACGCCAGGTCGGGCCTACTAATATCAGAATCACATGGTATAAGACATCAGGTCGGACCTACTAATATCAGGATCACGTGATAAAAGACACCAGGTCGGGCCTACTAATATCAGGATTACATGGTTTAAGACATCAGTTCAGGCCTAGTAACATCAGGATAACACGGCATAAGACATCAAGTCGGGCTTAGCATGACTAGGATTAACAGAATACTATAATAAGTTACATGTTAATATGACAGGGTGTACGGCGTGGTATGACCGATGTGGCTGGTGAATTTCCTGAGGCCTGTCAAATTGTTGTATAACGAATGTATCACTACCAGCTATACCTGCTAGTTATGATGTAGGCCTATACACGCGGTTTTTACGACTTGACGACGTCATCACTGCATACTATTATGACGTAACGTATCAGGCATTTAATTTAAAATCTCACAAACTGAAGTGTGAAATAGCACATTTCATTCGTTTTAACGCAGATGTTTTTTAAGAAGTTTATCAGTTATAACTAAAAATACGACTATCAAAATCTTCTAGAAAAGAACAGGCTCGGACAAAGCGAATAAGTTGAGAAATCTAAACCCCATAAGATGTAGAACAGGGTATATATCTCCATTTAGAAAAGGATAATTAACAATTTTGAAATTAAAATATTCCCTTGTATTGTATATTTTGGACGAAGATTCAAATCTAAAAGGATGCCATAATGTCGGATCGAATAGTTTAAAGTAAGTTATTTGGGGCAAATAGAAGAAACCATAGTTTCAAAATAAGGATTATCTAAATTCAGAATATCATCTAAATACCTAGAAGTTTTATTAAAAGCATTAACAATATCAGGTTTTAAGCTTTATATGAAATCTCTCTCATAGCAATACAAAAACAAATCTGCAACAAAGAGGGGCACAATTTGTACCCATAGGTATACTAACATTTTGCCGATATATGGTATCCCCATAGTGCACAAATATATTATCTAAAAGAAAAGTTAGGGTAACATTGTGTAATTGTGTCAAGTACACATTGTGTAATGTTCAACTTCTGAATTCGAAAAGAATGAACCGTTTCTTGAACGTTAAAAGTTACAAGCAAAGAACATTTCATTCTCTCTGGCAACTGTTTTAATCAGTTTATCCTTTATAAGATGGTGAGGTAGGGTAGCATAGACTGTAGAGAAATCATAAGAGCTCAATGAAGAAATGTTGTACAGTTTATTTTCAAGTTTATTTAAAATATCATTAGAATTCTTTATGGACCAAAAAAACATTAATACCAGAATTTTCATATATTTTCTCACAGTAACGCTTTACATGTTCTTTGATAGTAATAAGACAGGACGTCAAACGTTTAGATAGTTTAGTAGTAGTACAACAATTAGAGTTAGCAATAAAATGCGCCTTATAAGGGGTTTATGTAGCTTCGGAATCAAGTACATAGTAGAAAGTTTATGTTGTTTTATGTTCTAAAGGATCCCTGACTTACAATTTAGCGCATTTTTATGTCTTAACCCCCATAGACTATTTTTAGACCCAACCTCTTTGAATTAATCTACCAGAAAGGAGCATTTACGAGAGAAAAGTAGGTTTTTAGAATTTTGTAGTTTGAAACCATTGTGATAAATGGAGCATTTGCTCCTATATTTATCACAATGGTTTCGAGAAGTGGTTATTACAGAGGCGTAGAAATGCGTATTTATGGAGGAAAGGGTTAAAGACGTAACCCTTTCCATCATAAAAACGGCATTTGACACCCTTGCAAACATAGCAGACCCAAATCAATGTCTGCTTTGTTTGCTAATAAAATTATTGAAATCTAATTCTGAAGTTTCAATATTAATTAGCAGTTATTAAAACAAATAAATCCATAAGTATTCAAGCTGTGAACTAGCGATAGGTGGATACAGTTGTTTCATTTAAATATGTTTTCGTTTTACATGCACTTTACCATTGTATTTTCAATCACAGTTTTTGTAGAATAGTCGGAGAGGGGATACGTTTATTAACACTGTTTGTCTTCTAGGGTGGGGTAGAATAAGTATGAGTTTGGGCGCCTCTAAGTGGCATTTGCAACTGACCGTTCCAAGGCGGTACTTCCATCTTCCCCCTATTCTTTGTTTGTTATGTCTTTGTGCGTCTCTTTGTGTCTTTTATATACATGTACATTTGCTGTTTGTCGTCGGGGTGCTGTTTGGGTGGCTGAATGTTTTTGTGTGTCTTGAACACTCAATAAAACCGAGTCTGCAATTTTCTCTTTTTGCATTTCTACTTTTGCTTTCGAAGGATCACTTATTTTCAGAATATTTATATGCGGTGTTTCTTGCATGACTCATACATGTACTTTTATACTCATAGTGGAACGGGTTAAGACAAAAACCAACATTCGGGAAACGGACCGATAACAAATACCAATTATAGATATTGCAAGAGACGTTCGTAGACAATTTCCTAACAGCAACTTTATTACTGTAATTTCCCATTAGACTGCCTTCTCTATTGCTTAACATTTTCTTCGCCATGCTACATTTGGTATTATACAGTAAAACCTCGATTATTCGAATTTTATGTATAAAATGTTTTAGATACTTTTAGGCAGGTGGCTGCTTAATGCATGGTGAAAGTCATGCAGAAAGCTCCTAGAGGAGCTTTCTGCATGACTTCCACCATGCATTAAGCTGCCACCTGTCTTAAAGATCGATAATAATACGTACTTTAGTGTTCGAATAATCGAGATTCTACTGTAATTGCAAAGGTTTGCATACAGAAGAGACGCCGAGTACCTTAGCGTATCATCAGGGTCCAAACTGTTGGATACAATGATCGCTGTTTACTTAGAATAGACGGAAGAGACACAATTACTGTGCAAAATGAAGCTGCCAAACTGTTCCTCGGACGATAATTACTTGGCGGTTGAAGATTTAACCTTTATGTTGGAGAGAAAAATATTTGCTCAAACTGCGATCTGCTGCAAATTTACTTTCCTTCAATTATTTCAAACTTTAGAGAAAGTACAGGTGGAGTGTCTACCAGTATGACCCTTGATAAGACATCGAGTTACTCAATGTCTCATAACTCGACTGGACCCAAGCTGTTTACAGGTTTTAGTTTTATTTCAAGCAAATCGGCAATGCAATTGCCTTTGGTCATATACTATTTCATAGTGCAATTTCAAATGTCAATGGCATCTTGCCTGGCAAGATAGGCGTTAACCCATTACCTCATAGACTGTTTTTAGATATAGCCTCTTTGAATAAATCTACCGAAAAGGAGCATTAACTAGAGAAAAAGAACATTTTAGAATTTGGTAGTTTGAAAACATTGTGATAACTAGAGCATTTGCTCCTATAGAAGCAAATGCTCTATTTATCACAATGGTTTCACAAAGTAACTTTTACGGAGTAGTCAAAATTCGTCAATATGAGGGAATGAGTTAAGAGGCGATTCACCAAGGAAATAACAATACAGTTTGGCTGGTATACATAACTGGTGGTCATAATTATCAGAAGACATCATGGGAGCTTGGTTAGTACAAAGCTAGTTACATAATCTCTCTTACAGAAGAAAATATCAGATGCGTAAATTAAGACTTAAGTATAACTCTTTTATTTCTCCACCAAAGATACTACACTCTACAGATTGGTCACGACGTACGGTTTCATGGAGAAATTATGATTTCTCACCTTTATCTATATAGTTCTGCTCTTTACCTTGCGATTTTATTGCCTTCCTAAATTCTGATGCCATTATTTTGATGAACACTTGTTACGACATACAGTGATTTTATTAACACTAACAAGGAACAAAATCAGTTGCATATTAAGTTGCAATTTACGAAACCGAAGAATCAGATCTAAATTGTCTAAACAACCAGAACAGACTCTGATCAGACATTTCCTATATTTTTCCACAGCGGGATAAGGATCAACATATTGACTGTAAACAGTTTGGATTAAGATGGTTTACTGAGTAACTAAGTTGTTTGAGAAGTACCAAAAGAAAAGTTTTCAACCCGTGCCTGCTGTAAAACTAATTTCTGCTTAACCCTTTCCTCCATTAATACACCTTTCAACGCCTCTATCAAAGTCACTTCTTGAAATCATTGTGATAAATAGAGCATTTGCTCCATAGGAGCAAACGCTCTTTTTATCACAATGGTTTCAACACTAAACAATTCCAACATTTTCCTTTTCTCTAGTAAATGTTCATTTTCGGCAGATTTATTCAAAGAGGTTGAGTCTAGAAATAGCCTAAGAGGTAGAAGTTTAATCTCCAATATGTTATATTTTTCACTTTGCTTCCGGTTCATATATGCTTTTGAGAAACTATAAGTCAAGTGCTAAACAGCTTGCAGGCGCGGATTTAGGGGGGGGGGGGCTGAGCCGGCGTACGCCCCCCCCCCAAAAAAAAAAATGCCAATAGTAATATTTTAGATCTATATACAGTAAAACCTCTCTATAACGACCACTAAAGTGTGTTAATTAGTTGGTATTTAGAGCAGATGACTGCTTAAAGCAAGGTGAAAGTAAACAGAACGCTCCCATAGGAGCGTTCTGTTTTACTTTCACCTTGCTTTAAGCAGCCACCTGCCTTTAACACAGCTCTTTTTCAACATGTATTACAAACACACTATTTATTTATGTCATCAAACATCTACGCCCCCACCCCCACCCCTCAAAAAAAAATATTCTACGCCCCCACCCCCTAATCTGAAATCCTGGATCCACACCTGGCTTGGATCACAATGAGACGGACCGTGTTACAAAACTCCTCATAATGGACCCAATCTCTTTGCCAGTGCCAGTTACACCACGTCGTTATAAGCGCGACATGTCTTCCTTATGTATCGATTTACACAGTATTTGCAATTCCAAAGACCCAGTGAATTTAAATTAGTGTCACAGGAAACGCTGAACATTATGGGGGATTTTTTTATTATCTAGTATACTTTTACTTTTGGACAATAGAACCTCTTTATAGAGATCACTACACTATGAATATGTTTAAATAAAAGCAATGGGTTGCTTAACGCAGTACGGAAGTAAGTTATGCATATATTTCGTCCTGTATTAAGGTACCTCCTGCTTTTATATAAGACCAAGAATTAGATCACTTTTGGTGAAGCACGAAGCTTCCACAATTTCTTCCGACATGTTGTGTGGTAACGTGGTATATGCCTAGTCGCACGACAAGTCACTGATAACCGCTGATGGTCTTCAGTAATCGTGGGTAATCGTTTCCAGTCGTGCGACCAAATTCAGTGGTAGAGGTCAAGTCCCGCTAGGCCTTACGGTCGCTGAAAACCCGTGTAGGATTGCTAGCGACCTCTGGTCACCGACATTCATACGAAGGTCACACGATAATCGCGGGTGGTCTTCGGTAATTGTTGGTAATCGTTTCTAGTCGTGTCACCAATTTCAATCGTAGAGAGGTTGTTGATCATGCGCAACAACATCTTCACAATCGACCTGGTCGCCGTTAGTCTTTCAGAGGTAACCTTAGATGTTTTATAAAAATTAAGTAATCGTGCGATCATCGAACGAAGGTCTCAAACAATCTTTAACTGGTAGTTGGTGATCTTCCCTTCAGTCGTACGACTGTCAGCGACCTTTCTACAATTACCTACGACTGTCCTGCGATCACCAACGACTGCCTGAAGATTTACCGCGACTAGGCCTAGACCACGTGACCATGCAACAGGTCGAAAGTAATTCATACGAACACCAGTGACTTAATGCGTGATCGTCAGCAACCTGTCGTACGATGGTCGCAGAATCATATCAAATGTGACTGCACATCATTTTTTTTATTAAATCGCCGACAATCGCAGATGACCGCCGATTTCAAAGGTTGCCAGTGGTCTTTAACGATCGCAAGTGCTAGTGGGACTGTAGCCTTACCAGATACAGACGCATTTTACGCATTTGCATATTGTCATTATTTTTTACAAGAAAGTTCATCAGGTACAGAGTTTGTCCAGTTATCTACTAATCCACTGATGATATACTATACATGTACATCAGGTAAATGGTTTTCCAGCTACATTTGTATCTACTGGTCACTAATAAAATACTTATGAAGCATATATTTCTGAATTGAAAGTGAATAAAAGTGAATAATATATCATTCATCAGGAAAAGGGTTTTCCAACCATCTACTAATCCATCGATAATATACTATTCATCCGGTTCTAAAGAATTGTCCGACTATCTACTGATCAATGATAATATATTATTCGCCAGGCTCTAAAGATTTGTCCGACTATCAACTGATCAATACTAATTAACTATTCATCAGCTGAAGGGTTGTCCGACTATCTACTAGTCAGTGATAATATACTATTCATCAGATGAAGAGTTGTCCGGCTATCTATTGATCAATGATAATACAATACAATACAATTTCTTTATTGCATAAAACATACATTATATGTTTATAGCAAAGGCAAATCATCATTATTATACACAATACACATGGTACACAGACAGTAATACATTTTTAAGGCAGTGCGTAGTAAGCAAAACGTTTGCCTAGAAGAACTTTAAACTGCAGATTTTAAATATATCAAAATGTACAATAAAATGGATTCTGAAATATTCCGCATCTATCCTCCTTTTTTTGTTACTTATTGAACTCTCAATTGGTTTGCAAAATAAACGTATCTAGCTATGTCGGTAACAATTTTCTTATTTTTAAGACACATAAGGTTTTTAAATTTCTGTATAGTAGGCCATGTATAGTAATACTTTTTCAAATACTTTTTTCTAAGAAGTTCGAATTTTGGACAAATTAACAGAAAATGATACTCTGTTTCAACTTGCTTGTTAGTGCAATTTAAGCATAATCTTTGATTTCGAGGTATGTTCTTGTATCTTGATCGTTCTATTTCTAAGTCATGTGATGATATTCTAAATCGAGTGAGAGCAATTCTATATTTAATTTCTTTGATGAATGAGAGGTAGTTTTCTAGTTCAAGTTCATATTTTAATAACCCATATGTTTCTAACCTGTTCGAATTGTTAATATTAACGTACCAACTTTGTTTGTATGTTTGAATAATCTGATATTTGATGGCTCCAAAATCTATTTTTATGATATCTTGAGTATACCAAATAAAATCTAGACCACAGTTTTCTAAAATTTCTTTAATTTTGTCGGTCCAATTATTGCCATTATAGAAATTTCCCTGTTCTAAATCTGCTCTTAAATTTGGATATGTTTTATATAAGAGTGACTGTTTGTTGGAGTTTAATATTTTAATCCAATATTTGATTATGATTATTTTTCGTTTTACTGACATTGGGATTCTACCCAGTTCTCCATATAATGCTTCGATGTTTGTCGATAATTTAACTCCTAATAGTTTTCTGCAAAATTTAGAGTGGATCCTTTCAACACTTTCTCCAATATGATGTCCCCAAATTTCCGCAGCATAGTTTAATGTTGGGGCAACAATCGTATCAAATAGATTTATTTTATTTTTGATTGGTAATTCAGTTTGATTAAAGAGAGTGAACAACTTGTGCAATGAAAAAGAGGCATGTTGAGCTATTCGTTGTTGTGTTTGGTTCCAATTGCCGTTCTTAAATAGAAATAGCCCTAGATATTTAAATGATTTTACTATTTCAAGTTTTGTATTATAAAGATAAAAGTCGTATGTTGTCGGTCTACCTAACTCAAAGATCATGATTTTGGTTTTGTTTACATTGAGTTTTAAGTTCCAATGTTTACAATATTGCTCGATGTCGTTTAGAATACTCTGTAATGATTTAGGATCATGTGTTAAAACACAGGCATCATCAGCAAAGAAAATAAGGAACAACTGTATTTCGGATATACTTAATAGCCCTTCAATCTTATCATCAATATTTTCTAGGATGTCATTGAGAAAGAATAAGCATAATATGCTACTTAAGCTGTCTCCCTGTTTGACACCCATTTTTGTAATGATTGGATCTGATAATTCTGATTTATACTTTATAACTGTTTTTACTTTGGTGTACATAGATTTAATCGCTTTAACTAGTTTAGAGCTAACCAGGTGAAGAGTTGTCCGCCCATATACTGGTCAATGATAATGTAATATTTATCAGGTTCTAAAGAGTTGTCCGGCTATCTATTGATCAATGATAATATACTATTCATCAGGTGAAGAGTTGTCCGGCTATCTACTGATCAATAATAATATACTATTCATTAGGTGAAGAGTTGTCCGACTATCTACTTATAACTGATAATATACTATTCATTAGGTGAATGGTTGTCCGACTATCTACTGATCAATGATAATACACTATCAATCAGGTAAATAGCTAACTAACTATCTACATCTGGAAATTGGCTATCCGCTCATCCACTCATCAATCCATCGATCCGTCGATCCGTCGGCCCGTCCGTTCGTCAGAAGGTCCACCAGCCCGTCCCGACCATCCGCCCATCCTCCATCCATCGTACCACTCGCTAATCAATCCATTTATCCATCCATCTACCCATCCACCATATCTTCCATCCATTAACGATCATATTTAACAACACAGAAGTATTGAAAATTTATCCAGAGATCTGACACGTAGACAGACTCAAGTACTATTGCATTACTGTGTCGATGAGAAATATCAACAAATGAACCAATACATGTCAGTCTAGAAAATTCAACAAAATCCTAGACGAAGCGTACGAGTGAATGAATCTGACCCTGCTGTGGGCGAATGAACGACTGCAGCAAAACTGTTTTAACCCATTCCCTCATATTGACGCCTTTTGACGCCTCTGCAAAAGTCTTCCATTGAAACCATTGTGATAAATAGAGCATTTGCTCCTATAGGAGCAAATGCTCTATTTATCACAATGGTTTCAAACTACAAATTTCTAAACTTTTCCTTTTCTCTAGTTAATGCTCCTTTTCGGTAGATTTATTCAAAGTGGTTGGATCTAAAAATAGCCTATGAGGGAATGGGTTGAATCCAGATGACACACCGACAACCTTGGCGTCTCATCAGTATCCAAACTGTTTGAAACTCTGGTCGTCTGTCACATGATAGAGATGACATTTTACAGTAAAACCTCTCTACTACGGCCACTAAATTGTGTTAATTCGTTGGTATTTAGGGAAGGTGGCTGCTTAAAACAAGGTGAAAGTAAAACAGAACGCTCCTATAGGACCGTTCTGTTTTATTTTCACATTGCTTTAAGCTGCCACCCGCATTTAACACAAACTACATCATGTAATTTAGTGGCCGTTATAGAGAGATTTTACTGTACTAACATTTTTTTCTGAGCAGTCTAAAGGTTAAAACGAATAAAACATTTAGAGGGTTTCAAAGAAGATTTTCTTATTGTTTGCAAATAAATAATGCGCCATTACAAATGAAAAATCAATTTGAGAGGCAATGAGTTTGGGTACTGGCGAGACGCCACATATGATAGCTATTTAGAAAGGCTACCATAGCTTCGTCTATAGCATGTTTCGTTCGTAAAATATTGTGATTACTTTATTTTCAATTAATATTCAATTTCTCAGAGTATCAAACAGTTTGGATTTTGGTGAACGCCATGTTTACGCCTTTTAACGCCTTTGGCAAACTGACAGCAGAGTAGACCCAGATCAGACAAGCAAGGTTTTACGCAAGCGTAAAATGGCTGCGTAACGTATTTAAGCAGGATAGAAGAAAAAGAGGGAGCAATACTGTTTAGTAGTTTTAATTAACAGATACATTGGGAAAACAATACTGTAATGTATAAATTAACAGCAGAAACGGGGGAATGTTTTAATGAGCCATGATGCATAATACCTGTGTATGACACCAATAATACACATTACGTCACAGATCAATGGTATTCATGCACAATGGTGAAACATTCAAAACGGTCAACAAAACCACGAGTAAAAGGTCTCGGCTAAATAACTTTACTAAAGACAAAATTCAAACAAAGGACTTATACTTTTACAATATTTTTGTACAAAATTGTTTTTAAACCAAAAGCACGTAAACTAAGGGTGCTAACAAAAAAAATGAGAGAAAAAAAATTAAGCTTCCGCCGAGGATCGAGCCCACGACCTCACACTTCCTTGGCCACCGTTATAACCCTTCGACCACGCTGACTACTATAATTGGGGACGTGCTTTTAAATCATTTATACTTAATGCACTAGCATTTTCACTGGCAGAAAAGAAGCAAATAACCTCGACAAAAATATTTGTCCCCGCTAAGAAAAATGTATGAATCAAAATAAGTAAAATAAATGAATGTATATATACAAAAGCTTGTCTCACAGTACATGTAACCCATAGTTATTAAAAAAAGATTAGCTTTTATAGAAACACAGGAACGCAGAAACGCATAGTCAAAATTCAAAGCCGTATAAGTTTGGGCTGCTTTCGCAGCCCAATGACTCCTGCTGGGCAAGAGTCTAATAATGAGTGAGTGAGTTGGGTTTTACGTCCGGCCAACACTATTTCAATTACTTGCAGACGGTACCCACTTGAGACAAGTTATAGTGCTGCCTCACTGGAATGCCCCTACCGCAAGTACATAGCAAGAGCACCCCACCCAGTCACATTATCCTGACATCGGGCCGACCAGTCCTTGAACTACCCTTTTAATGTCGAGCATAGACAAGGGAGCTACTAGTACCAACTTTTAATGACTTCTGGTCTGTCGCGGACGGGGATAGAACCCACGACCGTTCGTACCGCATGCGGACACTCTACCACTGAACCACGCGGCCGGTTCTAATAATGACACCATGGATATTGATAAGATAATTTTTTAGAATAACACATGAACGAAAGAAATATAGGCAATGCAAGAAACTGTAGAATCATACCTATATAAGCAAACAGAGCAGACCCTGATCAGATAGCTGTTACACGAGTCGTCTGATTTGGATCTGCTCTCTTTTCAAAGGCGTGAAATGATGCACTTATGGAATTTGTATTGTATATATACAGTAAAACCTCTCTATAACGGCCACTAAATTACATCAAGTATTTTGTGTTAAAGGCAGGTGGCGGCTTAAGCAATGTGAAAGTAAAACAGAACGCTCCAATAGGAGCGTTCTGTTTTACTTTTACCTTGCTTTAAGTGACAACCTGCCCTAAATATCAGCTAATTAACACAATTTAGTGGCCGTTATAGAGAGGTTTTACTGTATAGGCAATGCAAGAAACTGTAGAATCATACCTATATAAGCGAACAGAGCAGACCCTGATCAGATAGCTGCTACACGAGTCGTCTGATTTGTATCTGCTCTCTTTTCGAAGGCGTGAAATGGTGCACTTATGGAATTTGTACTGTATACATACAGTAAAACCTCTCTATAACGGCCACTAAATTACATCAAGTATTTTGTGTTATAGACAGGTGGCTGCTTAAAGCAAGGTGAAAGTAAAACAGAACGTTCCTATGGGAACTTTTCACCTTGCTTTTAGCAGCCACCTGCCCTCAATACCAACCAATTACATGTAACACAATTTTGTGGCCGTTATAGAGATATTTTATTGTACATTATTTTTTAAAGAGCTAAAGGTTATTGCTAATTTGATTAAGCATACTAATGATATAGAGCAAACACCCACCTCATCCTATTACACAATTCACTTCCTAACTAAGGAATTTACCCCCAACCTGCAGACCGCGACTTGGCTGAACTTTACAAACAGTTTCGATCCATATGAGATGCCGAGTAGCTCGATTTCTCATCAGGATATGAGCTGTTTGACACTCGGTCATACAGTTCATTCTCTCTATATAACGGCCACTAAATTGTATTAATTAGTTGGTATTTAGGGCAGGTGGTTGCTTAAAGCAAGGTGAAAGTAAAACAGAACGCTCCTATAGGAGCGTTCTGTTTTACTTTCACCTTGCTTTAAGCAGCCACCTTCCTTCAACACAAAATACTTGATGTAATTTAGTGGCCGTTATATAGAGGTTTTACTGTTTTTCTCAAAATCTTGAACGAATAAATACAAAGATCATGGTTTTAGCAGGCACAGGATTTCGGCAGGATAATATTTATTTATTTACTGCTGCTTCTAGGCTAAAACTACATGGAGCATTTGTCTCGCTGGTGCAGGTTTTATTGAGAAAAATTATCTACCCACATACACTTTCTCTATACCTGTGGAGGTAAAAAAGCATCAATCAACTTTAAATACAGGATATATGTTTGCGTGCCAAGATTGCCAGAAAATAAGATAACTCCGGGAGTACAGTGAAGATAGTTCTAAGCTTTCTACATCGCCTTCGAACTGCATTAAGCAACCACCTGTCTTTAGAGACCCGGATGTTAGAGCACGGTTTTGTTGTTCAATCCTGTGAATATGGCAAAAATGTTTACTGGCATTTGCAAACAGTGTGGATCCAGGTTAACCCATTACCTCATAGGCTATTTTTAGATCCAACCTCGTTGAGTGAATCAACCGAAAGGGAGCATTATCTACAGAAATGGAAACTTTTTTATATTGTGTAGTTTTGAAACCATTGTGATAAATAGAGCATTTGCTCCTAAGGAGCAAATGCTCTATTTATCACAATGGTTTTTACAAAGTGACTTTTACAGAGGCATCAAAAGGCGGCAATATGAGGGAATGGGATAAGGGATTCATACAGAAGCCCTCTAATAAGGGTCTGCATTGTTTGTCATTCCTATAGCAAATTATACCCATTAGTACTGCATGGTTTCTATCTTTCAACATGATGGGCTATTCCACTTTGACAATTTATCATCAAAAAGGTTAACGCATCATTAATTCCCCGTTTAATAACCTCGATGCCAAGCTACACTGAAAATCGTGACTGTCAGAGATACGTTCTCATCATTTGTCTATTTCTGCATAAAGATAGAATAACTGCAACCTGTAACGCCAAACGTCTACATTCGAAAACCGATGTGCTAAAACAGGTTTGATGCTTAATGGAAACTAATATGTTTGGCATTCAGAGAGAGGAAGGGAGGGACAGGCACAACAGAGAGGGAGAGACAGACAGACAGACAGAGAGACAGCGAGGCAAAGAGAGAGAGAGACAGACACACACACACACACACACACACACGCACAGATAGAGATACAGACAGAGACACACACACAGAGACAGAGACAGACAGAGACAGAGAGACAGACAGAGAGACAGACACAGAGAGAGAGAGGGGCATACAGAGAGAGAGAGAGAGATAGATATGTATCTCTGACTTGGTGCAAACTGAAGTAACTATATCTATGTCTATGTATTTTTGACTTATGCAAATATCGATTTTATACGGATTGAACGTTATGTAGCTCTTAAAAGAAATGAAGGGAAGTCTGCTTTGAAATCTGTATTTTAAGATAGTTGTTGTCGACATAAGTTCAGAGTACTAAATGTTGTCTCTTTCACTACCAATATTTACCATCTGCTTTCAAAAGCATAATCACAGCATCAAACAGTGTTGGACCCATATTAGACGCCGAGTTACTCAACGTCATGTTTTTGAGATTAAAACTACATGTATTACAGAGCTACAGATTACGATGCGTACCCAAATACTAAAATCGTCAATTCTCCACCAAACCCTATACTGTGACCACTCTTTAGAATCGTCTCTTCGAGACGATTCTAAAGAGTGGTCACAGTATAAGGTTTGGCGGAGAAATAAAGGAGCTATGCTTTAACATAATTATTTTAATTTACGCATTGTATCTGGAGTTCTGTATTAAAATGAGTTTACCAGTTGTGATAAACAGTTTACCAGAGGACCATTTCTATACAAAATACCCTTCAATTTGGTTACTCAGCGTCATGTTTTTAAGATTAACCCTTTCACCGCCGGTATCGCATAAATGCACCACGACAAATAGTGCAGTCCCAGATCAGACGCCGCCTTTTCAGGGCGGCGTCTGATCAGGGACTTCACTTTTTGTCTCAGTCTCTCTCTATATATATCTGTACTTTATTCCTTTGAAATTTGCATTTAGTTATTTCATTTCCTTATTGCACAGAATTATCTAACAAAAATTGGATTGCAGACGACAATAAGAAATTTGGCGCCGAAAGGGTTAAAACTATTAAAATGAGTTTACCAGTTGTGATAATGAGTTACCAGAGGACCATTTCTATACAAAATATCCTTCAAATTGGACTACTGGTTTTGGAGACAATTTTTAAAGGTATTCCGTATAGTTATATAAGGAAATCTAGATCCGCCCTGGCGGCCATGTTTTTTTCAGATATCAAAATTAATTTATCAATGTTATAATGGGCCACCAGAAGACCATTCCTACCAAATACCATTTAAATTGGACCACCGGTTTAGGAGAAGAAGATTTTTAAAGGTTTTCTATACAGTTATATAAGGGTATCTAGTCCTGTATTTTGGGATATCAAACTGATTTTAGTAATTAAGGCAGAGAGTCACAAGAAGAGCATTCCTGTAAAATATCAATCAATTCTGACTACTAGTTTTGGAGAAGAAGGTTTTTAAATAAGTTTATTTCGGCTACCATGGCAAACAGAGTTCTGAATGGATCCAGAAACCTTTTGGCAATTTTGATAGTGCATGCTACAAAGTTCATTTATGTAAAGTTTGGTTACATTCTGCCTTATGGTTTCAGAAGAGATGTCGTTTAAAGCAAGTGTTGATGGACGGACGGACGACGATGGGCGATCACAAAAGCTCCTCTGAGCATACTCAGTTGAGCTAAAAAATTAAGATTGATATATAAATAAATATAACGGCGTACATTAATATTTAAAGCTGCAATAGCAATCTTTTAAAACAAATGCGTATGCGTTTCGTGAAAAAAAATTATCCACTAATTTTGGAAACATCAAACTCCTGTGTCCAATATAATTAAAGACCAAAAATTAGATTTGCATGTGATTGAACCCAATACATCCCTCTCCGATGGCACACTTTCTGGCCATGGGTGATCGAGAGATCAATTTACTATTTAACTCTTTCGCTGCCAATGTCGCATCTGTAACTACATATATAAACAGTTTGGATCCAGATGAGAAGCCGACTAACTCGGCATTTCATCTGGATCCAAACTGTTTGTTATTGTGGTAATGTTTTTTGGAAGAAAATGCGAGAACATTAAACAAAGGAAATGTTGAAGCAGACGGCAGTCTTTGCGGACGAAACTATTTGGTAGCTAAAATGTTAATGCGAGAGAAAGACGTTAACGGGCGAATTTCGTAAGGCATACCATGAGATTTATTTCAGTTTAACTTACATCTCTAGTGTCCGTCAAGAGATACGTACTGAATAACACTATAAAACATTGTTTTAGATATATACAGTAAAATCTCGCTTATTCGAATTTTCTTTATAGAAGAATTTAGACACTTTAAGGCAGGTGGCCGCTTAATGCAAACTTTCTGCATGACTTTAATCCTACATTAAGCTGCCACCTGTCTTAAAGATCGATAATGATACATGTACGTATTTTAGTGTTCGAATAATCGAGATTTTAGTGCTCGAATAATCGAGATTTTATTGTATGTTAATTCTTTTGCCGCTAGCGGCAAATATGCAAACAGTTTACCGCAAACCGTTTGAAACTCTCGTCATAGTTTTGCAAAGAAATGGGAGTCATGATTATATCAAGAGTTGAAGCAGACGACAATTTTTGCAGACTAAAATTTACGGGCAATGAGTTAGTATCTCAATGAATACGTTTGTTGTATGAACGTATATACATCGTAACAACGGCATTTTAAGGGTTTGTTGTAAAAAATAGATTTAGGATTATTGTCATTTGTTTGGGAAAACAAACGTCCTGTAAACCCTCGCTAAAATCACTGAGAAGAAGTCTTATGGTGGATTTGTCAGACAGGTAGTAGCTTAACGCAGGGCACGGGTAATGCAGAAAGCTCCTATAGGAGCGTAATACATTATACAACGGTCTGCTTTTAACTCTTTGCATGCTAGTGGCGGAGTCTCCCACCATATACGACCTATGCAAACAGTTTGGATCCAGATCAGACTCGCAAAATGTGGAGACTTATCTGTGATATAAACTGTTTTATATTCAGGCTCACCTTCTTCAAACAAAGAATCAGAAAGAAAAATAATAATTTTGAAAATGTGCAGACGACAAGTGAGCTCCTGACGACAATGGAGCAGACAGCAGATTTCACTTAGCATGCCACGTAAGGGAATTGAATACTTGAATCGTTTTCTGTATCAAAATTACATCGAGTCTCTGCTAATTTAAACAAGAGGGCCATTATGACCCTGATATCGCTCACCAGACAAAATAGAGGAGAAGCTATTCAAAGTTTCCACTATGTTTCTATAGAAAACTGGCCACCCCTGTGGTGGGCATCATTTGATCCGAGAGCATAATTCATATAACTTTTGTAGAGGAACTCAAGATGACGATATGTGCCATATATGAATACTGGGAACCTTCCAGTTTCAGAGGAGAATATTTTCAATTTTTTTACAATATGTTGCTATATAAAACAAGACAAAACTGCAAAATCTACTACATCTTGGCTAACCGAGTCCCAATCAGCAATATGACATACTGCAGCAATACATGTATCCTACAGATAACCACTGGTCAAGTTTGACTAGACCAGCGAAGGATAATATATACAAAGGGACAGCATTTATACAGTAAAACCTCGATTATTCGAATTTTCGGTATAGAAGAATTTCGACCCTTTTAGGCAGGTGGCTGCTTAATGCATGGTGAAAGTCATGCAGAAAGCTCCTAGAGGAGCTTTCTGCATGACTTTCACCATGCATTAAGCTGCCACCTGTCTTAAAGAGCGATAATAATACGTATTTTAGTGTTCGAATAATCGAAGTTTTACTGTATATCTTTTGTAGAGGACCTTAACATGATGCTATGAGCCAAATATGAAAGCTGAGGACCTTCCAGTTTCAGAGGAAAAGATTTTCAAATTTTCAATATATGTTTCTATTGAAAACTTACCACCATTTAGGCGGTGCCAATCTTGACCCGTAGGGCATAATTTATATAACTCTTATAACACTAGCATGTGAACGTGGTGGTGTGTGCCAAATATGAAAGCTGAGAACCTTCAAGTTTCAGAGGAGAAGATTTTCAAAGTTTTCACTATAATTATGGTTCTATTAAAAAGTGGTCGTCCCCTGGTGCGGGGTCAATTTTGACACCAGGGGGATAATTTATATAAATTTTGTTTAGTTTCAGTTTATTTCGAATAAGCACAAGTCCTGCAGTGAGCAGGCGCCATCAGCATAAATATAATAACATAAACAATTCACAATGACAAATGGAGAAACGGCTAATCCAATATGAGTTGATATTAATTTCTTCGAATATACGGTATGCATGCATGTGTTTAATGCCAGGTCGTGTGTTTAATAGATAACTACATCGTTTCAGTTAGGAAGTATATGAGCGTCAAACAGCTTGTGTCCTTGGTAGATGTAAAGTTTATTAACATCAAATCGAATCCAAACTGTTTCTGAATAATAAGTTTGCGTCTCGTATTAATATTCTAAACAATAATTGTACGTACCGCATATTAAAGACGTTAATACTTTCGTAGTAAGACAAACACATGAACAGATATATTAGTAAATAAATAAACCGAGTAAATACATAGGAAATGTCAGACTATGTATCTATTGTTCGTCTCATCAACAGGGACAGTCCGGTTGGATCCAATTCTGGTATTTGATTAGCTAATAACCCGATATATCCAACTCAGACGGCATTTATAGTTATTGTAATTCAATTGCAATGTCAAGTACTAAATATTTAATCTTCTGTGTCTTCTGTAGTGGACCTCTACATGATGCTATGTGAAAAACATAAAAGCTGAGAACCTTACAGTTTCAGAGAAGCATATTTAACACAGAAATGGTGGACATATTCTGGTACACTATACCCTCTTACAGCATTGATGCGCCGGAGAGGGGATGGTGTGTATATTATAAAATTCTACTATTGGAATGGCATACTATCGATTACTGTAGATACATGTATCTTTGCGGGATGAAACACCGAGTTAGTAGTAATTGCAGCAGAACACCTCAGACCACTTAATGAATAAACATGAGTGTCTTTATAAGCAGGTGGTTGCTTAATGCAGGACAAAATTAATGCAAAAAGCTCCTCTAGGAGCTTTCTGCATTACTTTTGTCCTGTATTAATTAAGCTACGACCTGCATCTAGCACCCAGAATTATACCTCTTTTAGGTGGTTGCATTAGCGGGATTTTATTGTAGTAGTAATTACATCTTACAATTTATTAGTTACGCCGTCCAATCTTATCTAATTAACGGTGATCGGTGCTCTGTTGTTATTCATTGCGTCTGTGCTAATTGGATGAGAGTTCGGAGCGGTACATATCTGTACAGTTAATTAAAAATATGTATGTAATAGCCTAGTAGGTCATTCAGTCCAAATGATTGGAACAACACTAACGTTGCATTAGCTTCAACCTCACCAAGAAGACCGCTTCTTAAATGTTTTTAAAAGTGCCTATTCGAGCCTGTATTTGATAGAAATGTCTTTGCATGCTCATGCAAACAAAGTACAGTAAAACCTCTCTATAACGGCCATTAAATTGTGTAAATTAGTTGTACATGCATTTAGGGCAGGTGGCTGCTTAAAGAAAGGTGAAAGTAAAACAGAACGCTCCTAGGAGCGTTCGGTTTTACTTTCACTTTGCTTTAAGCAGCCATCTGCCTTTATTACAAAATACTTGATGTAATATAGTGGCCGTTATAGAGAGGTTTTACTTGTAAACACAGATAAGACGGCCTCTGTAAGAGCCATTTGAGCAGGGTCTGCTCTGTATGCTTATGGGGCAATATAAATCTGATTTTACCACGATTAAAACTTCGTTTGTTCACTGAACATTATAAAAAATGAGTCAATGGATAGTGAAGACGTCATCAACTAATGAGGTACAGAGTTAAAATAATGAAAGTACAAAAAGGACAGAAACTTAACCCCCTTTACTCCATAAATACGACTTTCTACGCATTTACAAACAAAACATACCCAGATCAGACCACTCATGTAGGAGCCGGTCTGATCGTTGTCTGCTCTGTTTGCTTATAATACAGTAAAACCTCCCTATACCGACTACTAAATTGTGTTAATTAGTTGGTATTTAGGGAAGGTGGCCGCTTAAAGCAAGGTGAAAGTAAAACAGAACGCTCCTATAGGAGCGTTCTGTTTTACTTTCACCTTGCTTGAAGCAGCCATCTGCCTTCAACACAAACTATTTGATGTAATTTAGTGGTCGTTATAGAGAGCTTTTACTGTATAATATAGACCTGATTCTATAGTTACCACCATGGCCAGCATTTCCTGTATCCATGTAATATAAAAGTCCATCTATTTAATATACATGACATCATTATTTCTTGCATTGATATTCATGGAGTTAATGGTTAAACATTTGAGCATCTGCTATAGAGTTGATGTGGGCGAGTAGATATTGGGGCGGTTGGTGAGTATGTTTATGAGTAGTTTGAAACCATTGTGATAAATAGAGCATTTGCTCCTAAATGAGCCAATGCTCTATTTATCACAATGGTTTCTCAAAGTGACTGTTACTGAGTCGTCAAAAGTCGTCAATATGAGGGAATGGGTTAATATTCATGTAAAAATAACTGAATTTTCAGAGTTTTAACTAGAACTATCACTGAAGGTGATTGATACCCCCACCCAACACTTTGTCAAAAGATCAAATGACGTCAATACAAATGGCAATAGCTCAACAATCCTTTTATCCACACTTATGGAAAGAAGAGTTATAAAAATCAATCAAGGCATGACTCATATGAAAATTATGTCACACACATCTACATATCATTATAAATGCATATGCAAACTTTGAGGTTCACCTAGCTTCATTGGTGAAGAAATGTAGAAGTAGTACTTGAGAGGTTATGCACTGTACTTATGAAAAGTAATAAAGGAGCATAAATCCCTAAAAAAGAATTCATAGTAATAATCCTTGTTGAGTACACATCCTCTCATCACCCTCTATCCATATATAAAGTTTTACAGTTGTACCTACAATACTTGAGAAGTTATGGTCCGGACAAAAAAATGATTCTGAAAAGTAACTAAGGGGAATAACTCCCTTAAAATGAATTTAGAGTTACAGTCCTTGTTGACTGCACATGCTCTCATCACCTTCTATCAATACATAACGTTTCACAGTTATGCCTACAATACTTAAGAAATTATGCTTCGGACAAACCATTGCTTCTCAAAAGAAACTAAGGGGAATAAATCCCGCAGAAATGAATTTAGAGTTACGACCCTAGTTGACTGCACATCCTCTCATCACCCTCTACCCATACATAAAGTTTCACAGTCGTACCTACAATACTTGAGAAGTCATGCTCCGGACAAAAACAAATGCTTCTGAAAAGTAATCAAGGGGGAATTAGAGTTATAACCCTTATTGACTGCATATCTTCACCCTCATAATGTGTACCAAGTTTGAAGACAATATCATACATAGGTTTCAAGAAAATGGCATGTCCCAAAAATATGTCCTAATTAAGAGATAAAATATGAAGTTAAAAAGGAGCATAATTCTGTCAATGTTTGTGTAAGAGTTATGAAACATGGAGAATACTGTCCCCACATAACACTAATAATATCTATTATGTTTGAAGGTGGTATAAAAAGTGGTTTTCAAGAAAAAAACAAATGTCCCGGAAAAACGCGAAGGAGTGACGGACGATCGGACGGACAGACTGTTGGACTGTTGGACGGACGGACAAGGTGATTCCTATATAGCCCCTACCACAGGTGTCGGGGTATGATAAGCTGTAGTTTTGATAAAAGCATATTAACAAGAGGATGTTGGCCATGACTGAAGCTGAATAATCAGATCAAATTTTCCCATAAGCAAACAGAACAGACCATGATCAGACTCTACTCTGTTTGCAAAGGCGTTTCAATGATCTGAATGGCTAATTAATGCCATTTATGCCATGGTATATCTTTTGAACGAGGATTCGAGTGTGTTTTGGTGCTAGAATAGTATAGGTTGGCAATTCGTCAAATCTTGATCCACTAAATACTTACTAAATACCTCCAATTCTTACATCGTATGTATACTTGACTTAGGCGATACAGAGAGAGACAAAGAGAGAGAGAGAGAGAGAGAGAGAGAGAGAGAGAGAGAGAGAGAGAGAGTTATTCCGCGCGTTTATAGAACATCCCACGCCTTTATAGAGCATCTCATTCCAGACCTTTATAGACCATCCCGGACCTTAACATGTTTGTATTCGCAAATTTGATGTTGTTGATGTGTACAGTAAAACCTTTCTATTACGGTCACTAAAACCTCTTTATAACGGCCACTAAAACTTCTTTATAACTGCCACTAAACCTCTTTATAACGGCCACTAAAACCTCTCTATAACGGCCACTGAAACCTCTTTATAACGGCCACTAAAACCTCTCTATAACGGCCACTATATTACATAAAGTATTTTGTGTTTAAGGCAGGTGGTTGCTTACTTTCACCTTGCTTTAAGCAGCCACCTGCCCTAAATACCAACTAATTATCACAATTTAGTGACCGTTATAGAGAGGTTTTACTGTATTTGTATGTTCTACATCATGGCTCGGGACCTCTTTATAAACAATTATAACGATAAAAACAAACAATAGAAATTAAGTTGTTTATTCAAATAAAAAAAAGCAGTGTAGTAGGTACACTGTATACTTTTGGCTATTTCATTATACTCCTAAAATAATTTGGCCATGTAGTGTTTGTTAGGATGAAAATAATCTTCGTTCAAGCTTTTTCATTCGGACCATAATGTAGTTTGTTGATGTTAAACGCAGTCATTACCCAGTCAGGCTTTCGGCTTTGGCCAGAACTGAATTGCTCATTATCATTCAAAATCGTGGCTTATGGGCCGATAAATATACTATACAATAGAAAATAGCAACAGATACAGGTGCGAACTTAATTATTAAAACCATCATTCCTCCACAAAACCCATTTGTTGTGATCACTTTAGAATCGTCTCGAAGAGACGATTCTACTGATTAGTCCAACATAATTATGCTTTGGTGGAGAAATAAAAAAAAGTTATTCTTGAACTTATCTGGAGCTCCGATAGAATATAACATTATATCTAATATAGGAAAATTTATAAAATGATATCAAACTATAATATAATATATAAATATGTCGTTCTACCTTTTCATTATGTTACAATGGCCAACTATTAATTTTGATATAGCTGGAACGCTGAGAAACTCAATTTCTATCAAAAGATCATATTTGTGTGAAACATCTTGTTGCGTTTTGTTTGAAAATAGAATAAAAAACCCAAAAACAACATAGAACGGCAGGCAAGCAATACTATTGACAAAATGCATGTGTTTAGGAGAACTAAAGGATAAGGTATAATAAAATGATACAATCTACAAATCTCGCAAGAATGTAGTACATTTACACTTAAGAATAATGCAATTATGTCCAAAACAGTAATAATCTTCTAATCACATTTGCAAACAGTGTAGAACTACATTTAGCGCCGAATAACACTTTCCCTGATGAATATTCATATCGGAAATAATGACGTCATGAATATTAATAAGATATTTTATAATGGCATATGAACACATGACAGTTCGGCTCAGACAATAGCTGTAGAATAATATCTATATTACACCATAAGCAAACAGAACAGACCCTGATCAGACGGCTCCTATAGGAGCCGTCTGATCTGGGTCTACTCTGTTTGCAGATGCCTCAAGATGCGCTTACATAAGGGAAAGGGTTAAAAGGTTTTCTGTATAGTAATATATGAACACATGCCATTTTAGCTCAGACAGAAGCTGTAGAATAAGATCTGTATTACACCATAAGCAAACAGAGCAGACCCTGATCAGACGGCTCCTATGGGAGCCGTCTGATCTGGGTCTACTCTGTTTGCACATGCGTCAAAATGCGCTTACATAAGGAAAAAGGTTAATTCGGCGCTTCATTATCACATTGTCATTTTTGCGTAAAGAAATGGAAGAGGAAAAAGCACTATGAGGAATGAAGCAGACGACATTTCACATGTGTTCTATGCAAATGGTTGATAAGAGATAACACAAGGTAATTCACGGTTCTAGAATGATGCACCGGCATTTGCTAATCACTACAATTGATCTTAATTCACGTATATATACGATATATCTCGCTTGGCAAGCGGAATCAAGTGCTCTGGGTTTGTGTTGTGGTATTGCCTAGATAGAAAACATATAACACCGAAAGAAGTGATGTTGGTCTGTGTTCCAGGTAGGTTATAATAACACGGAATTAAGTCCTGTGGGTTTTTGTTCAGGTATAATCTACATAACAAAAGGGCCATGAGGGCCCTGATATCGCTCACCAGACCATTAGAGGAGAATATTTGCAAAGTTTTCACTATGTTTCTATAGAAAACTGGATACCCATGGGGCGGGATCTCATTTGACCCCAGGGGCGCAATAATTCATATAACTTTTGAAGAGGACTTCAACATGATGCTATATACCAAATGAGAACCTTCCAGTTGCAGGGGAATATTTTCAAAGTTTTCACAATATGTTTCTATATAAAACAAGGCACCCCTAGAGATATCAACATGAGTTTAGTATCTTTGATAAAGGGTCACCAGGAGACTATTCCTAGCTTATACCATTCCAACTGGACTACCAGTTTCCGAGAAGATTTTTAACGTTTAACCCATTACTTCATAGGCTATTTTTAGATCATACCTCTTTAAATAAATCTACCGAAAAGGAGTATTAACAAGAGAAAAGGAAAAATTTAGAATTTTGTATTTTGAAACCATTGTGATAAATAGAGCATTTGCTCCTATAGTAGCAAATGCTCTATTTATCACAATGGTTTCACAAAGTGACTTTTACAGAGTCGTCAAAAGTCGTCAATATGGGGGAATAGGTTATACATGTAGGCATTCTATATAGTTTTATAAGGATAAGAAAATCTAGTTCCATCCCTGGTGGCAATGAATTTGAGATATCAACATGATTTAAGCAATTTTGATAAAGGGTCTCAAGAAGACTATTCCTACTCAAATTAAGCCACCCGTTTTGGAGAATAAGAACTTCACCCTTTTCCTGATGAATATTCATATAGAAAATAATGACGTCATGAATATTAATAAGATTATATTTTATAATGGCTTATGAACACATGACATTTTGGCTCAGGAAGAAGCTTTATAATCAGATCTATATTGCACCATAAGCAAACAGAGCAGACCCTGATCAGACGGCTCCTATAGGAGCCGTCTGATCAGGGTCTACTCTGTTTGCAGATGCGCCAAAATGCGATTACATAAGGGAAAGTGTTAAACGGTTTTCTATATAGTAATATAAGAAATCTATCCCCTTGTAGTTATTAAGATATCAACATGATTTTAACAAATTTGACAAGAAGACTTTTCCTATCAACTTTCAATTTTGATCACTAGTGTCGGTGAAAATGTTGTACAGTAGGCCTATATGAGATTTATGTTTTACTCTTTAGTCTTTACCCAATGAATGTTCATGTAAAACATTAATGACACCATGACTATTAATAAAATTAACAGTTATAATACATGTAACACATGGACACGGGTTGTTTTTGGCCGAATCATATCTGTATTATATTGTAAGCAAACAGAGCAGACCCCGGTCAGCGGACTCTTATATGAACCGTCCCATCTGGGTCTGCTTTGTTTGCAAAGGCACATACATATAAAGGCGTATCTATGGAGCAGAGGGTTAAATATTACTGAGTTTGTAACATTCTCGATAATAGCACGCTCTTTTCAGTCACCTATAGAGGATGCTGGGTTCGAGTAAAGTAAACATTTATTTAGCCAAGATAAACATGGCCACATGGTGTTGCGGAAATACGGAGCGGCACGGTTAAATCCTTATAATTGATGTTCTCCTGATAACAAAAATCAATTTTAAACAGATTAGATCCAGATGAGACGCCATTTTTACTCAGCGTCTGACCCGGATGCAAACTCTATGATACCCGGATGATATTTATGAAACGAAATTAAACATAAATGAAACATCGTGGCATAAAGTTACATCTCGTTTTTAACCCTTTCCCTGATGAATATTCATATATAGGAAATAATGACGTCATGAAAATTAATACGATTATTTTTGTAATGGCTTATGAACACGTGATATTTTGGCTCAGGCAGAAGCTGTAGAATCAGATCTATATTACACCATAAGCAAACGGAGCAGACCCTGATCTGGGTCTACTCTGTTTGCAGATGCGTCAAAATGCGCTTACATAAGGGAAAGGGTTATAGCGTCACGACGTATTATTTGCCAGCTAAGCAATAGCGTAATATACAAATATTGTAAATAGTGTCATCTACTCCTACTTCCAGTTTTCAATCCTTAACCCGTTCCCTCATATTGACGCCTTTTGACGCCTCTGTAAAAGTCACTTTTTGAAACCATTGTGATAAATAGAGCATTTGCTCCACAGGAACAAATGCTCTATTTATCACAATGGTTTCAAGACTACTCAAATCTAAACTTTACCTTTTCTCTAGTAAATGCTCCTTTTCGGTAGATTTATTAAAAAAGGTTGGATCTAAAAAAAAGCATATTCGGGAATGGATTAACCCTTTCCCTTGTGTTAAAAATAATTTCTGTTCAAATTGGAATCTGCCCAGTTTTGACTATTAACGTTCGATCAAGCTTTTGAGCAAACATTTGAAAAAGTGCCATGACATAATCTTTTGAGAAACTATTAATCCAAATGTCAAACAGCTTATCCGAGCTACTGTGCTTCTCATCTGGGTTTAAGATGTTTGCAAATGCGACGACGGTCGTGGTCAGCGAAAAAGGATTAACTTTCTGTAAAAAAAATGATTTCTACTCAAACTTGAAACATCTACCCTGTTGCGTCATCTACATTGACTCATATACGTTGGGATATCTACATTGACACATCTATATCAACACCGAATCATCTACATTGAAACATCTACACCTACATCGAAAAATCTACATTGAAACATTTACATCGAAATGTATACATATACACATTTACATTGAAAAATCTATGTTTACATACCGATGTAAATGTTTTAAAGTTTCCTAAAGGAGCCGTCTGATCAGGGTCTGCTCTGTTTGATCATGAAATGATATAGATCAGTATCCATGCTTATAAAACTTTTACTTGGGTCTGTTCGTTCTCAAATTTTTGATTGGTCAGATTTGAGCCCTTGGCGCCAAAGGCTCAAATCTGACCAATCAAAAGCTTGAGAACGAACTCAGACTCAACTAAAAAGTTTTATAAGCATGGACCATGGTTCTACAGTGTCTGTCACTGCGAAACATTCTCCGTCTATGTGCCATTATAAAACTTAATCTAATCAATATTCATGATGTCATTAAATCATGTACTTTTGTATTCCGAGTTTTGTAATCCGAGTTTTGTCAGTGTATGCGTAACTTGCTATTCGCAGTGAGCAAGTCGGCAGTGTATAAAGTCCGGCCGTCACGGTTCAACATAACCCGGGACGTGTCTGAAACATATCTGCTGATGTAATGATTTAATTGTTTCATTGTTTATCATATTCTAGTAAAAATTAATTCAATATTAAGCTGTGAATCACGCTGTCCATTTTTATATTTACAAAGAACAGTTTAACTACAGCAAAACGCAAAAGTATAAATACGAAATGACAAATGAACAGTTTGGTTATCAAAGTTCCGGTCGACATTTTACCGTCGTAAAGTTCATTTCAACATTTCAGTGTCTACGATTGCACGTTTACTTGTCTGGAATTTTGGCACAGACCAGACTCCATACATTAGGACCCAAAACTGTTTAATGGTCTGTTTATGCGTTTTGAAACAAAATGGAAGAACGTTTAATAATCATAACTAAAGCAGAAGACAATCTTGTAGACGATACTGGATTAAAGCAGATTTCACGTTTGAGAACTGTTTGAAGCAAACGAACAACACGTTTGCGTAGAAAGGTGTGACAGAGGTAAGAAAGTTTAAAGTGGAAACATTCGAGGTAGACAATAGTTATGGAGTAGACATTGTTTTCGTTTCTGAAGTAGTGTAATAAATATTCGCCTTTTGTCAATTTTGGCGCGGAAAACTGACAGAAGATCTCAATTATGATTGTTGCAGACGGTCTGCCTAGAATACATAAATCAACAGTCGCTAAACAAAGATGTTTAAGCAAAAAACGTCCTTCTCATCGATTTCCGCATGAAAAGTGAATTGTAACAGATGCCAAGAGCTAATGATCTCGTCTGATATTTATCGTCTCCTTCATAGTTGTTTTTTAATCCTTCATCAATTTTACATCGATATATACATGTAGCAGTCTTAACCCTTTCCCTGATGAATATTCATGTAGGAAATAATGACGTCATTAATATTAATAAGGTTATTTTGACATATGAACACTGGATGTTTTGGCTCAGGCAGAAGCTGTAGAATCAGATCTATATTACACCATAAGCAAACAGAGCAGACCCTGATCAGACGGCTCCTATAGGAGCCGTCTGATCTGGGTCTACTCTGTTTGCAGATGCGTCAAAATGCACTAACATAAGGGAAATGGTTAAACGACCTGATATTAATTGGACAATAAAACTTTTTTCAAAAACAGGTAAATATACAGAAAGCTTACACAGGAGCCTAAATGACCTACAATTAGATCTATTTCAATGGTCGCACAAGACAGGTGCTACTATTATTTTCCGATACATTGCTCCAGTTTTATGCCCGACATCTCTGAACACAGCGGATCCTTCCTAAAACAACCAGTTAATAAATAAACATGTGCGTCTTTAAAAGCATGTGGTTGCTTAACCCATTCTCTCCATGTGCCGCATTTTGGCGCCTCAGTAAAAGTCACATTTTGTACCATTGTGATAAATAGAGCATTTGCTCCTTTGTCACAATGGTTTAAAATCTACACAATTCTAAAATTCTCATTTTCTACAGTTAATGCTCCCTTTCCGTAGAGGTTGGGTCTAAAATAGTCTAGGAGGGAATGGGTTAACGAAGAACGAAAGTAATGCAGAAAGCTCCTGAAACAGATTTCTGCCCAACTTACGTCCTGCATTAATCTACCACGTGAGTTTATGACCGAGACTTACACTTCTCTGTGGTGGTCTCTTAGAGTGATTTACTGTACATGGTAGAAACAATGTAGAAACGTATTACTGTCAACCAGATTATTATAACTCTCCCTTGGAAATAGGAACCCCTTAAACCATTACCTGATATGCTATTTTTAGATACATGTACAACCTCTTTGGATAAATCTCCGAAAAGGAGCATTAACTAGACAAAATGAAAATTTTAGAATTTTGTAGTTTGAAACCATTATGATAAATAGAGCATTTGCTTCTATAGGAGCAAATGCTCTATTTATCAAAAAGGTTTCTCAAAGTGAATTTTACACAGTCGTCAAAGTCGTCAATATGAGTGAAAGGGTTAAAATGAGATTCCAACTTGTTCTAATGAATACTTATATAAGAAATAATGACGTCATAAACAACAACTATAGTAAAACCTCTCTAATGTGACCACCAAAAAGGGGCATAATTCACAGTGGCAAAGGCAGATGGTAGCTTAATGCAGGCCGAACGTTATGCAGAAAGCTCCTATAGGAGCTTTCTGCATAACTTTCGTCCTGCATTAAGCAACCACCTGCTTATGAAGACAACCATATTTGCTCATTAAGTGGTCTCATTAGAGGTTTTTTTTACTGTAGTTGAGTTTATGAAATGACTTCGGGACCATGGGAATATGTTCCAGTGTAGAATCAGACCTATAATATTTCATAAGCAAACAGAGCAGATCATGATTAAATTGTTCAAACAGGAGTTATCTGATCTGGGTCCCTATGTTAGCAAATGTGTAAAACTTCGTCTCGTGTAAACAGTAATTTATACACATTGGTATTTAACCATTAACTCCATGAATATTCATGTAAGAAATAACGCATGTATGAATATTAATTAGCTTGGTATTAATAATGAACAAGAGATATTAAGCCCTTTTAAACCGTAGAGGTAGATCTATAAAATTATATAAGCAACACACAGGACGCTCTGATCAGACGACTCCTACAGGTAAGTTCTGATCTAGGTGTTAACATACGTCTATACCACGTGATGGGTTTAACCCATTACCTCATAGGCTATTTTAGATACAACTTCTCTGAATAAATCTACCGAAAAGGAGCATTAACCAGAGAAAAGGAAATTTTTAGAATTTTGTAGTTTGAAACCATTGTGATAAATAGAGCATTTGCTCCTATAGGAGCAAATGCTCTATTTATCACAATGGTTTCACAAAGTGACTTCTACAGAGTCGTCAAAAGTCGTCAATATAAGGGAATGGTTTAAACTCTGTGCAGGTAAAACAAGGTTTTACCAAAATCTCCAACTGCTCGAGAATGATACATGGAATACTGTTTAAGAGAGTTTAGATATACTATTTTGCTAAAATGTGTTACAAGAGCTGTGTAGAACTTAACCCTTTCACCGCCAATGTCGCATAAATGCACCACGACAAATAGTGCAGTCCCAGATCAGACGTCGCCTTGAAAAGGCGGCGTCTGATCAGGCACTTCACTTTTTGTCTCAAACACTATTTCTACATCTGTGTTTTATTTGAAATTTGCATTTATTTAATTTACCGAATGATTTAACAAGATTGGTTTGCAGACGACAATTAGAAAGTTGGCACCGAAAGGGTTAATCATGCACAATGTTTACTTGATATAGAGACAGTTTGATACCTTTGTAAACAAAGTATACCCATATCAAGCAATGCATGTAGTTCTGTTCTGTTCGCTTATATCATAATACGTGTATAGTCCTGCAAGAGTTGAAACTGCCCGTGTTCATAAGCAAAAATCAGGTTTTGGTTTTTATCGAGTTTTACGTTGCTTTAACAGTATTTTCAGTCATATCGCCACGTCCAACTAATTACAGGTGGAGACAAACCCCAGAGGCTCTTCCGTAAACAATTTGCATTGTTTCATGCTCAGAACATCCGGGTTGAACTGCCGACCTACCACAAGCCAGCTGGAAGGTTTCCTCACATGAAAAATCCAAATGCCAAGACCGCGATTTGAAACACAGCGGCCCCTCAGGCTAAGCGATTGCCAGTCGAAGACCATGACCACTTGGACACACATTTAACTTTGAAAGAAATAATAAGAAACACATTAGTTAATATTCATGATTTCTTACATGAATATTTGCCAAATAAAGGGTTGAAAACGTTAATTGATTTGGGTCTACAATGTTGACATACCCTAAAGGTTGGTTAACGTATTGCGCGGAACATTTGTTCTGTAACTGTGTACCTGAGCTAAGGTCAAGGTAAAATAAACAGACACCTGTCTAATATCACCTGTGGCGTTAATGTTGTTAGTTCTTGTGAAAATTTAACCTTTGACCCCATATTCTAAAGTAAACTTGGCCAGAATGGTTTTATGAAGAAAAATATTCTTCGCCTGGAGGGGGTCATAAAAACTTACAGTAAAACCTCTCTATAACGGCCACTAGATTACATCAAGTATATTGTGTTAAAGACAGGTGGCTGCTTAAAGCTCCTATATGAGCGTTCTGTTTTACTTTCACCTTGCTTTAAGCAGTCACCTTCCCTAACTACCAACTAATTAACACACTTTAGTGGCCGTTATAGAGAGGTTTTACTGTACACAACAAAAACAGTATATCTTAAGATTGTTCCTCAAATACCAATCTGATATAGGTGTACGCTGTTTACACTGTTCTGATTGAAATGTCATCCATCATCATAATGTAGTTGATTAGTTTTAATACAGCTAAATTAAATGCCATATCTTATTACTAATATACACACACTGGCTGAGTTAGGATAGTAAACAATTTGTTGTACTCAATAGATATTCTAATGGTGAACTGATTTTACTATCAGCACTATAGTTAGGTTAACCTTTATTCCATAAATGCGTCTTAGCAAACAGAGTAGACCCAGATTAAACGGTTCCTATTGGACTAGTCTGATAAGAGTCTGCTATGTAATATATATAGATCTAGACAGTTTCGTTTATGGTCAACGTATTTCTTGCTCATAATGAACTTTAAGCTAATCATTCATACAAACATTAATTCGTATATAAATATTCATGGAGTAAAGGGTTAAGAAATTATTACAGTTGCACACTTTGGTATGCTTTATCTATATGGACACAGTTATACAGCAGAACCCCTCTAATGCCACCACTAAATAAATAAACATGGGAGTCGTTATGGGCAAGTGGTTGCTTAATGCAGGACAATAGTAATGCAGAAAGCTCCTCTAGGAGCTTTCTGCATTACTATTGTCCTGCATTAAGCTACCACCTGCCTCTACCACCCAAGGTGGTCGCATTTGAGGGGGTTTACTGTAGTTATACATTGTATGATTTATCTAAATGTAAGCACATCTCAATTTATTGATTGAATAAATTATGTTAAATTCTCACTAAATCGAACAATGAAATAAGTATCGTTGCTGGTATATTAGGTCAGGTGGCAGCTTAATACAGGATGAAGTTCTTCGGAAAGCTCCCACAGGAGCTCTGTGCATGACTTTTACCCTTCATTAAGCAGCTACCTGCCAAAAATGTTCCGAATTCTGTTTAATAAAAGTTCGGATTTAGCGATGTTTAACTGTATCGGAGTAAATACATATTATATATTTCAAGAACGTTCTACGTTCCAATTTTTAAAACGCCGTTACGTAAAAGTGCACTAGTGTTATATCTGAAATACTGAACGGGTTTATTATAACCTATAACAATACGTCACATATATGAGAGTGTGACATCGGTATTTACCTTGATAAATGCATCTTCTCCTCGAAAACGTAAATGGTTCTCTTTTCCCAACTCTAGCAAGAATGCTTTCTACATCAATATCATCAAAGCGGGCTTCAAACTCTGTCATTGTCGGGCAATAAAACATTGGGAACGAGGTCAAATGGGTAAAATGTCACACTATACCCACGAATGTCACATTGACCGATTGATATCCATGGTAACCATAACTTTAGTTCGACACAAGTCTTTAAATAATGCCACACACAGCACTTCACCAGGTAAAATCATATTCCAAACATTTTGCCAAATTATATGTGTATCATCTTGTTTCAGTATCTTTTGTTTTTGCATCATGTGTTTGATAGTAATTTTGAGATTAGAAAAGTCACGTGACTGCAATTAGCCATGTTATTCTAACCGAAATTCATCGCATATCACCTCAGTAATCACTGCGCCTAACGATGTTCCCATGCCTGACAGATAATTCTAATAACGCCGCCGGTAGGTGACGACGTCGACGACGGAGTCGCCGCCGTTCCCGTGTCCCGCAAAACTCTACCACAACTACATTTTAACACCTCAATAAATTCAAACCATCCGCATTCTTCAATCTCTCAAACTCCAGTGATCCAGAAAATTATTTCCGTAAGCACCTCATCTTTAGTTAACGACTGCTAATGCATAACACATTAAACCCTCCTATAACCACATGTGAAAACTGTTAGACAAAACAGATGTATACACAGCTAAACTTTCTAAGGCAAACGCTGAAACACTACGCTATATGAAAACCACAATCGGAAAACCTCGGGGCTCATAGAGGTAATCGGAAAACCGCGTGGAACGGGAATTCCGACGATATTCCTGTTTCTGTTAACATTATCCCGCTGCAAGACAATAATGACTGCTCAAATTTTGACCTGGTGTACTTCTGCCTACATCCAAGTCGATCAAGATTTTTCGACTAACCACCCACAGAGTGTCAAACAGTTTGGATCCTGATGAGAAACCGAGTTTCTGTGTTCCTAATATGTGTCCAAACTGTTGGCAAATGTGAGACAGGTGGCTAACAGCTGTATAAGGGTTAATATCCTTAGTGATTCCAAGCACAGTCTTCCGCAGACTCTCCGCTTTCGTGGCACGCTTCCAATGTATGCTAGGCAACTATGTTTATCCAATATTTCTTTGCCCCAGTAACCCTAAACCTGCTTAATAATTAAAACTCGCTTCTCCTTTCTGAATATTATTTTTTTTTATAAATGTACCAAAATGTATTACTAGAGAAATAAATGATGCTTATACAAATATTGCAGATCCTGACCTATGGATTCCCTCAGGAGCCGATATTTTGTGGATCTACTATGTTTGCAAAGGTCTTGTATACTAGGCTACCACATTTTAAGGGGTAGACGTGAGTTCATCGACACTTAACCGCTCAGATCAAGATTAAGGCTATGGATAATTAGACTGATATATTTCTGGTTATACATATAGCCTATTTGAAACACACATTCTTTTGTCCTTCAAATTTAAAAACAAAGTAAATTAAAATATTTCTATTTTGAGCAGACGGCAGCTTTAAAGTAGACGACCTTTCCCACCCTTGGAATGGCAAAACAGTTCCTGAATATTAGTCTCTGGGGTTGTTTGAGCTACCTTTTGACGTGATAAAGATCATTTGTTGTTTCTGAAACGGGTTGAACATTTGCTCAGCGAAATGGGCTAAACGGAACACGTGGCTTTGCGAAAAGATATCGAACATGTGCAATAAGATATCGCCTGATGCACATTAACCCTTTTACCGCCGATGTCGCATAAATGCACCACGACCAATAGTGTAGTCCCAGATCAGACGCTGCCTTTTCAAGGCGGCGTCTAATCGGGGACTTCACTATTTGTCTCAAAACTCTATTTCTATATATGTGCTTTATTCCTTTTTGAATTTTGCATTTATCTTATTTTATTTCCTTATTTTACCGAACGATTTAACAAATTGGATTGCAGACGACAATTAAAAATTTGGCACCGAAACGGTTAACCATTATACCGCTTTGAAAAAACAAACATCTCCTCTCAAATTTGGATCTGGTGCAATTCCGACTACTTCCGCTTTGATCAAGCTTTTGAGAAACTATTGATCGCTGTATCCTGTTGAGACGCCGAGTGATCTGGATCTGAACTATTTGCAAATGCGAGTCCAGCCGCGGATAACAAATCTTCGGTTTTCCGCTGATGAAAAACTGTACGAACAGTTTGGATCCAGAAGAGACGCAGAACACAGTAGAACCCCTCTAATGCGACCACTTAATGAACAAACATGGGTGTCTTTATAATCAGGTGGTTGCTTAATGCAGGACAAAAGTAATGCAGAAAGCTCCTCTAGGAGCTTTCTGCATTACTTTTGTCCTGCATTAAGCTACCACCTGCATCTAGCACCCAGAATTATACCTATTTAAAGTGGTCGCATTAGCGGGATTTTACTGTAATTTGTTAGACAAACGTTTCTGTGTTCATATATGCCATTGTAAAACTTCAACTCAAATACGGTAAAAACCCGCTAATGCGACCACCTAAAAGAGGTATAATTATGGGTGCTAGATGCTTTCTGCATTTTTTTGTCCTTCATTAAGCAACCACCTGCTTATAAAGACACCAATATTTATTAAGTGGTCGCGTTAGTGGGGTTTTACTGTACGTACAAGCGAGGTTTTACGCATGTCTAAAATGGCTGCGTGAAACATGTTTAAACAGGGTAGAAGATAAAACAGAGAGCAATATTATTATTTAGTAATTTTGATTATGCAAGAACATTCCAAAGACGTCAATTGACTTCTGAAATACGCAACTGTTCCTCTAAACAGGTATGAGTTTTGGTCAAGCTGCTATTGCTTTAGTTTTTAACATTTATAATAACATTCGCAAATAATCTGGATCCAGATGAGACGCTGAGTAACTTGGCACCTCATCAGGTTCAAAACTGTTTATCACTCTGACATTTGTTTTTGAAAAGACATGGAAGATTCTGTTTGCAGCAGACGACAGTATTTGCAGACATAAGTTGCTCAGAGTGCAGAAGGTATTTGGACTTCATTATGCTGGACAGCAAATGACCTGCAAATGACCTGCATAATGTTAATAACACATCAACATCAAATACTTCTTGGGCATTTGTGAGGCTATGCGAGCACAGTGAAAAATATTGCAGCTGCGTTTTTCTGGAGTGTAATTCTGGAGTGTAGTCTCTTAGTAAATCATGGTCACTTTGAATTTTCCATCAAAGATTGGGCTATGCTGCGCAAATTCCCGCATATTTTGCGTTTCAAACTGACTTCAGAATTGGAATCTATGTACATTAACACTTATTTAAACACCAAACAGCTCGGTTAGTAAATGGTTGTTTGCGTCGAAAAATTAGAAAAATGAATTGCTACGGAAACCAACGGAATAGTGTTCGCCGTTTGCCAGAATCGGTCGTAAGATTCAAAATCACATACCGGAAATAATCATTCGATGTGTATGTAAGTGAACAGCCAGTGTCAGTCATTGTACATGTGGTAACAACCTAATTAGTATTCAAGGCGTTGTTATTCAGAACTTGGCCGAAGATGTCCGCTAATTACCGTACAAAATCCCCGTTTGAAAAAAGCAGTCACCTGCTTAAAAATGATCTCTATTCTTCTGTACTAAAAGTTCGCAATTATCGAGAATTTACAGTACAGTAAATCGAAACGCTTTTTCGAAATATCATGTTTTCAATTCAGCATGGTTCAGAATGATTTCTTGATATATATAATTCACATCATCGGTGCAATGTAGCCACTTGTTGGAAAAATAAGGGCGATGGTGCCACACATGTAATTGTAGACTCCGATTAGAACCTTGGCTGTTTGACACTTGCCACCTTGATATCTGTGGTAGATAATGACACCGCTTACATTTGTAACACGCAGTGTAGACAGTGATCAGACACTGAAACACGCTTAAATTAAATGTGTCTTTGAGCAACCAACACATGCCCATATTTATACTGATAAAAAAACTAAACACCAAACCCCGCATGCGCCATCTAATCTGAGACTTCTCTGTTTGCAAATGTGTGTTTGTATGGAGTAATTGGTGAATATAAAAACAAGAAATAAGTTGAAAACTACAACCCAAGCCTATTCTATTCTATGAACAGTAAAGAACCAATAATCGATAATAACTCATTTATTGTGATCATCTCTGTTAGAACATTTAAAATATAAATTTCGTCTTCTTCCTTTCTCAAAAAGGATATCATATTCATTGTTTGAACATTGAGTAACTTGCAACTTATGCAATGAAAATATGAACCTATTCCAAACACGTTCATCATTGTGTTGCGGTAATTAAGTTTATTACATAACCTATTGTATGTTTTGTTTTGTCTTTGTGCGTCTCTTGTTGTTTTTATAGTTATGTACATTTGCTGTTTCCTTGTGTTGCTGTTCGGGCGACTGTTTGTTCTGTATGTGGTGTTTCCTGCATGACTCATTTTCAGATTTTTGTACTTTTGTTATGCTAACTTGGTGAATTCTTATTATGTAACTTATTTGTTAATGATGTGCAATCGAGGCTATACAACAAAATCAATTCATGAGGTGTTCTTGACAATTTGACATGCACTCGATTTTTATGTATCCAACTTATCATGTGCTTAATGTCTTTAGTGTATTGGTGATTAGTAAATACTGTTTTATATGTTTAAGGACTTTGGATTTATGTGAGTCAAACTGTGATTAAAGTGTTAATGTCAATATTGGATTATCATTTGTGTTTTTCTTTAATATGCGATTGGAATAAATTCAAATCCTATGTGGCTATAATTCAAACGTCGCCAAGTGTGGTTATACATGTAAATGGATACTGTATCAGTCTAGTACAATAGAAATATACTCAATGGCATTACTTTCAAAACTTTGGCATATCAAAATACCTCAACAATATAAACGACTAAACTCTTTCCCCGTTGAATATACATGTAAATGCAAGAATTAATGAAATCATGTATATTTATTAGCAGAATTTTAAATGGCATATATACATATGATGTTTGTGTATTGTTAATACATATGCATGTACTTGTAACTGTAGTGTCAAATCTAGTATAAGTCCATAAGCAATCGAAGCGGACACTGATCAGGCAGTTCCTACAACGGTCGTCTGATCTGGTTCTACTCTATTTGCAAAGATAAAGGAAAGTGTTATGATGATTTTGTACATATGATAATGAACGTGGATACACTACCACAACGATTTGTACTATCCTCATACAATATATAGTACCACACACGTTTTATAAGATTATTCTACATAAAACACACAGGGTTTATGAGTATATACAAAGACGGAGGATCTTACATGAGTGTTCTTGATTATTGGATTTATTAAAGGGGATGTCCCTACATTTGACGCGTTTCATAAACACTTAAAATGTACAAAACTCATTTGTTTATATGCTGAAAAGTAGTATATCGCAAAAAGCCCCATCAATTTACCTCTTATAATGACAAAACATCAATGTGTTTGATATCGCCGATCCCGGTTTTACTCCCCGATGTTTTAGTTTTATTCGGGTTGGGTTTTAGTTTCGTAACTGTTCGCCCTATTCGCGATTCTCCGACCACTTCCGAGAAAGCTATTACGTAGACAATGGAGGGATCGGGTGATCATCGGCAAAACGCGAAAGAATTTAACGGAAAAGGCCAATAATATTGTGTTGAGAACAAACATGATCAGTATTGATGAAATCGGTTTATTTGTATCACAGGGGCATTTTTCGATACAAGTTCAAATTGGGAACCTTCACAATAATGGTAGAGCATAATAAATACCAAGTTTTATGATATTATTGAAAATATACCTATTGAAATATGACGTCATTGTACACAACATGTGTCTATGTAAAGCGCGCCATTTAAATGAAGACCCACGTACAGTCGCCAACACGTCTGGCACTCACTGTCAATGGGATTCAAAATGCGCCTTCGTTTTGGTATATTAAGCCCTTCATCAGTGCTGTATACACATGGACATGGACATTTCCACCGAGAAAAAAAATCTCGATTCAAGTTCAGTGAAAATGGACAAAATATTCCGTACGAACTGCTGCATAAAATGTGTTGGAACATGAAGAAGATTATCGCGATCAGCTGAGTATAGCATATTTGAAATATGTTTGTGCTGTGCTGGATGAGATGACTATAGTTGTTGATTGACGAGATATTTTTATGAGTAGAAATCTGCATAAACAATAGGACAAGCGGTGAAGAAAATGTAAAGTTGTGGAGGCATTTTTATGTAGAATGGATTGTATGGGTCAGAGTAGCTGGTAGGTCTTTTTTGGCATACATTTTGTAGATATTTACTGACAGCGATTACAATTTGTATTATTTTATTGAAATTAAGGCGCAAGTGCCAACAGTCCTTTGCCATCTATCGTGACTCAATCGTTGACAGGTAGGTCACCGTCCGCCAGTTTATTTGTTTTGACAGCGCGTATGAATACAGTTAGGTCGTTCGAATGTTATTCACTAGTGAATATATGCCCGTGATTATCAAAATATATATGATAGTGTTATGTCACGCTGAAGCCAGGAGTTATGTTATAAAATATAGTACCAAACAGGGTTTATAAGTTTATACATTATAGAACCACACAGGGTTTATAAATATATTCTGAAAATGGGTGATCCTTCGAAAGCAAAAGTAGAAATGCCAAAAGAGAAAATTGCAGACTCGGTTTTATTGAGTCTGTTCATGAGTAGTAATTTAAAGTGCAACACTACTCACGCCCCTAGCACCGGCTTAAGCAGTATTCAATTTTCAAAACTAATATCATTAAAACTAATGATCCCGAAGGACCAGAAAATGTAACAACACAAGTTTACACAATATAGTACCAAACAGGGTTTATAAGTTTACACAATATAGTACCAAACAGGGTTTATAAGTTTACACAATATAGTACCAAACAGGTTAATTAATAAGTTTATACACTATAGTACCACACAGGTTAATTAATAAGTTTATACACTATAGTACCACACAGGTTAATTAATAAGTTTACACAATATAGTACCAAACAGGTTAATTAATAAGTTTATACACTATAGTACCACACAGGTTAATAAGTGTATACACTATAGTACCACATAGGTCTTATAAGTTTATACAATAAAGTACCAAACAGGGTTTATAAGTTTATACAATATAGCACCAAACAGGGTTTATAAGTTTATACAATATAGTACCACACATGCCTTATAAGTTCATACAACATAGTACCACACGTGTTTTTACGTTTATACAACATAGTACAACACAGGTTTTATAAATTTATATAACACAGTACCAATCAGGTTTTATAAGTTTATACAACATATAACATGCGATACAGTACCAAACATGTTTTATACATTTATACAACATACTACCAAACATGTTTATACGTTTATATAACATACTACCAAACATGTTTTATACGTTTATACAACATAGTACCACACAGGTCTTATAAGTTAAAACAACATAGTACAAAACAGGTTAGATAAATTTATACAATATAGTACCACACATGTTTAATGAGTTCATACAACATAGTACCAAACAGGGTTTATAAGTTTATACAAGATAATAACACACAGGTTTAATAAGTTTATACAATGCAGTACCAAACAGGGTTTATAAGTCTATACAATAAAGTACCAAACAGGTTCATAAGATTATACAACATAGTACAACATATATTTTATATAAGTTTATATAACATAGTACCAAACAGGTTTTATAAGTTTATACAACATATAATATACAATATAGTACCAAACAGGTTTTATAAGGTTATACAACATACTACTAAATATGTTTTTACGTTTATACAATATAGTACCACACAGGTCTTATAAATTTATACGACATAGTATCAAACAAGTTAAATAAGTTTATACGATATAGTACAACATGTGTCTGATAAGTTTATACAACATAGTTCCAATCAGGTTTTATAAGTTTATACGAAAAGGCTATTATACATTGTTGAGTCCCGTACTGAAATCTATTGAACTCGTACACAGCCGTGAAATACGAAAGCCCGGTGGTGACATTCTAAGTTCCTACTTCATAGTTCCGAGATCCAAGTTTCGAGTTCCATGTTCTGACTTCCAAGTCCCATGTTCCGACTTCCATGTTCCGACTTCCAAGTTCCGACTTCCAAGTTCAAAGCTCCGACTTCCAACTTTCACCGTCCGATATCAAAGTTCTTAGTTTTCTCGTGACGTCATATTTTCTCGCCATTTACTTCACGCATGTTTTTTACCCTGCGGCCGTCGTGTGTCGTAATCAGACCTTCTTTAAAATATTTGAAACACAACAAAGGCTAATAGTAATTTTTGAACATTATTATGAGCCATACCGATCTTTTAAATGTTGAAAACAGGCCTATATCACTAAAATGGTGCTTTAAAACTGTAACCGACCAAAAGTAGAAATTCTGATATAAGTAGCATGCTGCTGCTAAGTGTCACGTGATACGACTGGAGGCCCTGGACGTAAACACTTGAAACATGGAAGTCAGAACTTGGAACTTGGAATATGGAATTTGGAAGTCGGACGGAACTTAGAACTTGGAAGTCGGAACTTGGAACATGGAAGTTGGAACTTGGATGTCGGAACAAAGAAGTAGGAACTTGAAACTCGGGCGTAAACAATATACAATAACCATAAAGCAAATCATCTTGAAAGTAAGAAGTAAGAACTTTGAAGACGGAAGTTTGAACTAGGAATTTAGAATGTCACCACCGGGCTTTCGTAGTGAAAAGCTGTATTGCTACTTTTGCTTTGGAAGGATCTCCTACTTACAACCTTGAAAAGCTATATTGGACTCGGATAAGTTTCGTCCAATAGTTTTTCAGTCTGTGTACTCGTCCAATATATATAGGGGGATATTTGTACTTACAGTGAGTTATCGACTTTTATGTTCATGGTGTAAGAAGGAAGATAACTCAATATTTCCACGAGGCATTAGTCGAGTGGAAATATTTGAGTTGTCTCCCTTTTACACCATGGAAATAAAAACCATTATCTCACTGTAACGTACCAATATTCTATTAAATCTATGACAGTTTATGGACGGAACATACAGAAATGTCCGATAACTGTGAGCAGAGCATGAAAATATTGGAAAGTTGTTCTTCAAAACGGAACTATTTCTTTTGAGGTATGAGTTATGCCGCGACGTTGACCGTTATGCGGTTACCCTGCATACTTTTTTTGTAAGTTTATTCTGCTTCCAAATTCAAGTGTCCACATTTTGTTTGAATCTGCTCCAAGTCATGGAGAAAAATATTGAGCATAAAGCAGTCATTTAACCCTTTCGCTGCCAAGCTCTGTCGTCTGCTAACTTTGTCGTCTGCTATAAATGTTCATTCTTTTGATTTTCTTCATTTTTGTTTCAAAAACATAGTAACAGTAACGAACAGTTTGGATCCTGATGAGACGCCGAGTTACTCGGCGTCTCATCTGGATCCAAACTGTTTGCATAGGTAATCACAGATCCGGCTTTGGCAGCGAAATGGTTAAAACTAACAACCTTTGACATTTGGCTGGACTTTACTTATATATCAGGGATAATTGATGTAAGAGTAAAATATACATTAATAAAGTACCTGATAATTTGAGGTAATGTTTCATTGCAAAGAAATAGCGGGACGATAATAAATCTTAGAGTTTCTTCCATACAAAAATGTACCCGGCAAACAGTATAGACTCAGACCAGCTGCCGCGTTTAAACTCGGCATCTGATCAGGGTCTACACTGTATGTCACTCTTAAGAATCAACATTTGACTAAATAATTTATAGTAAATTAAGTACAATACTGCAAGCAGTGTAAACCCAGATTAGCTGCCCAGTTTAAAAAAGGGCGATAAGTATTAGCTATTGTCTCCTGGCTGGATATATTGAGTTATCACTCATAATACCTCATTTTAAAATAGGACATGGTATTTGATGCTATTTGCCAGATAGCTCAGTTGGTAGAGCATCTCATGAGATTTGTATATCAAACACTCTTGGGAAGGTCTTGGGTTTGAGTCCCAATCTGGCATAAAATCAAATGTTTGAATCCTACTTTTACTAATATTCTAAACTCTTTAATCAAAATAGATTCCACATTTCCCCTAAAAATAAAATTAAAAATAACAGCTGATGCTTTGCTATTTGTAGCAAGGGATATAAACAACAACACAGTATAATACTTTATATCAAAGGGGGTAATAAAATAGTTCCGTGAGTGCAAATCCGAGTGAAATATAGAGATATTTCTCACTCATATAAAAAGGTTCTTCATCGGTTGTCATAGAATAAATTTCAGTACGGGACTCAACAATGTATAATGGTATTTTATTTTACGCACAGTATCATCTATTGAGGTTTTGTCAATACCTTTACATGTATTGCTTTAAGTACATAAAGGGTGGTGGGGTAATTTGGTTACTTCTTGAGACTCCAGGTTTTACATAGCTTACTATGTTTACTTAATGGTGTTTACTTTATGCGTTTAGGCATTAATTTGCTATGTTTTATTTCTATATTTATCTGTTTATTCATACTATCGCTGTTTATCAAAATTGAATATATATCAGCTTATACATGTATAATCTGTTTACTCCATTCTCAGTGTTGTTATATTTTCTGGTCCTTCGAGAACGTCATTTTCAATGTTTTTTGTTATGAAAATTGAATACCGCTTAAACCGGTGCTAGAGAGCGTGAGTAGTGTTGGACTTTAAATAACTGCCCATGAACAGACTCAATAAAACCGAGTCTGCAATTTTCTCTTTTCACATTGCTATTTTTTCTTTCGAATGGTCTTCCAGAGTTTTTGATTTTCAGATTATATATTCATGTATCAAATAAACAAATAACTACATATTTATATATAACTTTGTTAAAACAGCTTATACTACTGCATACCCAGTTCACCAAATAGCATGCGCGTCTGATACGAAACTGATAAAGAAGAAAACAGCAGCCCTGGAGCACACTGTTGGTGAAAGGTATTTGTATATGATCTTCGACGCATTGAGGAGCTACTGTTTAGATAATATTGTATAAACATATTTTATTTCATAAATCATTTCATGAAAAAGTGTCGGGCTACACGTTCGACCAACATTAGTTACGGCCCTCCCCCTTACAACATTCTAAAGTAAATACGTCACATGAACGAAAAACACGTGAAACATAAATAGTGTATCAACTATTCTCAACCCTCTACCTGATATATAATCATCTTTAACTCATTACCTCATAGGCTATTTTTAGATACAACCTCTTTGAATAAATCTACCGGAAAGGAGCATTAAATAGAGAAAAGGAAATTTTTAGAATTTTGTAGTTTGAAACCATTGTGATAAATAGAGCATTTGCTCCTATAGGAGCAAATGCTCTATTTATCACAATGGTTTCACAAAGTGACTTTTGCAGAGTCGTCAAAAGTCGTCAATATCAGGGAAAGGGTTAAAGAAATAATGGTATTATTGAACATCTATTAACTTGCTAATTATAATGGTAGACAATATACCGTAAGCACTATTTTTTACCATGGCCGGATCAGATAACACTTACTAAGGATATGCCTGGTAAAATCAGACGTTTACGCAATAAAGAGGAAATTAAAAATGAGCATATAAAATACAGAATATTCTTTATTCTAGCATAGATATACATAGATTTATAGCATTTGTTATTTCTTTAGCAAATCTGCAGACGCTTTATGCGTATAAAGGGAGGAAACTCATTTTCTGTTGTGAGGTCATACAGTTTGCCTAATTTTACTTTAAAAGTACTCTAGGCATTATTATCAATACGATTATCATAATTTTTATTCAATTCTTTTAGTAAAAAGTGATTTTTGTTTTAAACTTAAGGAAACTTGTTTAATTTTAAATCATAAGAAAAACAAGGGTTTCTGATGACAAATGTCGAGTTAATCCACATGAACACATGAATTCGACTCGTGGTGAGGTCAATATGGATTTCAAACGTACACTACGGATTTATACTGAACAGTCACGTTGTCTATCTAAAAGTTCAAATGCGTTTGATAAACAAATCATGAAATGGATATTTTCCTTAGTTTGTAGATTACATCAACGTAAAAGTCTGAGTGAGAAATACTTGTTGCAGTGTAGATTGAAATTATATTTACTAATAAGAGGTAAATTTCGATAATAAAAAATAGAATTTCCGAATTTTATGACATATGTAACCTTGTTTAAGAAGTTTAGCAGTTATAACTAAATTACGACTATTAAAATCGTGTAGCAAAGGGCAGGGTCGGAAAAAGCAAATAAGTTGAGAAATGTAAACATCATAATATATAGAACTCCATCTAGAAAAGGATAATTAACAGAAGTACATGTAAGAGTCATGCAGGGAACACCGCATACAAAACACACAACCGCCCAAACAGCACCACGACGACAAACAGCAAATGTACATGTATATAAAAGACACAAAGAGACGCACAAATACATAACAATCAAACAATAGGGGGAAGGTGGAAGTACCGCCTTGGAACGGTCAGTGACAAATGTCACGGTGAGTTAAACCGGTTTAGGAGCGCCCAACCTCACACTTATTCCATCCCCACCCTAAAAGACAAATAGTAAATAAACGTATCCCCTCTCCGACTAATCTGCATGTACAACAACCGCTGTGGCAAATACAGTGGTAAAGTACATGTAAAACGAAAACAATTAAGTGATAATGTAATGTTAATATTCCCTTCTATCATACATTTTGGACGATGACATATTCAAATCTAAAAAGGAAACCATAATGCCAGATCGATTCGCTTTGTTCTTGTTGGTATATTGAAGACGAACCTATAGTTTCCAAATAAGGATTATCCAAATTCAAAATGCATTAGAACCCCTCTAATGTGACCACTTAATGAATAAACATTGGTGTCGTTACAAGCAGGTGGTTGCTTAATGCAGGACAAAAGTAATGCAGAAAGCTCCTAGATGAGCTTTCTGCATTATTTTTCTCCTGCATTAAGCTACCACCTGCATCTAGCACCCAGAATTACACCCCTTTTAGGTGGTCGCGTTAGCGGGGGTTTACTGTACCCTCTAAATAACTAGAATTTTTATTAAAAGCGTTATCAGATTGTTTATCAGGTTTTAAGCTTAGCGTAAAATCATTATCATAGCAATACAAAAACAAATCTGCAACAAGAGGGACACACTTTGTAACCATGGTTGGGCGATATTTGATATCCATTTAGCTCACAAAAAGTGTTATCTTTAAGAAACATTAGAGATCTACAAATACAGTTGAACTTCGATAACTCGACCGTTTTGGGACTATACAAATTAGTTCGAGATAACTGAGGTTCGTGTTATCCGCTATCTAACCTGAATAATTGCTCGTGTTCACAGTTTAATACAGGTCTAAAGTAATGCTGAAAGCTCCTACAGGAGCTTTCAGCATTACTTTAGACCTGTATTAAGCTGTCACATGTGATTCTAGTTATCTGTAACGATATATTTTAGAGCAATTCTGTATTGTAAGTTTATAAGGGAATGGAATTTTTCTTCGAGTTATCACGAAGTTCGAGTTATCCGAGTTCGAGATATCGAAGTTCAACTGTATAACTATTTATCCAATCTAACTGTTCTGTTTATTCAGTTTGACCTTTCTTTCTGTCCGTTTGATTAATTTGTACTATGTTGCTGTGCATTCGTTGCTATTTATTAATAATACAGTAGAACCCCTCTACTGTGACCATTTAATGAATAAACATGGGTGTCTTTATTAGCTGGTGGTTGCTTGGTGCGGGGCAGAAGTAATGCGGAAAGCTCCGCTAGGAGCTTTCTGCATTGGTTTTGCTCTGCGTTAGGCTGTCGCCTGCATTTGGCACCCATAGTTGTACCTCTTTTGGATGGTCGCATTGGCGGGGGTTTACTGTAGTTGTATCTTGTACTACGCTCCGTGTATAGAGGCTGATACACTGATACAGAATACACTTGTCCTATGCAAGCACCGTTGACCCAGATCAGAGGGCTAATAAAGAGGAGCCGTCTGATCAGGGTCTGCTGTGTGTGCGAATGTGTATTAAACTGTAGAAACAACCCCGGATCGTTAAGAAATGACGAAACTTGGTAAAAGTTTCGGTGATGAATGAGTTAATTTTTGAGTTGTGCAGATTCAATGCTTTGAGCAGCTCGGATCTACGCGAAACGCCGAATCACCCGGTGTCTCGCCTGAATCACTTGTCTGTATAACCACAGGTAACTCAGGAACAAATACATGATTTATGACGCGTTTTACCTCCATGGGTGGACTGGTCGTAAACAAAAGGAGCTTTCTGTATTACTTTTGTCCTGCATTAAGCTACCACCTGCACCTTCCACTAGGAATAATACCTGTTTTAGTGGTCGCATTAGAGGGAGTTTACTGTATTTCCAATGGCCATTACTCAGAGGTCGTGGTTCATCTATGCGTATGGAGAAAGGAGAGTCAACAAAACAAAAAAACAGCGGCAAAACGAAACCTGACAAACAAATAAAGAACGAAATATACATGAATAAAGAAGGCCCGTACCCAGCTGTAAGAATCTATTGAGTATCAAGCAACTTGTTGATAAGATGCCGAGTTGCTCGGCATCTCATCTGAACCCAATATATCAGTGAATTAAAGTCAAGTCTCGGATAGCGGTGAAAGGGTTAAAACCTGAGAACACTCCTTTGTCTTAACCCTTACCCTCATGAATATTTATGTAGAAAATCGTGACGTCATCAATATGTACAGTGAACCCTCATTATACCGGCATTCGTTACAATGGTACCCTCGTTATACAGGCAGTATGCATTGAAACAAAATTACCGTTACGCTTTTGAAACAACTACTGAATAAAGATGTACGATACCAATAAGTGATCGCTTAATCCAAGAAGGAGCTTTTTGCACTTCTTGCGTTCTGCATTAAGCGTTCACCTGTTGTTAATAGTTTAAGACTGGCCATATAGTTCCTTTAATATTTAAACTCGTTATAACGGCAACCTCGGTATACCAGCAAAATGTCTGGAAACAAACACCTCCGTTGTAACGAGGGTTCACTGTATCTTCTGAATATACATAATGGTGTATGAACAAAGGTAAGTGACATTTAATGTAGAAGTAATTATTACAGAAAGCTCCTACTGGATATTTCTACACACCGTTCGTCATGTACCTGTATTAGGCTACATGTACCACCTGTCAACGTCAGCCACTAATTTGACTTGTTGTATATAGATAATGTTCTGTACTGCATAAATCCGGAAGCAGTTTACATGTATCAGAGTAATTGATACTCAATAATGCACAGATGCATTGTGTCTTTGGGAATGCAATCTAATATGGACCTGCCTAATTGCGCCTAACACAAGACGATGACCAATTTAACCTTTATTTAGTAGTGAACTCGAAAACATATAGATTTTGAACGAATATAAAAATCGTTATTCATGTAGGGTTTTAATGAATTTGTAGACGAACCAGTGTATATCCCGATCTATGGCATGGATTTACACTGGTATGGGGGTAATACTGATATGGGTATGGATGTACACTGGTATGGGCATACACTGGTATTGGTTTACGCTGGTATGGGTATACACTGGCATGGGTACGGGTTTACACAGGTATTGGTTTAGACCGGAATGTATTTACAGATGTATAGGCTTACACTGGTACATGCATGAGTTAACACTGGTATGGGTGTTCTCTGGTACGGGTCTATACTTGTATTTTCTTACACTAGTATTGAATTACAATGGAATGGGCTTACACTGGTATGGTTTTATACTGGTATGGGTTTACACTGTTGTTGGTTAACACTAGTATGGGTTTACACTGGTGTGGAATTAAACTCGTAGGGGTTCACACTGGTGTGTGCTAACACTGGTATGGACTAACATTGGTATGGGTTAATACTGACATAGGTTTATACTAGTATGAGTTACACTGGTATGAGGGTCTGTAAAACCAGGCGATTGCTTAATGCTGGGTGACAGTAAAGCAGAAAGTTCATAGAGGACTTTTCGGCATAACTGTCGTCCTACATTAAGGTGTCACATGTCCTCAAAACCTAGATTTAGACTTATTTAAGATGGTTATTGTAGATATGTGTTACTGTAACTTTGATTGCCTGTTGACATACGCTCTACCTACTCCTTATGGTAGATTATGCTTTCAAACATGAGCGGGATGGTAGCAGTGTTAAATGGTTTCAAACGGGAGCGGGGTGATAGCAGTGTTGAATGACATAAAACATAAGCCGGGTGATAGTAATGTTGAATGGCTTTAAATATGAGCGAGATGATAGCAGTGTAAATATGAGCGTGATAGTAGCAGTGTTGAATGGCTTTACATATAGGTGTGATGATACTAGTGACTTTAAAATATGAGCGGGATGATAGCAATGTTGTCACACCAACACAGAAAGGTTATACGGAGACGAGGACCTCGGTTTCAAGCCTCATCCGAACATTTGTTAGAGCGTAGAATCGAACCAACAACCCCTGGCTTAGCAGTTTAGCGCATTACCACTAGACCACGTGACCGCTCCATATTTTCGATACCAAAATCTTTTTTGTCTGCTAATATTCTGGTTTGTTGCACATTTCAGAGTGCGCATTTCTGGAATATCTATTCATAGCCATTATCAGAGTGTCAAACAAGTGGGATCCTTATGAGGCATCCACTTACTCGGTGTCTCATCTTACCCAAACTGATTGCAAATATCACTACCTGAAATACCATTTCGCTTAACCCTTCTCTTGCTGAATTTTAAAATACATTTCTCCTTCTTTACCCATGCCCCGTTGTATAATTACATATATCTTCACTGTGTACAAGTATTTCGCTGTGCAATCACTTCTGTGAAGTGCACTGGTTGCACAATCAACTTGTAAATAGTGCAGACCCTGATGAGACAGCTCCTGGAGGAGCTGTCTCATCTGGGTCTTCACTATTTACAGGTAGGTATATTGACGTGAATAGCAAGCGAAGGGTTAACCCTTTCCTCTATGAACATTCATGTAAGAAACAATGACTCCATAAATATTAATTAAATCAATTTGATATAATAACACATGGGCACAGGAATTAATGGCCGTGGAAGAAACTGTAGAATCAAACATATATCATATCGTAAGCAAGCAGAGCAGGCCGTGATCAGACGGCTCCTTTAGGGGCTGTCTGATCTGGGTCTACTCTGTTTGTAATTGCGTAGAAAGTCGTATTTATGGAGTAAATGGTTAAGCGGTAAAAATACAGTTTTCCTATTGTATCAGATAATCAGATTTATTATTTATCGTTATTTAAGTTTCATGAAGATGACAAAGCATTTAACCCTTTCGCTGCCAAACTGTGTCGTCTGCTAACTTTGTCGTCTGCTACAAATTTTCATTCTTTTGATTTTCTTCATTTTTGTTACCCGGCGTCTCATCTGGATCTAAACTGTTTGCATAGGTAATCACAGATCCGGCATTGGCAGCGAAAGAGTTAAAGAAGACCCGACTCAAATAAGGCCATCAACCTTTTGAAAACTGTGATTTAATCGGAATGATAGAATCATTATTTTCAGTACAAAGTATACAAATACGAAAGAGATGTATCTAAAAGTAAATATATAGATTATGCAGGAGAGACAGCATACACGTTGGAAACGCTCCAACAGCACAAGCAAAGAAGAAAAGTAAATAGCATACATATCAATAAGAGCCCCGATTGCCAAATCCAAACCGCGTCTGTTATTTCCTTAGCCCGTAAAGGGAAATAATTTGGTCAAAAGAGTTATGTCATTGGTCATATTGGTCATATTATAGCCCTTATAATGGTTCACAGGTACGCAAAGTTCCATGAGGTTATCTCGAAATGTAAAAGAAGTTACGGTCAGGTTTTCCTGTTTTTTCTCTGTCAGTAAAGGGGAATAATTTTGTTTAAAAAAAGCCCGACAAAGTAATGACCCTTTATCGTATTGTAGCCTTTATGACAGTGAACAAGTGTGTTAAGCTTCATTAGATTAGACTGAATATTTAAGAAGGTATCGCCAAGGTTAACCCTTTCGCTGCCAATGCCGGATCTGTGATAACTTATGCAAACAGTTTGGATCCAGATGAGACGCCGAGTAACTCGGCGTCTCATCAGGATCCAAACTGTTTGTTACTGTTACTTTGTTTTTAGAAACAAAAATGAAGAAAATCAAAAGAATGAAAATTTGTAGCAGACGACAGAGTTTGGCAGCGAAAGGGTTAATTTATTTTTCACGCCGACGACAGACGCCAACGTTATCGACGATACAGGAGAAGTAACAGTACCTCAGCTGCTTTTTTTTTAAATGAACAAGCTATAACACCGAAGTATTTCAAACACACAAAAGACACAAATATTTGCTTGGAGAAATATTAGAGTCACTGCTGGTCAAAAACATCAATGTGATTAATAAGCACCTGTGTTACTGTCGATTATTAATAGAATGTGTTTTTACACTATATAGAAAATAACTGCCTTGTAGAAAAAGTACTCTCCATGGGAGTACATATTCTATGACAGGAGTCCATATTCTACGGGAGGGGAGTCAATATTTTACGTAGAAAATGGACCGAGGAGTACCTTTTCTACGTCGAATATGGACTGGGGAGTACCTTTTCTACGTCGAATATGGACCGGGGAGTACCTTTTCTACGTCGAATATGGACTGGGGAGTACAAATTCTACGGGAGTACAAATTCGTCATTACACCGGCCGGTGTTTGCACAGCATAAAGGACACATACACGAGACTCAACCTGGCTTTTATGACCGGGAAGTTTATACTGTGCTGTCATATGAGTACTTTCCACCAAACTATTGTTTAAATACGGAAAATTTATTTTTCGGGGAAGAGCACAAGGAAGAAGATTTATGGGATAAACAAGGAAGAAAAAATACAAAACAAACAGATCGCCTAAACGAAATATAATCTTTCAAACAGACGAGGGCTTAACCATTTCCTCCATAAATACGCCTTTCTAACCCTCTGTAAAAGTTACCTTTTGAAACCATTGTGATAAGTAGAGCATTTGCTCCTATAGGAGCAAATGCACTATTTATCACAATGGTTTCAAATTACAAAATTCTAAAAACAATCCTTTTCTCTAGTTAATGCTCCTTTTCGGTAGATTCATTCAAAATGGTTGGGTCTAAAATAGCCTATGGAGGTATGGGTTAATAAACGACGATTATGAAGCAGCGAACTCCTTTCGGAGCGCTCTTTAACCATTTACTCCATGGATATTCATGTAGCAAACAATGACAGCATGACTAATTAGTTAGCTGAGTTTTATAATGATTATAATGATATATGAACACGGGAATGTTTAGCCATGACCCAAGCTGTAGCGTCAGTCACGAGAATCTTTACCCATGACCCAAGCTGTAGCATCAGACAAGAGAATGTTTAGCCATGGTCCAAGCTGTAGCATCAGTTACAAGAATGTTTAGCCATGGCCCTAGCTGTAGCATCAGCAACGAGAATGTTTAGCCATGGCCCTAGCTGTAGCATCAGCAACGAGAATGTTTAGCCATGGCCCTAGCTGTAGCATCAGCAACGAGAATGCTTAGCCATGGCCCTAGCTGTAGCATCAGTTACGAGAATGTTTAGCCATGGCCCTAGCTTTAGCATCAGCAACGAGAATGTTTAGCCATGGCCCTAGCTGTAGCATCAGTCACGACAATGTTTAGCCATGGTCCAAGCTGTAGCATCAGTTACGAGAATGTTTAGCCATGGCCCTAGCTGTAGCATCAGTCACGACAATGTTTAGCCATGGTCCAAGCTGTAGCATCAGTCACGAGAATGTTTAGCCATGGCCCTAGCTGTAGCATCAGATCTATATTATTTCATAGGTTAGCATACACTGATCAGACGATTCCAACAAGAACCGTTTAATCTTAGTCTACTATGTTTGCAAAGGCGTTTTAGTTAGACATACCTGAATGTTTCAAGCTAAACATTATCCCGCTTTACGCAACGTGACTCGTATTTGCAAACGGCTTAGATCCAGATTATATGCCGAGTGATTGTTTTGGGATTGTAAGAGATGACAACAGTTGCAGATGACAACAGTTTGCTAAACATTATGTTACAATGAAAGTTAACTACAGTTGGACTTCAAGGGACCGTACAAATTAGTTCGAGAAAACAGGAGTTCGAGTCATCCGATTTCTAATCTGAACGACTTCTCAAGGCCACAGCTTAATACAGGTCTAAACTAATGCTGAAAGCTCCAGTTTTTGTTCGTGTTATCTCGAAAGTTCGAGTTATCCGAGTTTGAGATATCGAAGTTCAACTGTAGTCCGTCTTATTAGGATCCAAACTACTGGATTCTGTGGTTCTGCATGTCTTTATAAAATAGAGGACAGTTAAATAAGGACAGCAAATGAGGATTAGTACGTGCCAGTGAGATGGTATCGCGGCAAATCACTCTTTTTTATGTTCTGAGGCCGTGCATGTGTGTGCGTGGCATGTGTGTGGTGTATGTGTGGTGTGTTCAGTGTGTGGTGTTTACGGTGCGTGGGTGTGTGGTGCGCGCGTGTGTGTTGTGTGTGGGTATGTTTTGGTATGCGAGTGTATGTGCGTGTGGTGTGGTGTATATTGTGTGGTGATGTGTGTATGAGAATATGGTGTGGATATGTGAGTGTGGCGTCTGTCTGTCTGTCTATCTGTCTGTCTCGAAAAGACACACAGAGACAGAACCAGAACCACAGAAAGACACATATACAGACAAACCAACCTAAAGACATACAGACAGACAGACAGAGAGAGATATATATATATATATATAGGCAAAGACAGAGAGAGACACTGAGAGACATAGAGCCGGTTAGGGACAGAGCTAGACAGAGAGACAGATACAGAGAGATAGAAACAGAGAGACAGTGAGAGTGTTTATTTCCCCTTTGTTTAGTTTGTTTTCTTCAACTGCTTCTGGATAGATACATGTAGGGGGATTTATACGTATACGCGTTAAAAAGGACAGCGCTGTGCCCAACATTCTATACACGGTGAACAATAACGACGCACCGTCTTTTGAATAGGTTCAAACTTCATTATCGCACTCAATCCTTAACCTGTCGAGCAAATGTTTTCTTTTACAACATTTCGTCTACTTTATTTTCAAAATATACAGTAATCTAAGTCTCAATCACAATACAATCAGTCTAAAACGTTAAAATAATTTGATACTGGAGTTACTATGCGTCTCATCTGGATCTAGCTTGTTTGTATAGGTAGTCAAGTATCCACCCTCAGCACGCTGGATCTAGCCTGTTTGTATTGGTAATCAAGTATCCACCCTCAGCATGCTGGATCTAGCCTGTTTGTATTGGTAATCACGTATCCATCCACAGCATGCTGGATCTAGCCTTTTTGTATAGGTAGTCACGTCTCTCGTATCCACCCACAGCACGCTGGATCTAGCCTGTTGGTATTGGTAATCACGTATCCATCCGCAGCAGGTTACAGGTCCTGGATCCAGCCTTGTTTGTAGAGGTAATCTCGTTTCAACCCGCATCAGGTTACAGGTCTAAAAACTTCCTTGTTGATTGAATTGGTCGTTTACAATAAGTATAAGTACATTTGTAAACGTTCCGCTTTCTGCTACACTGACTATAACCCTGAGCACATGATTGACACATCCTTGATATCATTTGCAAACAGTTTGGACCCTGTTGAGTCACCGAGTAAGTCAGTAATTATCAGGACTCAAACTGTTTAACGCTATGATTGTGTTTCTGAAACAAAATGGGAAGAAAGTCTGAATAAGAAGACATTTTCTATTAATGAACACTTTGCATACAGGCTTACAAGGAGGGGATGTAACACTTGTGTAATATCGGCACGGAAAGGTATTCAGATATCTGTCTCGCTCTATATATAATACAAGTGTATTTCAATATAACGGGTAGCAACACACTTTGAGTTGTTGGGTGAATTTAAATCTCACCAGTAAACTCTCTAACTGACAGAGTTTTGCAAACATATTAGACCCAGATTTGAGTTCTCAAGCTTTTGATTGGTCAGATTTGAGCCTTTGGCTCGAATCTGACCAATCAAAAACTTGAGAACGAATTCAGACTCAACTAAAACGTTTTATAAGCATGAATACATATTCTTAAGTTTCCGCCCAGCACACACTCATGTTTTCAAACATCATTATAAAAGTTCAGCGAATAGATATTCACGATGCAATAATTTCTTACAGGAATATTAATCAGGTTAAGATTAAACTATGCGCAACATCCGTTGAGTGTGAAGTCTTAACTGCAATAGCTCATGTGTGATTTTTAAGGACTGGAGTGTACCATTGTATTTGTATTATGGGATATCTGTGGTAAAGAAGTAAACGTAAGCATTAACGGACCGAAAACAGGACAATCGTAACAAGTAAGTAGCTTTTCAAGTCGATAGAGACATAATTAGTATTAAATATGATTACATATAGGAGCTGTTGCTCGTACTCAGTTTGTACAAATCACTACGAGCATTGTATTCTCTTTTATCACACAACTTATTTCGACTAACATATGCCATTTTTGACAGGTTATATACATAGCGTGTGGTGTTTCAACATGACGGCACAGCTTATATTAAATATGTGTTGGCTATAATTATTGACTCGAATAAAAAGGGAGGTTATGTGATACATAATACATAAGTTGAAAGCATGCATATGGATTCAGTACAATTTGATTTTCATATCAATGTTGTCTTCTGCTATCGATGTACATAATCAATCTAATTACTTAGTCCTTCAACTCTTAGAAACATTTATTCACGTACAGTTAAACCTCTCTATAACGGCCACTAAAATGTGTTAATTAGTTGGTATTTAGGGCAGGTGGCTGCTTAAAGCAAGGTGAAAGTAAAACAGAACGCTCCTATAGGAGCGATTTGTTTTACTTTCGACCTGCTTTAAGCAGCCACCTGCCTTTAACATACAATATTTGATGTAGTTTAGTGGCCGTTATAGAGTGGTTTTACTGTATTTTCGAACAGAATACAATGTATACCCAGATCAGGCGTTCATATAGGAGCCGTCTCATGAAGGTCTGCTCTTTTTGCGTATGGTATAATTATGTAAATATGTTTCTACCGTTTCCGTCCTGGCCAAACAAACCAGTGAATATATTACATTCACAGTGTCAATGTTTCTGAATATTCATCAGATAGTGGGTTAATCATTTGCCTGATAATATATCCGCGCAATATTCAATCCCATTATGGAAATTAGATACCCATGCAATTCTCAATCCCATTACGGATATCAGTTATCCATGCAATACTCAATCCCATAAAGGATATCAGTTAATGTAAATTATTTTCTTGAAATGTAATTCAAATATTTTTCTATACCATGGACAACAATCAGATATATGACATGAAAGTAAAAATGAGCACTGCCTCGTTTTATAGGTAAACTCTTTTCGCAAATGTGTAAGAATATGATGGTGTCAGTAAGGGTAAAAATAGAAACATAGGTATATTTAGACTCTTAACCCATTCCCTGATATTGACAACTTTTGACGACTCTGTAAAAGTTTCTTTGTGAAACCATTGTGATAAATAGAGCATGTGTTCCTCTAGGAGCAAATGCTCTATTTATTACAATGGTTTCAAATTACAAAAATCTAAAATGTTCCTTTTCTCTAGTTAATGCTCCTTTTCGGTAGATTTATTAAAAGCGGTTGAATCTAAAAATAGTTTATGAGAGAAAGGGTTGGATAGATATGAATTTAATGTTACAATGATATAACTAAATGTCACTAAGAAATAATCAAATGTCACTATGAAATATTAAAGCCACTATGAAAGAATTAAAGGTCACTATGGAATAATTAAATCACTAGAATATTATTAAATGTCAGGGTGAAATTATTTCATTCTTATGTATAACGAAAACTGCACATATATACGATCTTAGGTAATGCAAACAATACAGGCCAGACTAAACTCAACCGAACCACGCAATCATTAAAGATCAGATCCAACAATGTCACGCAAACATTATAGACTAAATCTAACCGTCCCATGCAAAACGTGTCGATCACTATGAAAAAAAAACACAATTGGGCCAGGCAAACATCAAATACCAATTCAAGTAACAATGATGGCGTAACCCAACCGAGCAACGCAAAACTATACACTGAACATAACCGAGCCTCGCAATGCTATACACTAAACTTAATCGAGCCGTGATACAATATACACTAAACCTAACCAAGCCACGCTAAAATATACACTATACCTATCCGAGCCACACAAAAACTATACACCAAACCTAACCGAGCCACGCAAAATTATACACAAAACCTTACTGAGCCACACAATAAACACATACCAAACCTAACCGAGCCACGCTAAAATATACACTAAACTCAACCGAGCCACACACAAACTATACACTAAACTTAACCGAGCCATGGCAATATATATACTATACCTAACCGAGCCACGCTAAAATATACACTAAACTCAACCCAGTCACACTCAAACTATACACTAAACCTAACCGAGCCATGGCAATATATATACTATACCTAACTGAGCCACACAACACTATACACCAAACATAACCGAGCCACGCAAAAGTATACACAAAACCTAACTGAGCCACACAATAACCACATACAAAACCTAACCGAGCCACGCTAAAATATACACTAAACTCAACCTAGCCACACACAAACTATACACTAAACTTAACCGAGCCATGGCAATATATATACTATACCTAACGGAGCCACGCTAAAATATACACTAAACTCAACCCAGTCACACTCAAACTATACACTAAACCTAACCGAGCCATGGCAATATATATACTATACCTAACTGAGCCACACAAAAACTATACACCAAACCTAACCGAGCCACGCAAAAGTATACACAAAACCTAACTGAGCCACACAATAACCACATACAAAACCTAACCGAGCCACGCTAAAATATACACTAAACTTAACCGAGCCACGGCAATATATGTACTATATCTAACCGAGCCACGCAAAACTATACACCAAGCTTAACCGAGCCACGCAAAAATATGCACTAAACCTAACCGAGCCACGAAAACTATACAATAAACCTAACCGAGTCACACAAAACATGTACATGTATACTAAACCTTACCGAGCCACGCAAGTTTACATATACAATGTATAATGAACCTAATAGAGTCACGCATAAATATACACTAAACCTAACAGTGCCACGCAAAATATATACAATAAACATAACCGAGTCACGTTAAAATATACACTAAGCTTAACCGAGTCATGCAATCATTTAAACAAGCACAGATCCTAATAAAATCCTAAAATGGTGTCTATTCGGTTCGGGGATATACTACTGGCAAACACATAGGTACATGCTTATGACTAACACAGCATTTACCGTAATACAGTAAAGTCCCGCTAATGCGACCACTTAATGAACACATATGGATGTCTTCATAAGCAGGTGGTTGCTTAATGCAGGACGAAAGTTATGCAGAAAGCTCCTATAGGAGCTTTCTGCATAACTTTCGCCCTGCATTAAGCTACCACCTGCCTTTGCCACTGTAAATTATGTCCCTTTTTGGTGGTCGCATTAGAGGTACCATTATCCCAAATTTACGAGTTTACCAGTTTCAAAAACACACTTGAAATTGACTGAGTGATAAGTAATAGATACAGTACGAGTCTTACTACCAAAGTGTCTTCTAACAACCGTTATCAGGACAGTTTGTTCGCATGACCGAAGACGTGTCCGAGGCGTAGCCGAGGACACTTGTCTGAGGTCATGCGAACAAACTGTCCTGATAACGGTTGTAAGAAGACACTTTGGTAGTAAGACGAGTACATGTATCTTACTTGTACGACAGTACGTTGTAGACTTTTAATTTTGATTAAAAATGAATAAAAATGAATATTTCACAAATGAGTACAAAATGTTTTCCCCTTGGTTCACCCAATTCAAATCCTAGGTAGATAGGTTTTAACCACAAGAATCACGTGCGTACAAAAGTGTCCATTTACAACCGTTATCAGGACACTTTTCAATAGCTTTGCTGGGGGTCTGTCGTACAATTATCAATGAATACACCCTACTGTGATAACGATGCCAGTGGGTTATGTAACGATTACACTGGGGTATATAACTACCACTGGATTTATGAAACGATGCCACTTAGTTCCATAATAATGGGTTCTAAAACGACAACACTGGGTTATGAAACAACAGGATTATGGAACTATACCACAGAGTTAAGAACTGATAAAATTTGGTTATTATCCGATAAATAGTGGGGTATGGAACAATAACACCGGGATATGAACCGATATATATATTGGGTTATAGAACAAAAATATTCGATTATGAATTGATACCACATGACACGGTACAATTGGGTTATGCTATCATTTGGTTATGAAACGATACTATTTGGTTATGAAACGATACCCAATAAAACGTAACCATTGGGTAATGACACAATATTACGTGGATATAAAACGAGCTCACTGGTTTATCGATGCTACTGGGTTATGAAACGATACCATTGGATTATCGATATCACTGGACTATACTTATGAAGCGACGCCACTGTGCTATGAACTATACCAGTGGGCTATGAAACGGCACCATTAGGTTATGAAACGATGTCTGAAATATAATTTCCCGAAACCCACAACAAATGACATCACCTAAAGCATAAATGAAACTGTTGTACTGCCGTTCATCCCCATCCACTGTGCTCTTTTCATCACAATTCATTGATCGCAATCTGACAGAGTTAATAAATGAACCAAATATTTTTGATATTATTCCGTTATCTAACGGGGAGTTATTGTTTTCTTTTAATATTTTTATACAGTAAACGACGACGTTCCACAAAACGTGAGATGAACCTTTTTGCACGCTAAGCAATTTTACGTCTGCAACAAAAATATCGTCTGCTTCAATTCTTAAAAAACTCTCATTTCTTTACAAACTTTTGTCAAAGTGTCAAACAGGTTGGATCCTGATAAGACGCAGCATTGTGTGACGTCACATCTGGTTCCTAACTGTTTTCATAGGTAACCACGGTTTTATCGCTAGCAATCACGGTCAGTGTTGATACATACGTTAATGGCACATCGACAATATAATCGTGGAATGACCCACCCGTGTTTCACCATAAAGTCCATTTAGTATGAAGGACTTAACCATTTCTCTTGTGTAAGCGCATTTTGACGCATCTGCAAACAGAGTAGACCCAGATTAGACGGCTCCTATAGGAACCGTCTGATCAGGGTCTGCTCTATTGGCTTATGGTGTAATATAGATCTGATTCTACAGCTTCTACCTGAGCCAAAATGTCCTGTGTTCATATGCCACTATAATAAATAATCCTATTAATATTCATGACGTCATTATTTTCTACATGAATATTCACCAGGGAAAGGGTTAAATTTGCCGTAAGGTTTTTCGGTCCCTGAGTTGAGGGCCCCTCTATGGGCCCTCTGGTCCCGATCTACACATATTCAAATGCCAATACATAAGTTTTCCCCACACACTGGGAGTAAACTTGATGTATGTCTTTTATGAGACCATGTAACATGTCACCATTATTCGATACACGTATGCCTTTATTTTCATCTCTATTTATAACTGGATATTAGCACAAAAAATCGATTGAAAAGACATCGTACGAGATCAACAGAAAATAAACCAGTTATCTCAAGCACTAAAATAGAGCCGACTCTAGGGTTTATCAAAACCGAAATATCGTGTGTGCATATACCACTGTAAAAATCAGCTAATGAATATGCATGCTGTTATGTTTTCTTACATAAATATTCAACAGGGAAAATGCCATCAGGATGTCCTAATGTAGTGATTGATCTAGCATGTGTATTTTGTTCCCACATCAGTGAATGTCCCAAGTTTGTCGCAAACAAATCTTGACAGTAGGGTTTAGCCCTTTCACCGCCAATGTCGCAAAAATGCACTACGACAAATAGTGCAGTCCCAGATCAGACGTCGCCTTTCCAGGCGGCGTCTGATCAGGGACTTCACTTTTTGTCGCAAACCTTGTTTTCTATATCTGTGCTTTATTCTTTTGACATTTACATTTATTTATCGTATTTCCTTATTTTACCAAATGATTTAACAAAAGAGGTTTGCAGACGACACTTAGAAAGTTGGCGCCGAAAGCGTTAGTCACATAAGGGCAAAAAAGATTTGAGTTTATGATAAGTTTGTTTTAAATGAAATGAATACTTCCGAGTCCACTGATGTTAATTTGTATGTGTTTATTGTTTTACAGAACAACATGGAATTCACAGTGGAAACCACAGATTACAATGTAGCAGATTTTTACGATGCATTTGTCAAGGACTTGCCTAAAATAGTGATGGTCAACCAAGGCTTTATGGGCGAAATAAGTGCAGACACATTTGATAGAGGTCAGGTTGGTAAAGTTAGTTCTTATCATGCTTAGCACGTCTTGACCAGACATTATTTTTCTTCAGCATGAGACAGGATTTAGGTAATTCCTCTGTACACCTACATGGATGAATGAGAGCGTTGGAACGAGGAACGAGGAAGTAATTATGTGTGTGTAGGTTGAATCAGCTCGGTCACCATCAAAACAGCTCGATCATCATTATCATCTGACCCTCGATCATCATTATCATATTATCCTCGATCATCGTTATCATTTAACCCTCGATCACCATTATCACCTAACCCTCGACTATCATTATAATCTGACTCTCGCTCATCATTATCATCTTATTCTTGATCATCGTTATCATTTAACCCTCGATAATCATTATCATCTGACCATCGATCATCATTATCATCTGACCATCGATTATCATGTTTCTCTTACCCTCGATCACCATCATCATTTGACCCTCGATCATCATTATTATCTGACCCTCGACTATCATTTTCATCTTACCCTCGATCACCATCATCAACTGATCCTCGATTAATATTGTCATCTGATTCTTGATTACCGTTATCATCTGACACTCGATCAATATTTCAATCTGAGCCTCGATCACCATTCTCAACTGACCCTCGAATAATATTATCATCTCGATTACCGTTATCATCTTGCCCTCGATTATAATAATCGTCAGATCCTCGATCACCATTTTCGTCTTTCCCGCGATTATCATTATCGTTTGACCCTCGATAATCATTATCATCACACTCTTGATCATCGTTACCATCTGACCATCGACCACCATTTTCATATAACCCTCGATTACCATTATAATCTGACCCTCGATTAATACAAGCAAACTCATAGAATTGATATCCCCTGCCAAAGGTATTACCTAGTAAAACGGCAAACAATGGGAGAGGAGGGGTGTAGGTGGGAAGTTGGTTTGGTTTTATCGAGTTTTACATCGTTTTAACAGTATTTCTGCCATGTCACGATGTACAGCTACAGTTGGAGGAAGACCCTAGGGATTATTCTGTGCAAGGAACAAATTGCATTGTTTCGTGCACAGAAGAATATCCAGGCAGAACCACCGACCTTGCTACTGCAAGCCAGTTGGTAGGCTTCCTCACAAGAAAAAACAAATGCCCAGACCCTGGATTCGAACCCACAGCTGTGAGGGGTTAAGCATTTGCCAGTCAAAGACCATAACCACTCGTCAATGGATGCCAGAGTGTGGGGGATCTAGATAATCAATTTAAAACAAGAGGGCTATGATAGCCCTTGATGAGCGCTCAATCAAGTTTTAATGGCCTTTGATGCATACCAAAACCTGAAAAAGATATTTTGACCGACTTTATGAATATTGAGCTAAATTGCTGCTTTCTACTGGCAATCTTTAATAACAGCGTACATGTTTTGTGTGTCAAAGGGGAATAACTCCTCCTAAAATATTGTATGGGCGAATTTGCAGGTATGGGTTATCATTACGAAAACTGGGGGTTGCCATGGAAGCGGTTAGAATACACATAGCCTAAAATAATTTAAACTTAAGTACATTCGCGATTATGATACAGTTGACTTTTCTGAACATTTTGGTACCCATGAAATAAAGTCGGGGTACACAGTAGACCCCACTGGCTCCCTGAGTATAATGCATGGGAACGATGCCACAGTGATAACAAATATACATGTCTAGTTTTATTGCATTCTGTCAATCCGTTACAGAAATATGGCATCGGATGGAAATAATGTGTTTCTTGCGTATAAAAGGGTAATAACTACTAAATGCCAAAAGTGATCTGGAAAGGTAAGACATGGGAACAATATCCAAGTGATAACATATATTCATGTCGAGTTTCATTGAATTCCATCAATCTGTTACAGAGATATTGCATCGGGCGGAAAACATGTGAGTTTTGCGTATAAAATGGCAATAACTCCTAAATGTCACAAGCGATCAGGAAAAGTAATACATGGGGACGATGACAAGTGATAAAAAATAATCATATCGAGTTTCATTGAATTCTGTCAATCCGTTACAGAGATATGGCATCGGATGGGAAAATATGTGATTTTAGCCTATAAAAGGACAAGAACTCCTAAATGCCGCAAGCGATCTGAAAAAGTAATATATGGAAACGATGCCCCAGTGATAATCCGGACGGAATCCGGACGGAAGGGCGGAAGGGCTGGCGGAAGGACAGACATATTGACAGACGGGTAAACCCAAAACAATATCCCTCTGCCTTTGACAGGGAATAATCATCACCTGACAATCAGTCACCAGTATCATCTGACCCTCGATCATCATTATAATCTGACCCTTGGTCATCTTTATCGTTTGACCCTCGATCATCATTATCATCTGACCCTTGATTATCATTATCATCTGGCCCTTGATCATCATTATCGTTTGACCATCGATCATCATCATCATCAGACCCTTGATCATCATTATCATGTTATCATCGTTATCATCTGACCCTCGATTATCATTATCATTTGACCCTCGATTAATATTATCACCTGACCATCAGTCACCATTATCATCTGACCCTCGATTACCATTATCATCTTACCGTCAATGATACTACTCGTCAGACCATCGATTATTATTATCATCTGACCCTCGATCATCATTATCATCTTATCCTCGATCATCGTTATCATTTAACCCTCGATCACCATTATCATCTGAACTTCGATTCCCTGAAACGTGCGATGGAGTTTGTTTTGATCAGAGGGGCGCATCCCTCTAGCAAACTCTGTCTTGAGTGTTTTTTAACAGAACTTGCATATGTTAGTCAGTTTATTCCTTCAAATTGTCAGACCAGCATTTTTGTTACGATCATGTCGTCGGTTTTGTGCTCTGGATGCATAGGACGCCGTTTCGAGTATTTTGTTTCTTTGTAGCGGTGTTTTACGACACTTTAACCCCTTCCCGCATATTGACGCATTTTGACGCCTCTGTAAAAGTCACTTTATGAATCCATTGTGATAAATAGAGCATTTCCTCATATAGGAGCAAATGCTCTATTTATCAAAATTGTTTCAAACTACACAATTCTAAACTTTTCCTTTTCTCCAGTATATGGTTCTTTTTGGTAGATGTATTCAAAGAGGTTTGGTCTAAAAACAGCCTTTGAGGTAATGGTTTAATAGTATTTCAGTCATATCGCGCCGCTGCTAATCACAGGTGGATGAAACCCCCATATATGTTAGTGTCCGTGCAAGGAACAAATTGTATCATTTTGTGCACAAGCAAATTACCCGAGTAGAACCAACGACCTACCACAAGCCAGCTGAAAGACAGCGAAAATGGAAATGCTCAGGCGGGGATTCGAATTACATCGGTAAAGGGTTACCATCTGGAGTAACTTCACCAAAATTCTGAAAGTGGGTGATCCTTCGAAAGCAAAAGTAGCAATGCCAAAAGAGAAAATTGCAGACTCGGTTTTATTGAGTCTGTTCATGAGTAGTAATTAAAAGTGCAACACTACTCACGCCCCTAGCACCGGCTTAAGCAGTAATTAATTTTCAAAACTTATACCAAAACTAATGTTCCCGAAGGACCAGAAAATATAACAACACTGAGAATGAAGTACGGGGCGACTTTTTTACGACCGCCACAAAAGCACTTAACACCTGCTTGCATCACCTGTCGATATCTAGAAGATGCTCCTGTGTAACATTATTAACTCTTTCGGCGCCAATGTCGCCTGTTGGCACCATTGAAAACAGTGCAGTCAGGTCAGATGCCGCCTTTTCAAAGCCTGGGACTTCACTGTTTTCTGTATTATTTTAGCCCATATATACAGGGTTTTAAAAACAAATGTTTTACTAATATACCTTTATTATTTAGTTTAGAATTATATTTAATATGAAATTATCATTGCAGATGACACTTTTAAATCTGGCGATACAAGAGATAAGGCGTCTGGCAATAGCTTGAGCTTCTCTGTGCTAACAAGGCCACAACCTGTCGCACATGTGGGATACGTTGTTTACATCCCTTACTCCCTAGAGTGGGGTTATTCTCAGAACAAATCATTCATTTCGTCTGCTGACGAAGTCCACAATACATGGCTGAACACTTCCGGTTAGCCAAATTCAAAAGTGTCGTCTGCAATGATAAACACAAACCTGTATGCTTGGGCTAAAATAATATAGAAAACAGTGGAGTCCTAGGTCAGATGCCGCCTTGAAAAGGCGGCATCTGACCTGGGACTGCACTGTTTTCAATGGTGCCAACAGGCGACATTGGCAGTTTGGCACCGAAAGAGTTATGTGTGTAACAGAAAAGTTTAGCTCTTGATTATTGTAATATTAATATTGTAATAAAACCTCTTGGATAAATTTCCATCAGATTAAGCTAGAGCTCCTGTTTACCAATAAAATGTGTGACAAAGAAACACACACAAAGAATTCCTGTGTACCAATAAGGTGTTTGACAAAGTAGCGCACCCGAAGAGCTCCTGTGAGAATCATCTGTACCATCAATACGTCTGACAACAGCTAGAAGAGGCTCCCGTGTACCAAACAATGCGTTTGACAAAGGGACTCCTGTGTACAAACAAGGCGACAAATATACCAATTGTGATCAACTGCACGGACACAAACATTGAAATGATAAAATATATTTGAAGGATATATTTGCTTTATGCATTACTTCATTTCGATTAAAATAAAAGGGAAACTAATATTGGTAGCATAATAATCGACCGACGATTTCTGATGCAGTTACTTCATTAGAGGGTAAATACACGTTGTTTTCGGGCAATAACATCTGCAGTTTCTCGAGAGGCGGATGTAGTCCCGAGCCCAAAGGGCGAGGGCAATCATCGTCCCAAGGGACACTGCAGAATCTGATGTTATTGTCCGAACCAAACGTGTATTGTCGCTATTCTTGCATAAAACCTTTTTCTTTGACGATTCCTTCAATTTACGCTGTTACCGGGACACTGTTTACACTTTCCCTGATGAATATTCATGTAGGAAATATGCGTCAAAATGCGCTTACATATGGGAAATGATTTAAATGCTGTTGTATTCACGTCTCCTGTTGACGTTAGGCCCCGCAAAGGTATAATCAAGCGCGTGAGCACGAGAATCGCCTACATAGGTAATAGGGACTACAACAGCACGCTTGATGCAATAATACGATTTCTTCCCATAACCTTTTGTCGATTCCTTTCGCAGTACTTTTACATTGCATCTTAAATATTATGTTTATTCTATATGTTCAATACGATTTCTTACGCAGTACTTTTACTCTACATGTTCAATACGATTTCTTACTCGGTGCTTTTACTCTACATTTCTAATACGATATATTATGCTTGATGATAAAGGACACATTTTCCCCGTTTCACGCTTTTGCAAATAGAGCAGACCAAGCTCATACGGCTCCTGTACGACGTTTAACCAGCGGCAGGACCGCTGTGATATATTGCACATAAAAGACTTGTACATTTCTTAGTCAGAAGTGATAAAACTAGGAGTATTGTCAAAAATATTTCATCTGTTTTCCTTGTTTTAGATCTTGCGACTCCACACAGTATCTCAGCAATCCCGCGTGATAGCCAAGACGCAACTTCACGGACATGACAAGTTCTTCAGCATTCCACTCTCCTACAAGACCAATTTCTGCGTGGTCAAACATGGCAAAGGTAAAATATTATGAAAGTTGGAGATCCTTCGAAAGCAAAAGTAGCAATGCGAAAAGTGAAAGTAAAGGCCTTTATAACAGAACACTGATGTCACTATAAAACCTCTTTCCCTGTTCTGTGTTTATTCCAAATTTTAATACCTACTGAATATTCATTAAAAAGATAGTTATAAAGAAAATATGGAAGTGAGCACATTGTAGACCATTAAGAAAGCAAAGAAACAGATCTATCAAACTTTATTAGCAAACAGAACAGACACTGATCAGATGGCTCCTATAGGAGCCGTCTGATCTAGGTCTACTCTGTTTGCAAATGCGTGAATACGCGTTTATCTAAATATGGGGAAAGGGATAAAGGTCTTATTGACAGCGCAAACATTATTTCCCGTCAGATGAAAATCTAGGATTCTAATTGGTCTTCTTGCCTAAGTGTACAGGACCGTACATACCAAGAGGCGGGGTGTACGAGAATTATTTTCTCAAGGTCGCCCCCTTCTTGTCTTGATATTCAGGGCGCTCTATCTCATCCTGTTGATTATCAGATTGCTCATCCTGTTGATTTTCAGATTGTTTTAAAGTATTTCTAATTGTCGTCTGCAAACAACTTTTGTTAAACATTTTTGTAAAATAAAGAAATGAGATAAATAAATGCAAATGTCAAAGGAATAAAGCAAAGATATAGAAATACAGATTCAGACAAAACGTGAATTCCCTGATCAGACGTCTGATCTGGGACTGCACTATTTGTCGTGGTGCACTTATGCGACATTGGCGGTGGACGGGTTAAGAAATGGTTCCCCAAGTGCCATGGTACATGCGTTGCAGGAAATATTGATCAAGTGTCGTGACGCACGCTTTTCATTGCTGATCATGTGTCAAATAGTTTTGGTCCGTATGAGACATAGATTCGCCAGGCATATCATCTGGATCCAAACTATGTACAAACGCGACTACGGTCGCAATCAGCGGTATACGGGTTGATATCTAATTTATTGTGCTTTTTATACACATGTCAATTTTTATTGACTTTGACATTGGTGTATAGCTTATTCGAGCCTATCCTATGTAAAACCGTCAAAGTTTATAAAATAATTATAACAGCCATGGAACATGGAACCATCCACGGCATAGTTATAGTCATCTATTCAGTTGCATCTTACATTTCGAAATTCAAGTTCAACCATTGAAATGATAATGATATTGCAATTTGGTTTTAATACAATGCATTTTTCGTGCTGAACAATTCAAATCGAAATGACGTTCTCTATACTATGCATATAAGAGTAGCATCATTCATCATTCAAGTCGTAATGGTACTGGACTATTCTCTACCAGCGTACGTAGTCGTGCTGAATTATTCAAGGCATAATGGCATTGGACTATACAATGCAACACCGAACTGACTCATGCAGCTCATAATAACCTTCGAGTCATAATGACATTGATCTATGCACTACATCTTCGTGCAGAACCATTCGAGTCATAACGATATTGCATCTTTAAGAATAGAATCATTCAAGTCGCAATAATATTTTCTTTTTACGTTACCATTCAAGTTAAAATGACATTTAATGGTATCATTGACGTCAAAATATAGTTTCAAGTCTCAATGATGTTGAACTTTATACTGCAACTATATTTATACTACTAACGTGTCAACCCAAGCTATTTGATATGACTGTCTCGCCGCACTAAGTAAAATAAGGGTTGCAAGGAAATAACACACCAGATAGAACTTAAAGCATGTACTGTCACAAAAACAATCTATCATATAGATAGAACTTAGGTCTGTAATTTCACAAACAAATCACAGTCTATCACGTATATAAAGTCATCACAGTAAAATCTGTTCGGGCGTGTACAATAACAGGTTGGTGCGTTTTGTAAAGTGTCTTTGAGAATTAAAATGACATTAAATGGTATCATTGACGTCAGAATATATATTCAAGTCTCAATGATGTTGGACTTTATACTGCAACTATCTTTATACTACTAACGTGTAAATCCAAGTTGTTTGAAAATGACTGTCGCGCTGCACTTAGTAAAATAAGGTTTGCAAGGAAATAACACAACAGATAGAACTTTAGCATGTGCTGTCACGAAACAAATCTCTCATGTAGATATAACTTAAGCATGTACTGTCACAAAAACAAACAATCTATCATGTAGATAGATTTCACAAACAAACCACAGTCTATCGCATATATAAAGCCATCACAGTAAAATTTGTTCGGGGCATGTTCAATAACAGGGTGATGCGTTTTGTAGAGTGTCTTTGAGAATTAAAATGACATTTAATGGTATCGTTGACGTCAGAATATATATTCAAGTCTCAATGAACTAACGTATAAATCCAAGCTGTTTGAAAATGACTGTCGCGCTGCACTTAGTAAAATAAGGTTTGCAAGGAAATAACAGAAAAGATAGAAGCATGTGCTGTCACAAAAATACAATGATCTCTCATGTAGATATATCTTAAGCGTGTACTGTCACAAAACAATCTATCATGTAGATAGAACTTAAGTCTGTAATTTCACAAACAAATCACAGTCTATCACGTATAGAAAGTCATTACAGTAAAATCTGTTCAGGTGTGTTCAATAACAGGGTGATGCGTTTCGTTTGTTTGTGTTGATTAACGTCTGTTTCTGCTCACTATGGGCTAATTGGACGCCCCAGAGAGAGGGGAGATGATAAAGAAAAACCCGGGCGCGATGCCCTACTCTTATTATCGACTTAGTTTCTCTGGTTCTTTAAGATGCCCAGTGTAAAGCACTGATACATCGGACCTTGGTTTATAGTCTCGTCCGAAGGAGTGTCTTTGAGAGATTTTTCTGCATTACGACAGTTCTACACAGACCTATCCTTTCTCTCATGAATATAAAGATATTATAACCACACAATTATAAGTTTTATATTTGCATTGTGAACAAGGGTTGTTTTATCATTATAGAAAGTGTATAATCAGACCTGTACTTGAATACAGTAAAACCCCGCTAATGCGACCACCTAAAAGAGGTGTAAATATGGGTGCTAGATGCAGGTGGTAGCTTAATGCAGGAAAAAAGTAATGCAGAAATCTCCTAGAGAAGCTTTATGCATTACCTTTGCCTCGTATTAAGCAACCACCGGCTTATAAAGACACCAATGTATATTCATTTAGTGGTTGCATTAGAGGGGTTCTACTGTATATCATTTTATAAGCAATCAGAGTTCCTACAGGGGCCTTCTGATCTGGTTCTTATCTATTCTTTAAGGCATAAAACGGCGTATTTATTGAGTAAAAGATTGAAGAATGGCACGTAGATTTCCGTTGAGTGACAACCTTAAAACATGTTTCCTTTTTATTACATTTAGCCGGTAAGGAGATGCCATTGAGCCAGCTAATCCGGGAGTACACTCTGCCATGCAAGGTACAGTTTCCCAAACATAAGAGTGTCGATGTTGGTAACCACACAGTGCATACAGACAAGCTTCCTACATTGAAACTGACCAGAGTCTTCAACGAGGTCTACTTACTTGGCAATTATATAATTGATGGTACTTAATTTTTCTTTTAATATATAGTTCTATTATTACTGAACAATATATGACCTTTAGATCTTTGCAAACAGAACGGACACAGCTCAGACGTTGTTCTCAAGCTTTTGATTGGTCAGATTTGAGTTCTCAAGCTTTTGATTGGTCAGATTTGAGCCAAAGGCTCAAATCTGACCAATCAAAAACTTGAGAACGAACTCAGACTCAACTTAAAGTTTTATAAGCATGGACCCAGACGTCTCTTGTATGAGTCATCTGATCAGGACCTACCTTATTTGCATATAAGATAGCATAATATATATAGTTATAATGTTTATGCCATGTGCTAAATAAAAGCACAATCCTAAGACAGATGTGTTCATTCCTGGCTTTTGGCTATTTGTTTCCTCAGCTTGCTTAGTGCCCATTGAAACTTACTTCGTTTCATCTTTTGACTGCATAGTGTAAGTCATAAGTGGCTTGAGTGACGCTTGTGACACTGAATGTTACTAATACTTTTACTTAATCACTACTCATGAACAGACTCAATAAAACCAAGTCTGCAATTTTCTCTCTTTGCATTTCTACTTTTGCTTTCGAAAGATCACCCAATTTTCAGAATATTTATACATCTTTAATAACTGATCATGCCTTATACATATATCTTAACTGATCATGACGTATAAATCTTAACTGATCAAAATTTATAAATCTTAACTGATCATGACATATACATCTTAAATGATCATGTATTATACGTCTAAAATAACTGATCATGACTTAAACATCTTAAATAACTGATCATGTCTTATACATCTTAAATAACTGATCATGCCTTATACATCTTAAATAACTGATCATGTCTTAAACATCTTAAATAACTGATCATGTCTTATACATCTTAACTGACCTTGACATCCTAAATAACTAATCACGCCGAAACTTTATTTCATTTAACCTTTTCCTGATGCATATTCCTGTAAGATCTAATGACGTCTGAGTATATATTAACCCAATGTTTATAATGGATTTTGAACATAAAATGTTTTAGCCGTGCCATATACTATAGACTCAGATCTATGTAATTCAATAAGCAAACAGAGCAGACCCAGATCAGACGGCTGCTACAGTTATATTCTGACATGGATATTCATGAAGAGAAGAGTTAAGAGGAAATGTGTAGGACAACCGGTATGACTCTTTAAAAAGTGCTGTTTTCTGTTTGGAGCATCCATCAGCTTTAATCATATGCCTGCCTTTGTTTAGAAATATTAGCTTTGATTATGATGAAAGATGCCTTACTCTATGAGAAAAAAGCGTCATTCAGACAAAGTAAATGTAGATCAGATTCCGAGTATCCAGCACTCAGACTCGATGCAATAAAACAAATACACGTGTATATGAGAAATCGAGCCGACTGTCTTTGGGGGCAAAGTAGTGAATTTGAAACGGCGTCTGATTGGGATATACACTGTTGGGCGCTACTCGGGATATACACTGTCGAGCGCTACTCGGGATATACACTGTTGGGCGCTACTCGGCATCTGCAATATTTGTCGAACATGTGATAATGTAGACCCTGGCTGGACGCTACAAAGACCCGCAGCGACTGATCTTAACAATGAGAGATAGCGACTGGCCTTAACCAACGTCGTTTGACAGGCATCAAGAAACCAACACCCCTCGATTATAAAAACATCGAGCTACTCGGCGCCTGATCTGGATTCTAGTTACATACCGGATCCTGGTTATATACTGGTTGATGTAATTTAGTTGCCGTTATAGAGAGGTTTTACTGTATACAATTGTTATGCAGAAAGCCTCTCTAACGCACAACAAAATGAGATCGTATTCTAGTTGTTAGAGTCAGATGACAGGAGTTAAGCAGAAAGATCCCATAGGAATTTCTACCGTTTGCTTTTAAAGACACATATTCTTATTAATTTACCAGTTGCTTTAGAGAGGTTCAACTTTATTTTCCAGGGGTTTTGGCCCATGGTGAAGTCCATGTTCCATTGTACTTATCCCAGCTGAGACTGGCTCTCGTCACGGGCATAGTTGGTCAGACGCCACAGAAATGGAAAAGTTATCAGGAAGAACTCAATCGTTCAACTATAAACTTTGAGTTCAACGAGGAGTTTGGAAATCCAGGTACTTGTATGAACTAGTTTCTAGGTATATTCATTTTATTAGAAAATCATGTGATAGCCATGTAACATGCAATAAAACGTGTGTGACATGGATCTCATGGGGTCCCAGGTTCGACCCCCGTCGGACCAGTCCGTCAGGTCAGACTTTATAAACCGAGGTCTGATGTATCAGTGTTTTACAATGGTCGTCTAAACGAACTAGAGAAACTTTGTCGGTAATAAAAGTAAGGCACTGCGCCCGGATTTGCAATATAAACATAATTATGTAAGAGGTACTTTACATGGCGACAGTCACACAACACAAAGCAATATTAAATATGTAAGAGGTACTTTACATGGCAACAGTCGCACGACACAAAACAATATAAAATATGTAAGAGGTACTTTACATGGCGACAGCCGCATGACACAAAACAATATAAAAACGTAGGAGATACTTTACATGGCGACAGCCGCACGGCATAAAACAATATAAAATATGTAAGAGGTACTTTCCAAGGCGACAGCCGCACGGCACAAAACAATACAAACTATGTAAGATGTACTTAACATGGCGACAACTGCACAACACAAAACAATTAAAATATGTTAGACGTATCTTAAAAACGTCTGAATATGTAAGAGGAACTTTACAGGGCAACAGGTACAATAGAAAACAATATAAATATGTATTAGGTACTTTACATGATGACAAGATGTTCTTTACATGGCGACATCCGCACAACACAAAACACTATAACATATGCAAAAGGTACTTTAAATGGCTTCAGCCGCACAACACAAAATAATATAAAGATATAAGAAGTACTTTACTGGCGACATCCGCACACCACAAAACAATAAAAAGATATAAGAGGTACTTTACATGGCGACATCCGCACAACACAAAACCATATAAAAATATAAGAGGTACTTTACATGGCGACATCCGCACAACACAAAACACTATAACATATGCAAAAGGTACTTTAAATGGCGTCAGCCGCACAACACAAAATAATATAAGTGTGTGAGACGTACTTACATGGCAACAGCCGCACACCACAAAACAATATAAAGATATAAGAAGTACTTTACATGGCGACATCAGCACAACACAAAACAATATAAAGATATAAGAGGTACTTTACATTGCGACAACCGCACAACACAAAACAATATAAAATTTGTAAAATATGTACAAGCCTCAACGTACGTAACTGTGAATATGGCATGTCAGCATGTACATGATCCACACCCGGACACTTTCGACATACGAAACATTTATTCGTGTTTCACAAAGTTAACAAGCTAAACAAGACATTCACCACTTGTCACTTATATCCCATGCAAAATGTCTTTGCACGTGCACAAAATCGGTTTTTGCCCTCGTGTTAATGGATATAATACGAGGGGCGTTCTAAAATGACAACAGCGCCATTGTGTAGAAATTTGACACGCAAGGATCTCGTGATTAAAGCGATAACTGTACAGAATCTTATAGAAAACTATAGTACCATTTTGAAGACATTTAGTTTATATCAGGTGTAGTCCTTTACTCTAAGCAAAATATACGTAGATATGAAAAGCGAACAAAAAATCTGAAATCAGGGCGCTGTTCTTTAGGAATACATCAAAGGCAGATTCTCAGTGAAATTCATACCTCACACGGTAAGCCAGCAGTGTCAGAGAAAATTGTTTACTCGTGGAAACGTTAAATTAATCAAAGCACTGAAAGTGCTGTAATGGCTTTTAGCAAAGACGGTTATGTATTGATGTTACAAAGATCTGTACTTTTTCAAGTATTTCTGTAGAGGGTTTGGTGAAAAACTGCTATAACGTCTTCAATTACGTGAAGATATTACACTAGTTTTGCACAATACCATTGCTATGATGAGATAATTTGTATAAATGTTTGTTCAATTGGTTACACCATAGAGGTTGTTGAATAAGTTATTTGAAGAATAAGGCATGCTTATCCTGAACTCTGAGTAGAGGAATGAAATATGACTACGTAGTTTTGTGTATTGGAAAAGTTCAGCAAAAAAAATGGGAATACAGTAAAACCCCTCTAAACCGGACGTCCAATTTAGTGTAGATATCGGTCCTGGAGACAGGTGGCAGCTTAATACAGGGCGAACGTCATGCAGAAAGCTCCTCTAGGAGCTTTCTGCATGACTTTCACCCTGTATTAAGCAGTCACCTGCCTAAAAGTATAAAAGTATAAAAATTATTTTCTACTAGAATTCCGGTTTAGAGGGGTTTAACTGTATACCATGTTAACAAGAGTATTTATGCATGAAGCCCTGAGCAGTGTTTGAATGTGTGTGTAGTAACCAACACTGCGTTTTAACCTTTTCAACACTAAGTGTACATGGAATTTGGGGTACATTTACAGATACTGTTTTAAATTAGCATACAGTGCATACTCTGTTCAGATGGTTCCTATAGCAGCCTTCTAATATGGGTCTACACTGTTTGAAATAGTAATGAGTACATAAATACAGGAATAAAGTGTTGAGAGAGTATATGGCAGACAAGTTCAGAAAAGCAAAATTCCTGTCGGCTAGAGTGTTATTCAGTATATATATGTGTGTCTAGAATGTCAAACAGGTTTTAACAAATTAATTGCAGCTACTACTGTAGAATGTAGCTGTTACCGTCTGTACCAAGGAAGCAATGCCAGTTTCTGACACATGGACCGATAAAACTTAACCAAAAATGAAACGTTTAACTGGAAAAAAGGCATACGAATGGCTAGTATGTTCACTAGTTGTAATCCTTAATGAGTGCAATACTCTATCAGTCAAATACAAACGATATAGCTTCTACACATATTGTAAATGGATATATTCTGAAAGTGGTTGATCATTCGAAAAACAAAAGTAGCAATGCCATAAGAGAACATTGCAGACTCGATTTTGTTGAGTCTGTTCATGAGTAGTGAAGCTGTCACTGAAAATTCCAATGAATAGTCAATGCCCTGAACACATACATAATAAGCAGCAGTAATCGTTGAATCAGTTTACACCAGTCTCAGCATTTATATACAGCTTCTATTACAATGAGTAGATTTAATCAATTAGCATATTAACAGTGTTTTATCTATAGTAATTAACTCGAATGACCAACCGCCTCACATATTTGAATATATACACAGTACTAATATTTATAAGGTATAAAACAAACAAAATGAAGTTTAAAAAGTAAACTAACTTTGATACACAACAAATTAATCAAATTAAACAAACAGTCAAAGAGGGAGATAATCCTGAATATACAAAACCACAAATAACTATCATGTTCATATCACGAAGTTGTCATTTGCTCTATCCGTGGAAAAAGGCACATTCTTCTGCAAAATTGTTCTCACCGCAAATCTCAGAAAAGCGTTTCATAAAAAATTATATACTGCCCTTCACTACTTTCGGAGAAAAATCCACTGTGAACAAGGTCAGCAGAGGTAATATTTTTGTGAACACAGAAGAACTATTTCTTCAATGCTATTTTGTTTTCCCTTCAACGCACAGAGCTTTTTCCAAATTGGCCTTACAATATCAAGGGGTGGCATAAGCCTCTTGCTAAAGATGGTAGCGTTTCTCTCCAATTAGCCAATAGTGAGCAGAAGTGGACGTTGATCACCACAACCAAACAAAATAGTTCCTTGCCATATCAACGGTGAAAACTTATGATATTCTCACCAAGCATTTGGTTTTAAGGAAGGTTTGCGCACGGTGGAAGCCTCATATGTTAATTAATGAACAAAACGCAAATAGGCTCAAATATGGTAACGAAACACTCAAAAAAGTTCTCAAATTGAGATAATCGCAAATTATCACAGCTCCTAACAGGAGATGATGCCTGGATATATTGTATCGGCCGTAACGCCGCGTTGACAGTGATGCGAAAATGTTACTGTAGACCTGTAATTGCAAAAAGGACGAAACGTGACAAAAAGGTCTTATATTCGACATTTTTAACTCAAATTGTACAGTTGTACAAATTCCTACGCCATCCGGAAAGTGTTACTGAAAAGTTTTATAGGGATATAAGTATTGAAAGTTGTTAAACGAAATATGAAATATTGCTTCCCAGTTCTGGCCTTCTCGGCCTCAAACTAATCCACGACAACACTGCAGCCCGATATAAGTCCTTGTAATTTTTTTCTCTTCCACAGGCTGAAAAATATGCTGGCTGGGTGCAAATACTTATCGAATAAAGCACTTGGGAGTGGTATTTTTACTATTTTACTACTCTGCTGTGTTCAACTGTTGGATTTCTCGGCTACAGTAGTGCGAGGAAGTCAAGGACGAATACTTTGACGGGATAAACTAAACTTGCAATCTGAACAAATACTATGTACCAAATTCGAGCACAATTGTCTTTTTTTCAGAACAGTCCTCGCAAACACAGGACTGTGTGATAAAAACCGCTATAGTCGAAAGGGAAATGTAAATTAAACTTTGAGTACGAATAATCTTGTATTTCAAAGAATCGGCTTATCTCCCACTTTCAAGATATATTTATTTCACAAAAGCAGGTGTTAAGTGCGTGTGTGGCGGCCACAAAAAGACGCCCCGTACTTCATTCTCATTGTTACATTTTCTGTTCCTTCGGCGTCATTAGTTTTGAAAATTTAATTCTGTTTAAGCCGGTGCTAGGGGCCGTGAGTAGTGTTGCACTTTTAATTACTACTCATTAACAGACTCAATAAAAACCGAGTCTGCAATTTCTCTGTTCGCATTACTACTTTTGCTTTCGAAGGATCTCCAACTTTCAAGATATATTAGGAGATATAGATATAAAAACTCGCTGTACATAGAATATTTTCATTTGTATCTCTATTTTATCATTATTATTCAGATATTGAATTTTGCAACGTCTGACAAACGGTGAGGTGGTTTTCGCAACAAAGCTTATTAACATTGTGGGGAACTGTGATAAGCAGTTTAAATGTTAACCTTGTTTCCCTTTTAGATATTGCAGAGTACATGCCTGGTCGAGTAGAAAAGATAGCAGTTGATACTGATTTAGAATACGCAAAGATGGAACCGGCCATATACACAGATCTTTCTAAGATATTTCGGCATGGAGGGACAACACGTGGTGACTTGCCGAAAGTTGACTTCACAGACAACGTGTATGATCAACTTAATCCCTACGAAAGCTATAGACAGGTAACAACGACAACGTTCTCGGACGCATCAGTGTCGACTCAGTCGAAAAATACTGAGAAACCACAAATGAAATCCCCGCTTACAAATCCAAAAATTAATAAACCAAAACCGCCACCACCGCAACGTAGTGGGCAGTCGATTAAATCTCCATCTGTTCCAGCGAAAGAAACAAACCAAATGCCAATGGTCAATAATAATCCTCAGCAAAAGCTTCTTAAAGATCAAACTCCTATTAGCCAGGAACTGCATACAGCAACGGCATTGGAGAAACCTGAAACAGCGGTTAAACCAATAACAGCAGATAGAGGTAAGCCAGAACTGGAACAACAGTCAAACCCTGCGTCTTCAACAACAGTTCATGCTCCGAAACATTCACTTAGTCCAAGTGATATTGAAGAACTCTCAGTTACTGAAGTTGGTACATACTTACAAACACTCAAACTAGACCAGTACACCAAAAGGTTCAGAGACAACCTCATAGACGGAAAAATTCTGAAAGAGTTGGACAAGGATATAATGAGAGACGAGTTTCAGATGAGCGGTTTAGAGGCGATTCGCCTGATGAAATTCATTCAAGAGGGACACATTCCTTCATAAACCACCAAAATAGTGCTGAACTATGTTTATAATGCATCTTTCACCGATTTAAATCAAACCTGTTCAATTTGACCGGAAGAAGACTTAACCCTTAGCCTGCAAGTAACAACTATTTTTGCATTTTCAAACAGTGTAGACCCAGATGAGAGAGCTCTCTCATCTGAGTCTGCACTGTTTGCCATGGAAAATCCATGCCTGCATGCTCTTTCCTTTTGCCTTGGAAATCATTTCAATATAAACCCTGTATATTTTTGTAAATACTACTACTAATAATAAATACTAATTAATATTCATAGAGGGTAGAATGATAAAGAATATGTGGCAGGCTAAGGGTTAAGTATGGTTATTCGGTTACTTGTAAAGTTTATCTAATATGTAATTCGTCAAAGTACTAATTTTAACTTGTGAAAGCAACGGTTTTAATAGTTGAGGGGGTAACTGTGTCTTATTTTAAGTTTATAAGTGGTTCCCTACAGTAAAACATCCTTATAACTGTATTAAGTAGTTGAGTTGGTAACGTGGTAACTGTGTCCTATTTTAAGTTTATAAGTGGTGCTCTACTGAAACAGTAGAACATCCTTATAACGGTATTAGGTGGTTGAGGTGGTAACTGAGTCCTATTTTTAAGTAGTTGAGGTGGTAACTGTGTCCTATTTTAAGTTTATAAGTGGCGCGCTATGGTAGAACATCCTTATAACTTCCACGAAGTGAAATTACATTGATGCCTTTAAAACTTTACTCCATGAATATCCATGTTAGTACATAATGTATGTAACTACGGATAGTAATTATCTAAAAAGGTTTTATGGCATATCATATATATGAAATAATATTGACCTTTATTAAAATCTGGCAAGATAATGGTTAAAGTAACAATGATCTAGGACAATAAACTTCAACTAATGTGGTCTAGGAAAATAAACTTCGAATACTATAGTATTTGATGTTAACAACAATTACTGACATGTGTAGCACGGACTATATGGATGTCTTTTGTGTGTAATAGCGTTTGTCGTTCACCAGCAGTTGTAATGCACAATGAGGTCAATATTGTACACCATATTCGTTTGCCATTACTTCTTCATTTCCAGAGTGATATATTTGCAATGATGTTTGGTAACGCAGCTCAAATATGAGATTAATGACGAGACAGTATCAGACGTACACTAATTATATGTAATTATGTGTAAATTGCTGAGTAACCCCAAGTGTTCTTGATAAAAAACATTAAACAAGTTTCATTTATCTTATCGTTTGTTTGGGTGGCGAAATTAATAGTAGAAAGGGGAGAAAATGTTGGCTCTGGGATTGTCGACTTCTCCCACACCTCCCATCAAGAAAGACGGATTGAGCCAATTCCTTTCATATCAACGGTATCTACGTGTGGTTCTATACATCCTAATATAATTCTTTTCTCATTACGTAGGCTTTGAATCTCTAACAAAGAAACTTAACAAACAATTCGAACATATTTGAATGTTTATTATTCAGTATATTGCTGGATGATGTGTGGCTGTGAACCACAATATTGTTGAAACGTTTAAAATATAAGTAGCAATCGTTATCTTTCAGCCAAACTAGTAAGGCAAATGCAAATCAATTATTAGCCAATTCACATGAAACAAATGTGGATATAAGAATTATATCCAAATGTCTGACACAGTCTTCCACAGTCTGCCACACACAGGCTGGCAGAGTCTGGAAATCTAGCACAATGAAGCAATCTAGTAAAGAGGCGCTGCAAAATAGAGCAGAATGAATACAGTAAACCTCTCTATAACGGCCACTGAATTACATCAAGTATATTTTGTTAAAAGCAGGTGGCTGCTTAAAGCAAGGTGAAAGTAAAACAGACGCTCCTATATGAGCGTTCTGTTTTACATTCACCTTGCTTTAAGCAGCCACCTGCCCTAGATACCAACTAAATAACACAAATTAATGGCCGTTATAGAGAGGTTTTACTGTAATTATCAGTGATGCCGCAACATAGCGCGTTGACAGCATTGTGCCCAATTTCTACTAAACTTATTGTATTGGTTGTGCCTTGGCTCAGCAATCTGCAACTATGGCGCCTATTTATTAAAGATATACATGTATACTAAAGTGTTACAAAGTTAACAAAAATCAGGTTTCCATACTTCTAGCCAGATACTTCAGTATGGCCCTTCCATAGCAGTAGTAAACCGTGTGACATGTTTAATTGACAATACATCTACAATATTATTCAAACATAACAATTAATATAGAGTATCAATAAAAATGTACGTGTTAGGCCTCTAGTGTTTTATAAAGATAACATACTTTTAACTGCCTATATTTTTAACTCCCATTTATGACCCATATTGAAATATTTGGAAACCAGTGTCTGAAATATTTTTGAAATATTTGGAAACCAGTGTCTGCATTTTGCTACTTCACAATCAGGTATTATTTCTCTCCTTTACATGTCCAGTCCCCCGTGTCTTACATCTGTTTTCTTTCCCAGATATCGAGGATCAGTCCAAGTTCCGCAATAAGAAAGCATGTCCCCAAAGCGCACAGGCGCATATTTAGAGGGCGACGCCGGCGTACGCCACCCCTAAAATTGCCCAAACAAACGTTTTTAGTTATAATTTAGATCTAGATCTACTAAAAATAAATAAGACATTGATTTAATCTGAGTTATTTAAACTCTTTGGCCCAATTACGCTCTTTTTCAACATGTATTACAAACACACTACAGTAAAACCTCTCTTTAACGGCCACTAAATTGTGTTAATTAGTTGGTATTAAGGGCAGGTGGCTGCTTAAAGCAAGGTGAAAGTAAAACGGAGCGTTCTGTTTTACTTTCCCTTGCTTTAAGCAACCACCTGTCTTTATTACACAATACTTGATGTAATTTATAGGCCGTTATAGAGAGGTTTTACTGTATTTATTTTTTGTCATCAAACATAAAAATCCACGCCCCTCCCTTCCAAAATAAATCCACCCCCACTAATCTGAAATCCTGGATCCGCACCTGGCGCCTGTATACAATTCCAACTATACTAATGTTATATTTGTTGGTTATAGTACCGAACAAGTTTTAGACTGTAAAGACATTTCTTGTTCAGACGACTCTTGCGTACAAAGGCATGCGCTTTTAGGTACAAAGGCCCACTACAAAACACTTCATGAGAAACATAGTAAAACATCACGTGCATGGCAGAAATGCAAGTGTTAACACATTACGTAAGACGACGGTAAATCAAAATGACACATGGTATGTTTCTGTTCTTCAACTGAAAAAAACTTGGCCAGTGCAGCTAGTTGACAAAGTAGGTCACGTGAAAACGTATGTGCAGTATGCCCTTGGTAACTGTGAGGGTGAAAAAAACACAAAAAACTGCTAGAGATGTTGGGCAATACTGTTCCACATTATGAGATTAAGCACGATCACTGCCTATGTAAGTCTAGGTGCCAAACAGACCCAAACTACATGTCCAGCAGAATAATACTGACTGGAAGTTTCGCCAAACAAATCCTTCGATGTATACAAACACTCTGATAATTATGTTCATGGCATGGTCACATGTCCTGTTGAGTACTTTATGAAGTACACTATGAATGTATTTCATGATGAACATATTGGGTAATATGCTGCTAAACATTACATTTTGAAACCAAATTTGGCAGTATGTCACTAGAATGAAAACATTAGAGAGAAAACTGTTACATATAAGTACGCACACAACATTTTATTTCGTTGTATAAGCCAGGAATATACTATAAGTTTATGGAGACCTACCTAGTATGTGGTCAAACTTCTGTCATGAAAAGAAGTTTTAACAATGATCATTGATAGTACGACAGTTTCGTAATATTAAAGTAATGCAGGTTTATTGTGTTTTAACTGCAAACTCTAGTTTTAACATTAGAATAAGTCCCGAGTTTTATCTCTGATACAGAAAGTACAGTGCTCCCTCTCTACAACGACACCCTTTGGGATACGAAAATTGTATGTGTTGTTCAGAGGGTGTTGTTATAGGGAGGGAAAATCAAACATAGTTAGCTTGTTTGCAGATCCCCATATATGGTGTTTTTCGAGACCTACGAGGGGTGTTCCATAAATAATGTCATCTGTGCTTTATTTCGCGGAAATCGTGCAATTCATGCACAAAACCACCTCGTGTCGATTGAGTGATCACTGGCTCGTGACACAGGTAAATATCTCGTCCACACGTTCACTTGCCTCGGTACAGTGTACATCGTTTCATAGCCTATTCGTTAGACTATACACAAAATGACAGGAAAACGAGCTGAAAATGTTCTTGAAATTAGGGCCTATATAAAAGGTAGGTCATTACTCGGCATAAAGGCTGTAGATATTCACCGCGAGGTGTGTGACATTTATGGGGAGGGCCAAATGTCCCACAGGACTGTTTGTAGGTGGGTAGCTAAACTTAGTGCTGGGCAGCAGCAACTGAAAGATGCTGCTCGCCTAGGTCGTCCTGCAACAACTACGACCAAAAGTAACAAAAGATCCGTAGAAAAAATCCGAAATATCCTCAAAACTGATGCTCGATTCACCGTAAGACAATTGGCTCGAATGACAAACTTGTCGTTAGCAAGAGTTCATGCAATTTTGAAGAAACACCTAAAAGTTAGAAAGATAAATGCAAGATGGATACCCCATTTGTTAACGGATGAGCAAAAGAAGACGCGTATAACAATGGCAAAAAAACTTCTCAAAATGTACCCAAAATATAGTAAAAAGGCTTTTGATAATATAGTCACTGGTGATGAGACCTGGGTGTATTATCTTGAACCAAAGCGGAAGGTTTCCAACCGAATATGGGCCACTAAAAATGCCAGACGCCCAAGTATTGCCAAACGAATACGAACGGTAAAGAAGGTTTTGTATGCTATTTTTTTTTTCACTAATAAGGGTCCAGCTATTCAAATCCCGGTGCCAAAAGGCAGAACGGTCACAGGCAAGTTCTATAAAAACGTTGTTCTGAGAAAATTGAAGAACTACTACAAAAGTAGCCGCCCCAAAACAGGACTTAAGTATGTCCGACTTTTGCATGATAATGCACCCGCTCACAAGGCACGTATTGTGACTGACGTTTTGGAGTCAGAGAAGGTTACCGTCCTTCCGCACCCTCCGTATTCGCCAGACTTAGCCCCCTGCGACTATTTTCTCTTTCCAAAACTTAAATATCATTTATCTGGAAGGAGATACAATTCGAGAAATGCCCTTGGATCTGCTGTTTATCAGTGTCTGATGGGTGTCCCCATTGAAGAGTATGAAAAATGCTTCCAAAAATGGATTGACCGGCTAAAAAGGTGTATTCTGGCTGGCGGAGAGTATTTTGAAGGGCAGAGCAAATTAAAATGAACAAAAGCACTTCCGCTATATGAGCACCGATGCAAGTGACATTATTTTTGGAACACCCCTCGTATAACCGGTATAACAACATAGGGTTTGATGGAGGCATAAAGAAAATACGATGGAAAAAGGTTGTTTCTGGAACCTTGTTGTTTCGGAAACAGTGACATGCGTTGTTATAAGGAGGGGGTCGTTATTGAGAGGGCCGTTGTAGGGAGGGAGCACTGTATTATATAATTTACAGGTTATATATTTTTTACTGCGTTAAACGTCTTTATTGTTCTTGGTTTTGATTTACCGTCATCTTTTGTGCGTGTTCAGAATGAATTAACCTTTAGCCTGCTATGGGCGGATGAGAGAATACATTTGCAAACAGTTTAGATCCAGATGAGACGCAGAGTAACTCGGCGTCTCATCAGGATCCAAACTGTTTGATATTCTGATTGCATGTTGGTAGACAAATTGGTTATTGCTTGAATTTTGAAAATGTAGAAATATTCTGTAAAAAATAATTTGCTCAGCAATGCCCGATACATGGGATTATTGCCGAGTGAGGCATTGCGTACTCACTCGACAATAACACCTTTTTATCAGGCATTGCGTACTCGTTCAGCATTGACGCCGTGTATCAGGCAAAGACTGATACATGAGACTATTGCCGAATGAGTACGCAATGCCTTACACACAAGGGTTATTTGCCGTGCGAGTACACAATGCCTTACACACCGAGTTTCTTTGTCGTGTGAGTATGCAATACCTGATACACAGGCGTTCTTTGTGGTGTTTCGCAATGTCTGCTGCACAGGGGTTATTGATTTGGGAGTACGCAGGGTTTCTTTGTCGTGTAATCTGCGATGCCTAATACACAGGGTTTCTTTGTCGTGTGAGTATGCGATGCCTAATACACTGGGTTTCTTTGCCATGCGAGTACACAATGCTTGATCCACAGGGGTTATTGTGTGAGTATGCAATGTCTGACACACAGGGGCTATTGTCGTGTGAGTACGCAATGTCTGATACACAGTGGTTTTTGTCGTGTGAATTTGCAATATCAGACACACAGTGGTTATTGTCGTGTGAGTACGCAATGTCTGATACACAGTGGTTATTGTCGTGTGAGTACGCACTGTCTGAAACACTGGGTTCTTTGTCGTGTGAGTACGCAATGTCTAACACACAGGGGTTATTGTCGTGTGAGTACGCAATGTCTGACACACAGGGGTTCTTTGTCGTGTGAGTACGCCATGTCTGACACACTGGGTTTCTTTGTCGTGTGAGTACGCCGTGTCTGGCACACTGGGTTTCTTTGTCGTGTGAGTATGCAATGCCTAACACAGATAGGTTCTTTGATGCGCGAGTTCTCATTGCCTGGCACAGGGGGTTTCTCTGTTGCGTGAGTACGCATTGAATGATACACAGGGGTTGTTTGCTGTGCGAGTACGCAATGTCTGATACGTCGGGGTTCTTTGCTGTGTGAGTACACGATGTATGATACACAGGGGTTCTTTTAAGAAATGAAATGATTTTTTTCCGTTTAAGCGAAATGGACCACAGAAAATGATTACATGAATCGCGCAAGTGATTCATGGTTAATTTTGGGAAATAATGTAGTAAAAAATAAGTCAAGTAAGAAGTCTAGGCTGAATAGCTGTTACCGCCCACTTTAACCGCGTAACCTATGGGGAAAAGGTGCTGCGCAGAGAATATAGTCCACAATGTTTTCTGAACCCTTTGTGCCCCTAGAAAAACATGATCGCATGATTTTGTGTTTTCTTATTCTCACCCAGATCAGTATTCCAGATTCTCACCCAGATCAGTATTCATATAACTGTCCAATGTAACAGCTAAACGCATTCTGGTTACATTTGTTATTTTCCGTGCACCTGGCGACATAACACGACCCTTGATCTTTGATATATCGTACTCTCTAATACAAGGTGTCAAACGAATTTCTGTAACAATTCCTTATGTATTCACGTCTTTTAATTGGAATAAAAATTTAATAACCATTGAATATTGGGGAGGAAGCAAATAAATATCTTAGGTAAGCATTGGGAAAACGAATTAAATATATAAGAAATGTTGTCTTCGAGACTCTCTTTTGAATCTTGGCGCCGAAACACGCATGGTGGTAAGGAACGGGTCGGAATCCATTTTGTCTGTTTGTTTCAATCGTTAAGACTATAACTGGTATGTATTTTGAGCCCATTCGTGTTTCTTATATTGTGTTTCTTTGCACAGAAAGTGTCACATTTGGATATGTTTGATGTTTTAAAGTTCCTATATCGAAACCGGTGCAGACATAAAATGTTACCTCCCCATCCGAGGCCATATCAATTGTAAAAATTGACGTTCGGAGGACGAGGAGCTCACAGATCTTTTACAGATCTTTAATTGAGTTTCTTTCGACCTAGTCCGTATTCCGTTCTAATTAAAAATTATTTGGGGTGGCTGGCACGCTTTGTTGATACAAACACTTGAAGTTTCAGTTTGAAATTTTATTGCTAGATACAAAGCCTCTTGCTAATCCACAAAATGGGTTACATCAAATTCTGTACAGGTGTGTGTGTGATATCTCAACTACAATACCAAACAACTAACATTAAGTAGTTGGGACATCATATAATGAAAGTTAACTCTTTACTCTATTTATACTAATTTTAACACATTTAATTTATTCCTTCACTCAAAGGAGTAGTTCCACTTAATTTATACAGTCATGAATATGCATCATTTTTTATTAAAATATAGCAGATGGTAGCTTAATGCAGACTGAAAGGAAAGCAGAATACTTCTACAGGAGCATTCTGCTTTACTTAATTCAGCCTGCTTCAAGCAACTATCTGTCTTCATTATTTGGTATTTACATGTAGCTAGATCAATAACAATCAATTTTTTTTATTTTGCATGCCATTAGATCTACATTTATACATGAATAACGATCAATACGGAACTATAGGAAATGTGTTTTAAGCGAAATAGACGACAGAAAAGAGGAGCAAATTAACTGTAATTTGCCGATCATTTTCTGTCGTTTGTTTTGCTTAAACACAGAACAAAAATCAGTTCATTTCTAAAAGAACGACTTATAATGATTTACAAATTCATTTCTTAAAGACAGAAACTGTATGATTTACAAATTAACATGAAATGCTGCTGCATTTTCTGTAGTTGAAGATCATTTTCTTCATTAATTTTGCACCAACTAGAAAAACTGGACTGTCGCAGGACAGCAAAGCTCGCCTATTGTAGACCTTGTCTACAAAGATGAAGTCCAAAATATTTTTCTATTTTAACTAAACTACATCAATGTTAAACCTACTGGCAAACTGTATTCCAAATACCAGCTACCTATGGCAAGTATTTCATGTTGTATTAGTGCATCTTAACACTTACCCAAAAACTTTAACTTGAGATTTCAGCCCAAAAATCTAAGTCCAAAACAGGTGAAATCTGGACTAAAATTCAGTTTTATTTTAAATTTTAACAACACCACATCAATGTTCAACACATCGGGAACCTCCATTTCAAGTATCTAGGGTAAATATTTCATGTAGTATTAGTTCATTTCAATACTTACCCCAAAACTTTAACCTTCCTATTTCAGCCCAAAAAGCTAAGTCCAAAACAGGTGAAATGTTGACTAAAATACAATTTTATTCTAAATTTTAACTACACTACATCAATGTTCAACACACAGGAAACTTCCATTTCAAGTATCAGCTTCCTAGGGCAAATATTTCATGTAGTATTAGTGCATTTCAACACTTACCTCAAAACTTTAACCTTGAGATTTCAGCCCAAAAAGCTAAGTCCAAAACAGGTGAAATTTTGACTAAAATTCAATTTTATTTTAAAATTTAACTACACTACATTAATGTACAACACACAGGGGACCTCCATTCCAAATATCAGCTTTCTAGGGCAAATATTTCATGTAGTATTCGTGCATTTCAACACTTACCCCAAAACTTTAACCTTCCTATTTCAGCCCAAAACGCGAAGTACAAAAACAGGTGAAATTTTGACTAAAACTCAATTTTATTTTAATTTTTAACTACACTACATCAATGTTCAACACACGGGGAACCTCCATTTTTAGTATCAGCTTACTAGGGCATATATTTCATGTAGTATTAGTGCATTACAACACTTACCCCAAAATTTTAACCAAAAGCCAACGCCGACGCAGACACCGACGCCGACGCCGAGGTGATTCCATAAGCCCCCTATTCTTCGAATAGGCGAGCTAAAAAACAACCCGCATTTGAAACCTGGCACATGAACTCAATTTTTTCGGTGTTTAAGCGAACAAACTATGTACAGAAAATGATCAGCAAATTAACCATCAATCGCTAACGCAGAAAAATTCAGTTCATTTTTAATGTACTGTAAAGTAATTGTTTACTTCCAAATATTGAAAGTGCAGTTGGAAATATTGGCACCTGCAAACAATTCAAATTTTGAAATATCTTGGTTGTTGTTCTGTGTGAAATCAAATGATCCAGATACATTTTCAGGTGTCATATTATCGTGAGGCATTTTCTTTTGAACAAGTTGACCTGTACATTGGATATGAGTGAACTGAGTGTGGAGCTTAATGCTTTCTTTTGTTTACTGGAGCAATACTGATTGTATAAACGCAGTGATACCTCAGACTTATGTCCACTCATGAACATAATGGGACGGGCTTCAAATCCGGCATCATTCATGGCCTGTATTGCAGTGGCACGTAAACAATGGGGTGTGTACATATTCGGAAGTTTTGCACCAATGCAAATTTCTTACATGAAATTAGAAAAAGACCGTTTGGCAAGAGGCTGTGATATAAACCATATATCGACATTGGCCGGATTTTCTAAGGCCTATTTACTGTATTTGTTGAACAGCATTGGTTCAGTAGGGTCTGTTTTATTTAAAAACATTAAACCTTAACTTTTCATCATCAGTTGCATAGACTCTTTTTTGTGCATTTATATTTAATTGACCATATTCAATGCCTCCTTGTTTGTTTGTTTTCTTTGACCTGGTGGTTTAGTGTGACAAACTCACCATTTTCATCGGAAGAAAAATAAAAACTGTCTCTATGCAGCTGATGGTTAAATTCTAACTCCCTCGAGACAAAGTATATTAAAATCAGGTACCACATACACTGTCTCAAGATAATGGGGGACAATTTGTGTCCTTTGGAAAAATATGATGCTATTGAACTCAAATCTTGTTTATTTTTGGTCTCACGAGAAGTGCCTGTTAGAACTCTCGTCTTTAGAAAACAGTCTAGAGTGTTGTTGGCTCTAGTAAAAGTACCATCTCTCACTATGTCTGTGGTCCCGTGTAGGTCTTTCAGGTGTCTGAAATGTATAAAAAAAAAAAAAAAAAAAAAACCCTTTATACTATAAGTTTATTTTAATGCATATATTTACATTCACCCCATCACTTTCCATTGTAAAAATTGATGCTTAATTCTTAACCCATGATAGAAATTACAGGAAATTAAAAGGAAATATAAGACATTAACTGAAAATTTTCTGCGTTTAAGCGAAATAAATGACAGAAAATGATTGGCAAATTAACCATGAATTGCTAGCGCGATATGTGTAATTTGCATTTTCTGTTGTTTATTTCGCTTGAACGCGGAAAATATCAGTTTATTTCTTAATAAACTTCATTTTCAACGGAGGCGGTGCTTACGGGCATTTTCTCCGCAAATTTTCGAATTCGGACAGCATTATGTTTGGAATTTTCAAATGTTCTACAAATATTTACATTCGTCTTATGCATTATCCATTATAGAAATTGATGTTTAATTCTTGTAAACTTCATATTCAATGGAGATGGGGCTTATGGGTCTTTCCTCCGTATGTATTTGCATATAAATAAACTATATATTCCTGCAAGAAATTACATGAAAATATAATGTAAATATAAGAAATAAACTTGATTTTTGGGAGCGTTTAAGTGAAATAATCGACAGAAAATGATCCGCAAATTAACCATGAGTCGCTAGTCGTTTTTTCGCTTAAACACCGCCAAAAATCAGTTTATTTCTTAAAAACAAGGAAATAATTACTTCAATATTTTAAACTTAAATGAAAAAGTGTACTCTGTATAAAACAAATTTCTTTTTACCCGTTTATTGCACTTCGAATGTTTTCCAGTGTACTCGTGTGGTATTCCCCGGCTTGATTGCCTGGCAACGAATTTAACCGGCTGTTGTTGATTGTACACACGTGAATACGCATTGTATGATACACAGGGGCTCTTTCCTGTGCACAAGTGAGTACGCAATGTCTGATACACAGTGGCTATTTGCTATGTTAGTACGCAATGTATGAAAAAAACTCAGGAAAACTCCAGATTTTGAGAAAAATAACAAAGGGCAATAACTCCTAAAATACTGAAGACAGAGTTACAAACCTTGTGCACTGATCTGTAACTCATTATAATAAAGAAACATACTAAATATCACTACAATATCTGCTACAAGTTAAAAGCGCTGTAGTCGCTTCGTTTTGTTTATATTAGAGTAGGTCATGTCTTGTTCCAAAATAAGTTGCTGGTCTATTGTAAAAACAGTCACAAACCGTCTAGTGTTTTGTCAACAAATACTAAAAGACAAACAAACAAAAGATAATACGTTTTTGTCCGTATCGGAATATTCACCAATCGTCATTCTCCTTGGAAGGTATTTCCCGTCTATTTTAGATTTACTATTTCTGTAGGTAGGGGAATTTCTCTGTCTGTATCCAAACTGCTGATATTAATGCTTTTTCGATGTCAAAAAACACAACTTCAATGTGTAAGCTACCCGCACATAACATTACCCAATATGTACGTTGAGCCGTATTTACCGCAAATCCGACAAAAAATATTTTAGTAGTATAGATATAGGCATGCAAGGACTTAGCATTCGGACTAATGAATAGAGAGGATTATAAACATCAGAATGACGTGGTCTAATTTATAATTACAGTTAAACCTCGAACTTTTAGTAATGGAGAATTTATGGCTTTGTAGGCAGATGGCTGCTTAATGCAGTGTGAAATTCATGCAGAAAGCTAGAGGAGCTTTCTGCATGACTTTCACCCTGCATTAAGCTGTCATGTGTGTAAAAGATCAATAATGGTACGTTTTTATACGCCCGAAGGGACGTGTTATGGTATGGCGCATGTCGTCCGTCCGTCCGTCCGTTAGAAATTTCTTGTGCAACTAACTCCTCCTTTATTTTTCAACATAATTTCTTCAAACTTTCAGGAATGATAGATACTGATGTGTAGTTGTGCATATCAGTGAGATAACTCTCATATCATTTTTCATTCTGGAGTTATTGCCCTTTGATAGTTTCGGGTAGCAATTTCTTGTGCAACTAACTCCTCCTTTATTTTTCAACATAATTTCTTCAAACTTTCAGGAATGATAGATACTGATGTGTAGTTGTGCATATCAGTGAGATAACTCTCATATCATTTTTCATTCTGGAGTTATTGCCCTTTGATAGTTTCGGGTAGCAATTTCTTGTGCAACTAACTCCTCCTTTATTTTTCAAAATAATTTCTTCAAACTTTCAGGAATGATAGATATTGATGTGTAGTTGTGCATATCAGTGAGATAACTTTGGGCTCTCTTCTAATTATTTGTTGTAAAGAAAATGTTTCTTTGTTATTCCTTTTACCTGCTACTTTTTGTTTCAAAATAAATGCTCCTTTTTCAGCTTTCAGTAGGCCCAAAGACAAATAAAAGATTACTATTACAATAAGCAGTTTTACTCTCCTTGCTATTGCCTTAGCCCTAATAGACTTCATATGCGCAACTTCTGAAGGTTCACACATTGTGTAAATAGAACAGCCTTCGGGCGTATATTGCCCCGTCTCGCGGTGCTCTTGTTGAGTGTTTGTAGTATCGAGTGTTCGTAGTATCGGGTTTTACTGTATGCACTATAATATAATATGTCCATATAAACTGATACCATAATGTACATACCTGATCCATATACATTAAAAGCACCATCAGTGGCAAAGTACAAAAATGAGTCATGCAGGAAATACCACATACAGAACAAACACTCGCCCGAACAGCAACACAAGGAAACAGCAAATATACATGGGTAGAAAAAACAACAAGAGACGCACAAAGACAAAACAAACATACAATAGGAGGAAGATGGAAGTACCGCCTTGGAACGGTCAGTGACAAAAGTCACCGGGGGTTTAAACCGGTTTATGGGCGCCCAACCTCACCCTTATTCCATCCCCATCCTAAAAGACAAACAGTGTAAATAAACGTATCCCCTCTCCGACTAATCTACAACGTGTAAGTCAATAATTACAGTAGTTTACCAAGTTTTATGATGTTATTGAAAATACGAGGGGTGATTGATAACCCTTTCCTCCATAAATACGCAATTCTACGCCTCTATAAAAGTCACTTCCTGAAACTATTGTGATAAATCACAATCACAATGGTTTCAAAATTAAATAATTCCAACATTTTCCTTTTCTCTAGTAAATACTCCTTTTGGAAAGATTTATTCAAAGAGGCTGGGTCTAAAATAGCCTGTGGGGGAATGGGTTAATGTCGGTTATCTCATTAAACCATATATAAATGATATTTAAAGTTCTGTGTACGATATATATATTTTAAGTGCAGTAACAGATGCAATTTAATTTAATCTATAATCTGCACATTTGTATAATATGTTCCCTTTATATATCAATGTACTTTTCTTGCTGACGCTTATTGCCATCACTCACTGTATTTTGTATTACTATTCTGTCAAGTCTTCAAGACTTGGGATAATTCTTTATAAGACTGCTTTAACAGTGTAGTCATGATTTGTAAACACTTGGCCACACCCCTGCTGCATATATTTCGCAAACCGGATCATACAGGACAACATAGTAATATTTGTCGAAGGTATGTATGTTTATTTACAGAGAATGTTACACTTTTTTCTTTCAAAATTTCCCTAAATATTCACGATAAGCTTTGTTGAGCCGCAAATTTCTTACAAACGCATTCATCTCACCGTGCGAAAAACGCGCGTAATATTCTCATCGAGAGATAAACGTGCGCAAATTTTCACATTTTGCTGCTTGGTAAAATGCGTTCGTGTGGGACTGTAGGTACGAACGCATTTTTCTCATGTGAAAATGCGGGTACGATCATTTGTTTGATTGTTATTTTCTTTTAATATGTTAATGTTGTGAACAATTGTAAAGATAGTTCCAGCGCAAAATGCGATTACCTTTTAGCCGAAACGGCTTATCAACGAATTATCAAACTAATCCTATTACTTCTACCCATTCTATACTTCTACTACACAACTATTACTATTATTACTATTACTACTACTACTACTACTACTACCACCACTGCTACTGCTACTGCTCCTCCTCCTCCTTCCACTACTATTTCTTCTTTTGATACTGCCACTTCCACTACTACTACCACTACCACCAACACCACCATCAGCACCACTAGTACTACTTCTACTCCTTCTAATATTTCTACTACACCACTATTACAACTAGTACTACTACTACTGCTACTACTACTACTTAAACAGTTGAGCACTGCTGCTAATAATAAAAATACTGATAATAATGCAGCTGCTGATGATGAGAGTTTTTGCCCATTGTCCGATATGCAGCTTCTTCTGTTACAGGTGTGTGGATTAGTTCTCCTTGTCTTTAGATCATCCGATTGTAAAGTAATAAGAGGTGAACGTGTGGCCTCTTGACTTATCAAATATGCATCTAACTTCAATCATATGCTTCCATTAGTGAGCATTTTTTCAAAGGTGACGTAATCACTCAGAGGTTTGTTTTCGTTGGGACCTTTGACAAAACATTAAATCAACAATATACATTTGTACACAATTAAATGCAGAATACATGTACAGTAGAAAATGTCTTCAGAGAATTTGAATTAATTGAGCACAGAAATATTTAAAAGCAGGTGGTTGCTTAATGCATGGTAAAAGTAATGCAGAAAGCTCTCACAGGAGAGGAGAGGTAGACATTTGTGCATCGATGAATGTACATTTGCGTTTGTATTCCTCACATCAAGTAAACGATGCGACAAAATAACACAAAACAACACACTTTATTATCAACAAGTTATAATTTCATATCAAGTAAAAAAGTATACAAGGGAAGGTGGTGGGTTGGAATTAAACACTAATGCTATGTGCTTTACTGATCAATGCATTGTTACAAGTTCTGAAAGTAGGAGATCCTTCGGAAACAAAAGCAGCAATGCAAAAAGAGAAACTTACAGTCTCGGATTTATTTGTGTGTTATGAACCATGTAAGTCGCATCAATATCAAAGATGACACAAACGAGAGAAATTTATCTCTTATTTCCATTGTGGGGTCTGACATAGAGGGGCATGAATCTTGAAGAAAATTAAATAAATTACTTTAATGAAAAAAGAAGTTTATCACAATGTTGTAATTGCTCTATTAATTACTAGAATTATACAAACAATATGGAATAAGCTATCTAGATTTGTACAATTATCACAAGTTATTGAAAGTTATAAAAATCTTAGTAAAATATAATGCAATCTGTTGTAAACAATGTATCGAAAATTCAATTCAATTCCCATCCACAGACCATTTCAGTCAGAAAATAGAGTTAACCATTTCCGTCATATAAAAGTGTATTCACCTACTTGCAAACAGGGTAGACCCAGATCAGACGGCTTCTATAGGAGCCGTCTGACCAGGGTCTGTATATATTCTGAAAGTGGATGATCCTTCGAAAGCAAAAGTAGCAAAATGCAGACTCGGGTATATTGAGTCTGTTCATGAGTAGTAAATAAAAGTGCAACACTAAGTTTGCCCACAGTTTCGGTTTCACAGCGCGTACATATCGAGGGTTGCTTTCCGTGTTTGTCTTCAATACCTTCAATATCGCAAATGCAGTTTCAAGTTATAACACTGCCGAACCAGAAGTAATGTGATAAATTGTTATTAGTGTATAGTATCGCCATTCAAGCAACTACTTAAAACAAATATACATGTATTTCTAGATGTTTAAAACTGATTGTAAATTAATTCAGGGCAAACGTTATGCAGAAAGCTCCCATACTTTTGCACGGCATTAAGCAACCGCCGGCTTTTAAAGACTGATATGTTAATGAATTATGAGGTCGTAATTAGCGAGGCCTTACCTTCATATGACGTCTCTGTCCGAAATGCCAAACACTTTTCTAAAATCAATGAAGTAGAGAGATGATTGACATTCGATGAACTGTTCTATGATAAGACGGAGTGTAGAAATTTGGTCTAAACGTGTTTTTCCTGGTCGGAAGCCCGCCTGTTCGTCTCTAAGTAAGGTGTCCACTGCCATCTTGATTCTATCTAATATGAGTCGGGTGAAATTTTTACTTGGAATGGATAGTAGCTGGATGCCTCGCCAATTTGAGCAGTCACCGAGGTCACCTTTCTTTGGGAGTTTGACTATATGACATATTCTCCAATCCTCATGCACCTCTTCTTTATCCCATATTTGTTTTAGGAGGTCAAGAAGTAATTCAGATTACCTCTGGTGGAACTTTAAGTGCTTCAGGTTAGATGCTGTCTAGTCCTGGGGCTTTCCCATTCTGTATCTTGTTTACAACCCGTTTGAGTTCCTCCTTTGTGATGGACCGTATGTTAACCTCCAGGTCTGGTCCCTCTTTATGCCGGGTGGATCAGTAACATGGGTTCCATTTAGTAACTGTTGAAGCTGTTCTTTTCACATTTTCAGTTGGTCTTCTTGATTGGTAGGGTGGTCCCATCTTTATCGTTTACATGTTTATTTGTGTTACCCTTGTGGCATGTACCGAGTTATGTTGTATAGGAATTTTATATCATTTTGTGCTTGTTCTGCCAACTGGTTATCATTGTTCCTTTTGTTTTTTCTAGCACTTCATTTTATGTCTATGTGTTTGGTGTTGTATTCTTCGTGGATGCTCTATTTCTGTGCTCTTGTTCTAGCTTGTTCTAAACAGTTTCGAGTCTTCCTTCTGTCCTTCCTTTTGGATGGCACCCTCTGACAACCAATTCTTAAACTCCCTCCAGCCAAACATCAGTTCGCCTTCGCATGTGAATTTCACTCGCTCACACTTGTTCTCTATTGATCCATCTTCGAGATCAGCTAGAGTCTGGAACCTTTTACCGAGGTTCACAGACAAATCCTGGTTTTTTTTCTCTGTTCTCAGCTTCGATACGTTGTATGGAAGTTTTTTTCTGTTCCGGGTTCATTTACGCTGGCGATCTTCATCTGCAACTTGGCTGCAACCAGATTGTGATCTGAGCCTGCGTCAGCTCCACGGAAAGCTCAAACATCTGCAATAATCCTTCTCAATCTTCGTAACACTGCCATGTGCTCTATACTGCCTGATCCACAAAACGAGGGGTGGCTTAATTTCACTTTTAATCGTCCATATTGGTAAAGGCTGTAAATAATAAAGCATAATGTCAGACTCTCTAAAACCTTCATAAATATTTGCAATAGCAATCCCTCACATTAACTTACAACACAAATCTCCAAAATAGTGCTCTCAAGTTGACTAAATTCTGAGAAAATGCTTTGTTTTTAGAAGTAATTTAGACTAGTGCATCAACAATGTTAATTTGACGACAATGCCAGTATAAAAATTCAATAGACATAATTGTACATCACCGCAACACAAAGCCACCTATGACAGTCCCAACGTAAAAGAAAAGTAGTAAAGTCAAGCAGGCAAAGCCACATACAAGACGCAACCACCACAAAACATCGATAGATAGCATGATACACACACACAACTACACACCAAAACACACACAGATACCAAGATCAACACAGCAAACACCAACAAACACACACGGACTAGAGATAAACATTACACACATGAACAAAAGCACAAGTACAAAGACACAAGACAAACAAAAGCAAGGGTGACAAAGAGAGTACCGCATTGGCACGATCAGTAGCTAAATCACCACTAGTGGTTTAAACCTGTTTACGGACGTCCTAACTTCACACTTCTCTCAAAAGTACAAAAATAAATAATGCAGGAAACACAACATACAGAATAAACAGCCGCCCAACCAGCAACACAAGGAAACTGCAAATGTACATAACTATAAAAGCATCAAGAGACACACAAAGACAAAACAAACATACAATGGGGGAAGATGGAAGTACCGTCTTGGAACGGGTCAGTGACAAAAGTCACTGGGGGTTAAACCGGTTTTTGGGCGCCCAACCTCACACTTATTCCATCCCCCACCCTAAAAGACAAACAGTGTAAATAAACGTATCCCCTCTTCGACTAATCTACAACAAACGCGATGGCAAAAACAGTGGTAAAGTGCATGTATAACGAATACATTTAAGTGAACAAACTGTATCCACCTATCGCTAGTGTATTCAATGATTGAGCTGCAAACAGAGTAACTGTAGAAAAGTAATAAAGGGTACGACAAAAACGAAATATAGTACAGATATCCGACGTTCTCCTTCCGTTTCTGGATTTAGGAGGTCGCCTTCATAGAGTAATAAACATTTTAGTGTCGGCGTACATGCAAAGAGGCCAGCGTGATTGCCAACTGTAAAAGGGTTGACAACCAAACATGCAGTATGTTGTAGTACTATAGGATCATATCCCTTTTTAATGAATGTTTTAACATATTTGATGAACAAAGTGAGAAAATGGGTATGTCCAATAATTTTGCGAAGTTTGTAAATCACATCATCATAAATTCAGGATGTGAAATACCGTGTCGCAGAAGCGCATTGAGATTACATTGGTACTTGCAAATAAGTGAGAGATTTCGATAGTAAAATTTAGAGAAAGTTTTTCTTAGTTTATGGTATCAATATCCTTGCTTAAGCAGCTTTTAAAATGAGATTTCGACTGTTAAAATCGTCAATAGATGAACAAGCCCTAGCAAAACGAATAAGTTGAGATATATAAACCCCGTAAGATGGAGCACGGGGAACATCTCCATCAAGATGAGGGACATTTACAATATTAAAATCAAAATCATCTCTTTTGTCATATATAATTCCATTATCAACACTACTCACGCCCCCTAGCACCGGCTTATGCAGTATTCAATTTTCAAAACTAATAACCTAATGATCCCGAAGGACCAGAAAATATAACAACACTGAGAATAAAGTACGGGGCGACTTTTTACTGCCGCCACACACGCACTTAACACCTGCTGTTGTGAATTACATATATTCTGAAAATGGGTGATCCTTCGAAAGCAAAAGAAGAAATGCAAAAAGAGAAAATTGCAGACTCGGTTTTATAGTAAATAAATTCTGAAGGGAGGTGATCCCCCGAGAGCAAAAATTGCAACACAAAAAGAGAAAATTGCAGACTCGGTTTTATAGTAAGTTTATCTTTAATTAAAATATGAGGAAGAGTTGTGTACAAAGTAGAAAAATCGTACGTGCTTACAGTGGATGCAAGATATCTTTTGTTCTTAAGTTTGGTTAGGACTTCTGAAGAGTTCTTAATAGAACAGAAGAGATTTATTCCAGAATTACCCTAGCTTTACAAATAGTGTTAATAAAGGTATCCCCGTCGGACTTGCCCACAATATAGAAGACGGTAAACACATGACAATATGTAAAACATAGCATAATAACTGAACATCCGTCAAATATGTATTCAATGACTTTGCCGAAGTCAGAGCACCTGTAGGGAAGCCGTTAAGGGCACAACAGGGAAAAGGTAATACATGAGTTATTATTATTTACTAATTCTTTGGAATGCTGCAATGTTATATTTTGCAGATTGACCCATTCTTGGAAATACCACATATACGGAATTGCAGTTACATGTGCATTTATGATATTTGTTTGGGTGTATACCATAGCAACAAAGGAGCCATTGGCACCAGCTACTAGAACATGGACACATTCCAACACGCAAGTTAGTAATTCATTAACCCCTTACTTGCCAGGTACCTTTTCGAATTACACTTTACCTGTTCAATATTCTTGTAAGAAATAATGACATCATGAATATTAACCCTTTCACCGCCGATATCGCATAAATGCACCACGACACATAGTGCAGTCCTAGATCAGACGCCGCCTTTTCAAAGTTTTGCCATTTCTCTGTTAATGTTTATTCCAATTTTCTTCACTTAATAAATATTCAATAAAGTGAAACATGAAATGGACTTTTCTTCACTGTTGTGGAAACTGCATGACCAGATCTATAAATGTCCTGAAGCAAACAGAGCAGACCCTGATCAGACGGCTCCTATATAAGCCGTCTGATCTGGGTCTACTCTGATTTCAAATGCGAGAATAGGCGTTTATAGATATGAAGGAAAGGGTTACAACGGTAGTCAAACCAGTGCCTGTCCTCAAGGATTTTATTAACATTCTATAGACCCTTCTCCCACTAGATTCTATCTACGGCTTGTCTCACATTTGTAACAATTCTGGATCCAGATGAGACGCCTAGTAACTTGCAATCTCACCAAGATTCCTCCAGTTTCTAAAAATCAGAAATAGACCAAATGGCACACGTCAATAGTTTCTCAAAAGCTTGATTGAATCGGAAATAGTCCAAATTGCACTCGGTCAATATTTTCTCAAAAGCTTGATTGAATCGGAAATAGTCCAAATTGCATTCGCCAATAGCTTCTCAAAAGCTTAATTGAATCGGAAATAGTCCAAATTGCACTCGGTCAATAGTTTCTCAATAACTTAACCGTTTCCGTTTTCTGTTTATTCTAAATTTTAATACCTATTGAATATTCATTGTCATTATAGTTATAATGAAATATGGAAAGTGGACCATTGTAGCCATTTTTGAAACTAAACACACATGTTTCAAATTCCATTAGTAAACAGAGCCTACCCTGATCCCTAAAGGAGCCGTCTGATCTGGGTCTACTCTGTTTGCAAATGCGTTTATATGAAGGAAAGGGGGTTAATCGATCGAACGTATAGTAGTCAATATTGAATGTATAAACATTTTAGACGCCACTTTGTATCCATAGCGGGGACAGGGTTAAAAACATTACATGTCCACTACAATTGCTGTGTATATTGCAATTAAGATTGTTTCGTCTGTTACAACTAATATTTCCGTAAGCAATCGACACTATTGTTTTTCAAATAAATGTCTTACCCTTTACTCAAGAAACACGCCTTTCTACGCCTTTGTAAACAGAGTAGACCCAGATTAGACGACTCATATAGGAAGTGTCTGATCGGTGTCTGCTCTGTTTGCTTATGGAATAATAATAGATTTGACTCTACAGTTTTTGTCATGGTCAAAACCTTCTGTATTTGTATAGGAAGTGTCTGATCGGTGTCTGCTCTGTTTGCTTATGGAATAATAATAGATTTGACTCTACAGTTTCTGTCATGGTCAAAACCTTCTGTATTTGTTTGGCATTATATAAAAAATAATCTAATCAATATTCATGATGTCTTTATTTCATACATGAATATTCATAAAGTAAAGGGCTCAACTTAAATTACTTCATTCATGAAAAAACAACAATGGATAATTCAGGGTCAATCAATGTTTCTGATCTATAAGGAGTGTTATTGTTTTAATGATTTGTTGTCAAAACGATACAGAGAATAATCGATCAACAGCGTTACAGAGAATAACCGAAAAAACAACAATGGATAATGCAAGGTCAATCAATGTTTCTGATCTATAAGGAGTGTTATTATTTTTTGAATGGTTTCTTGTCAAAACGACACAGAGAATAATCGATCAACAGCGATACAGAGAATAACCGATAAACTACGATACAGTGAATAACCGATAAACGCCAGATACTTACCGAGTCTTTTAGTTTAAACATATAAATTTCTTTCAGTGATATACCAATGAAAAATTACATCAGCATATGAGGAAGGGTAATGGGTCGACGCAAACAGCTATTGAACCTCTCATTAACACAATATATTACAAATGATATGGCGCAACTACTTCTTATCAATATGCAATACATAACAGGGTAGCCTATATACGATAGTATAATATACCAACGTATGAAATATGTAACAGTTACTATGTTTACCGCTATCATATTAATACTTTGAGTCTTTTATAACCTTTAACCCTTTCGGCGCCAAATTTCTAATTCTCGTCTGCAAACCAATTTTGTTAAATTATTCAGTAAAATAAGGAAATGAGATATATAAATGCAAATTTCAAATGAACAAAGCACATATATAGAAATAGAGATTTAGACAAAAAGTGGAAGTCCTGATCAGACTCCGCTTTGGCGGCGTCTGATCTAGGTCTGCACTATTTGTCTTGGTGGATTTATGCGACATTGGCGGTGAAAGGGTTAAAGACAGATACAGGAATTTGCTTTTACAATATTGCTTAATAAAATTACATTGACGAAACACCTAAGCATGTCGAAACATTTCTATTACTGCGCAAAAAGACTATTACAAAATTAAAGGTTTGATGATGATAAACATATCAATGTTTTGCTCTTTAATTCTTTCGTCAGCAAACTTTTGTCGTCTGCTTAATTTTTGTTTTATTTTCCCTCATTTTTGAATTTTGAAAATCATTGTCACAGTAACAAACAGTTTGGGTCCTGATGAGACGCCGAGGAAAGTTTTAAAATTGTGTAGTTTTGAAATCATTGTGATAAATGGAGCATGAAAAGATTGCTCCTATGGCGCAAATGCTCTCTTTATCATAATGGTTTCAGAAAATGACTTTTACACATGCGTCAAAAGGCGTAAATATGAGGGAATGGAATAAATGATAAACTCAATGAATCCACGAAACTACAAAGTCAAATGAGTACGAACTATAGATAAATATTTGAGCAAGAACTTATCTATTTTCCTATATATATAAATGCAACTTCTCATCGCCAAATGAGACAACATCTCGTTAACATCCATCGAGCACTATTTCTTATATAAATATACAGTAACGACTCGTTAATACGACCATTCAAAAGAAGTATAATTCCCGATTTGGTGGTAGCTTAACGCAGGACAAAAGTCATCCACCTGTTTTGAGTTAACCCATTCTCGCATATTGACGCCCTTTTGATGCCTCTGTAAAAGTCACTATCTAAAACCATTGTGATAAAAAGGGCAGTTGCTCCCGAGGAGCAAATGCTCTATGTATCATAATGGTTCCAAAACTACAAATTTCTAAAATATTCCTTGTCTCTAGTAAATGCGCCTTTTCGGTAGATTTAATCAAAGAGGTAGGATCTAAAAATAGCCTATGAGGCAACGGCTTAATTAACGTGGTCACATTAGTGATACAGCATTGTACATGAAACCGTCTACGTCTACACCTTGTTATATGTAATATGGGTATGTATACAGGATCTGTTTAAATGTGTTTCTTTTCTTAATTCTCAGACCGAAGAGGAATCTCTGAGTGCTCCGGTTTCAAAGTTGCCCACATATCCCAATACATATGAAGTTAAGACAGCAAGCCAAGTTGTAGACAGGTTTGTATATGTGTATTGTTGAACCTGCCCTATTCGGTGACAGGAACACACGAATTCAGACATGTGGTTGCTTAATGCTGGGTAAAAGTAATGCAGAAAGCTCCTATAGGAGTTTGCTGTATTACTTTTGACCTGAATTAAGCTACCATCTACCTTACAATACCATAAATTAGACCTTTTTTAATCCCACTTAGACAGGATTTACTGTATTCTAGCTTTAATCGCTGATTTTTCAGAGTGGAATAACCCACCTGTGTTTAATTATAGAGTCCATATAGTATTAAAGGCTTTACTTTGCGAGCGGGCTTTGAATGACAAATAGTGCAGACCTTGGATCTGCACTGTTAGCAGATGTCAGAACATGCGTACCCCGCATTTGAAGGGTTAGGCTTGGCGATGATGTCGTGTTTGTTATCTGTTCAAACCCTGTTATAGATATTACCTATCCTCGAAGGTTAGTTTTAGACCCAACCTCTTCGAATAAATCTACTAAAAAGGAAATTTTACAAGAGAAAAGGAAAATTGTAGAGTTGTGTAATTTTGAAACGATTGTGATAAAAAGATCATTTGCTCCTGTGGGGCAAATGCTCCATTTATCACAATGGTTTCACGAAATTACCTTTAGAGAGGTGCCAATAGGCGTCATATGAGGTAATGGGTAAATGGAAAAGTAGTAAAGTCATGCAGGCAAAGCCACATACAAGACGCAACCACCACCAAAACACCGAAAGACAGCATGCCACACACACATACATACATACACACACACGACCACACCCAAATGCACACTCACACACGAGATGAACACAGAAAACACAAACAAACACACAAGAACAAGAGACAAACACTCCATATATGAACAAAATCACAAGCACAAAGACGCAAGGCAAACAAAGGGAATGATGACAAAGAGAGTACCGCATTGGCACGGCCAGTAGCAAAAACACCATTGGAGGTTTAAACCGGTTTACGGACGTCCTAACCTCACACTTCTCTCAAACTCACCCTAACTTTACAAATAGTGCAAATAAAGGTATCCCCGCCGGACTAACCCACAACATAGACGACGGTGAACACAGGACAACATGTAAAACATAGCATAATAACTGTGACAATCTGTCAAATATGTAGTCAATGACTTTGCTGAAGTCAGAGCATCTGCAGGTAAGCCGTTAAGGGCACGACAGGGAAAAAGTAATACATGAGTCTGGTAAGCTCATCTTGTATCTGAGTTTACGAGTATACCATCATAGAGTACTACCCTCGGCCTATCATCGCGCAAGCAAAGAGGGAAGCGTAGCTACCGACTGTAAAAGGGTCGATACCGAAACATGCAGTGCGTTGCAATATAATGGGATCATAACCTTTCTTGTTAAATGTTCTAATGCGTTTTATAAACAAATCATGAAAATGGATATGACCCCGAATTTTCCTAAGGTTGTAAATAACATCCCCATAAAAGTCTGGTGAGAAATGCCTTGTTGCAGTAACGTCCGTAGATTGCAATTATATTTACTAATGAGTGGTAAATTTCGATAATAAAATTTAGAAAAACGTTTTCCGAAGTTTGTGATATCTGTCACCTTGCTTAAGAAGTTTATCAGTTATAACTAAATTACGACTGTTAAAATCCTCAAGCAAGGAACAGGTTCGGGCAAACCGAATAAGTTGAGAAATATAAACCCCATAAGATGTAGAACGGGGCATATCTCCATCTAGAAAAGGATAATTAACAATTTTAAAACTAAAATCTTCTCTTTTATCGTATATTTTGGACGAAACTTTATCATTTGTAATTGAAAGATTCAAATCTAAAAATGAAGCTATAATGTCAGATTAATTTATGTTCTTGTGAAACTTATGACGACATACCATAATCCTTGGACTCTGAACAGACACTTGTATTCTCAGCGTCTTATCTAGATTTATTTTTACGGTAAACCCCTCTTAACCGGAAGTTTGCTGAGAAGAATTCAGACATTTAATCCTTTACCTCATACGCTATTTTTAGATCCTACCTCTTTAAATAAATATACCGAAAACGAGCATTTACTAAAGAAAAGGAATTTTTTAGAATTTTGTAGTTTGAAGCCATTGTGATAAATAGAGCATTTGCTCCTATAGGAGCAAATGCTCTATTTACCACAATGGTTTCACAAAGTGAAATTGTTGTTTCATGCAGGGCGCGAGTAAAGACATTTTGTTCCAGATAATGTTAGTGAAGATGGATTGATCTAATTAGTGATTTTACAACCGGGTCCAGGTTAGACTGATTAATCATTATTTAGTAACAATCTTACATATGTATGAACGATGTTATTATTTACATGTATGTTTATATATTTCTTGCATGTACGACATGTAATTACCTTGTACCACCGGAGACGACTTACATAGGATATGCCTGTTGTCCCATCCGTTTCTTTATTGAATAAAATATTATTGAAATCAGGGTCATGCAAAATATTCTTTGTGTGCTTTCTTTGCTAGTCGTTCATCTGTCTTAAAGACCGGCATTGATATCGTTTTGAAGTCCGATTTCGAGATCGTTACTGTATTTGAAATAGTAGTTAAGTGGAATCAAGCAGAATATGACTTATTCTCTTCGGTTTACGGAATATAAAACAGCCGTCCGTTGACAATCGGTTCAGTATCGAGGGCTTGGTGCAAAACTATTGTAACTCCTTCACAAAGTTACAATAGTTTTACACCAAGCCCTCGGTATGAGTTATGGTATGCCAATAGTGAGGACATAGCCAAACACCAAACACCAAACAGTGGTCCGTTTTTATGAAAGATTGTCGTACTATTGGCTATGTCCCGACTATTGACAATGTCATTATTAACTATATCCTAACTACTGGTTATGTACTTACTATTAGCATGATCATCACTATTGCCTTATACACAGATTATTAATATTATTAACTATGTCTTCACTATCGGTTATGTCCTTACTATTGGCTATGTCCTCACTATTGACTATGCCATCACTATTGGTTATGTCCTCACTCTTGGTTATGTCCTCACTATTGACTATGTCCTCATTATGAACTATGTCATCAATATCGCCTTTGTCCCAACTATTAGCTATGTCCTCACTATTAGCTATGTCTCCATTATTATGTATGTCCTAACATTTGGTATGTCCTCATTATTATGTATGTCATAACTTTTGGCTATGTCCTTACTTTTGCTTAAGTCCTAACTATTGGTTGTGTCTTAACTATTGGGTATGTCATCACTGTTGGTTATGTCTTCACTGTTGGTTATGTCCTCACTCTTTGCTATGTCCTCCTCATGTCCTCACTATTGGCTATGTCCTCACTATCGAGTATTCCATCACTACTGGATATTTTATCATCCTTGCATATGACCTCATTACTATGTCCTCTCTATTGGTTATATCCTCAAGATTGGCTATATCATCGCTATTAACTATGTCCTTACTATTGGTTATGCCCTTACTATTGGCTATGTCCTAAATACTGACTATGTAATCACTATTGGCTACGTCAACACTATCGGATACGTCTTCACTCTTTGTTATGTTATCACAATTGACTATGTCCTCACTATTGACTATGCCCTCACTATTGGCTATATCCTCACTATTGACTATGTCCTCACTATTGGCTATGTCCTCACTATTGACTATGTCCTCACTATTGGCTATGTCTTCACTATTGGCTATGTCCTCACTATTGGCTATGTCCTCACTATTGACTATGACCTCACTATTGACTATGTCCTCACTATTGGCTATGTCCTCACTATTGACTATGTCCTCACTATTGGCTATGTTCTCATTATTAACTATGTCATGGTTGTTTGCTTTGTCATCAATACTGGCTATGTCATCGCTATTGGCTACGTCATCACTATCGGTTATGTTCTCACTCTTTACTATGTCCTCATTATTAACTATGTCATCACTTTTGGCTTTGTCATCACTATTGGCTTTGTCATCACTACTAGCTATGTCATCACTATTGGCTTTGTCATTACTATTGGCTATGTCCCACTATAAGGAGATCTTGTTTGTTAATGCAGATCATCCCGTCTAAGGCGAAAAACACGAATAGGTTTAATTACAGATGAACTTATCTGATGAACGATATCTCGAACTCGGATAACTCGAACTTCGGGATAACTCGAACAAAAGGTCCAGTCCTTCCAAAACTAACACTACAGAATTGCTCTAAAATGTATCGCTACAGATATCTAGAAACACTTGTGGCAGCTTAATACAGGTCTAAAGTAATGTTGAAAGCTCCTACAGGAGCTTTCAGCATTACTTTAGACCTGTATTAAGCTGTGGTTTTGACAGATCGTTCAGATTAGAAATTGGATGACTCGAACATCTGTTATCTCGAATAAATTTGTACGGTCCCTTGAAGACCGACTTATCGAAGTTCAACTGTACGTTTAAGGCAAGCGGTAGTTTGCAGCACGAAAGTTGTACAGAAAGCTAATGCACTTTAGCGGTCAAAAGCTGAAACAAACATTTCAGTTACTGTCCATATTATATTTAGGTTCCTACAAAGGCTTAACGGAGATGCAGCCTTTCGATTTTCTGTCGAATCTCTACGGAACCAGCCGTACAGTGCCATGGTGCACCAGCTAGGAACAACAATAAAGTCAAATTCTCGGAGACTCAGAGCATTTGAAAACATGAAAATGTAAGTCTATACATAATAGCACGGAACACAATTTTATTCATTGTTTATATTATTTGTTTGTATCTAACCATTTGAATGCTACACTCAATTCCCGCTATCCGCGACCTGGCCCGTGCTCTCAAACAGCTTGGACCCAGATACAATGTCGAGTTACTCGCCATCTCACCAAGGTCCAAGCCGTCCAACCCTGTCAATAGTTTCTCATAAGCTTGTTCGAACTGGAAGCAGTCACAATTTCACCAGTATCCATGCTTATAAAACTTTTCATTCGTTCATTCGTATAAACGCATTTTCCCGCTTTTGCAAACAGAGTAGACCCAGATCAGACGGCTCTTATAGGAACCGTCTGATTAGGGACTGCTGTGTTGGCTTTTGATATGATATAGATCTGATTTTACAGTGTTGGTCAAAGCAAACAAAGCTATTAAATAGCCATGGTGTCAACCAGACATGCATGTATACGGGTCCAGATTCTTATACTGGTACATGCATGCGGATCCAGACTCTTATACCGGTACATATCGACGGGTCCAAACTCTTATACTGGTATATGTATACGGGTCCAGACTCTTATACCTGTACATATATACGGACCCAGACTCTATTACTGGTACATGTATACCGGTCCAAACTCTTATACTGGTACATGTATACGGGTCCAGACTCTTATAGTGGTGCATGTATACGGGTCCAGACTCTTATACTGGTGCTTGTATACGGGCCTAGACTCTATTACTGGTACATGTATACCGGTAAAACTCTTATACTGGTACATGTTTATATGCTCCGGTCTCTTAATTGATACAAGTCATATTGATACAATACGGTTCTGGCTGTTATATAGGAGATTTCATCATTACTTTACTTTTGAAACTTAATCACTTGGTTAAACGCCTATTTTTGCAAATAATGCATTCAATGGCGTTGTACATTGACATAAATAAAATCAGAGACAAATAAAAATCGATACAGGATATATAATACACGAATATACATTTAAGAAAGCATAAAAACTAAAATCCATAAAACGATGGTTAAAAACTGTTATAATATACTAAAACCCAGACTTTATATAAAGTACTTTATGCATCTAAAACACACGGACAGTTTCTACGAAATATTAAAAAGTGAATCGAAGTGTCTGAAATAATGCGTTTTTAACTTTCTTTTAAAAGATTCAACATTTTCTGCTCTTTTAATCTCCCTAGGAAGCCCGTTCCAAAGTCTGGGACCTACTGTCCCAAAACTTCTATCACTAAAGGTCTTTCTCTTGTTGAAGGGCACAGCATACATCTCTTGGGCTTTGTCTGCCGATCTCAGACAGCGTGTTGGTGCTGGCTTTACGAGAAGTTCTGTCAGATAAACGGGAGCGTGGTTGAGAGAGCAATTGTACATGTATGTCAATATTTTAAAAGTGATCCTAGCTTTGATAGGTAACCAATGTAAGTCTTTAAGAGATTGTTTGGAGCTGTCTGACCATTTCCTATTCAAAACGAGTTTAGCGCACATATTTTGGATTCGCTGTAGTTTATCTATATCACACTGTGCAATTCCGTATAGGATGACATTACAATAATCTAAATGAGAGATCACTAGTGAGAGAACTAAAATTTCGGCAGATTCTTTTGTCAAGTATTTCCTAATACATTTTATTCTATAGTAGTTCAACATGGCAACGCGACACTTTCTTTTCACGTGTTCTTTGAAGGTTAATGATTCATCGAGAAAAGCACCTAGGTATCTAATACACGTTTCCGATTCAACAACATCTCCTGCGATATCAATTGAATGTGTAGTACATTTGTTTAGCTGTTGCTTACTTCCAAAAATGATGAATTCAGTTTTTGCTGTGTTCATTTTAAGTTTGTTTTCGTTCATCCAGTTATTGATCATTATGGCACATTCTTCAAGGTTTTGAACAGCTTGTCTTTCACTATCGGGGGTAGGTTTAAATCGTTTACTTGCAATATGGTCATCAGCGAAACCGTATACTGAGATAGATGGAGGAATAACATCGAATAAGGTTCCTGCGTATGCAAGGTAGAGCTAAGGACCAAGGCAACTGCCCTGTGGAACACTGCACTCCAACAAACGAGGTTGTGATTGTGAAGAATTTACATTCACGCGACAGCTTCTTGGTCGTAAGTAGGAGTCCAACCATTTCAGAGCAATATTACATACTCCATATTGACTCTTGAGAACATCGAGAAGAATATCATGGTCAACAGTGTCAAAGGCAGCACTAAGATCAATGGCAATAAGGGCAGTTACTTCCTGGTTCTCCATAGCCTCAAGTAGGTCATGAACAAGTCTCAATAAGGCAGATTCGCAAGAGTGAAATCGTCTGTAAGCCGATTGATTTTTGGGCAGAAGGTCATTGTCAGTTACGTGGATATTAAGTCTAAACAATGCAGCTTTCTCAATAAGTTTTGACAGAAAGGAAAGATTGCTTACGGGTCTGTAATTTGACAGTTCTAGTTCCAATCCTACTTTCTTCAGCAACGGTCTTATTATGGCTTGCTTCCATTTCGATGGGAAAACACCATGTTTCAATGAAGTGTTAACTAACTTTGTGATAACAGGTAATAGTTCATCTAAAAACAATTTTAGAATCTTTGTAGGCAGAACATCTAATTCACATGACTTTGTCTTGAGCTCGTTTATCAATTTTCTAATTTCTTCTTGACTCAGTTCATCAAATTCAGTAAACTGTACAACATCTTTCTGGATGGGCTCATAGTTTTTAAAAGAATTCAAAGAATCCCTAATGTTCCGTATCTTGTTCATAAAATAGTCGGCAAAGTCTTCACTGAGGGTAAACTCATTTTCGCTAGGAGGCAGTGGATTTTCGGATTTAGTTCCTGTCAAATCAGATACAAATTGATACAACTTTTTATAGTCACCCTTACAATCAATGACTTTTTCACTCAAAGATTTTCTTTTTTCCTTTTTTAATTGACAACTGTATTCATTCCTTGCTGCTTTAAAGGTTTCAAACTGTTCGGGCTCCTTGTGTTTTTTCCATAGACGCTCAGATTTGCGCAACTTTCGTTTTAGCTGGAGTATTTCATTTGTAAACCATGGTTTAGGTGCACGACAAATTTTGGTTTTCTCTTTGAAGGGAGCATGTGTGTCTAAAACGTCTTTAATTTCTGTTTCAAACTTTTCTACGCACATGTCAACATTTTCAGAATCAATTGAAATTTCAGATAAACTGTTCGTAAATGCAGACTTGTCCATGTTTTTGAAATCTCTAAAGGTAACTGCTTTACTTGTAATGTTCTCTTTCTTAACATTCGTGACGACTTTGACTACACAATGATCTGATAAGAAGGGACCAGGCTGACAGGAGACTACATCGACACCATTTACTTCCTCAGTAATAACTAGGTCAAGGCTATTTCCACCAGTGTGAGTACTAAAATTTACATGCTGCACAAGACCCAATGCCTGAATCGAATTTTTGAAATCCAATATTGCATTGTTGTACACTTTAGCCGTGTATTTATGGATTACAGAGTTAAGTAGACTCTGATCAGGCGACTCATACAGGATTCTGCAGGATCTGGATCTCCTCTGTTTGCAACGTCGCAAAAAGCGTATCATTGGAGTAAAGGGTTAAAGCGGTTACATTTTACTGGTTGACCCTTTCACCGCCAATGTCGCATAAATGCACCACGACAAATAGTGCAGTCCCAGATCAGTCGCCGCCTTTTCAAGGCGGCGTCTGATCAGTGACTTCTCTTTTTGTCTCAATCTCTATTTCTATATCTGTGTTTTATGCCTTTGAATTTTGCATTTATTTATCTTATTTCCTAATTTTATTGAATGATTTAAAAAAAACTTGGATTGCAGACTACAATTAGAAATTTGGCGCCGAAATGGTTAAAGCGGTTATTTAACCATCAAACCAATTAGCGCTAATGTTCCATAACTTTTCAGAAAGAAAGATGATCCAAACTATAGACGGTTTCACTACGGTATCCGACAAAATGCATTGTATGATCCTACCGATCCAGCGATAGAGGGACTTCTCACAGATATGGCAACTAAGAAGATTGTAAATGCGAGTACGTAAACATCATTAGTTCATTACCCATTTGCTTCCAATGGATTCTTCCATGCTTATATATTGGATTAGTCTATCTTTTATCTAAGGGATGTCTGGTCTAAATTTTCATTTTTGTTTTGTTTTGTATTGAATTTCCTATCAGCAAACAGTGTAGACTCTGATCAGAGTCTACACTGTTTGCCTATGTCCCATATATGGGATTGTGGGAGCAAATGGGTCAAGTTTTTACTCCATGAATATTCATGTTAGAAATAATAGCACCATGAATAGAAGTATATTACTTTTTAACAATGACAATGGACATATGATATTTTGTTGGCCACGGCAGACACTTTAAAGAGGTTGTGTCTATGAATAAATGAGTTAAATGCCTAGCAATTACATAAATCATTTATTTATATGCTGAAAAGAAGTATATCACAAGAAAACCAGTGGAGTAAACGCCGAAGAAGACACAACTTTCATGTGTTCGACGACCCGGTTTATTCGGAAATATATTTTCTCACATACCTTCCATTATCTCCGAGTTAGAACAACAGGAGCAAATGCTCTATTTATCATAATGGTTTCAGAACTACAAAATTCTAAAGTTTTCCTTTTCTCTAGTAAAAAGTCCTTTTCTGTTATTCAAAGAGGTTGGGTCTAAAAATAGCATATGAAGTAATGGGTTAATAATTGACTCGAGTGTATTAACGCTTTTAACCTTTTTGTAAGATATAATGACAGTATGAATTTCATTTAGATGCATATTTAAACAAGAGTATTAAGAACAGAATGTTTTACTGTGACTGAAACTGCATAATCAGATTTACATTATTCCAGTAGCAAACACAGCATACCCTGCTCAGACGGCTCCTATAGGAGCCATCTGATCAAGGTCTGCTCTGTTTGCAAATACGTGAAAAGGCGTTTATATGAGGAACAGGTTAAACACGGTTAAATGCGGACCGATAGTAATGAGCAAATATTGTATAGGTACGCTATGCATTTATTTCGACACCCATCTTGAAGGTTTTCTATTCAAAGTGTCTTCAGTGACGGACTGATACTGATTATTTGCAACGCGTTGAAAACAAGTGTATTACAAGAACACGCACCGATGAAGATGTTATCCGCCGATGTATTTGTATTTATGTTTTAGTGTCGCAACTATTCGAAATAGGCCGAATATATTTGGTTGTACAGCAAAAATATAACTTTCAACGAGAACTGTTTGTTTTGTATTACAGGGACATTATTCAATTTAATATTCATAAGAATATTTGAGCATAACTAGCAGCATGTTTTATTATTTTATTAAAAACGTGCGTTTATTGTAGAGAGTACCACTTACCTGAGACATATTCAAAGCCACCGATTCCATTTCAAAGCTTTACCTTTTAAAACGTAAATTAATGAATATTGATGATTAATTCAAGCATAAATGTTTAGGGAAATAGTTAAATTATGATGCAGTAGGCGGAGTCAAACGGTTGCAATGTTTCCTTCAAAGGAGTTTGAATCTGGATTAATTCTGAAGTATAAGACTGGTCATTTTTGAGCGTGCTCAACATCTTTCTAATCAGATACTTGAGAGTGAATTCAAACAGAACGTTTAATAACTTCTTGGCCAGGTCTATACTGTTTCACCTTGACCTCATTATGTTTATCATAATGTGTATCTTATCACATAATCTGCCGTGTGGGAGTGCCGAAACAGAGTGCCATAAACCGTGGAAATGCACTAGTGCAATTTTTTATGCAAATGAACAGTTGGAATCCGACTGTATTATGTTGTAAACAATGGCCGAAACATCAGATGTAGTCGGTTTCACTTTCTATGACACATTTTAAGCGTTATGTGATAAAAACAATCTTGTAAAGGTGTTGCATTACAAATTTGTTTTTATGAAACGAGTTTACCATAATAATATTACACGAGCTTTTGGTTAACTAAGGAAATGAGATAAATAAATACAAATTTCAAAGGAATATAGCACAGATATAGAAATAGGGTTTGAGACAAAAAGTGAAGTCCCTGATCAGATGCCGCCTTGAAAAGGCGGTGACTGGTCTGGGACTGCACTATTTGTCGTGGTGCATTTTTGCGACTTTGGCGGTGAAAGGGTTAATATTTATGTAAGAAATATTACTGGTACAGTAACAGAGAAAAATTTGCCTCAACCAGAAACTGTAGAATCATATTATATTATTTCATACGCAAACTGAGCAGAACCTGATCAGACGGCTCCAATAGTAGCCGTCTGAGTTGGGTCTACTCCGTTAGCAAATAGGTGAACATGCGTTTATATAAGGGAAAAGGGTTAAACATTTTAAATGCATATGAATATGAATATTCAAAGGGGAAAAGTCCATAAATGTTTAATCAGACTCTATGAAAGGGTAAACGGGAAACTCTTTCAATGTCCAATATTTAAAGAGGGATAACCCATCAGCGTTTAACAATAGAGTCCATTCAGCAGAAACTGCTTAACCCATTCCCTCATAGGCTACTTTTAGATCCAACCTCTTTAAATAAATCTACCAAAAAGGAGCATTAACTAGAGAAAAGGATTTTTTTTAGAATTTTGTAGTTTGAAACCATTGTAATAAAATGCTCTGTTTATCACAATGGTTTCAAGAAGTGACTATTACAGAGGCATAGAAATGCATATTTATGGAGGAAAGGGTTATTTTTGCTTAAGGATGTTCAATTATAAATAGCGTACAACCTTATCCAAGGGATCTTCTAGGAGCTCTTTAATCTGGAATTACATTGTTTTCAAATGTGTGCACCCTCGTTTTATGTTAGCCAGCCTAAAGGATAAACGGACCCAAACAGCTGTCAAATATGTTCTATTTAAAACTTTCCCTGCTCAATATCTATGTAAGAATAGCCGAACTTTTATGATGGATCTGTTTACCTTGGGAGATACAATAAAACCTCTCTATAACGGCCATTAAATTATATCAAGTATTTAATGTTAAAGGCAGGTGGCTGCTTAAAGCAAGTACAAAAATGAGTCATGCAGGAAACACCACATACAGAACAAACAGTCGCCCGAACAGCAACACAAGGAAACAGCAAATGTACATAACTATAAAAACAACAAGAGACGCACAAAGACAAAACAAACATACAATAGGGCGAAGATGGAACTACCGTTTTGGAACGGTCAGTGACAAAAGTCACTGGGGGGTGAAACCGGTTTATGGGCGCCCAACCTCACACTTATTCCATCCCCACCCTAAAAGATAAACAGTGTAAATAAACGTATCCCCTCTCCGACTAATCTACAACAACCGCGACGGCAAATACAGTGGTAAAGTGCATGTATAACGAAAACATTTAAGTGAACAAAGTAATAAAGGGTACGACAAAAATGAAATAGTACAGATATCCGACGTTCTCCTTCTATTTCTGGATTTAAGAGGTCGTCTTCATAGAGTACTAAACCTTTCTTGTCGGCGTACATGCAAAGAGGCCAGCGTGATTGCCAACTGTAAAAGGGTTCACAACCAAACATGCAGTATGTTGTAGTACTACAGGATCATATCCCTTTTTAATGAATTGTTTTACATATTTGATGAACAAAGTGAGAAAATGGGTATGTCCAATAATTTTACGAAGTTTGTAAATCACATCACCATAAAATTCAGGATGTGAAATACCGTGTCGCAGAAGCACCTTGAAATTACATTGGTACTTGCCAATAAGCGAGGGATTTCGATAGTAAAATTTAGAGAAAGTTTTTCTTAGTTTATGGTATCTATATCCTTGCTTAAGCAGTTTTTCAGTTAAAATGAGATTTCGACTGTTAAAATCGTCAATAGATGAACAAGCTCTAGCAAACGAATAAGTTGAGATATATAAACCCCGTAAGATGGAGCACGGGGAACATCCCCTTCAAGATGAGGAAAATTTACAGTATTAAAATCAAAATCATCTCTTTTGTCATATATTTTAGAAGAAATCATTCCATTATTAATTTTAAGGTCTAGATCAAGAAACGCTGCATAATTGTCGGACGGATTAGCTTTATTCAATTTGAGTTCTTTAGGATAAATTAAAATATCATCCAAATATCGACAAGTTTCATTGAAGGCTTTTATAACATCTTCTTGTGATTCAAACGCAACATGAAATCTCTCTCATAGCAGTACAAAAACAAATCTGCGACAAGTGGTGCACAATTCGTTCCCATAGGAATACCAATTACCTGACGGTATATAGCATTCCCATAACGTACAAATATGTTATCCAAAAGAAAGGTTAGTGATTCGCAAACTTCTGAGCAAGTCCAAATGGTGTAATATTTCATTTGCTCGTCAGTAAAGAAAGCTTTTTCAGCATTACATGCCAAGAATGATGTTTTTTCCCGGGCAAATACTTTCTGGATTAAGTTAGTAAGCTTATCCTGAATTAAAATATGAGGAAGAGTTATGTACAGAGTAGAAAAATCGTACGTGCTTACAGTGGATGCAAGATACCTTTTGTTCTTAAGTTTGTTTAAGACTTCTGAAGAGTTCTTAATAGACCAGAAGAGATTTATTCCAGAATTTTCATAAGTCTTATCACAGTAGAATTGTACATGTTCCTTTACCTTCGTTAAACAAGAAGTCAAAAGTATAGACAATTTAGTAGTTGTACATGAACTAGAATTTGCAATGAAACGCGCTTTATATGGTTTTTATGTAGTTTTGGTAACCAATACATTGTAGGAAGTTTATGTTGTGTAATTTTAATATCGGTTCCAAATTGTTCACACTTTTTGACATGGTCTGAAATGATGGTATTTTCGTCAGTAGTAACTGAAATGTATGACTTGGTATTAATAATTTCCTGCTTCAAGAACTCGATATAATGTAATCGTCAAATAATAATCACATTATTCGATGCCTTATCAGCAGGAACAAAAACGTATTTTGAATGGAAATCCTGTAAACCCTTTTTAAGATGTCTAAACGAAGTTCTAGGTTTAGGTGGAAGAAGGTGTTTATGAGAGCTATAAAAGGAAATGCGTTTATCAATTATATCAAAAATTAGTTTTTTCCAACAAGAAAGAGCATTAGACTCAACATGTTCTCTTCGACACCATTGAATACTTAAATTTTGTAAAGCCTCCGCAATCTGAACTCGACAAGAGTTAAAATCTATCAAGGATGGTATTCTATATTTGGGACCTTTATTCAAAAGAGATCGTAGACGTTTATCTTTAATTATCTCAAAATTACCAGTAATCACATGACCAGCCGGAGAATAGCAAAATTTTGAGGTGGCGCAATCTCAAGGTGAAAGTAAAACAGAACGCTCCTATAGGTCATTGGTCTACAATGTTTGCAAATGACATTATATATTGCATTTCCTATCAGCAAACAGTGTATACTCTGATCAGATGCCGCATTATGCGGCGTCTGATCAGAGTCTACACTGTTTGCCTACATGTACGTCCCATATATGGGATCGTGAGAGCAAATGGGTTAATCAAAAACAACTTCACTTCATGAAATGATAAAAAAAACCATTACGTCAACAGCGCCTCGGTATGAATTTTTGTCATATAATACCTTCGTTATTAGACACTTACCCATATAAGGCAGGCATTATGTGCCACTTTGGCCATATTATACCATCGTTATTAGATACTTACCCATAAAAGACAGGAATGACGTGCCACTTTAGTCGTTGTTAGGCTGGCATTAAAAGTGCCACGTTAGTCATACTTTGCCTGAATCACTCTGTGAAAACGTTGTCGGCCCAAATTTGGATCTGGCACTACTGTATTCTAACTACAGTAAAATCTCTCTATAACGACCACTAAATTACATCAAGTATTTTGTGTTAAAGGCACGTGGCTGCTTAAAGCAAGGTAAACGTAAAACGGAACGCTCCTAAAGGAGCATTTTGTTTTACTTTCACTTTGCTTTAAGAGGCCACCTGTCATAAACACCAACTACAGTGAACCCTCATTACAACGGAGATGTTTGTTTCCAGACGTTGTGCTGGTATAACGAGGTTGCCGTTATAATGAGTTTAAATATGAAATGAACCATATTGCCAGTGTTAAACTAGTACAAACAGGTGATCGCTTAATGCAAAACACAACAAGTGCAAAAAGCTCTTAGGGAGCTTTTTGCACTTCTTGTGTTCTGCATTAAGCGATCACCTGTGTTATTAGCATTGTACCTAATTAATCAGTGGTTGTTTCAAAGAATTAACGGTACATTTGTATCAATGCACACTGCCGTAATAACGAGGGTGCCATTGTAACGAATGCCGGTATAATGAGGGTTCACATTTTAGTGGTCGTTATAGAGAGGTTTTACTGCACTTCTGATTCGAATAAGCTTTTGAGAAACTATTGACCGAGTGCAAAGCAGCATGGTTCATGATTAGATGCCAAGTTGCTCAGCGTCTCGACTTGATCCGAACGGTTTGTTTATGGGAGTCAGGTGCGGGAATAGCGGGATAGATACTGAGGGAAACAGCCTCGTCAATGCATAGTGCTAATGTTGTATATGGGAGTCAGGTGCGGCAATAGCGGGATAGAGACTGGGGAAAACAGCCTCATCAATGCATAGTGCTAATGTTGTCCTTAGTACAGAACCCTGGTCAATTAATGCATCTGGCTCCGGGGTCATAAAACTGTTTGCTTAAGTCTGAGACCATTCTCAAGCATTTGATCGGTCAGATAGTGAGCTTGCTCAGACGTTTTATAACCTTGAACCCTAGTAATGCATTACGTACATTGACTGATGCAGTTATTGCTGAATTGTGATAAATAGTTTCAGGTGGTGCTTATTAATTTCGATGGCAATTAAGATTTCTACAGTAAATCCCCTCTAAAACGACCACGAAAAAGATATCAAAGTACTGGTCTTAAAGAAAGGTGGTAGCTTAATGCAGGTCAGTTCTGTATTATTTTTGTCCTGCATTAAGCAACCGCCTGCTTTTAAAGACATCCATATTTAGTCATATAATGGTCGCTTTAGAGGGGGTTTATTGTAATTAGACTGTAGTATGTTGCCTCTCGTGACATGTTTTCTAGACAAACGTGTAGCTAAAGTATTTATAACGATAATAACATCCAATTAACCCTATCACCGCCGATGTCGCATAAATGCACCACGACAAGTAGTGCAGTCCCAGATCAGACGCCGCCTTTTCAAGGCGGCGTCTGATCAGGGACTTCACTTTTTGTCTCAATCTCTATTTCTATATCTGTGCTTTATTCATTTGAAAGTTGTATTTATTTATCTCATTTCCTTATTGTACCGAATGATTCAACAAACATTTTTTTTGCAGACGACAATTAGAAATTTGGCGCCGAAAGGGTAAACCATTTATCTGTTCAATATTTTCGTGTAAGAAAAAATGACACCATGAATATGTTTAGCTGAATGTTTATAATGTAAACGTTTTTGAGGAATGTTTTGCTTTTATAAAAGCTGCAGACTCATATTTATATCATGTCAATAGCAAACAGAGCAGACCCTGATCAGACGGCACCTATAGGAGTCGCTTGATCTGAGACTACAGTAAAACCTCTCTAAACCGGAATTCTAGTAGAGAAGAATTAGTTACCCGTGTGAAGTGATTTTCCATTTCTGAGTCAAAATTGAAATTATGGCGAGAGTCATAATTATTGAACTGGTGGACCTCATGTACCTGTGAATGCGATGATATGATTTATATTCCAGCATCTCTTTCTCGTGGAACCACGCTCAAACTGATATTGAACTTCGAGAACGGGGGCAAAGCCTTGTTCAAGCCGATGCGGTGAGTAGTAATCCTGATATAGGATACAGTAAAACCTCTCTATAACGGCCACTAAATTATATCAAGTATATCCTATAGGAGTGTTCTGTTTTGCTTTCACCTTGCTTTAAGCAGCCGCCTGCCCTCAATACCAATTAACAAAAACTAATTAACATAATTTAGTGGCCGTTATAGAGAGGTTCTACTGTAGTTCTATAACTGCAGTTCAAAGTTATCGAAGTTCGAGTTATCCGAGTTCGAGATATCTAAGTTAAACTGTATTTTAATATGATTAAAGAGAAATTGTTTGTTAAGTTTATTGTATACATCAGGATGAATTCTAAGTGAGAATTCGGACAGGTTTTATTGTATGGTCATGACTAGAGAATTTGGACAGGTTTTATTGTATGGTCATCACTAGTAACGATATCAAATATACAGTCTATCTGAAAAATCTCTGTAAATGATCTCTATTTTCTTGTAGAATCCGACGGGACGAGATTATACCAGACTGCCATTTTAGGTTTGATTATGAACGCCATTATGCGGAGATCGCCGCTTTTCACATAGACAAGTTTGTAATGTTTAGTTATTTTATATTAACTCAGAGTAATTCACAGTAGAATCTGTCTCAACCTTTTCCCTCATATAAACGTGTTTTCACGCATTTGCAAACAGAGAAGACCCAGATCAGAAGGCTCCTAGAGGAGCCATCTGATCAGGGTCTGCTCTGTTTGTTTGATAGATCTGTTTCTTTACTTTCTAAATGTCTAAAATGTTCCACCTTCCATATTTCTTTATAACTATTTTGTTAATGAATATTCATTAGGTACTGAAAATTGGCCTAAATACAGAACAGGGAAAAGGTTAAGCGACCTTATATTGATTGGACACAGGGATCTTAAAATTCAGGTGGTTGCTGATTGCAGGTCTTTTTGCATTCCCTTTGACCTACATTAATCTACCGCCTGCCTTAGAGAACCATAATTATACATGTACCTTTTTTAATGGTCGCTCGAGAGAGACAGGTGCTACTGTATAAAGATGCGCATTCAAATACTATCATCGGCATTTCCTCGTCAAAATCCTAGGTATTGATCGCGGTTTAGAATAGTCAGGAAGAGACAATTCTAAAGAATGGTCATAATAAGGGTTTGGTGGAGAACTGAAAGAACTATCCCTGAAAATGTTTTAATTTACGCATCTTATCTGGACCTCGGACAGAGCAAAAGATAATAATTATGTAAACCTGCTGTCTACCGAACTCGTTTATTTCTCTCTTTGGAACATACCAAAATGTAAAGCACATTCACGGCTCACTGCTCGTTGTTTACCTATATTTAATAAGCACCTTTATCTATTGCATCTTATCTTGACCTCTGTATAAGTATACGCAAATATATTTTAACCTTTAGCCTGCTATGGGAGGATGAGTAAATAGCTATGCAAACAGTTTGGATACTGATGAGACGCCGAGTAACTCGGCGTCTCATCAGGATCCAAACTGTTTGACACTCTGATTGTATTGTGGTAGACAAACTGATTATAGGTTTTCAAAATTCAAGCTATAGTGAATATTAATTAGATGAAATACTATAATGACATATGAGCACAGGAATGTTTGCTCATGACAGCAATTGAAGTATTAGATCAACATGTATGTGTTGTCATGAGCAAACAGGACAGAGCCTGATCAGACACCTCATGTAGGAGCCGTCTGATCAGGATCTATCCTGTTTGCAAATGCATAGAAAGGCTTATTTACCTTGTACTGTGGTATTTAGGATACTTGGGTTTTACATGGTGCCACCTGTGACAGGCCGTGTAGTGAACATCACTGCTGATATACGACGCTTTGTAGACCAAGACTTCTCCAGGACTTTCTATGTCAACTCAGGTAGAGTATAGCTAAACCCTTTACTCCATGACTATTCATGTAAAATAATGACGTCATGGATATTGATTCGATTTACATTTATAATAGCACATGGACAAAGAACTATTTTGCCATGGCAGAAACTGTAGAATCATATCTATATTTTGCCTTAAATGCTCGTACTGGAGCCGCCTGATCTGGGTATACACTGTTTGTAAATGCCACTGACATTTACTTACATGTAACCACATTTATCATGCAACGTCACCAAATACAGTCACTTCCTACTAGCATAATATTTTCCACGTCGACGTTGTATTTTGTGAGGTATAGTGCATGTATACTGACCCGACTGGAAGGCAAGTTTGGTTCAGCCAATAGGAGGAAAACAGAAGGACGAAAAAGGCATAATTTAACATAAACATCAAATTAACACATTTTCTCACCTTTGTCTCAACTATCTGTCCATATAAAAGGATTAAATAAAGTTTGTTTATGTTGTATAAGTCGATGATGTCACTGCATGCCAATATGACGTCACGTAATTCGTACTTGCATGTATTTTCATTCAGGGGACGAAACCGCTTTAGCAATCTTTCTATTTCTTCATTATTTTTCCATTTTTCTTGGTGTTGCATGATAAAAGAATTACTATGCTAGTAGTTTGGAAGTTCAGCTGTATTTTGGCTCGTCAGAAAGGTAGTTAAATCCTCGCCAAGGCTCGCATTTAACAACTTTTCTAACTCGCCAAAATACAGCTGAACTTCCAAACTACTAGCATAGTAATTCTTATTTATCCGTCATTTCGTCGATCTGTCCGAAAGTGTGTTCGCTTGTTCGTCAGTCCGTCCTTAACACTTTATTGTTTTGTGTGTTGTGCATACAGGAGCATAGCCGAATCCAAATACTAAGTACGCACCGTGGCTATAGCCATTAGGAGTCCGGAGCATGCTACCCTGGAAAACATTGAGGTTGTGTAGTTTTGAGACCACTTGATAGGAGCAAAGGCTGTATTTTTCAAAAGTTGACTTTTACAGAGGCGTCAAAATGCATTAATATTTTGGCCATAATGTTTGCCCGCGCGTACGTATGCATCGCTAGTTACTCTCCTCTGGCATAGCACCAACGGTACTTGACATAAAATTATGAAACTTTGTAGGATGAATGACCATTATGTGTCCATGTACATCTTAGCCAAACCTTGCTGTGAAAAAGGTCATGTTTGCTCAAATTTGTCCCTGGTGAAAGTTTGAATAATTTCACCACTTTAAAAATTAATCTGTAATCAGCAAAGACAAAAATTCACAAAATTAAATCGACACGAATCACTCTTCAATATTTCGTGTATTTGTCGCGGCTCTGATTTTCCTGTGCATGGAGTTCATAAGTGCATTTTTATATTTCTCGTGATCATAGTATTCCTATGTTCTAATAAAGCAGTTCTTAGTTCGTCAAGAGTAGCGGGAGAATTCTGACGCTTAACCTCCTGTCAAGTCCATCCCAAAAATGTTCAAAGCGGACAAATCTGGAATGTACGGCGGCCAGTCGAGTTACGATTTGCGAGAAAGTCTCAACAAACTCTGGTTACATTTGCCTGTCATTGTCATCTGAAAGAATGGGTTGTTCTGTTGCTCATTTGGGACTGCAACAAGGCGAATAATTTCAGCCCTATGTTTTACGGCAATTAAATCCCATCTATCACACTTAATGTTACAATTAACAGTGAATTTACCGCATGCGATATCCCTCCTTAGACCATACGCAGGCCGCCCCAAACATATCCATCTCAAGAACGCACGCGTCGACGAAACTATCACCACGACGTTGATATACACGATGTTGACCATTTGGACGAAACAGTTAACCTTTTCGGCGCCAAATTTCTGATTGTCGTCTGCAATCCATGTTTCTTAAATCATTCAGTAAAATAAGGAAATGAGATAAATAAATGCAAATTTCAAAGGAATAAAGCACAGATATAGAAATAGAGATCGAGACAAATAGTGAATTCTGAAGGGTTGTGATTCCCCGAAAGCAAAAATTGCAACACAAAAAGAGAAAATTGCAGACTCGGTTTTATTGAGTCTGTTCATGAGCAGTAATTGAAAGTGCAACACTGCTCACGCCCCCTAGCACCGGCTTAATCGGTATTCAAGTTCCAGAACAAGAAGTACTGAAATTCATGATCTTGAAGGATCAGAAGGTGTAACAACACTGAGGTCCCTGATCAGACGCCGCCTTGAAAAGGCGGCGTCTGATCTGGGACTGCACTATTTGTTGTGGTGCATTTATGCGACTGCGGCGGTGAAAGGTTTAACCAAGACTCATTTGTGAAAAACACACGTCTTCATCTATGTATTAGTGACGATCTCGCAGCACGTGCCCTCAACCAAGCCGACGACGTTCATGAGTTAGGGACAACCTGATGTAAACTTTGACGACGAGCTCGCAGACCTCATCACGGAGTCGGTTTCTTACAGTTTGTGCATGAATGTGGCGGTTATGAATGCCGACAATATTAATAGCCATTTAGGTGGGCAAGACGTATAGGCCTGTCTTGACGTCTCGTCCTCACACGGGAACGTCCCGATCTAGTACGGTCGGCAACGGTTCCAGTTTCTCTCAGGCGCATGACAAGTCGTTCTATGGTTGAAATGTTCACACCAAATTGCCTGCCAACCTGCTGTTGCTCTTTACCTACCAAAAGCATTTGTCATAGCATCATAACTTCGGTTAGCCGTCCCATGATAGTAAATGGTTAGATTTAGCTTTAAACAGCGGAAAGTGAAATGTATGTCTCAAGAGTACTGAGTGGTATTAGAAAATATGTTTAGAAACATTTTATCATTAAACTTTACGTGTTTTTTTTTTCAATTTTACACTTTCTCTTTTCGGCACGGTACATCACGCGGTTGAGCAAATTTAGATACCACGCTCAGTATACAGTGACCCAGACAGTTGTATGAACGATTTAGATACCACGCTCGGTATACAGTGACCCAGACAGCTGTATGACCGATTTAGATATCACGCTCAGTATACAGTGACCCAGACAGTTGTATGACCGATTTAGATATCACGCTCAGTATACAGTAACCCAGACAGTTGTATGACCGATTTTCATATGTACCCTGTGTTTCTGTTTTAGTTCAGTCTATAATCAGTCAAATGAATCAAACATGTATCTGTTTCAAAACACTCATAAATCCAGACTAAAATTTAAATACAAAACTCAGGGCCTTTAAGGTATGACACTACATGATCATACACTACCCTTTCAACTACTTTAAACACTACAGTTAAGATTGAAACAAGGCGATGGGTTAAGGCAATATATAAACTTGATTCTATAGGTATAGGTACTGCAATGATCAAAACTTCTTGTGCTCATATGTCATTAGGAAAACGCGTCTAAAATATTAACAATTTCATTATTTCTTACATGGATTTCCATGTTAAGCCAATTACAATGCTACATAACTTGTCATTCTGCTATCCACGACCTGGCTCGCATTTGCAAACAGTTTGGATCCAGATGAGACGACGATTAACCCTTACTCTTATGTAAGCGCATTTTGACGCATCTGAAAACCGAGTAGACCCAGATCAGACGGCTCCTATAGGAGCCGTAGACCCGATCAGGGTCTGCTCCGTTTGCTCATGGTGTAATATAGATCTGGTTCTACAGTTTCTGCCTTTGCCAAAATGTCCTGTCTTCATATGCCATTATAAAATATAATCTTATTAATATTCATGACGTCATGATTTCCCACATGTATATTCTTCAGGGAAAGGGTTAACTCAGATTCTCGTCATGCTCACTCGGTCAATAATTTTCTTAAAAGTTTGATCGAACCAGTGATCTGAATTGCACCGGCTCCATAACTGAGCAAACATTCTATTTTTTATACAGCAGTACAGTGGACAGTCAAGTGTCTCAAGCTCGTTGATGACATACATGCGCAGTAAGCCTTCATCTGCGTTCGATATGTTTATTGGCATACTCGAGTAATTTCACATCGTTTGTACTATCATATTGTACAACATGCTGCGTTTTATAGCAAGCATAAACATTTCCAGTGCGAGAAACGAGTCATTAAGTCATTTAAAACAGTGTAAGATCAAATGACAGAACTCCTAGAGGAGTCCTCTTATCAGTGTCTGCATTGTTTGTGCTGCTGCATTTTCCTTTTTAACAAAATTCCTGATTATTCACGGTATGCCTGACCTGTTTTAATTTTAGAATAGTCCATTTGAAAATACAGCATTGAAAGGGTCAATATCGCGACAGGTTTGTGTTCATCTATGTAGAGCTACAGATAAAGGTGCGTACTCAAAATCATCATTTCTCCACCAAACACTATGTTTTACCACTCGATGAGACGAGTCTAAAGAATGGCCAGAACATACAGTTTAGTGTAGAAATAAAGGAGTTATTACTGAAAATGTTTTAATGTACGCATCTAATCTGGATATCTGTGTATCTCCTGACTTGTAGGTGGACAAATTTGCTTCTATGGTACATGCACCTACCATTGTAATAAGAACCATTCTGCTTGTGGCACCCCGGATCTCATTGAAAGCTCCTTGAAAGCCTACCTTCCTGAAGGAAATAAGATTAGATATTTTTATTACCCCTACGTCAGGTTGGTACATACGTCAGGTTGGTACATGTATTATCGCAACTGGGGTCGAGACTATTATAATTTCATAAGCGAATAGAGAAGACCTTGATCACATGTACTGCTCCTCTAGGAGCTGTCTGGTCTGCGTCTACTCCATTGCAATGCGTGAAAACACGTTTGCATGAGAAAATGGTTAAGCAAAATCTGTAAACAGCATTTTCTTTTATTGTTAATTGTACAGAGGAGGGCGATGTGTTTGATAGATATATAGATATATAGATATATTGTTTTGTTCCAATATTGTGTAAGTAAAATGCTTACAAGAGCAATTTGAATGGAATTAAAATATTTCTTTCTCACGGAGTGACCTCCGTTACACAGGTAGTGCCCTTTCTGCTCTTCGCGGAAAAATAATCTACTTATTAACATCTGATACTAAAATATTGATGAAATGTGCGTACAGTGTACATTATAAAAAGTGTAAGATATGTCATTTCGAAACATATAATGGATATAAATTGTAGTAAAGACTTGACTAATATCGTATAGTCACAATTTCGATTCAAATAGACACTTTAATTTCACTTTTAATTTCATTCATGCTCAGTGATATTTAATATCATTTTATGCTGCTGTTTTTACTGATAATGAAATTCAAAAATCTATAGAATTTCCTTCAATTTGGAACCAACACCAAATTCGTCTGAATGGATTATTTTAAACCATATAAGTGATCAGAGTCAGGTTAGTATTAGATCTATACATTATTAATTTACTTGTCAACAGCTGAATTACCAGACATAATACCTAGACGAAAATTCTAAATGTAACACAAATATTCTGTTCATATTACATTTCCATGTTTTCATTCTCGATTATTATTATTCACTATCCAGCAAAAGGCGTCCTTTGATGCTTCGCATCACTTTTTGTACCTTACTGTCACGCACGTATTTAACCGTAGTGGCGGCTGACCGTAGTAGACTGCGGTTGTTCATAGTTAAGCGAATTGAATGCAGCTAGTCGTTGGTAACATTAGCTCTACGTATTGACAAATGCAGATTAAACTTCAAGAAACCTTGGTCCAACATTTGTCGACATACTCAAAATATATCTATGATGATCTTGGGTGCCGATGTTTTACTGTGACGATTGTTTGAACGTAGTGTTACCGTAGTTGACCGTAGTAACTATTTTTCCAACCTACTTCGAACCTGCTAAATCCTACTTTAATCTAGCTGATCGTAGCGACACAGTGATGAACTACTTTCAAATGATCCACGGTTAACTGCGTGTCTGATCGTTAACTTATTCCATCCTGACGTCTTTTAACGCCTCTTTAAAAAGTTATTTCCTAAAACAGTTGTGATAAATAGACTAAAAAGTGCATTTGCTTCATAGGACCAAATGTTTTATATATCACAATGGTTTTGAAACTGACTATTCTAAAATGTCATTTTCTCAAGTAAGTGCTCCTTTCCGATATATTCATTCAAAGAGGCTGGATCTAAAATAGTCTAAGAGAGAATAGGTTAACATGTAACCTCGGCTTTAGACGTAATTATGAAAGGTTTGCTTTTGTACATTTAATGCTTACTGAGGTATGTAATACGAAAAAATTGTACATTTCTTCATGTATCCTTACTTTATTTATTAGTTTTATTTAATTGGTTATTTGTTTTGATTTAGATCATCCAACCCTGCGATGAAGCAACCATGGCAACTGAACGACTCCTTTTGTAAAGATCACGTACTTCGAATGGAGGAATTTAAAACCAAAAAGGCAATACTGGACCTGGCAGATCATACTCTTTTTATTTTCTTGCTAGGTATGTGTTGCTTTTACTATTTAAAACGTAGTTTCTTAACCCTTTTCTCTCTGACTATTTATGTATTTATAAGAAGTAACTAGAGGTTTGTTTTTGTCACAAAAACAGATGTCTCCTCCTCCCATCCTCTTTCCAATACACAAGTGTAATGTCTGTAACTCAAAAGTTATCAGGGTCTAATTTTAAGTCATCCGGAACAATTACTCCAAAGTTATCAGGGGAGAAATTCCTGTGAAGTTTGATGACGCTAGCCCTAGTGTTTACAGAGATACACGTGACACAAAGTTTGTCTGAATTTAAGTCATCAACGCCAATAACTGCAAAGTTATCTGGAGAAGACAATTCCAAAACAACAGGTACGCAACAATACATCCTGGTGAAATTTGGTGATTCTATCCCTACTGGTTTCAAAGATACGCATGACACAAAGTTTCTCTAGTTTTAATTAATCATATCAGAGGCAATAACTCAACAATTATCAGGGGAGACAATTCAAAAATCCCAGGTGCACAACAACTCATACTGCTCAACATTTCTGTGACGTTTGGTAACTCTATCCTTAGTGGTTTTAGAGATATACGCGACACTAAGTAAAATTCGTCTAATTTTAAGTCAGCAAGGGCAATAACAGGTGCACAACAAATGCTGGTCAACATTCCTGTGAAGTTTGGTGACTCTAGCCCTACTGGTTTCCGAGATACGCGCGACACAAAGTTTGTCTAAATTAAAGTATTCATACCAGGGGCAATAACTCATAAATTATCACGGAGAGACACTTATAAAAACCAGGTGCAAATTAACGCATGCTGGTCAATAATCTTACTCTAGCCCTAATGGTTTCAGAGATACGCGCGACACAAAGTAAAGTTTCTCTAATTTTAAGTAATAAGGGACAGTAACCCCAATGATATCAGGGGAGACAATTTAAAAAACACAAGGTGCACAACAACACATGCTGGTAAACATTCCTGAGGAATTTGGTGACTCTAGCCCTACTGGTTTCAGATATACGTGCAGCACAAAGTTTCTCTAATTTTAAGTTATATCAGGGGCAATAATAACTCAACAATCATCAGCGGGAGACAATTCAAAACACCCTGTTGCACAACAACTCATACTGTTCAACATTCCTGTGATGTTTGGTGACTATCCCTAGTGGTTTCAAAGATATGCACGACACTAAGTATAGTTCGTCTAATCTTAAGTCACCAGGGGCAATAACTCCAAAGTTATCAGAGGGACAATTAAAACGAACCCAGGTGCACAACAAATGCTGGTCAACATTCCTGTGAAGTTTGGTGACTCTAGTCCTACTGGTTTCCGAGATACGCGCGACATAAAGTTTATCTAAATTAAAGTGTTCATATCAGGAACAGGAGCAATAGCTCATACATTATCAGGGGGAGACAATTTCAAAAAACCCAGGTGCACATCAACTCATGCTGGTCAATAGCCCTACTCTAGCTCTAGTGGTTGCAGAGATACGCGCGACACAAAGTAAATTTCTCTAATTTTAAGTCATAAGGGGTAGTAACTCCAAGGTTATCAAGGGGGGGACAATTAAAAACACCAGGTGCACAACAACACATGCTGGTGAACATTCCTTAGAAGTTTGGTGACTCTAGCCCTACTGGTTTCAGAGATACGTGCAGCACAAAGTTTCTCTTATTTTAAGTTATCATATCAGGGCAATAATAACTCAACAATCATCAACGGGAGACAATCCAGAACCCCAGGTGCACAACAAGTGCTGTTCAACATTCCTGTGAATTATGGTGACTCTAGCCCTACTGGTTTCCGAGATACGCGCGACATAAAGTTTATCTAAATTAAAGTGTTCATATCAGGAGCAGGAGCAATAGCTCATACATTATCAGGGGGAGACAATTTCATAAAACCCAGGTGCACATCAACTCATGCTGGTCAATAGTCCTACTCTAGCTCTAGTTGTTGCAGAGATACGCGCGACACAAAGTAAATTTCTCTAATTTTAAGTCATAAGGGGTAGTAACTCCAAGGTTATCAGGGGGAGACAGTTACAAAACACCAGATGCACAACAACACATGTTGGTGAACATTCCTTAGACGTTTGGTGACTCTAGCCCTACTGGTTTCAGAGATATGTGCAACACAAAGTTTCTCTTATTTTAATTCATATCAGGGCAATAATAACTCAACAATCATCAACGGGAGACAATCCAGAACCCCAGATGCACAACAAGTGCTTTTCAACATTCCTGTGAATTATGGTGACTCTAGCCCTACTGGTTTCCGAGATACGCGCGACACAAAGTTTGTCTAAATTAAAGTATTCATACCAGGGGCAATAACTCATAAATTATCACGGAGAGACACTTATAAAAACCAGGTGCAAATTAACGCATGCTGGTCAATAATCTTACTCTAGCCCTAATGGTTTCAGAGATACGCGCGACACAAAGTAAAGTTTCTCTAATTTTAAGTAATAAGGGACAGTAACCCCAATGATATCAGGGGAGACAATTTAAAAAACACAAGGTGCACAACAACACATACTGGTAAACATTCCTGAGGAATTTGGTGACTCTAGCCCTACTGGTTTCAGATATACGTGCAGCACAAAGTTTCTCTAATTTTAAGTTATATCAGGGGCAATAATAACTCAACAATCATCAGCGGGAGACAATTCAAAACACCCTGTTGCACAACAACTCATACTGTTCAACATTCCTGTGATGTTTGGTGACTATCCCTAGTGGTTTCAAAGATATGCACGACACTAAGTATAGTTCGTCTAATCTTAAGTCACCAGGGGCAATAACTCCAAAGTGATCAGAGGGACAATTAAAACGAACCCAGGTGCACAACAAATGCTGGTCAACATTCCTGTGAAGTTTGGTGACTCTAGTCCTACTGGTTTCCGAGATACGCGCGACATAAAGTTTATCTAAATTAAAGTGTTCATATCAGGAACAGGAGCAATAGCTCATACATTATCAGGGGGAGACAATTTCAAAAAACCCAGGTGCACATCAACTCATGCTGGTCAATAGCCCTACTCTAGCTCTAGTGGTTGCAGAGATACGCGCGACACAAAGTAAATTTCTCTAATTTTAAGTCATAAGGGGTAGTAACTCCAAGGTTATCAAGGGGGGGACAATTAAAAACACCAGGTGCACAACAACACATGCTGGTGAACATTCCTTAGAAGTTTGGTGACTCTAGCCCTACTGGTTTCAGAGATACGTGCAGCACAAAGTTTCTCTTATTTTAAGTTATCATATCAGGGCAATAATAACTCAACAATCATCAACGGGAGACAATCCAGAACCCCAGGTGCACAACAAGTGCTGTTCAACATTCCTGTGAATTATGGTGACTCTAGCCCTACTGGTTTCCGAGATACGCGCGACATAAAGTTTATCTAAATTAAAGTGTTCATATCAGGAGCAGGAGCAATAGCTCATACATTATCAGGGGGAGACAATTTCATAAAACCCAGGTGCACATCAACTCATGCTGGTCAATAGTCCTACTCTAGCTCTAGTTGTTGCAGAGATACGCGCGACACAAAGTAAATTTCTCTAATTTTAAGTCATAAGGGGTAGTAACTCCAAGGTTATCAGGGGGAGACAGTTACAAAACACCAGATGCACAACAACACATGTTGGTGAACATTCCTTAGACGTTTGGTGACTCTAGCCCTACTGGTTTCAGAGATATGTGCAACACAAAGTTTCTCTTATTTTAATTCATATCAGGGCAATAATAACTCAACAATCATCAACGGGAGACAATCCAGAACCCCAGATGCACAACAAGTGCTTTTCAACATTCCTGTGAATTATGGTGACTCTAGCCCTACTGGTTTCCGAGATACGCACGACAAAAAGTTTATCTAAATTAAAGTGTTCATATCAGGAGCAGGAGCAATAGCTCATACATTATCAGGGGGAGACAATTTCATAAAACCCAGGTGCACATCAACTCATGCTGGTCAATAGTCCTACTCTAGCTCTAGTGGTTGCAGAGATACGCGCGACACAAAGTAAATTTCTCTAATTTTAAGTCATAAAGGGTAGTAACTCCAAGGTTATCAGGGGGAAACAATTAAAAAAAAAACCAGGTGCACAACAACACATGCTGGTGAACATTCTTTAGAAGTTTGGTGACTCTAGCCCTACTGGTTGCAGAGATACGCGCGACACAAAGTAAATTTCTCTAATTTTAAGTCATAAGGGGTAGTAACTCCAAGGTTATCAGGGGGAAACAATTAAAAAAAAACACCAGGTGCACAACAACACATGCTGGTGAACATTCTTTAGAAGTTTGGTGACTCTAGCCCTACTGGTTTCAGAGATACGTGCAGCACAAAGTTTCTCTTATTTTAATTCATATCAGGGCAATAATAACTCAACAATCATCAACGGGAGACAATCCAGAACCCCAGGTGCACAACAAGTGCTGTTCAACATTACTGTGAATTATGGTGACTCTGTCCCTAGTGGTTTCAGAGATATGCACGACACTAAGTAAAGTTCTTCTAATTTTAAGTCACCAGTGGCAACAACTCCAAAGTTATCAGGGAGACAATTAAAACAAACCCAGGTGCACAACAAATGCTGGTCATTATTCCTGTGAAGCTCTACTGGTTTCTCTAATTTTAAGTCATAAGGGACAGTAACTCCAAAGTTATCAGGGGAGACAATTAAAAAGCACCAGATGCACAACAACACATGCTGGTGAACTTTCCTTAGAAGTTTGGTGACTCTAGCCCTACTGGTTTCAGAGATACGAGCAGCACAAAGTTTCTCTAATTTTAAGTTATCATATCAGGGGCAATAATAACTATTATCAGCGGGAGACAATTCAAAACCCCAGGTGCACATTAACTCATGCTGGTCATCATTATTGTGAAGTATGGCGACTCTAGCCCAAGTGGCTTAAAAAATATGCATGACACAAAGTTTCTCTAATTTCAAGTAATCATATCAGGGGCAATAACTTCAAAGTTATCAGGGGAGACAATTTAAAAATCCCAGATGCACATTCCTGTGAAGTTTTGTGACTCTAGCCCTAGTGGTATCAGAGATATGCACGGCACTAAGTAAAGTTTCTATAATTTTAAGTCATCAGGGACAGTAACTTAAAAATTAGCAGGGAGAGACATTAAAATATCTTAGGTCAAAACAACTCATGCTAGTGAACAATCCTGTGACGTTTGGTGACTTTAGCCCTACTGGTTTCAGAGATACGCGCGACACAAAGTTTGTATAAATTGAATTATTCATATCATTGGCAATAACTAAACAATTATCAGGAGGAGACATTTCAAAAATCTCTGATGCACAACAACTAATGCTCGTTAATAATTCCTGCAGTTTGGTGACTCTAGTACCGGCAGTATCAGAGATACGTTTAAAACAAAGTTTTTCTAATGTTAAGTCATCAGGGGCAATAACTCCAATAAAACAACAGGTACACAACAAGGCATGCTGGTCAACATTCCTGTGAAGTTTGGTTAATCTAGCCCCACTGGTTTCAGAGATACGCGCGACACAAGATTGTAACGGACAGACGGATAGACAGACAGACAACTCTGGCAAAAACAATATGTCTTCCCATATATGAGGAGACATAATTACGTCATGAATATTTAGTAGATTAATGTGTTATAACAGTATATGGACACGCGAAAATCATATCTTTATTATATCTAAAGCTCACAGAGCGGGTCATTACCAGACAGCTCCTACAGTAAAACCTCTCTCTGTCGGTCACTAATTTATGCTAATTAGTTTATATTTATTGCAGGTGGTTGCTTAAAGCAAGGTGAAATTATAACAGAACACTCCTATAGGAGCGTTCTGTTTTACTTTCACCTTACTTTAAGCAACCACCTGTCTTAAACATAAATATTTGATGTAATTTAATGGCCATTATAGAGAGGTTTTACTGTATTTGTAAATTCTTTTTCCGAAAATTCTGAAAGGCTTATTGATGGAGTGAATGGTTAATTGGTGTTTCCTCTCTTTTTTATTTGCAATATATTTCATTAATTAGTATGAGCTGTCTTTATCAGAGCAACATATCAATGTTCGTATTCAAATACTAAAATCGTCATCCTATGTTGTGATCACTCTTTGGGAATCGTCTCTTCGAGACAGTTCTTAAGAGTGGTCACAGCATAGGGTTTGGTTGAGATGTAAACGAACTATTATTGATAATGTTTTAATTTACGCATCTTATTTTGGCGTCTGTTTATTAATCGCAATCTATTATATTAGTTGGTATGCGCTGTCTTTATCAATGCAATCGAGATTCTCATTTGATTTGTATTTTCGTTATAATTAGCAATTTGCAATCCATTTTCTTTTTCAGCGTTTTTTTTATCTGTTTGCAATTTAAATACTTGTATCACCTTATTCAGGTTCTGATCACCTGCGTATATTCTATGGACAAGACAATGGAAATGTATATGTACCAACTTCATTATACTTAACATACGTAATAATCTGGCGTAATAGGGGTGTTTGTACTACAGAAACGCATTTTTATGCTGCTGCAAACACAGTTGACCCAGATCAGACCGTTCGTGCATGAGTCGTTTGATTAGCGCCTGTTTTGTTTGCTTATGGAATTATAAAGATATGATCTAAAGTTTCGACCGAGGCCAAAACATCCAGTGTTCATATTCTATTATAAACTTCACCTAATAAAATTGAAGTCATTATTTCTGACATAACAGTCAAGACGTAAATTTAACTCATTAATTCCCATATTATTAGACCCTTAATACGCGGAGTGTTCAAATGGACTATTCGAAAATACAAACAGGTCAAGCTTTTGGTGAATATCGAAGCCGTCTGATCAGGATTTGCTCTGTTTGCTTTTGACATGATATAGATCTCATTATATAGTTTTTGTCAATGCAAAACGTTGTGTTGAAAAGTGTACATTACAAAATTGAGCTAATAAATATTTATGTTATCATTTATTACATGAATACTGAACGGGGCTAGGTTTAACGTTTGTTTATTTGGTTGTTTGGTTGGTTGAGTTGTTTTGGGAATTACTACGTTAACACTTTACTCAATAAATACTATATAATTCCACAAACAAACACAGTAGATCTAGATCAGATGGCTCTTACATGAGGTGTCTAATCTGGGCCTACTCTGTTAGCAAAATCATTGAAGTGCGTGTCTATAGAGCTAATTGTTAAACAGTATTTCAGTTATTGTTTAACGACGTCTGGCTCATTTGTATACAAGCGACTATAGTATCTTTCGTCAACGCCTTTTCGTTTATCCAAGATAAACCTTTTTCCTGTTCTGTATTTTGTCTGAATTTCAATACCTATTGAATATTCGTAGGCAAGGTAGTTATAATGAAATATGGAAGTTGTGCCAAGATAGCCATATTAGAAACTAAAGAAACATGTCTATCAAATTACATTAGTAAACAGAGCAGACCCTTATCTGATTTGGATCTCCTCAGTTTGTATATGTGTGAAAATGCGTTTATATGAAGGAAAATATTAAAATGTGCCCCTCCATGTGCAATTATGTTCTGCATGCTCTAACAATATATGAGACCATTTTGTTTAATATTTGTTTTTAATTTTAGGGGATATTGACACCCATAAATTGGAATACTTCGACGACTTTGGTCTAGGAAGCCAACTATTGGTTCTAGATAGTGGCAAAGGGTGTGTTCATTTGTAATTAGCTATTTTGCTCCATACATGTTATTGTGAGAAATAATGGCATTATGAATATCAATTCGATTAATGATTATAAAGGCAAATGAACACAGGACATTTTGGTTATGGCAGAAACTGTAGAACCAAATCTTTATAATTCCAAAAGCAAACAGGGAAGATCTTGATTAGAAATTTCCTTCAGGAACTGCCTGATCTAAGTCTACTGTGTTTGCACCGATGTACAATGTACAAAAGACGTATCGTTGGAGTATGTTTTTTCCTTTGCGTTACTTAAATTCATTCATAAACGTCGTGTACTACAACAGTTACGGCATTCTTAGACCCGTACTTAAAGCCGTTAACCTGTTCCCTGTTCAGTATTCATGTAAAAAATAATGACATCATGAGTATTTTAAAATGTAATGTTTTCTACAGAACTTTTTTGTATTTAACAGAATATTTATTACAGTAAAACCCCTCTAATGCGACCACCAAAATGAGGTATAATTCTTGGTCTTAGAGGCAGGTAGTAGCTTAATGCATGACGAAGGTAATGCTGAAAGCTCCTGCAGAAGCTTTCTGTATTACTTTCGTCTTGCATTAAGCAACCACTTGCTTTTAATGACACATGTCTCCTTTTTATACGCCCGTTTGAAAAAACGGGACGTTTTATGGAATGGCGCTGTCTGTCCGTCTGTCCGTCTGGTTGTCTGGTTGTCTGTCCGTCTGTAACATCTCTAACTCAAGTTCCGCTTAGTGGATCCTTCTCAAATTTAGCCACAATGTTTATCTAGACATGCTACAGTAGCCTGCCAAGTCCCGGTTTGTTTATCCAAGGTCAAGGTCACACAATTGGACTTAGAATTTGCGTTTAGCAAAAATGTAAACCGGTCTGTCTGTCTGTAACATCTCTATCTCAAGTTCCGCTTGGTGGATCCTTCCCAAATTTAACCAAAATGTTTATCTAGACATGCTGCAGTAACCTGCCAAGTCCAGGCTCATTTATCCAAGGTCAAAGTCGCTTAATTGGACTTAGAATTTGCGTTTAGCATTTGCGTTAAGCAAAAATGTTAACCTCAATTTATGTGGAACAAGTCCACTTATTTACATAACACTTTGTGATAAAGCTTTGAAACTTGGAACACTTGTTCACCGTCACAACCTTCACCTGTAGGCAAGAGAAAATTACTCTGTCAAGCATTTTGACCGAATTATGCCCCTTTTTAACTTAGAATTTTTGGTAAGGCTTTGTTAAAGTCCATTTATTTACATAACCCTTTGAGATAAAGCTTTTAAACTTGGAACACTTGTTCCCCATCACAATCTCAACCTGAAGACAAGAGTACATAACTCTTTCAAGCATTTTGACAGAATCATTCCCCTTTTTAACTTAGAATTTATGGATAAGGCTTTGTTAAAGTCCATTTATTTACATAACCCTTTGAGATAAAGCTTTTAACCTTGGAACACTTGTTCACCATCACAAGCTTTACCTGTAGGCAAGAGTACATAACTCTGTCCAACATTTTGACAAAATTATGCCCCCTTTTAACTTAGAAATTTTGGCTAAAGTTTTGGTTAAAGTCCACTTATTTACATAACCCTTTTAGATTAAGCTTTTAAACTAGGAACACTTGCTCACCATCACAAGCTTCACCTGTAGACAAGAGTACATAACACTGTCTAACATTTTGACATAATTATGACGCTTTTTAGCTTGGAATTTTTGGTTAAGGTTTTGGTTAAAGTCCACTTATTTACATAATCCTTTCAGATAAAGCTTTTAAACTTGAAACATTTGTTCACCATCACAAGCTTCATCTTAAGCATTTAGACACAATTATGGCACTTTTTAATTTAGAATTTTTGGTTAAGGCTTTTTGTTAAAGTATGCCTATTTACAACCTTGAAACTTTGTCGCAAAATTGGACTTAGAATTTGAATTTAGCAAATACGTTAACCCCAGTTTATGTTGAACAAAACCTCGACGGGCGTATATTGTGCCCACTGGCACTCTTGTTAAGTGTTCGCTTTAGAGGGGCTTTACTGTATATCAAAAGCAAAACAGAACAGAACCTGATCAGAGGACCCCTACAGGAGCCGTCTGATATGGGTCTTCTCTGTTTGTAAATGTTTAAAAAGGCGTTTATATGAAGAAGAAAGGTTTAAAATTCCTGCCTGCATTTATTGTCATTTCGATATTTTTCTGGACATTAACCTGTTCACCGCCAATGTCGCATAAATGCACAACGAAAAATAGTGCAGTCCCAGATCAGACGCCGCCTTTTCAAGGCCGCGTCTGATCAGGGACTTCACTTTTGTCTAATTCTCTATTTCTAAATCTGTGCTTTATTCCTTTAGAATTGCATTTATTTATCTCATGTCCTTATTGTACCGAATGATTTAACAAAAACTGGATTGCAGACGACAATTAGAAATTTGGCGCCGAAAGGGTTAAACCTTGCTTCTGAGTTCGATTCAGAGTTCATTCCGAGGTATCTGAGTGAACTGACACTAAAGCAGAAAGTTATATAGTATTACGGTCTAATCTCAAGCAGCTAGTGGCCTAAACAGTTACTGTTGCTACTTTTCAGAATTCGGGACCTGTCTTAGAAAAAATCGCGCTACCAAATTATCTTAAGCCACAATGTACGATAATTGCTTCTAGACGCATCGATAAATTTTCGCACGCTCTAGTTAGCGATACGCACTGACGCACGTGTGTAACATCAATATGAAACTTGAAACGGTATTATGGTCAAAATGGAACAAAAAACTAAGGCTTGTGGGATATACTTTGATGAACGTTCTTTAAACTATAACAAATTTCCTTATATTGCCGCCTTTGACGCTTCTGTAAAAGTCAACTTTTGGAACAATTGTAATTAATAGAACATTTGCTCCTATAATAGGAGCAAATTCTCTATATATCAGTGGTTTGAAAACTACATAGTTCTAAATTTTCCGCGTGGAGCATGCCCCCGAACCCCTATAGCCACGATGCGTACATTACATTTGGTTTTAGCTACGCATCTGGCTTGCAAGGAGTTAGGCTAAAATCGTACGACACATGTTATCGTAAGTTCTAACAACTTCGAGTTGAGTCTGATTTCCTTCTCAATCTTTTGATTGGTCAGATTTGAGCCTTTGGCTCAAATCTGACCAATCAAAAGCCTGAGAACAAACTCAGACTCAACTAAAAAGTTTTATAAGCATGGACCCTGGTTATCTGGGCACTATTCAGAATCGTACGACAGAAATTTTCGGAAGTCTCACATATAACGATACATGAACTGTCTGATCTTGGTCTACTCTGTTTGCAAATGCGTAAAACGGCAAATTCAGAGCAGAAAGGCGCTAAGTAACCAATTGATTATTTGCATGATTATAACCAGTTGATTAAGTCATTTGCATCATAGACAAATGATTATGTCATTGTCATCATGATAACCAACTGATAAAGACATTAGCATTATGATAGATAACCAATTGATAAAATCATTATTATGATTTTTAACTTGGCAGCTGAAGCAATAATAATGTTCTAGATCTCATTTCCAAGGTTCTGCACTCCAGAAGTGGATGAACTTTCTTTACTAACACCAATTCAACAGTGCTGCAAAGTCAGACGTTCCACGTTCCTGAAACTGGCCAAATTATATATCGGCCCGGAAAAGCTTAGTGAGATGGTTGACAGCAGTATGACCAATGACCCACTGTATCCAGTACTGACAAAAGATCATCTAAGGGCCCTGGACCGTAGACTAGTGTTCGCTTTACAAGTCATTGCTGAATGTTTTCAAGAAGGGGTTTCAGTAAACGGTGTAATTGTAAATGATTTATGACGCAAATATTATGACATCATTATTCAAGACACCGTTATTATGACGCCAACAGTATATTCTTATTGAATACGCACACTTATCTTATTAACTCACATGTTAACTCATTCGGTGTCAAGTTCGACAACCCTAGCATTTTTAAACAGATAAGATCGAGATCGTGGCGTCTGTTCAGAATCCACTCTGTTGCCATAATTTGTTTCAACTGTTTTGACATCACATGTGCTTTACCAATTTGTGTCTTACTGATGAAGCATGTTGTGTAACAATAGTGCAGAGTCAGATCAGTATATAGCTGTAAAGCGGTAATTGACCAGAGCTTGTACTTTCTGTTAATTATCTTATAAATGATATCATTATAGCAGTGAAAGCGTTGACTATGTAGTTATTGTATTGTTCTTTAGAATTTCGTGTTCAATTGTCAACAATTCGATATGTCAGACCCATGAAGAAATCAGTGTTATAAATGTGTTTTGTAAGGTTTTGCAGTTTATGTTTCAATAGTAGCTGTTTCTCCTCCAAAACAATATTAACCATCATGTTAACTACTTCAGTGCCAGGTTCGACAGGTTTAACATTTGCAAACATATAAGATCCAGATTGGAAGCCACGTAACGTGGCGTCTGATCAGAATCCAAACTGTTTGTCATGATTTGTTAGACTGTTTTGATGACACACTGTCACATTTGCTTTAATAAATTGAGTCTTACTGATTGAGACTTTTAATTTCATAACAACAATGCAGAGTCAGATCAGTGTAGTTCTATAGGGATAACTGACCAGAACTTACGCTTCGATCTTTTATCCTAACAATCCCACATTCTTTCGTATAGCGGTAAAACCTTCTCCGCGATGTTTTGTTACATTGCTTTTGTTGCATTGTTAATAATGTTTCTATCATACTGTTTGTCATGTTTACATATATATTTTGTCCTCATGAGCTTTAAAGCTCAATGGAAATATTTGAATAAAACTATAAACTAATATATATCAGTTGATTGAAGGGCGGAGCAATGATAGTGCAAGCAGCAAGCCTTGAAGGGTCAATCTTTGTCCTTTTTTGCATATTAAATATATTTTGATACATGTACATTAATCAATCAATTTTATTTGCATATGGTGCCGACCATGCAAACTTAAGCATTTCACAACGAGTGGTATATCTAGATGTATGTTTGTTAAGACACCTCTAGGGGATTCTATTTTGAATATTCACCATTCAAAGAACATCTCTGCTGTGAAATGATGCATGCTCACATTCTGACGTTTTAACCATTACAATGCGGAACACGAGTCACTATATATAATGTCCCTTGCAAATAGTGTAGACGCAAATGAGAGGGCTTCTTGAGGAGCCCTCTTATCAGGGTCTGCACTGTTGTCATGCTACAATTTTCTTCAGAAAAATCCCTACATATTCACCATTAGCTTAACCTGTTTGACTTTTGGAATAGGCATGTAGGAGCTTTCAGCTTTACTTTCGACCTGCATTAAGCTGTCATATGCGTTTCTAGATATGCGTAACAAACAAGTGCGTATTGTAAAGTTTAGAAGAAACCGAACATTTACTTCAATTTATCCTAAAGTTCAAGTTATCCGAGTTCGAGATATCGAAGTTCAGCTGTACTCTCATCCCATGATGGAGTGGTCAATGTAGAATTGTTTTAACCCATCTGCCAGGTTTGAAATACTGATTGCTTAATGAATGTCCATACCCCTGTATGTATGTATTGTACAGTGCCACGCGTGCATGGTTGTTAATAAATCTTACACACAATAAATGTGGTAAAATCTACCGTATCATATCAGTGTCACGTAAATCATGTTTATTATTTGCCTCTTATAGATAGCTAGTGTTTTGCTGTATCTGTAGAGTGAGGCTCAATATCAGATATCGGTGCGTAGCAATTTGATATGCAAACTGAATCTTACTATGCACCTCAAATCTATGTTGTGGATAGACTCTTCACACAATAAACCTCTACAGAAATTGTAGAATTGAATGAGTAAAGTTAACAGAGCAGATCCTCTCCATAAGACTCCTACAGGGGGCATCTGATCTGGATCTACTCTGTTTGCAAATGTGTTCAGAGGAGTTCCTGTGGCAAATGGTTAACAAGCGATCGTAGAAAAGTAGTGTTAAACTAAACTCGTTCTGGTGGGGCTTGAACTCAGACCTTCGATAACTGAGGACAATAAACGTGCACATTTGAATATACACATAATGAAGAGTGCGTGTACAGTTAAAATTTTCAAAGCGACCACTTTAGAAATAAGCACAAATGTCTTCAAAAGCAAGTAATTGCTTAATAGAGTAAACCCTGTTCTAAGTGACCATTCATTTATTGGACATACGGGTCTTCAAAAGCAGATGGTTGCTTAATGCTGGGCAAAAAATATGCAAAAAGGTCCTATATCTGCATTACGCTATCGACTGCCTTACAGACCCATAATTAGACCTTTCTTCTGACCGCTTAAGACAGGTTTACTGTATAAAAATCCGAAAACAGGAGATCCTTCGAAAGCAAAGGTAACAATGTGAAAAGATAAAACTGCAGACCCGATTTTATTGAGTCACGACAAGTAATACAAACATTCCTACAGGAATTTTCAGCATAAATTTCGTCTTTCATTAACCAATTTAATCCCCTGATCCCATATATGAGACGTCAGCAAACAGTGTAAACTCTGATCAGACCAGCATAATGCGGCGTCTGATCAGAGTCTACACTGTTTGCTGATAGGAATTTCAATATAAAACAAAACAAAAATGAAAATTTAGACCAGACATCCCTTAGATAAAAAATGGACAAATCCAATATATAAACATGGAAGAATCCACTGGGAGCAAAGGTAACAATGTGAAAAGATAAAACTGCAGACCCGATTTTATTGAGTCACGACAAGTAGTACAAACATTCCTACAGGAAGTTTCAGCATAAGTTTCGTCTTTCATTAACCAATTTGCTCCCCTGATCCCATATATGAGACGTCAGCAAACAGTGTAGACTCTGATCAGACCAGCATAATGCGGCGTCTGATCAGAGTCTACAGTGTTTGCTGATAGGAATTTCAATATAAAACAAAACAAAAATGAAAATTTAGACCAGACATCCCTTAGATAAAAAATGGACAAATCCAATATATAAACATGGAAGAATCCACTGGGAGCAAATGGGTTAAACTGTGACCTGCCGATAAAACCCATAATTAGACTTCTTTTTGGTGGTCGCATTAGAGGGTTTTAACTGTATATGCAGTGTTGAAGTATAAAATGAACGGTAATAAAAGTACACGATTCCTCATATGTGTAGAAATACAGTCGTCAGTCAGTTGTTCTCACACATTTTTGGGATCACATATATACGTCCCTATACGAGTAAAGTTTCGTTAATACGACCACTCAAATTCTTGACTTTTAACCCTTTCACCGCCAATGTCGCATAAATGCACCCAGACAAATAGTGCAGTCCCAGATCAGACGCCACCTTTTCAAAGCGGCGTCTGATCAGGGAATTCACTTTTTGTCTCAAGCTTTATTTCTATATCCGTGCTTTATTCCTTTGAAATTTGCATTTATCTCATTTCCTTATTTTACCGAATAATTTAACAAAATTGTTTGCAGACGACAATAAGAAATTTGGCACCGAAAGGTAGCTTAATGCCGGACAAACAGTAATGCAGAAAGTATCTTGCATTACCTTTTTACTGCATTTACCTACCAGCTTCTACATGTGATGTTTATAAGCAAGTTTGTCGCTGAGATCCTCTGCACAAACTTCCTTCAACTGAAATATTGCCTCTTCTGAAAAACTTGCCTCACCTGAAAAAAAGATTGCCTCACCTGAAAAAGATGCCTGTCCTGAAAAACCTTGTCTCATCTGAAACAGAAACACTTGCTTCACCCGAAAAATTTGCCTCATCAGAAAACTCTTGCATCACTTGAAAAAAGCTTGCCTTACCTGAAAAAATTGCCTCATCTGAATTTTTGTCTTATCTGAAAAAATGATTTCCTCACCAGAAAAACACTTCCCTTACCTAAACCCATGACCGATCTACAGCATAACGAATAGGCGTACATGTATTAATTATTATAACTCCCAATGCTGCATATTGCATGGCATATTCTGTTCTTTTAATTTCTCCACAGAACGACAACTTTGTTAAAGAACTGGATGGGAGAGAAAGTAGGAGGGTATATCTGAAGAAAGATGAAGTAAAGAAAGAGATTATGCAGGAGACGACAGAGAAAACATGTATTCCTAGTTGATTAGCTCTTTAACGGCTAACTCATATCTGAGTCGCATGCATTTGCAAACAACGTGGATTAAGACAAGACACTGAACAAGACACGACATCGGCGTCTCATTAGCATCAAGTTATTTGTCACTTGGTCAAATAGTTTCTCAAAAGCTTGATCGAATCGGAAGTAGTCAGTCAAATATGTATTAGATCCAAACCTGGGTATAAATTATGTTTTACAGCGGGATAAAGGTTCAACCAATAATGTTCACAAACCATATACAAAACCAGAGGTCCAGATAAGATACGTAAGTTAACCCATTTGCTCCCAGTGGATTCTTCCATGCTTATATATTGGATTAGTCTATCTTTTATCTAAGGAATGTCTGGTCTAAATTGTCATTTTTGTTTTGTTTTATATTGAATTTCCTAACAGCAAACAGTGTTGACTCTGATCAGACGCAGAATGATGCGGCGTCTGGACAGAGTCTACACTGTTTGCCTACTCCCCATATATGAGATCGTGGGAGCAAATATGTTAAAGAATGTTCAAGAATAACTCCTTTGTTTTATTTCTCCACCAAACCATATGTTGTGACCACTCTTTAGAATCGTCTCGAAGAGACGATTCCAAAGCGTGGTCTCAACATAAGGTTCGCAAACAATATATAAATTCAGATGTTCAGATAGGATGCCTAAATTAAATTATTGTCAAGATTAAATCCTTTGTTTCTCCACCTAACCCTATGTGTTACCAGTCTTAAGAATCGGTTCGAGGAAACGATTCTAAACAGTGGTTGCACCATAAGGTTTGGTGTAGACATTGCGAGGTTAGTATTTGAGTACTCACGTTTGTATAATGCTCTGTATAATTATAATGAATATGAGTAGTAAACAAAAATAAATGTGACTTTGAGCTTTTGCAGCGTAAATCAATACATACTGCGAGTCCGGTTTGTGTCTACTGTCATAGGCAACAGCCACACGTTATTATTTACTCAGCCTTGTATTCCATAGGTACGACTTTTATCGCATTTGGTAACAGACTAGACTGAGATCAGACGTCTCCTGATGAGAGTCTGTTCTGTTTGCTTATAAACTTACGTTGATCTTATTCTACAGTTTGTACCACGGCGAAAACATTTCTAGTTCATATGCTATCACGAATATTAACTGCTCGGGCAACATGAATTTCCTCAGCAGGGAATAAAAAGTCAGATACCCCACTAATGATATGTATAACTAATAATGTCGTGACATCAACGTCAAGCGTAACATAAGCGTATATATCATGCAACATCACCAAATACAGTCACTTTCTACTAGCATAATATATTCCACGTCGACGCTGTATTTTGTGAGGTATAGTGCATGTGTACTAACCCCACTGGGATGCAAGTTTGGTTCAGCCTATAGGAGGAAAAACAGATGGACGAAAAAGGCATAATTAAACATAAACATCAAATTTAATACATTTGCTCACCTTTGTCTCAACTATTTGTCCATATAAAAGGATTAAATAAAGTTTGTTTTTGTTGTAAAAGTCGATGACGTCACTGAACGCCAATTTGACGTCACGTATATCGCACTTGTATGTATTTTCATTCAGGGGACGAAACCGCTTGAGCACACTTTCTTTTTCTTCATTTTCTGCATCATTTCTTGGTGTTGCATGATAAAAGAATTACTACGCTAGTAGTTTTGAAGTTAAGCTGTATTTTGGCTCGCCAAGGCTCGCATTTAGCAACTTTTCCAAATCGTCAAAATACAGCTGAACTTCAAACTACTGGTATAGTAATTCTTTTATATCGTGACATCAGTGTCAAGCGTAAGATAAGCGTATGTCGTGACATCAACGTCAAGCATAATATAAGCATATATCGTGACATTAGCGTCTAACGTTACTTCAGCCTATGCAACCTCCCTGCAGAGTTGTCGTTCGTTACTCACACATACACCTCTGCGGTGGACTCATGACAAGAATCTTTGCAAAACGAATAGTTTGTGTTTTATGGTTATCTGAGTCGATAGTTTATATCAAAATTGCCCGAATCAAGAATAAATAGCTTTTATTTTATTATAAAACTGGTAAAACAGTTTAATTTCAGAGAATATTTGATGACCTGTTTTCAGGCGGCTTTACGCTTCGAGTATTGCACAAATGTAAACAAACAAAATGGAATGATATCTGCGCAATATTTCGAAAACAGATTCTACAAATTGTTGATTCGAACTTCTTATAAGGGCACTGAAATTCTGCTATAACCCCAAAGGGCACACAACTTATGGGAAATCTCAGCCTTTTGCTTTTCTTCGTTGAACTGTCAAAGAAACACACAAATCAATTTACTTTCTGTTTTGGACGGGAGTTAGTTAGTTAGTTTCATTTCGGATTACTTTCTGAGCCAACTACAGAGGTATATGTAATGTAACCAGGTGTTAGAGGGTGCAGCCTGTGAAAACATTTCTCGTGACTCAGCTTCTTTTGACCTTAGCCCAGAGCAAACAATTAGTGCTTATCATACAGTATAAACTTAGTCGGATATGCGATCGTTTACATTTACAATGAAAGTTTTTATGATTAATTGCAACAAGTGGTTCAACCCTTTAATATATGAATATCCATGTAAGACATTATGACATTATGAGTATTAATATATTTTTTTTCTATACTGGCGTATGAACACAGGGCATATTGGGTGGGGCAGAAACTGTAGACATAGTTCTATATTCATATTTTACCATACGCAAAGAGGGCAATTTCAGATCAGAGGGTTCCTATAGGAGCCGTCTGATTTGGGTCTACTATGTTTGCAAGAGGGTAGAAGTAAAGGTATGACGTAATATATAACGTAAAATAATTATGACGTACAGTTGAAATTCGATATCTCGAACTTCAAGGAACTATATAAATTAGTTCGTGATAACAGAAGTTCGAGTTAACCGATTTCTTTTCTGGACAATTTCTCAATCCCACAGCTTAATGAAGGTCTGCAGTAATGATGAACTCTCCTGTAGGAGCTTTAAGCATTTCTGTAGACCTGCATTAAGCTATGAAATGTGTTTCTAGATATGCGTAGTGATACATTTTAGAGCAATTCTGTATTTTAAGATTTTGGAAGGACCGAATTTTTAGTTCGAGTTATCTCGTAGTTCGAGTTATCCGATTTCGAGATATCGAAGTTCAACTGTATTTATGGAGTAAATGGTTATTTTTTTCTGAGGCTTCTTTTGGGCCTATAATGAAATTACTTGAGGCGATGTGAACCGTAAAATTATTTATTTTATCAGAGCCTGATCAGAGTCTACACTGTTTGCTGATAGGAATTTCAATATAAAACAAAACGAAATTGAAAGTTTAGGTAAGGCACCCCTTTGATAAAAAAGGGACTAATCCAATATATAAACATGGAAGAATCTAGCTGGATCTGGATAAGACACAGAGTAACTTAGCATCTGATCAAGATTCAAGCTCTTTCACACTATGAACGTATACATTATTCTGCAAAACACTTAAATAGATATGATAAAATATAAGCAGACGTTAACATCGTATAAGAAAATATTGCCAAGAATTCAGATGTCAGTCGTCCAAAGGATGGGCTATGAGTGATAAAGAAAACACTACGTTATTATTACTAATATACATTTTTATTTATTGTCAGTTTGAACCATCGAATCAGGTTATAATCATTTAAAATCAACACATATCGAGGGCTTGGTGCAAAACTATTATAATTCCTTCACTTTGTAAAGGAGTTACAATAGTTTTGCATCAAGCCCTCGATATGCGATGTACATAGGTGTTAACCCGATCTGATCTCAGCGTGCATCAGTTCCAGCTCAACTTAAAAAATCTGTAAGCAATTCGACCTATACCGCTCTGTACTGCTTAGTTTACATTTGCCTTGCGATGAGTTTACGGCGCCCGTAGACTCGTCGTAAGGTCAAAACCGTACGGACTCCGTACGGAGGCATACGGTCGCCGTACGATTTTCTTACGGATTCCCAGGCGCCGTGGCCTCTACGATTTGTCATAAATAAAAGTTATACATATTTTCAAAAATCAAGCCCGCAGCCTGTAAACACGCACACACACACACACACACGCACACACACACACGCACGCACGCACGCACGCACAATTGCACACACGCACGCACGCACACAACACACACACGCACACAAAACACACACACACACACGCACACACACAAACATACACGAGATGGGCACAGAAAACATTAACAAACACACAAGTACTAGAGATATCCATACATGAACAAAAGCACAAGTACAAAGACACAAGACAAACAAAAGTAAGGGTGACAAAGAGAGTACCGCCTTGGCACTGACAGTAGCAAAATTACCTCTGGGGGTTTAAACCTCACACTGATCTCAAAATTACCCTAGCTTTACAAATAGTGTAAATAAAGGTATTCCCGCCATACTTACACACAACACAGATTACGGTAAACATATGACAATATGTCAAACATAACATAGTAACTGTGAAAATCCGTCAAATATGTACTAAATGACTTTGCTGAAGTCAGAGCACCTGCAGGGAAGCCGTTAAGGGCACGACAGGGTAAAAGTAATACAGTCCGGTTTTTATATTATTTCTATAACTGTAAAAGGGAAGGGGCTGAAGATACGCAAGACGCTGATGTCACGACATAAGCTTATGTTACGTCAGAGGCTGATGATACGTCAGACGCTGATGATACGCCAGACGCTGATGTCACGACATACGCTTATCTTACGTCTGACGTTGGTGATACGATATACGCTGATGCAGTGTCTAACCAAGGCATATACTGCTGATCTAACCCTTACCCAATGAATATTCATATGATAAATGATGTATGTCTTAATATTAATTAACTTAATACTTGTAATAGCATATTAACTAGAATAATATCTACATAAGTTCATATGCGAACAGAGCTGACTCTCATCAGGCGGCTCCTGTAGTAGACGTCTGATCTCAGTCTACTCTGTTAGCAAATGCGTTTACAGGCATATCTATGGAATAAATGGCTAGGTAAATAAAAAAGTTGGCTGTTGCGAGCAACTGTAGATCCAAAACCAGACTCGACGTCTTGATTTACACTTTTTGCAAAACATCAAAGTCACACTTATTTTTGTAACTACTCATATTCATTATTATTATACAGAGCATTATACAAACGTGAGTACTCGAATACCAATATCGCAATTTCTACACCAACCCTTATGGTGTAACCACTCTTTAGCATCGCCTGCTCGAGCCGATTCTTAAGACTGGTAACGACATAGGGTTCGGTGGATAAACAAATTATTTATTCTTGATAATAATTTCATTCAGGCATCCTATCTGGACATCTGAATTTATAAATTGTTTATGAACCTTATGTTGTGACTACTCTTTAGAATCGTCTCTTCGAGACGATTCTAAAGAGTGGTCACAACATAGGGCTTGGTTGAAGAAACAAAGGAGTTATTCCTGAAAATTCTTTAACCCGTTTGCTCCCACGATCCCATATATGCATAGGCAAACACAATGCGGCGTCTGTTCAGAGTCAATACTGTTTGTTGGTAGGAAATTCAATATAAACCAAAACAACCCTTAGATAAAAGATAGACTAATATATAAGCATGGAAGAATCCACTGGAAGCAAATAGGTTAACTTACGTATCTTATCTGGACCTCTGGTTTTGTATATGGTTTGTGAATATTATTGGTTGAACCCTTACCCCGCTGTAAAACATCATGTCTACTCACGTTTGGATCTAATACAAATTTGACTACTTCCGATTCGATCAAGCTTTTAAGAAACTATTTGACCAAGTAACAAATAACTTGATGCTAATGAGACGCCGGTGTCGTGTCTTGTTCGGTGTCTTGTCTTGATCCAGGCTGTTTGAAAATGCATGCGACTCAGATATGAGTTAGCCGTTAAAGAGCTAATCAACTAGGAATACATGTTTTCTCTGGCCTCCCCTCCACTATCAGATATACCCTCCAACTTTCTCTCCCATCCAGTTATTTGACACAATTGTCATTATACCCCCAAAACAAAGTTTGGGGGGTATACTGGAATCAGGTTGTCCGTCTGTCCGTCCGTCCGTCCCTCTGTCTATCCGTCCGTCTGTCTGTCCGTGGACACATTTTTGTCCGGCCTTCTTATTCTACAGTTTTGCTTCAATTTTGTTGAAAGTTCATATATAGCCATATGACCATATACACCTGTGCACCGCATAATTCCGTTATGATCGGACCACTACTTCAGGAGTTATCTCCCCCTTTTAGTACCCTACTAATGTTTTCCGGTTTTCTGGATTTTTTTTGGAAGTGACTCGAGATATCAACTCTATATTTAGTACAAAGCTAAATCTGTATAAGTTACAGCTTATGTTACAATCTCAGTCCGGTTGAATAATTATTTCCATAGTTATTGCCATTGAACTTTAAAAAAATTTCTTCAAATTTGGTATTTTCCATACTTTTTTGGAAGTGGTTGCAGATATTAACTTTATAATTGGCATAAAGCTAACTCTAGATGATTTAAAGCTTAATTCCCAATCTCAGTATGGTTGAATAATTTTTGCCAGAGTTATGGCCCTTGAACTTTAATTTTTTGTCAAATTTTCAGTTTTCCGGTCTTTCTTTGGAAGTGGTTGCAGAAATTACATTCATATTTGACATAAAAATAAATCTAGATGAGGTACAGCTTAAGTTCAAATATCGGTCTGGTTGAATATTTTTTGTCAGAGTTATGGTCCTTGAACTTTATGTTTTTCTGAAAAGGTACCTAGCTTTAGAACTTTGGATTTGACAAAAACCTCATGAAAGGGTCTTATTTCACTGAATTATTCTTCATTTTTATTACATAAATTGGGTTTGGGCATGTATTGTTTTTAAATCGCTTCACGTTTCTGTATGTACATATGTTCAGATTGATGATAGGTGTTCTGACAAGCAGACAGGTGGGGGTATTCGTTAGCCTTTGGCTTACAGTTCTAGTTCTGTGGAGAAATTAAAAGAACAGAATATGCCATACATTATGCAGCATGGGGAGTAATAATAATTAGTTCATGTTCGCCCACTCGTTATGCTGTAGACGAAACTTTTTTCAGATCAGGCAGTGTTTTCAGGTGAGGCATATTTTTAGGTAAGGAAAGTTTTTCTGGTGAGGGAAGATTTTTTTCAGGTAAGACAAAAACTGCAGGTGATGCAATTCTTTCAGGTAAGGATTGGGTTTTTTTTCAAATGAAGCAAGTGATTTCTGATGAGGAAAGATTTTCGGGTGAAGCAATTGTTTCTGTTTCAGATGAGGCTTTTTTCAGGACAAACAACTTTTTCATTTGAGGCAACATTTTTTCAGGTGAGACAAGTTTTTCAGAAAAGGCAAGATTTCAGGTGAATGAAGTTTGTACAGAGGATCTCAGCAACAAACTGGCTTATAAACATCATATGTCTGACAACATGCTTTATTAACATAGAAGATGGTAGATAAATGCAGTAAAAGCGTAATGCAAGAAACATTAAGCTACCACTTGTTTTACCCTTTTTGGCGCCAAATTTCTAATTGTCGTCTGCAAAACAATTTTGTTAGATTAATCGGTAAAATCAGGAAATGTGATAAATAAATGCAAATTTCAAAGGAATAAAGCACAGATATAGAAATAAAGTTTGAGACTATAAGTGAAGTCCCTGATCAGACGCCGCCTTGATAAGTATTGTATTGAAAAGGAAGCGTCTGATCGATCTGGGACTGCACTATTTGTCTGGGTGCATTTGTGCGACATTGGCGGTGAAAAGGTTAAAAGTCCAGAATTGGACATAATTTGAGTGGTCGTATTAGCGAAACTTTACTGTATACGGACATATATACGTGATCCCAGAAATGTGTGAGAACAACTGACTGGCGACTGTATTTCTACCCATATGAGGAATCATGTACTTTTATTACCGTTCATGTTATACTTCAACACTGCATATACAGTTAAAACCCTCTAATGCGAACACCAAAAAAAAAGTCTTATTATGGGTCTTATCGGCAGGTCACAGCTTAACCCATTTGCTCCCAGTGGATTCTTCCATGTTTATATATTGGATTTGTTCATTTTATATCTAAGGGATGTCTGGTCTAAATTTTCATTTTTGTTTTGTTTTATATTGAAATTCCTATCAGCAAACAGTGTAGACTCTGATCAGACGCCGCATTATGCGGCGTCTGATCAGAGTCTACACTGTTTGCCGACGTCTCATATATGGGATCAGGGGAGCAAATTGGTTAATGAAAGACGAAACTTATGCTGAAATTTCTTGTAGGAACGTTCGTATTACTTGTCGTGACTCAATAAACTCGGGTCTGCAGTTTTATCTTTTCACATTGTTACCTTTGCTTTCGAAGGATCTCCTGTTTTCGGATTTTTATACAGTAAACCTGTCTTAAGCGGTCAGAAAAATGTCTAATCATGGGTCTGTAAGGCAGTCGATAGCGTAATGCAGATATAGGACCTTTTTGCATATTTTTTGCCTAGCATTAAGCAACCATCTGCGTTTGAAGACCCCTATGTCCAATAAATGAATGGTCACTTAGAACAGATTTGACTGTATTAAACAATTACTTGCTTTTGAAGACATTTGTGCTTATTTCTAAAGTGGTCGCTTTGAAAAGTTTTACTGTACACGCACTCTCTTCATTTTGTGTATATTCAAATGTGCACGCTTATTGTCCTCTATTGTCGAAGGTCTGAGTTCAAGCCCCATCAGAACGAGTTTAGGTTAACACTACTTTACTACGGTCGCTTGTTAACCATTTGCCACAGGAACTCCTCTGAACACATTTGCAAACAGAGTAGATCCAGATCAGATGCCTCCTGTAGGAGCCTTCTGAATAGGATCTCCTCTGTTAACTTTACTCATTAAATTCTACAATTTCTGCTAAGAGGTTTATTGTGTGAAGAGTCTATCCACAACATAAATTTTAAGATTCAGTTTGAATATCAAATTGCTACGCACCGATATCTGATATTGTGCCTCACTCTACAGATACAGCTAAACGCCAGCTATCTATGAGAGGCAAATAATAAACATGATTTACGTGACACTGATATGATACGGTAGAATTTACCACGTTTATTGTGTGTAAGATTTATTAACAATCATGCACGCGTGGCACGGTACAATACATACATACAGGGGTATGGACATTCATTAAGCAATCAGTATTTCAAACCTGGCAGATGGGTTAAAACAATTCTACATTGACCACTCCATCATGGGATGAGAGTACAGCTGAACTTCGATATCTCGAACTCGGATAACTTGAACTTTAGGATAAATTGAAGTAAATGTTCGGTTCTTCTAAACTTTACAATACACGCTTGTTTATTACGCATATCTAGAAACGCATAAGACAGCTTAATGCAGGTCGAAAGTAAAGCTGAAAGCTCCTACATGACTATTCCAAAAGTCAAACAGGTAAAGCTAATGGTGAATATATAGGGATTGTTCTGAAGAAAATTGTAGCATGACAAACAGTGCAGACGCTGATAAGAGGGCTCCTCTAGAAGCCCTCTCATTTTCGTCTACACTATTTGCAAGGGACATTATATATAGTGACGCGTGTCCCGCACTGTAAGGGTTAAAACGTCAGAATGTGAGCATACATCATTTCACAGCAGAGATGTCCTTTGAATGCTGAATATTCAAAATAGAATCCCCTAGAGGTGTTTAAACAAACATACATCTAGATATATCACTCGTTATGAAATGCTTAAGTTTGCATGGTCCGCACCATATGCAAATAAAATTGATTGATTAATGTACATGTATCAAAATGAATTTAATATGCAATTTATCACAAAAAGGACAAAGATTGACCCTTCAAGGCTTGTTGCACTATCATTGCTCCACCCTTCTACAAATTGATATATATTTTTTAGTTTATAGTTTTATTCAAATAATTCCATTGAGCTTTAAAGCTCATGAGGACAAAATATATATGTAAACATGACAAACAGTATGATAGAAACATTAATAACAATGCAACAAAAGCAATGTAACAAGACATCGCGGAGAAGGTTTTACCGCTATACGAAAGAAAGTGAGATTGTTAGGCTTAAAGATCGAAGCGTAAGTTCTGGTCAGTTATCCCTACAGAACTACACTGATCTGACTCTGCATTGTTGTTATGAAATTAAAATTCTAAATGAGTAAGACTCGATTTATTAAAGCAAATGTGACAGTGTGTCATCAAAACAGTCTAACAAATCATGACAAACAGTTTGGATTCTGATCAGACGCCACGTTACGTGGCTTCCAATCTGGATCTTATATGTTTGCAAATGTTAAACCTGTCGAACCTGGCACTGAAGTAGTTAACATGATTTGTTATTGACATATTGTTTTGGAGGAGAAACAGCTACTATTGATACATAAACTGCAAAACCTTACCTAAACACATTTATAACACTCATTTCTTCATGGGTCTGACATATCAAATTGTTGACAATTGAACACGAAATTCTAACGAACAATACAATAACTACATAGTCAACGCTTTCACTGCTATTATGATATCACTTATAACATAGTTAACAGAATGTACAAGCTCTGGTCAATTACCGTTTTACAGCTATATACTAATCTGGCTCTGCACTATTGTTACAGCATCAGTAAGACACAAATTGTTAAAGCGCATGGGATGTCAAAACAGTTGAAACAAATGATAGCAACAGTTTGGATTCTGAACAGACGCCACGATCTCGATCTTAACTGTTTAAAAATGCTAGGGTTGTCGAACTTGACACCGAAGGAGTTAACATGTTAGTTAATAAGATAAGTGTGCGTATTCAATAAGAATATACTGTTGGCGTCATAATAGCGGTGTCTTGAATAATGACGTCATAATATTTGCGTCATAAATCATTTACAATTACATCGTTTACTGAAACCCCTTCTTGAAAACATTCAGCAATGACTTGTAAAGCGAACACTAGTCTACGGTCCAGGGCCCTTAGATGATCTTTTGTCAGTACTGGATACAGTGGGTCATTGGTCATACTGCTGTCAACCATCTCGCTAAGCTTTTCCGGGCCGATGTATAATTTGGCTAGTTTTAGGAACGTGGAACGTCTGACTTTGCAGCACTGTTGAATTGGTGTTAGTAAAGAAAGTTCATCCACGTCTGGAGTGCAGAACCTTGGAAATGAGATCTAGAACATTATTATTGATTCAGCTGCCAAGTTAAAAAGCATGATAATGATTTTATCAATTGGTTATCTATCATAATGCTAATGTCTTTATCAGTTGGTTATCATGATGACAATAACTTGTCTATGATGCAAATGACTTAATCAACTGGTTATAATCATGCAAATAATCAATTGGTTATTTTGCGCCTTTCTGCTCTGAATTTGCCGTTTTACGCATTTGCAAACAGAGTAGACCAAGATCAGACAGTTCATGTATCGTTATATGTGAGACTTCCGATAATTTCTGTCGTACTATTCTGAATAGTGCCCAGATAACCAGGGTCCATGCTTATAAAACTTTTTAGTTGAGTCTGAGTTCGTCCTCAAGCTTTTGATTGATCAGATTTGAGTTCTCAAGCTTTTGATTGGTCAGAACTTACGATAACATGTGTCGTACGAATTTAGCCTAACTCCTCGCAAGCCAGATGCGCAGCTAAAACCAAATGTAATGTACGCATCGTGGCTATAGGGGTCCAGGGGCATGCTCCTCGGGGAAAATTTAGAACGATGTAGTTTTCAAACAACTGATCAATAGAGAATTTGCTCCTATTATAGGAGCAAATGTTCCATTAATTACAATGGTTCCAAAAGTTGACTTTTATGGGAATGCTATATACCGTCAGGTAATTGGTATTCCTATGGGTAAGAATTGTGCACCACTTGTCGCAGATTGTTTTTGTACTGCTATGAGAGAGATTTCATGTTGCGTTTGAATCCTCAAACACAAGAAGATGTTATAAAAGCCTTCAATGAAACTTGTCGATATTTGGATGATATTTTTAACTTAGATTGCCCTTTCATTGATGCTCTGATTCCTACAATTTATCCTAAAGAACGAACTCTAATTGAATAAAGCTAACCCCTCCGACAATTATGCAGCGTTTCTTGATCTAGACCTTAAAATTGTTAATGGAACGATTTCTTCTAAAATATATGACAAAAGAGATGATTTTGATTTTAATATTGTAAATTTTCCTCATCTTGACGGGGATGTTCCCCGTGCCCCCTCTTACTGGGTTTATATATCTCAACTTATTCGTTTTGCTAGAGCTTGTTCATCTATTGATGATTTTAACAGTCGAAATCTCATTTTAACTGAAAAACTGCTTAAGCAAGGATATAGATACCATAAACTAAGAAAAACTTTCTCTAAGTTTTACTATCGAAATCTCTCACTTATTGGCAAGTTCCAATGTAATATCAAGACACTTCTGCGACACGGTATTTCACATCCTGAATTTTATGGTGATGTGATTTACAAACTTCGTAAAATTATTGGACATACCCATTTTCTCACTTTGTTCAATATATATGTTAAAAGATTCGTTAAAAGGGATATGATCCTGTAGTACTACAACATACTGCATGTTTGGTTGTCAACCCTTTTTCAATTGGCAATCACGCTGGCCTGTTTGCATGTACGCCGACAAGAAATGTTTAGTACTCCATGAAGGCGACCTCTTAAATCCAGAAACGGAAGTAGAACGTCGGATATCTGTACTATTTCGTTTTTGTCGTACCCTTTATTACTTTTCTACAGTTACTCTGTTTGCAGCTCAATCATTGAGTACACTAGCGATAGGTGGATACAGTTTGTTCACTTAAATGTTTTCGTTATACCGTCACTTTACCACTATATTTGTCATCGCGGTTGATGTAGATTAGTCGAAGAGGGGATACGTTTATTTACACTGTTTGTCTTTTAGGGTGGGGATGGAATAAGTGTGAGGTTGGGCGCCCATAAACCGGTTTAATCCCCCCAGTGACTTTTGTCACTGACCGTTCCAAGGCGGTACTTTCATCTTTCCCCTATTGTATGTTTATTTTGTCTTTGTGTGTATCTTGATATTTTTATAGTTATGTACATTTGCTGTTTCCTTGTGTTGCTGTTCGGGCGACTGTTTGTTCTGTATGTGGTGCTTCCTGCATGACTCATTTTTGTACTTTTACAGAGGCGTCAAAAGGCGGCAATATAAGGAAATTTGTTATAATTTAAAGAACGTTCATCAAAGTATATCCCACAAGCCTTAGCGTTTTGTTCCATTTTGACCATAATAACGTTTCAAGTTTCATATTGATGTAACGCACATTGTGACTTAAGATAATTTGGTAGCGCGGTTTTTTTCTAAGACAGGTCCCGAATTCTGAAAAGTAGCAACAGTAACTGTTTAGGACAATAGCTGCATGAGATTAGACCGTAATACTATATAATTTTCTGCTTTAGTGTCAGTTCATTCAGATACCTCGGAATGAACTCTGAATCGAACTCAGAAACAAGGTTTAATCCTTTCGGCGCCAAAGTTCTAATTGTCGTCTGCAATCCAATTTTGGTCCAATCATTCGGTACAATAAGGGCATGAGATAAATAAATGCAAATCTAAAAGAATAAAGCACAGATATAGGAATAGAGAATGAGACAAAAAGTGAAGTGCCTGATCTGGGACTGCACTATTTGTCGTTGTGCATTTATGCGACATTGGCGGTGATGTTGGGTTAATGTCCAGAAAAATATCGAAATGACAATAAATGCAGGCAGGAATTTCGTTGTGCATTTATGCGACATTGGCGGTGATGTTGGGTTAATGTCCAGAAAAATATCGAAATGACAATAAATGCAGGCAGGAATTTTAAACCTTTCTTCTTCATATAAACGCCTTTTCAAATATTTGCAAACAGTGAGTGAAGACCCAGATCAGACGGCTTCTGTAGGGATCCTCTGATCAGGTTCTGTTCTGTTTTACTTTTGATATACAGTAAAACCCCTCTAAAGCGATCACTTAAAGAGGAGACAAGGGTGTCATTAAAAGCAGGTGGTTGCTTAATGCAAGACGAAAATAATGAAGAAAGTTTCTGCAAGAGCTTTCAGCATTACCTTCGTCCTGATTTAAGCTACTACATGTACCTGCCTCTAAGACCAAGAATTATACCTCATTTTGGTGGTCGTATTAGAGGGGTTTTACTGTAATAAATATTTTGTTAAATACAAAAAAGTTCTGTAGAAAACATTACATTTTTAAATACTCATGATGTCATTATTTTTTACATGAATACTGAAGAGGGAAGAGGTTAACGGCTTTAAGTACGGGTCTAAGAAAGCCGTAACTGTTGTAGTACACGACGTTTATAAATGAATTCAAGTAACGCAAAGGAAAAAACATACTCCACCGATACGTCTTTTGTACAGTGTACGTCGGTGCAAACACAGTAGACTTAGATCAGACAGTTGCTGAAAGAAAGTTCTGATGAGGATCTTCCCTGTTTGCTTTTTGAATTATAAAGATTTGGTTCTACAGTTTCTGCCATAGCTAAAATGTCCTGTGTTCATTTGCCTTTATAATCATTAATCGAATTGATATTCATAATGCCATTATTTCTCAAAATAACATGCATGGAGTAAAAGAGCTAATAACAAATGAACACACCCTTTGCCACTATCTAGAACCAATATTTGGCTTCCTAGACCAAAGTCGTCGAAGTATTCCAATTTATGGGTGTCAATATCCCCTAAAAATAAAAACAAATATTAAACAAAATGGTCTCCTATATTGTTAGAGCATGCAGAACATAATTGCACATGGAGGGGCACAATTTAATATGTCCCTTCATATAAACGCATTTTCACGCATATAATAGCTGAGGAGATCCAAATCTGATCAGGGTCTGCTCTGTTTACTAATGGAATTTAATAGACATGTTTCTTTAGTTTGTAATATATATAATGTCCCAACTTCCATATTTCATTATAACTACCTTGCCTACGAATATTCAGTAGGTATTGAAATTCAGACTAAATATAGAACAGGAAAAAGGTTTATCTTAGATAAACGAAAAGGCGTTGACGAAATATATTACAGTCGCTTGTATGCAAATGAGCCAGACGTCGTGAAACAATAACTGAAATACTGTTTAACAATTAGCTCTATAGACACGCACTTCAATGATTTTGATAACAGAGTAGACCCAGAATAGACACCTCATGTAAGAGCCATCTGATCTAGATCTACTCTGTTTGTTTGTGGAATTATATAGTATTTATCAGTGTCACGACGTGTCATGTTAATCTGCATATATAGTGTGCTAATTAATATTCATACATACAACATTTACTGAGTAAAGTGTTAAACGTAGTAATTCCCCAAACAACTAAACCAACCAAACAACCAAATAAACAAATGTGTCATAAAATCAGTCTAAACAACTTAGTGTGTTCTGATGATGATCTTATATTACAATACAAGATGTACTAGATCCGTATCATTACCAAACACTATCATAGACTGAAAATGAAAAACACGAGTTTATTACAAAGTGCGTTACGAATGCAGAAATTGTAATACATTTTCTGCAAAGCCCGTTTTGTAATAAAGTTGCAAAATGTAATAAACTTTTTCAGCATGGTGAAAATTTCATATACATGTATCAACGTGATATGTAAGAATATGTTAATTTTCAAATACAAGAGTATTATATCACAGTAATTTAGTGAAACATCCATAGTTGATGTCAGTTTCAACAAAAATATGTTATAAAGATATCTTATAAATTCAGTCAAAACAACTTAGTGTGTTCTGATGATGATCATATATTACAATACAATATGCACTAGATCCGTATCATTATCAAACACTATCATAGATTGAAAAACACGAGTTTATTACAAAGTGCGTTCTGATTGCGGAAATTGTAATAAATATTCTGCACAACCCGTTTTGTAATAAAGTTGCAAAATGTAATAAACTTTTTCTGCATGATGAAAATTTCATATTTATTAACGTGATATGTGGGAATATGTTAATTGTGAAATACAAGAGTATTATATCACAGTAATTTAGTGAAGTCAATTTCGACAAAACTTATGTTATAAAAATATGTTATAAAATCAGTCAAGCCAACTTAGTGTGTCCTTATGATGATCATAAATGACAATACAATATGTCCTAGACCCGTATCATTATCAAACACTATCATAGAGTTTATGAGTTTATTACAAAGTGCGTTACGAAAGCAGAAATTGTAATAGATTTTCTGCACAACCCGTTTTGTAATAAAGTTGCAAAATGTAATAAACTTTTTCAGCGTGGTGAAATTTTCATATGTATCAACGTGATATGTACGAGTATGTTAATTATGAAATACAAGAGTATATCACCTTTATTCAGTGTAACATTCATAATGAAGTCAGTTTCGAAACAAATGTCAATGTGATACTTGAGAATATGTTAATTTTGACATACAAGAGTATTACATCACAGTAATTTAGTGAAACATCCATAGTTGAAGTAAGCTTCGAAACAAAATGTTATAAAAATTGTTATAAAAAGTATATTATAAAATCAGTCAAAACAACTTGGTGTGTTCTGATGATGATTATATATGCCAATACAAAATGTCCTAGATCCGTATCATTATCAAACACTATCATACATGGAAAAACATGAGTTTATTACAAAGTGCGTTAAGATTGAAGAAATTGTAATAAATTTTCTGCACGACCCGTTTTGTAATAAATTTGCAAAATGTAATAAACTTTTTCAGCGTGGTGAAAATTTCATATGTATCAACGTGATATGTAAGAATATGTTAAATGAGAAATACAAGAGTATATTATATTACAGTAATTTAGTGAAACATCCATAGTTGAAGTCAATTTCGACAAAAATTATGTTATAAAAATATGTTATAAAACCAGTCAAAACAACTTAGTGTGTTCTGATGATGATTATATATGAAAATACAAGAGGTCCTAGATCTGTATCATTATCAAACACTATCATACATGGAAAAACATGAGTTTATTACAAAGTGCGTTAAGATTGCAGTACTTGTAATAAATTTTCTGCACAACCCGTTTTGTAATCAAGTTGCAAGATGTAATGAACTTTTTCAGCATGATGGAAATTTCATATTTATTAACGTGATATGTGAGAATATGTTAATTGTGAATACAAGAGTATTATATCACAGTAATTCAGTGAAACATCCATTTTGAAGTCTCTTTCGACAAAAATTATGTTATAGAAATATGTTGTAAAATCAGTCAAAACAACTGTTCTTATGATGATCATAAATGACAATACAAGATGTCTAGATCCGTATCATTATCAAACACTATCATAGATGGAAAATATGAGTTTATTACAAAGTGCGTTACAAATGCACAAATTGTAATAAATTTTCTGCACAACCCGTTTTGTAATAAAGTTGAAAAATGTAATCAACTTTTTAGCGTGGTGAAAATTTCATATGTATCAACGTGATATGTATGTATATGTTAATTGTGAAATACAAGAGTATTATATCACAGTAATTCAATGAAACATTGATAGTTGAAATCAGTTTCGACAAACAATTATATGTTATAAAATCAGTCAAAACAACTTAGTGTGTTGTGATGGTGATCATATAAGAAAATACAAGATGTCCTAGATCCGTATCATTATCAAACACTATCAAAGATTGAAAAACATTAGTTTATTACAAAGTGCGTTACGATTGCAGAAATTGTAATACATTTTCTGCACAACCCGTTTTGTAATCAAGTTGCAAAATGTAATAAACTTTTTCAGCGTGGTGAAAATTTCATATGTATCAACGTGATATGTAAGAATATTTTAATTGTGAAATACAAGAGTATTATATCACAGTAATTCAGTGAAACATTCATAATTGAAGTCAGTTTCGAAAAATGTTATATGTTATAAAATCGATCAAATCAACTTAGTGTGTTGTGATGGTGATCATATAAGACAATACAAGAGGCCCTAGATCCGTATAATTATCAAACACTATCATAGATTGAAAAACATGAGTTTATTACAAAGTGCGTTACGATTGCAGAAATTGTAATAAAGTTTCTGCACAACCCGTTTTGTAATAAAATTGCAAAATGTTATCAACTTTTTCAGTATGATGAAAAATTCATATTTATCAATGTGATATATGAGAATATGTTAATTGTGAAATACAAGAGTATTATATCACAGTAATTTAGTGAAACATCCATAATTAATGTCAGTTTCGACAAAACATGTTATAAAAAATATGTTATAAAATCAGTCGAAACAACTTAGTGTGTTCTGATGATTATCATATATTACAATACAAGATGTCCTAGATCCGTATCATTATCAAACACTATCATAGACTGAAAAACACGAGTATGTAACAGATGCAGAAATTGTAATAAATTTCTTGCACAACCCGTTTTGTAGTAAAGTTGCAAAATGTAATAAACTTTTTCAGCATGGGGAAAATTTCATATGTATCAATGTGATATGTAATACTATGTTAATTGTGAAATTCAAGAGTATTATATCACTACATTACTGTGATATAAAACCTTGTTTTACGAAAATAACATATTCTTACATATCACGTTGATACATATGAAATTTTCCCCATGCTGAAAATGTTTCTTACATTTTGAAACTTTATTACAAAAGGGGTTGTGCAGAAAATTTATTACAATTTCTGCAATCGTAACGCACTTTGTAATAAACTCGTGTTTGTCCAGTCTATGATAGTGCTTGATAATGATACGGATCTAAGACCTCTTGTATTGTCTTATATGATTACCATCACAACACACTAAGTTGATTTGACTGATTTTATAACATATATTTTGTTGTCGAAACTGAATTCAACTATGAATGTTTCAATACATTAATGTAGTATAATACTCTTGTATTTCCAAATTAACATATTCTTACATATCACGTTGATACATATAACATTTTCACCATGCTAAAAAAGTTATAATAAATTTTCTGCAATCATAACGCACTTTGTAATACTCCTGTTTTTCAATCTATGATACGGATCTAGGACATCTTGTATTGTGATATATGATCATCAGCAGAACACACTAAGTTGTTTTGACTGATTTATTTTATATCTTTTTTATAACATATTTTTTGTCGAAACTGACTTCAACTATCAATGTTTCACTAAATTACTGTGATATAATACTTTCAAAATTAACATATTCTTACATATCACTTTGATACATATAAAATTTTCACCATGCTAAAAAAGTTTATTACATTTTGCAACTTTATTACAAAATGGGTTGTGCAGAAAATGTATTACAATATCTGCAATCGTAACGCACTTTGTAATAACCTCGTGTTTTTCAATCTATGATAGTGTTTGATAATGATACGGATCTAGGACCTCTTGTATTTTCTTATATGATCACCATCAGAAAACACTCAGTTGTTTTGACTGATTTTATAACATATATTTTTTTAGGTTGAAACTGACATCAACTATGGATGTTTCACTAAATTACTGTGATACAATACTCTTCTATTTCAAAATTAACATATTCGCACATATCACGTTGTTACATATAAAATTTTCACCATGCTGAAAAAGTTTTTTTTACATTTTGCAACTTCTGATCCTTCGAGATCATGAATTTCAGTACTTCTTGTTCTGAAAATTGAATACCGCTTAAGCCGGTGCTAGGGTCGTGAGCAGTATTGCACTTTCAATTACTGCTCATGAACAGACTCAATAAAATCGAGTCTGTGGTTTTCTTATTTTGAGTTGCAGTATTTGCTTTCCGGGGATCACCACCCTTCAGAATTTATTACAAAACGGGCTGTGCAGAACATTTATTACAATTTCTGCAATCGTAACGCACTTTGTAATAAACTCGTGTTTTTTCAGTCTATGATAGTGTTTGATAATGATACGGGTCTAAGACCTCTTGTGTTGTCTTATAATTATGATCACCATCACAAAGTGGCTTTGACTGATTTTACAACATGTATTTCTTTAGTCGAAACTGACTTCAACTATGGATGTTTCACTATATTACTGTGCTATGGGTTTTTGAATTTTCTCCCGCTGATGATTGTTGATTTATTGTTGCCCCTGATATAACTTAAAATTAGAGAAACGTAGTGTTATGCGTATCTTTGAAACCAGTAGAGATAGAATCTCCAAAGCGTATTTTTGAAACAAGACGGGATAGAATCACTAAACTTCACAGGAATGTTCACCAGCATGTGTTGTTGCGCACCTGTTGTTTTTTAACTGTCTCCTGCTGATAACTTTGTAGTTATTGGCCTTGATGACTTAAATTTAGACAAATTTTGTGTCACGTGTATCTCTGTAAACACTAGGCCTAGCGTCATCAAACTTCACAGGAATGTTGACCAACATGAGTTGTTGTGTACCTGGGGTTTTTGAACGCTCTCCCCTGATAACTTTCCTGATGACTTCCTATGAGTTACAGACATAACACTTGTGTATTGGAAAGAGGGTGGGAGGAAATGACATCTGTTTTTGTGACAAAAATAAACCTCTAGTAACTTCTTATAAATACATAAATAGAGAGAAAAGGGTTAAGAAACTACGTTTTAAATGGTAAAAGCAACACATACCTAGCAAGAAAATAAAAAGAGTATGATCTGCCAGGTCCAGTATTGCCTTTTTGGTTTTAAATTCCTCCATTCGAAGTACGTGATCTTTACAAAAGGAATCGTTCAGTTGCCACGGTTGCTTCATCGTAGGTTTGGATGATCTAAACCAAAACAAATAGCCAATTTAATAAAACTAACAAATAAAAATAACGACACATGAAGAAATGTACAAGTTTATTCGTATCAAAGGTGCCCGACGCATGCTTGGACTCACCCACGGACCCCCCCCCCCAAAAAAAAAAAATAAAAAAAAAATAAATAAAAGAAAAGAAAATGTGATCGAAGTATGTAAAACTAGCCTAAAACTATCTATTTGAACCTTAAACCACTCAGAAAAACAAGAAAAACACGATCCGGAAAAAACTCCTATCGGGTCTATATATGTATTGAAAGGTACCTAACTACGTCAGATCAGCGGCGGAAAATACAACAGTCATGTTTTTCAAAGTCTTACAGCAAAGCCAATTCAACACCGATTTCAATCATGTTGGTCTTGGTCCGTTCCAAACTCCATATGCTAAGCGACACAATTAGTGTTTTCCTTAGATATTGCTCCGTCCTTTCGCTGCAAGACTGCGAATTTGAAAAAACGTTAGAGCGAAACGATGTGACTCCCGCCAGGATGCATAGACGTATATAGGGAGTTCTGTATTCGTTAACAAAAGCGCGAATTATGGTGAAACACTATCGAAAAATATTAAACTCACCGCAATTAAAACTGCGCTTACTATTTCCAGTCTGCTACGAGGCGCCAGTTTTCTTTCTCCAACTTTCTTTTTTAACGGATGCGACCATTTTGCTGCGACCCGGCTCATAAACTATTCGATATGCAAATTGACTACTACTGCCGGGCTACAGCAAAATAGCCACCTCTGTTCACGCCCCCCTAGCACCGGCTTAAGCGGTATTCAATTTTCAGAACAAGAAGTACTGAAATTCATGATCTCGAAGGATCAGAAGGTATAACACTGAGAATGAAGTTTCAAATCAATTGAATCAGTATGTAAAGCGTTATTGCCCGGACAAAAATATGAAAAAGGGGAATAACTAAATAAATATTGATGCTAGAGTTATGGCCCTTGTAAATGACACTTCCTCTCATCATGCTTGTTCAATGTGTGAAGTTATAATGAATTTAGCCTACCATTGTAGGAGTTATAGCCCGGACTAGAAGCGTGACAGACGGACGGACAGACAGATGGACGGACGGACAGACAGACAGAGGGAATCGAGCAAACATATAGTCCCCCAACCGGTAACCGGTGGGAGACTAATAAGGCAATGCAAATTCATTCACTGTGAAACGATAATACATGTACCAACCTGACGTAGGGGTAATAAAAGCGTCCAATCTCATTTCCTTCAGGAAGGTAGGCTTTCAAGGAGCTTTCAATGAGATCCGGGGTGCCACAAGCAGAATGGTTCTTATTACAATGGTAGCTGCATGAGCCATAGAAGCAAACTTGTCCAACTACAAGTCAGGAGATACACATATATCCAGATAAGATGCGTACATTAAAACATTTTCAGTAATAACTCCTTTATTTCTACACTAAACTGTATGTTCTGGCCATTCTTTAGAATCGTCTTATCGAGTGGTAAAACATAGTGTTAGTTGGAGAAATGATGATTTTGAGTACGCACCTTTATCTGTAGGTCTACATACATGAACACAAACCTTTCGCGATATTAACCCTGTCAATGCTGTATTTTCAAATGGACTATTCCAAGATTAAAACAGGTCAGGCATACCGTGCATATTCAGGAAGTTTGTTTAAAAGGAAAATGTAGCAGCATAAACAATGCAGACACTGATGAAAGGACTCCTCTAGGAGCCCTGTCATTTGAGCTTACACTGTTTTCAATGACTTAATGAAATTAAGTTACCCGCACTGGAAATGTTTATGTTTGCTATAAAACGCAGTATGTTGTACAATACGATAGTACAAACGATGTGAAATTACTCGAGTATGCCAATAAACATATCGAACGCATATGAAGGCTTACTGCGCATGTATGTCATCAACGAGCTTGAGACATTTGACTGCCCACTGTACAGCTGTATAAATATAGAATGTTTGCTCAGTTATGGAGACGGTGCAATTCTGATCATTGGTTCGATCAAACTTTTAAGACAATTATTGACCGAGTGAGCATGACGAGAATCTGTGTTAACCCTTTCCCTGAAGAATATACATGCAGAAAATCATGACGTCATGAATATTAATAAGATTATATTTTATAATGGCATATGAAGACAGGACATTATGGCAAAGGCAGAAGCTATAGAATCAGATCTATAGTACACCATGAGCAAAAGGAGCAGACCCTGATCAGACGGCTCCTATAGGAGCCGTCTGATCTGAGTCTACTCTGTTTTCAGATGCGTCAAAATGTGCTTACATAAAGGTAAGGTTTAATCGTCGTCTCATCTGAATCCAAACTGTTTGCAAATGCGAGCAAGGTCGTGGATAGCAGAATGACGAGATATGTAGCATCGTAATTGGCTTAACATAATATATATAGATGTACGAGTATAGTCAAAACTATCTAAACTGGAATTTTAACCCTTTCGGCGCCAAATGTCTAATTGTCGTCTGCAAACCACTTTTGTTAAATCATTTGGTAAAATAATAAAATGAGATATCTAAATGCAAATTTCAAAGGAATAAATCACATCTATAGAAACAGAATTCAGACAAAAAGTGAAGTCCTATATCAGACGCCGCCTTGAAAAGGCGGCGTCTGATCTGAGGCTGCACTATTTATCGCGGTGCATTTTTGCGACATGGGCGGTAAAAGGGCTAATTTAGAAGAATTTCAACGTCCGGCTTAGAGAGGTTTAACTGTATTGCAACAAGTTTAGTCCATGGGAATACATGTAAGAAATAATGAGATTGTTAATATTTTAGACGCGTTTTCCTGACATATGAGCACAAGAAGTTTTGATCATTGCAGTACCTATGCGTATAGAATCAGATTTATATATTGCTTTAACCCATCGCCTTGTTTCAATCTTAACTGTAGTGTTTAAAATATTTGAAAGGGTAGTGTATGATCAGGTAGTGTCATACCTTAAAGGCCCTGAGTGTTTTGAAACAGCTACATGTTTAATTCATTTGACTGTTATAGACTGAACTAAAAAAAGAAACACAGGGTACATATGAAAATCGGTCATACAACTGTCTGGGTCACTGTATACTGAGCGTGGTATCTAAATCGGTCATACATCTGTCTGGGTCACTTTATACTGAGCGTGGTATCTAATTCGGTCATACAATGGTCTGGGTCACTGTATACTGAGCGTGGTATCTAAATCGTTTATACAACTGTCTGGGTTACTGTATACTGAGCGTGGTATCTAAATCGGCCTTACAACTGTCTGGGTCACTGTATACTGAGCGTGATATCTAAATCGTTCATACAACTGTCTGGGTCACTGCATACTGAGCGTGGTATCTAAATCGACCTTACAACTGTCTGGGTCACTGTATACTGAGCGTGATATCTAAATCAGCCATACATCTGTCTGGGTCACTGTATACTGAGCGTGGTATCTAAATTTGCTCAACCGTACCGAAAAGAGAAAGTGTAAAACTGAAAAAATCTCGTAAAGTTTAATGATAAAATGTTTCTAAACACATTTTCTAATACCACTCAGTACTCTTGAGACATACATTTAACTTTCCGATGTTTAAGGCTAAATCGAACCATTTGCTATCATGGGACGGCTAACCGAAGTGCAGATGCTATGACAATGCTTTTGGTAGGTAAAGAGCTACAGCAGGTTGGCAGGCATTTTGGTGTGAACGTTTCAACCATAGAACGACTTATCATGCGCCTGAGAGAAACTGGAACCGTTGCCGACCGTCCTAGATCGGGACGTTCTAGTATGAGGACGAGACGTCAAGACAGGCTTATACGTCTTGCCCACCTGCGCAATCGAAACAACCGAAATGGCTATTAATATAGTCGGCAATCATAACCGCCACATTCATGCACAAACTGTAAGAAACCGACTCCGTGATGAGGGTCTGCGAGCACGTCGTCCAAGTTTACATTAGGTTGACCCTAACTCATGAACGTCGTCGGCTTGGTTGAGGGCACGTAATGCGAGATTATTACTAATACATAGATGGAGATTTTCACAGATGAGTCTTGGTTAAACCTTTACCTGCCGCAGTCGCATAAATGCATCACGACAAATAGTGCAGTCCCAGATCAGACGCCGCCTTTTCAAGGCGGCATCTGATCAGGGACTTCACTGTCTCAATCTCTATTTCTATATATGTGATTTATTCCTTTAAAATTGTATTTATTTATCTCATTTCCTTATTTTACTGAATGATTTAACAAACTTGGATTACAGACGACAATCAGAAATTTGGCGCCGAAAGGGTAAGCTGTTTCGTCCAAATGGTCAACATCGTGTATATCGACGTCGTGGTGAACGTTTCGTCGACGCGTGCGTTCTTGAGAGGGATATGTTTGGGGCGGTCCGCGTATGGTCTAAGGAGGGATATCGCATGTGGTAAAGTCACTGTTAATGGTAAATGTTAAGTGTGATAGATAGGATTTAATTGCCGTAAAACATAGGGCTGAAATTATTCGCCCTGTTGCAATCCCAAATGAGCAACAGAACAACCCAATCTTTCAGATGACAATGACAGGCATATGTAACGAGAGTTTGTTGAGACTTTCTCGCAAATCGTAACTCGACTGCCGCCGTACATTCCAGATTTATCCGTTTTGAACATTTTTGGGATGGACTTGACAGGAGGTTAAGCGTCAGAATCCCCCGCTACTCTTGACGAACTAAGAACTGCTTTATTAGAATATAGGAATACTATGATCACGAGAAATATAAAAATGCACTTTTGAACTCCATGCATAGGAAAACCAGAGCCGCGACAAATACACGAAATATTGAAGAGTGATTCGTGTCGATTTAATTTTGTAAAATTTTGTCTTTGCTGATTACAGATTAATTTTTAAAGTGGTGAAATAATTCAAACTTTCACCAGAAACAAATTTGAGCAAACATGACCTTTTTCACAGCAAGGTTTGGCTAAGATGTACATGGACACATAATGGTCATTCATCCTACTAAGTTTCATAATTTTATGTCAAGTACCGTTGGTGCTATGCCAGAGGAGAGTAACTAGCGATGCATACTTACGCGCGGGCAAACATTATGGCCAAATATTAATGCATTTTGACGCCTCTGTAAAAGTCAACTTTTGAAAAATACAGCCTTTGCTCCTATCAAGTGGTCTCAAAACTACACAACCTCAATGTTTTCCAGGGTAGCATGCTCCGGACTCCTAATTGCTATAGCCACGGTGCGTATATAGTATTTGGATTCGGCTATGCTCCTGTATGCACAACACTCAAAAACAATAAAGTGTTAAGGACGGACTGGCGAACAAGCGAACACACTTTCGGACAGATCGACGAAATGACGGATAAATAAGAATTACTATGCTAGTAGTTTGGAAGTTCAGCTGTATTTTGGCGAGTCAGAAAAGTTGTTAAATGCGAGCATTGGCGAGCATTTAACTACTTTTCTGACGAGTCAAAATACAACTGAACTTCCAAACCACTAGCATAGTAATTCTTTTATCATGCAACACCAAGAAAAATGGAAAAAATGAAGAAATAGAAAGATTACTAAAGCGGTTTCGTCCCCTGAATGAAAATACATGCAAGTACGAATTATGTGACGTCATATTGGCATGCAGTGGCATCATCGACTTATACAACATAAACAAACTTGATTTAATCCTTTTATATGGACAGATAGTTGAAACAAAGGTGAGAAAATGTGTTAATTTGATGTTTATGTTAAAGTATGCCTTTTTCGTCCATCTGTTTTCCTCCTATTGGCTGAACCAAACTTGCATTCCAGTCGGGTCAGTACTCATGCATTATACCTCACAAAATTCAACGTCGACGTGGGAAATATTATGATAGTAGGAAGTGACTGTATTTGGTGACGTTGCATGATGAATGTGGTTACATGTAAATGCCAGTGGCATTTACAAACAGTGTATACCCAGATCAGGCGGCTCCAGTACGAGCATTTATGGTAAAATATAGATATGATTCTATAGTTTCTGCCATGACAAAATAGTTCTTTGTCCATGTGCTATTATAAATGTAAATCGAATCAATATCCATGACGTCATTATTTTACATGAATAGTCATGGAGTAAATGGTTTAGCTATACTCTACCTGAGTTGACATAGAAAGTCCTGGAGAAGTCTTGGTCTACAAAGCGTCGTATATCAGCAGTGATGTTCACTACACGCCCTGTCACAGGTGGCACCATGTAAAACCCAAGTATCCTAAATACCACAGTACAAGGTAAATAAGCCTTGCTATGCATTTGCAAACAGGGTAGATCCTGATCAGACGGCTCCTATAGGAGCTGTCTGACCAGGCTCTGTCCTGTTTGCTCATGACATGACATACAAAATGATCTGATACTTCAATTGCTGTCATGAGCAAACATTCATGTGCGCATATGCCATTATAGTATTTCATCTAATTAATATTCATAATAATTGACACCATGATTGCATTTTTGTAGACACATTGATTATAGCTTGAATTTTGAAAATCTTGTTGGTAAAACATTCTGTGAAGAATAACTTGCTCAGAAGGCTAAAGGTTTTTATCTTCTGGTTATTTGAATCGGTGGTGAATTAACATTTAGCCTTCTGAGCAAATTATTTTTATATAATTTTTCACCTACAACATTTTCAAAAAATGCAACCTATAATCAGTTTGTCTACCACAATGCAATCAGAGTGTCAAACAGTTTGGATCCTGATGAGACGCCGAGTTACTCGGCGTCTCATCTGGATCCATACTATTTGCATAGCTATTCACTCATCCTCCCATAGCAGGCTAAAGGTTAAAATATATTTGCGTATACTTATACAGAGGTCAAGATAAGATGCAATAGATAAAGGTGCTTATTCAATATAGGTAAACAACGAGCAGTGAGCCGTGAATGTGCTTTACATTTTGGTATTGTCGTGTTTTATTGACCTGTCAAATGTGAATATTCCTACGTCACTGAAAGGATTCTATTTAGCTTTGGTGAACCTGTGTTTCAAACGTGTTTCACGAGATTCACAATAAATGTACAAGTACTCGAATAAGCCAAGTAGGACATCTTTTATTAGCGAAAACAATCGATATCAACCGAAGCTATTTATGGCGTGTTCAGCCAGCGTATAATTATTATGTCTCCCCCCATATTTATATGGGGGAGACATATTGTTTTCGTGAGAGTTGTCTGTCTGTCCGTCTGTCCGTCCGTCCGTCTGTCCGTCTGTCCGTCACACTTTTTGGCCTGATGCCAATTGATTGAAACTTCATATATGGAAAGAGCATAATGAGAGGAAGTGTCATGCACAGGGTCCAGAACTCTGGCTTCACTAATATTGGAGTTATTGCCCTTTGTAAAAAAAATCACACTTTTTTGTCCGGACGATAACTCCTATATGGCTCATGCCATTGGATGGAAACTTCATATATGGAAAGATCATGACGAGAAGAAGTGTCATGCACTAGGTCCATAACTCTGGCTTCACTAATATTGGAGTTATTGCCCTTTGTAAAAAATATCATTATTTTTTGTCCGGACAATAACTTCAATATGCCTGATGCCAGTTGATTGAAACTTCATATATGGAAAGAGCATAATGAGAGGAAGTGTCATGCAGAAGGTACATAACTCTGGCTTCACTAATATAGGAGTTATGGCCCTTTGTAAAAAAATCACACTTTTTTGTCCGGACGATAACTTCTATATGGCTTATGCCATTGGATTGAAACTTCATATATGGAAAGATCATAGAAAGAGGAAGTGTCATGCACAAGGTCAATTACTCTGGCTTCACTAATATTGGAGTAATTGCCCCTTTGTAAAAAAAAATCACAATTTTTTGTCCAGATGATTACTCCTATGTGACACATGCCATTGGAGTGAAACTTCATACATGGAACGATCATGATAAGAGAAAGTGTCATGCATAAGATCCTTAACTCGAGCTTCAATAAATTTAGAGTTATTGCCCCTTGTACATTTGTTTAATTCTTTCTTGTCTGGACGATAACTCCTACATGGATCTTGCCATCGTATTGAAACTTCATACATGGAAAGAGCATGATGAGAGAAAGTGTCATGAACAAGGGCCATAATTATGGCTTCAATACTTTTGGAGTTATTGCCCTTTGTTACATTTTTTGGCCGATCAATAACTCCTGTTTGACTGATGCTATTGGAATGACATTTTATTTTTGGAAAGAGCATGATGAAAGTAAGTGTCATGCACAAGGGCCATAAATCTGGTATCAGTATTTTTGGAGTTATTAGCTGTTATCATTTTCTTCTTGAAAAATGTAGTGTGGAAAACCCATAATGAGGGGAAGTATCATTCATCAAGACCATAACATTTTTAGTGATTTCCCTTTACATATTGTTTTTATTAGAGGGGAGACATCCGTTTTTGTGACAAAAACCTCTAGTTTGAATTTGACAGGTTAATAAAACAGGACAATATGTTCCAAAGAGAGAAATAAACGAGTTCGGTATACAACAGGTTAACATGATTATTATCTTTTGCTCTGTCCGATGTCCAGATAAGATGCAATAGATAAAGGTGCTTATTCAATATAGGTAAACAACGAGCAGTGAGCCGTGAATGTGCTTTACATTTTGGTATGTTCCAAAGAGAGAAATAAACGAGTTCGGCAGACAGCAGGTTTACATAATTATTATCTTTTGCTCTGTCCGAGGTCCAGATAAGATGCGTAAATTAAAATATTTTCAGGGATAGTTCTTTCAGTTCTCCACCAAACCCTTATTGTGACCACTCTTTAGAATTGTCTCTTCCTGGCGATTCTAAAGAGCGATCAGTACCTAGGATGTTGACGAGGAAATGCCGATGATAGTAGTTGAATGCGCATCTTTATACAGTAGCACCTGTCTCTCTCAAGCGACCATTAAAAAAGGTACATGTATAATTATGGTTCTCTAAGGCAGGTGGTAGATTAATGTAGGTCAAAGGTAATGCAAAAAGCCCTGCAATAAGCAACCACCTGGTGTTTAAGATCCCTCTGTCCAATCAATATAAGGTCGCTTAACCCTTCCCCTGTTCTGTATTTAGGCCAATTTTCAGTACCTAATGAATATTCATTAACAAAATAGTTATAAAGAAATATTGAAGGTGGAACATTTTAGACATTTTAGAAAGTAAAGAAACATATCTATCAAATTCTGCTAGCAAACAGAGCAGACCCTGATCAGTAGGAGCCGTCTGATCTGTGTCTTCTCTGTTTGCAAATGCGTGAAAACACGTTTATATGAGGGAAAGGGTTAAGACAGATTCTACTGTGCATTACTCTGATCTAATATAAAATAACTAAACATTACAAACTTGTCTATGTGAAAAGCGGCGATCTCCGCATAATGGCGTTCATAATCAAACCTAAAATGACAATCTGGTATAATCTCGTCCCGTCGGATTCTACAAGAAAAAAGAGATCATTACAGAGATGTCTCAGATAGACTGTATATTTTATATCGTTACTAGTGATGATATCCCTTTTGATGACCATACAATAAAACCTGTCTGAATTCTCATTTAGAATTCATCCTGATGTATACAATAAACTTAACAATTTCTTTTTAATCATATTAAAATACAGTTTAACTTAGATATCTCGAACTCGAATAACTCGAAGTAAAGAAGAGACTAGATCACTTTTAAAGTAACGTATATGTGCAGTATTGACGATCACTTTAAAAGTAACGTATATATACAAGAGAAACTATCACTTTAAAGGTAGTGTAGCTATATATAACGCGCTGCAACGAATGACTATCACTTTAAAGGTAATTCTATAGGAGCTTTAAGAATTACTTTTACCCTGCATTAAGCAACCACCGGCCTTTTAACCCTTTCACCGCCGATGTTGCATAAATGCACCACGACAAATAGCGCAGTCCCTAATCAGACGCCGCCTTTTCAAGGCGGCGTCTGATCAGGTACTTCACTTTTTGTCTCAATCTCTATTTCTATACATGTGCTTTATTCCTTTGAAATTTGCATTTATTTATCTCATTACCTTATTGTACCGAATGAATTAACAAAATTGGATTGCAGACGACAATTATACATTTTGCACCAAAAGAGTTAAGACTCTTATGTTCAATAAATGAATGGTCGCTTAGGAAAGGTTCTACTGAATGCGTTACATGTAACTCTTGCTGCGACAGCTTGACTGACATTTGAAAACATCTTGGACCTAGATAAGATGCCAAGTAACCTCCGGACAATAGATTCTCAAACCTTTGATCGAACCGCATGTCATTTAAATGTTTAGCAAATCAGAAAGTGATCGTGCATTATGTGTACAGCATAAGAAGGGTTGATAAAAGCACTGACACTTTGAGCTGCAGTTATAGAACTACAGTTAAACCTCTCTATAACGGCCACTAAAATATGTTAATTAGTTTTTGTTAATTGGTTTTGAGGACAGGCGGCTGCTTAAAGCAAGGTGAAAGCAAAACAGAACGTTCCTATAGGATATACTTGATATAATTTAGTGGCCGTTATAAAGAGGTTTTACTGTATTCCATATCAGGATTACTACTCACCGCATCGGCTTGAACAAGGCTTTGCCCCCGTTCTCGAATGTCAATATCAGTTTGAGCGTGGTTCCACGAGAAGGAGATGCTGGAACATAAATCATATCATCGCATTCATAGGTACATGAAGTCCGTCAGTTCAATAATTATGACTCTCGCCATGATTTCAATTTTGACTCAGAAATGGAAATTCACTTCACACGGGTAACTAATTCTTCTCTACTAGAATTCCGGTTTAGAGAGGTTTTGCTGTAGTCTCAGATCAAGCGATTCCTATAGGTGCCGTCTGATCAGGGTCTGCTCTGTTTGCTATTGACATGCTATAAATATGAGTCTTCAGCTTTTATAAAAGCAAAACATTCCTCAAAAAAGTTTACATTATAAACATTCAGCTAAAACTATTCATGATGTCATTTTTCTTACATGAAAATATTGAACAGATAAATGGTTAACCCTTTCGGTGCCAAATTTCTAATTGTCGTCTGCAAACAATTTTTTGTTGAATCATTCGGTACAATAAGGAAATGAGATAAATAAATACAACTTTCAAATGAATAAAGCACATATATAGAAATAGAGATTGAGACAAAAAGTGAAATACCTGATCAGACGCCGCCTTGAAAATGCGGCGTCTGATCTGGGACTGCACTATTTGTCGTGGTGCATTTATGCGACATCGGCGGTGAAAGGGTTAATTGGATGTTATTATCGTTATAAATACTTTAGCTACACGTTTGTCTAGAATACATGTCATGAGAGGCAACATACTACAGTCTATTTACTATAAACCCCCTCTAAAGTGACCATTTAATGAATAAATATGGATGTCTTTAAAAGCAGGCGGTTGCTTAATGCAGGACAAAAATAATACAGAACTGACCTGCATTAAGCTACCACTTGCCTTTAAGACCAATACTTATATATCTTTTTCGTGGCCGTTTTAGAGGGGATTTACTGTAGAAATCTTAATTGCCATCGAAATTAAAAACCACCACCTGATACTATTTATCACAATTCGGCAATAACTGCATCAGTCAATGTACGTAATGCACTACCAGGGTTCAAGGTTATAAAACGTCTGAGTTTGAGTCTGAGATTATTCTCAAGCTCAGAATCTGACCATTTTAATGCTTGAGAATGATTTCAGACTTAAGCAAACTGTTTTGTAACCCCGGAACCAGATGCATTAATTGACCAGGGTTCTGTACTAAGGACAACATTAGCACTATGCATTGACGACGCTGTTTCCCTCAGTCTCTATTCCGCTATTTCCACTCCTGACTCCCATATACAAACCGTTCGGATCAGGTCGAGACGCTGAGCAACTTGGCGTCTAATCAGGAACAAAACTGCTTTGCACTCTGTCAATAGTTTCTCATAGGCTTATTCGAATCAGAAGTGCAGTAAAACCTCTCTATAACGGCCACTAAAATGTGTTAATTACAGTGAACCCTAATTATACCGGCATTCGTTACAATGGATCCCTTGTTATACTGGCAGTATGCATTGAAACAAATTTACCGTTAATTCTTTGAAACAACCACTGAATAAACAGACGCAATGCCAATAACACAGGTGATCGCTTTATGCAGAACACAAGAAGTGCAAAGAGCTCTAAGCGATCACCTGTTGGTACTAGTTTAAAACTGGCCATATGGTTCCTTTCATATTTAAACTCTTTATAACGGCAACCTTGTTATAACAGCACAATGTCTGGAAACAAACACCTCTGTTGAAATGAGGGTTCAATGCAGTTGGTGTTTAGGGCAAATGGCTTCTTAAAGCAAGGTGAAAGTAAAGCAGAACGCTCGTTTTACGTTTACCTTGCTTTAAGCAGCCACCTGCCTTTAACACAAAATACTTTATGTAATTTAGTGGTTGTTATAGAGAGGTTTTACTGTAGTTAGAATACAGTACCGCCAGGTCCAAATTTGGAAAGTATCTTATAATAATGACTAAAGTGGCACGTCATTCCTGGCTTATATTATGGGTAAGTATCTAATAACGAAGGTATAATATACCGATGCGCTGTTGACGTAATGTTGTTTTGTTTTTATTTCATGAAGTGAAGTTTTTGATTAACCCATTTGCTCCCACGATCCCATATATGGGACGTAGGCAGACAGTGTAGACTCTGATCAGACGCCGCATAACGCGGATCGCGGATACGCATGTGATGTCATTTGCAAACAGTGTAGATCAATGACCATATCCCTTCTGCATAGGGTTTGCATTGTTTACCATTCGAACTCCTCTACTAGAAAGTTTAAGTCTTTCATGCTGATTGGACTATACGTTCTAACACTGATGGGCTATTCCACTTTCATGGTCCAGGGTTGAGAGGGTTACACTAGGTGTGCAACGGTTACAGGGACAGAAATGAGTCATACGTTTGACGACGTCATTGCAGAGAGTCTACAATGGCAGGCACACTTTGTTATAGTAGGGGGATTGGCTTTATCAATTAACCCTTCCTCATACATTTGCAAACAATGTAGATGCAGATATGGCGGATCCTTCTTGGAGCTGTCTGATCAGGGTCTACTCTGTTTACTTATGGGTTTATACAGATGTGATTAAACAGTACAGTAAAACCTCTCTATAACGGGAATGGGTTAAGCAGTGTCTGCGGAATGGCTGAATGGACTCTATTGTTAACACTGATGCGTTATCCCTATTTAAATATTGGAGATTGAAAGGGTTTCCCGTTTCACCTTTCATACTGAATAGAGTCTATGATTAAACATTTATGGAATTTTCTCCTTTGAATATTCATATTCATACGCATTTTAAATGTTTAACCCTTTCCCCCTATATAAACGCATTTTCACATATTTGCAAACGGAGTAGACCAAAATCAGACGCCGTCTGATCAGATTCTGCTCTGTTTGCGTATGAAATAATATAATATGATTCTACAGTTTCTGACTTAGGCACATTTTTCTCTACTGTACCAGTACTATTTCTTACATGAATATTGACCCGTTCACCGCCAATGTCGCAAAAATGCACCACGACAAATAGTGCAGTCCCAGACCAGTCGCCGCCTTTTCAAGGCCTGATCAGGGACTTAACTTTTTGTCTCAAACCCTATTTCTATATCTGAGCTTTATTCCTTTGAAATTTGTATTTATTTATCTCATTTTCCTTAGTTAAACCAAAGGATTCAACAAATTTGGTTTGCAGACGACAATAAGAAATTCGGCGCCGAAAGGGTTAATGGAGTAAAGAGTTAAACGGCTTAAATTTGACCCTTTTATACTGAATGACCCTACAAAAAAGCTGTGATCATTCATTCCTCATTCAGCAATCAAAGGGCCAAAGCTCTGAAACACGGTGCAATAAATAGAGGATCTTACATTCGTCTTCATTGCAAGTTGTTTTCATGAAACTCTTTTACTATAACTAATATTACACTCGCTAAAGCTCGTGTCATATTATTATAGCTAACTCGTTTCATAAAAACAAATTTGTAATGCAACACCTTTACTAGATTTTTTATCACATAACGCTTAAAATGTGCCATAGAAAGTGAAGCCGACTACATCTGACGGCTGTTTCGGCCATTGTTTACAACGTAATACAGTCGGATTCCAACTGCTCATTTGCATAAAAAAATGCACTAGTGCATTTCCGCGGTTTATGACACTCTGTTTCGGCACTCCCACACGGCAAGTTATGTGATAAAATACACATTATGATACACATAGAAAGGTCAAGGTGAAACAGAATAGACCTGATCAAGAAGTTATTAAACGCTTTGTTTGAGTTCACTCTCAAGCATCTAATTGGGCAGATTTTAAGCAAGTTCAAAAATGACTTATTCTTTAGAATGAATCCAGATCCAAACTCCTTTCAAGGAAACATTGCAACCGTTTAACTCTGCCTACTGCATCATAATTTAACCATTTCCCTAAACATTTATGCTTAAATTGATCATCAATATTCATTAATTTAAGTTTTAAAGGGTAAAGCTTTGAAATGAAATGGTTGGCTTTGATTATGTCTCAGGTAAGTGGTATTCTCTACAATAAACGCACGTTTTTAATAAAATAATAAAACATGCTGCTAGTTATGCTAAAATATTCTTATGAAAGTACAAATATGAGTCATGCATGAAACACCACATACAGAACAAACAGTCGGCGAACAGCAACACAAGGAAACAGCAATTGTACATAAATATTACATTGAATAATGTCCCTGTAATACAAAACAAACCGTTCTCGTTGAAAGTTAGATTTTTGTTGTACAACCAAATATATTCGGCATATTTCGAACAGTTGCGACACTAAAACATAAATACAAATACATCGGCGGATAACATCTTCATCGGTGCGTGTTCTTGTAGTACACTTCTTTTCAACGCGTTGCAAATAGTCAGTATCACTAAGTCCGTCACTGAAGAAACTTTGAACAGAAAACCTTCAAGATGGTGTCGAAATAAATGCATAACGTACCTATACAAGCTGTGTTCATTACTATCGGTCTGCATTTAACGGTGTTTAACCTGTCCCTCATATAAACGCCTTTTCACGTATTTGCAAACAGAGCAGACCTTGATCAGATGGCTCCTATCGGAGCCGTCTGAGCAGGGTATGCTCTGTTTGCTACTGGAATAATATAAATCTGATTATGCAGTTTCAGTCACAATAAAACATTCTGTTCTTAATAATCTTGTTTAAATATGCATCGAAATGAAATTCATACTGTCATTATAACTTACAAAAAGGTTAAAAGCGTTAAGACTCTTGAGTCAATTATTAACCCATTACCTTATATGCTATTTTTAGATCCAACCTCTTTGAATAAATCTACCGAAAAGGACTTTTTACTTGAGAAAAGGAAAACTTTAGAATTTTGCAGTTCTGAAACCATTGTGATGAATAGATCATTTTCTCCTTAGGAGCAAATGCTCTATTTATCACAATGGTTTCAAAAAGTGACCTTTACAGAGGCATAGCAAGGCGTATTTATGGAGGAAAGGTTAAAGTAGTTTTAAAGAGGAAGTCCCTACAATGAACAAAATTTTTCAATGGTATCATAAAACTGGATATATGTTATGTTCAATCATTATTATGAAGAGTATCAATTTAGATTTACGTAGAAAAAAATGCGTCAGTGATACATGTACAATATAAACGGTTTTCATCGATACTTACCACTTTTGTTCTACAACAAAATATTATCGGCGGCTTTGGTCGAACAGTTAACGAAGCTAAAAGTGCTAGCCGAGTAAGTACTATAGATATATTTCCGAATAAACCGGGTCGTCGATATCAAACACATGAAAGTTGTGTCTTCTTCGGCGTTTACTCCACTGGTTTTCTTGTGATATACTTCTTTTCAGCATATAAATAAATGATTTATGTAATTGCTAGGCATTTAACTCATTTCCTCATAGGCTATTTTTAGACACAGCTTCTTTGAATAAATCTACCGAAAAGGAGCATTTTACTAGAGCAAACTGAAGTGTGTAGTTTTAAAGCCATTGTGATAAATGAAGCATTTGCTCCAATGGAGCAAATGCTCTATTTATCACAATGGTTTCAAAAGGTGACTTTTACAGAGGCGTCGAAAGGCGTCTATGTGAGGAAATGTGTTAAACACGCTGCAAGTAGAGGCTATCACTTTTACCCTTTCCCTTATGTAAGCGCATTTTGACGCATCTGCAAACAGAGTAGACTCAAATCAGACGGCTCCTATAGGAGCCGTCTGATCAGGGTCCGCTCTGTTTGCTTATAGTGTAATATAGATCTGATTCTACAGCTTCTGCTTGAGCCAAAAGGTCACGTGTGCATATGCCATTATAAAAATAATCTTATTAATATTCATTACGTCATTATTTCCTGCTTGAATATTCATCAGAGAAAGAGTTAACTCGGTGTTAAGATATCTGCGCAAATTAAGTTCCGATTCAATCAAGCTATCAAGGAGCTATTGACAATGGGTTTATCTTTTCCTTTATATTAACGCGTTGTCAGGCATTTTTAAACAGAGTATAAACCAGATCAGACGGAGCCCATAGAAGCCGTCTGATCTGGGTTTGCTCTGTCTGCAAATGGAATTTGATAGATCTGTTTCTTTACTTTCTATTTAAAACGGCTATTGCCGCAATGTTCCACCTTCCATATTTCATTATAACTATTTTGTCCATGAAAATTCAGTAAGTATTGAAATTGGGAATAAACATTGAACACGTAAAGGTTCATACACAATCGTTTATGAAACTACTGTCCTGGTGTCAAACAGCTTAGCCCCTTATTTGACACTGATCATCAGGCTGTTTGAAAATGCACCCCAAGTCGTGGTTAGCTATAGTTTAACTCGTTACACCTTTCTATGCCTTTGAAAACAGAGTAGACCAAGATCAGACAGTTCCTATAAGAGCTGTGTTATATGGGAATGTTCTGTTTGCTTATGATACAATATAGATATGATTCTAAAGTATCTGCCGTAGCCAACAAAATATCATATGTCCATGTGTCATTGTTAAAAAGTAATATCATTCTATTCATGGTCCTATTATTTCTAACATGAATATTGGACGGAGTAAAAGCTTAACCCATTTGCTCCAACGATCCCATATATGGGACGTGGGCAAAAAGTGTAGACTCAATATATAAGCATGGAAGACTCCATTGGCAGAAAATGGGTTAAGATGTTCACGTACTCGCATTTATAATCTTCTTGGTTGCCATATCTGTGAGAAGTCCCTCTATCGCTGGATCGGTAGGATCATACAATGCATTTTGTCGGATACCGTAGTGAAACCGTCTGTAGTTTGGATCATCTTTCTTTCTGAAAATTTATGGAACATGAGCGCTAATTGGTTTGATGGTTAAATAACCTCTTTAACCATTTCGGCGCCAAATTTCTAATTGTAGTCTGCAATCAAAGTTTTTTTAATCATTCAGTAAAATGCAAACTTCAAAGGAATAAAACACAGATATAGAAATAGAGATTGAGAAAAGAAGAAGTCACTGATCAGACGCCGCCTTGAAAAGGCGGCGACTGATCTGGGACTGCACTATTTGTCGTGGTGCATTTATGCGACATTGGCGGTAAAAGGGTCAACCAGTAAAATGTAAGCGCTTTAACCCTTTTCTCCGATGATACGCTTTTTGCGACGTTGCAAACAGAGGGGATCCAGATCCTGTAGGATCCTGTAGGAGTCGCCTGATCAGATTCTACTATACCCTGTACTCCATAAATACACGTCTAAAGTAATGATGAAAGCTCCTATATAACAGCCAGAACCGTAGTGTATCAATATGTATCAATATAAGAGTCCGGAGCATATAAACATGTACCAGTATAAGAGTTTCACCGGTAAACATGTACCAGTAATATAGTCTAGGCCCGTATACAAGCACCAGTATAAGAGTCTGGACCCGTATACATGTACCAGTAATAGAGTCTGGACCCGTATACATGTACCAGTATAAGAGTCTGGACCCGTATACATGTACCAGTATAAGAGTTTGGACCGGTATACATGTACCAGTAATAGAGTCTGGGTCCGTATATATGTACCAGTATAAGAGTTTGGACCCGTCGATATGTACCGGTATAAGTGTATGGATCCGCATGCATGTACCGGTATAAGAGTCTGGATCCGTATATATGTACCACTATAAGAGTCTGAACCCGTATACATATTCCTGTATAAGAGTTTGGACCGGTATACATGTACCAGTAATAGAGTCTGGACCCGTATATATGTACCAGTATAAGAGTCTGAACCCGTATACATATACCAGTATAAGAGTTTGGACCGGTATACATATTCCTGTATAAGAGTTTGGACCGGTATACATGTACCAGTAATAGAGTCTGGACCCGTATACATGTACCAGTATAAGAGTTTGGACCGGTATACATGTACCAGTAATAGAGTCTGGATCCGTATATATGTACCAGTATAAGAGTTTGGACCCGTCGATATGTACCGGTATAAGTGTATGGATCCGTATGCATGTACCGGTATAAGAGTCTGGATCCGTATATATGTACCACTATAAGAGTCTGAACCCGTATACATATTCCTGTATAAGAGTTTGGACCGGTATACATGTACCAGTAATAGAGTCTGGACCCGTATATATGTACCAGTATAAGAGTCTGAACCCGTATACATATACCAGTATAAGAGTCTGGACCCGTCGATATGTACCGGTATAAGAGTCTGGACCCGTATATATGTACCAGTATAAGAGTCTGGACCCGTATATATGTACCAGTATAAGAGTCTGAACCCGTATACATATACCAGTATAAGAGTTTGGACCCGTATACATATTCCTGTATAAGAGTTTGGACCGGTATACATGTACCAGTAATAGAGTCTGGACCCGTATACATGTACCAGTATAAGAGTTTGGACCGGTATACATGTACCAGTAATAGAGTCTGGATCCGTATATATGTACCAGTATAAGAGTCTGAACCCGTATACATATACCAGTATAAGAGTTTGGATCCGTATACATGTACCAGTAATAGAGTCTGGGTCCGTATACATGTACCAGTATAAGAGTTTGGATCCGTATACATGTACCAGTAATAGAGTCTGGGTCCGTATATATGTACCAGTATAAGAGTTTGGACCGGTATACATGTACCAGTAATAGAGTCTAGGCCCGTATACAAGCACCAGTATAAGAGTCTGGACCCGTATACATGCACCACTATAAGAGTCTGGACCCGTATACATGTACCAGTATAAGAGTTTGGACCGGTATACATGTACCAGTAATAGAGTCTGGGTCCGTATATATGTACCACTATAAGAGTCTGGACCCGTATACATGTACCAGTATAAGAGTTTGGACCCGTCGATATGTACCGGTATAAGAGTCTGGATCCGCATGCATGTACCGGTATAAGAGTCTGGATCCGTATATATGTACCAGTATAAGAGTTTGGACCCGTCGATATGTACCGGTATAAGAGTCTGGATCCACATGCATGTACCAGTATAAGAATCTGGACCCGTATACATGCATGTCTGGTTGACATCATGACTATTTAATAGCTGTATTTTTCAATGATGTGTTTGCTTTGACCAACACTGTACGATCAGAGCTATATCATATCAAAAGCCAACACAGCCAACCCTGATCACACGGTTCCTAAAAGGAGCCGTCTGATCTGGGTCTATTCTGTTTGCAAAAGCGGGAAAATGCGTTTATACGAATGAACAGGACCCATGCTTATAAAGCTTTTAGTTGAGTCTGAGTTTCGTATCTTACTCCGCTATGAAAGAAATGTTTGTTCAAAATTAGTTCTGGTGAAATTGTGACTGCTTCCAGTTGGAACAAGCTTATGAGAAACTATTGACAGGGTTGGACGGCTTGGACCTTGGTGAGACGGCGAGTTACTCGACATTATATCTGGGTTCAAGCTGTTTGAGAATGCGGGTCAGGTCGCGGATAGCGGGAATAGAGTGTAGCATTCAGATGGTTAAATACAAACAAATAATATAAACAATGAATAAAATTGTGTTCAGTGCTATTATGTATAGACTTACACTTTCATGTTTTCAAATGCTTTGAGTTTCCGAGAATTTGACTTTATTGTTGTTCCTAGCTGGTGCACCATGCCACTGTACGACTGCATCCGTAGAGATTCGACAGAAAATTGAAAGGCTGCATCTCCGTTAAGCCTTTGTAGGAACCTAAATATAATGTGGAAAATAAATGAAATGTTGGCTTAAGCTTTCGGCCGGAAAAGTGCATTAGCTTTCTGCACAACTTTCGTGCTGCATTAAACTACCGCTTGCCTTAAACATAATTAAACCTCTTTATGTTTGTCGCCTTAGACGGGATGTTCTGCATTAATAAACAAGATCTCCTTATAGTGGGACATAGCCAATAGTGATAACAAAGCCAATAGTGATGACATAGCCAGTAGCGATGACAAAGCTAATAGTGATGACAAAGCCAATAGTGATGAAATAGTTAATAATGAGGACATAGCCAATAGTGAGGACATATCAAAGAGTGAGGACATAACCGATAGTGAATACGTAGCCAATAGTGATGACATAGCCAGTATTGATGACAAAGCCAATAACCATGACATAGTTAATAATGAGGACATAGCCAATAGTGAGGACAAAGTCAATAGTGAGGACAAAGCCAATAGTGAGGACATAGTCAATAGTGAGGAAATAACCAATAGTGAGGACATAGTAAATATTGAGAACATAGCAAAGAGTGAGGACATAACCGATACTGATGACGTAGCCATTAGTGATTACATAGCAATATTGAGGACATAGCCAATAGTAAGGGCCTAACCAATAGTAAGGACATAGTTGATAGCGATGCTATAGTCAATCTTGAGGATATAACCAATAGAGAGGACATAGTAATCAGGTCATATTCAATAATGATGACATATCCAATAGTGATGGCATACTCAATAGTGAGGACATAATGAGGACATAGCAAAGAGTGAAGACATAACCAACAGTGAAGACATAACCAACAGTGATGACATACCCAATAGTTAAGATATAACCAAAAGTTAGGACTTAGGCAAAAGTAAGTACATACATAATAATGAGGACATAGCTAAAAGTGAGGACATAACCAGTTTGAGGATATAACCAATAGTTATGACATACATAATAATGAGGACATAGCCAATGAGGACATGGTCAAAGTTTTAGGACATAGCAAATAGACATGACATAGCCAATAGTGAGGACAAAGGCGATAGTGATGACATAGTTCGTAATGAGGACATAGTCAATAGCGAGGACATAGCCAAGTGTGAGGACATAACCAATAGTGATGACATAGCCAATAGTAAGGACATAGCCGATAGTGAAGACATAGTTAACAATATTAATAATGAGTACAAAGACAATAATGAAGAAATAGCCTATTGCGAGGACATAACCAATAGTGAGGACATAGTTAATAATGAGGACACAGTCAATAGTGAGGACATAAACAAGAGTGCGGACATAACCAATAGTGATGACATAATTCGTAATGAGGACATAGTCAATAGTGAGGACATAAACAAGAGAGAGTACATAACCAATAGTGATGACATAGTCAATAGTGAGGACATAGCCGATAGTGAAGACATAGTTAATAATATCAATAATGAGTACAAAGACAGTAATGATGAAATAGCCTATTGCGAGGACATAACCAATAGTGAGGACATAGTTAATAATGAGGACACAGTCAATATTGAGGGCATAACTAATGCGGACGAGGACATAGCCAACAGCGAGGACAAAGCCAATCGTGAGAATATAGATGTGCCATAGTCAATAAAGAAAACAAACTCAATAGTGAGGTCATAAGAAATAGTGATACCATTGCCAATAATGAGGACATAGCAAATAGTCTGTGCATAGGCAATAGTGATGATCGTGCTAATATTGAGTACATTACCAGTAGTTAGGATATAGTTAATAAAGACATTGTCAATAGTCCGGACATAGCCAATAGTACGACAATATTTCATAAAAACGGACCACTGGGATCTATTTGGTGTATACACTGCTACAAACATACCATAACTCATACCGAGGGCTTGGTGTAAAACTAGCGTAACTCCTTCACTTTGTGAAGGAGTTACAATAGTTTTGCACCAAGCCCTCGATACTGTATCGCTTGTCAACGGACGGCTGTTTTATATTCCGTAAACCGAAGAGAATAAGTCATATTCTGCTTGATTCCACTTAACTACTATTTCAAATACAGTAAAGATCTCGAAATCGGACTTCAAAACGATATCAATGCCGGTCTTTAAGACAGACGAAATCTAAACGTAGGATAAACGACTGGCAGAACGCACACAAAGAATATTTTGCATGACTGATTTCAACAATATTTTATTCAATAAAGAAACGGATTGGACAACAGGCATAGCCTATGTAAGTCCTCTCCGGTGGTACAAGGTAATTACATGTCGTACATACAAGAAATATATAAACATATGCAGTGGTTAACATGTAGATAATAGCATCGTTCATGCATATGCAATATTGTTATTAAATAATGATTAATCAGTCTTACCTGGGCCCGATTGTACAATCACTAATTAGATCAATCCATTTTCACTAATATTATCTGAAACAAATTTTCATTACTCTCGCCCTGCATGAAACGACAATCTGCCTTAACTCTTTTGGCGCCAAATTTAAAAGTGTCGTCTGCAATAATAATTTCATACTAAATATAGTTCTGAACTAGATAACAAAGGTATATTAGTAACACATTTATTTTTAAAAACATGTATGTTTGGGCTAAAACAGTGAAGTCCCAGTTCAGATGCCGCCTTTAAAAGGCGGCATCTGACCTGGAACTGCACTGTTTTCAATGGTGCAAACAGGCGACATTGGCGCCGACAGAGAGTTAAGTATCTGAATTCTTCTCAGCAAACTTCCGATTTAGAGGGTTTTACCGTAAAACCAAATCTAGATAAGACGCTGAAAATACAAGTGTCTGTTCAGGGTCCACATATTATGGTATAACGTTATTAGTTCCGCAAGAACATACATTATTTTTGCTTGCGCGATGACACGCCGAGGGTAGTACTCTATAATGGTATACTCTTTAACTCTGATACGGGATGAGCTTACCAGACTCATGTATTACTTTTTCCCTGTCGTGTCGTTAACGGCTTACATGCAGGTGCTCTGACTTCAGCAAAGTCATTGAGTACATATTTGACGGATTGTCACAGTTATTATGCTATGTTTTACATGTTGTCCTGTGTTCACCGTCGTCTATGCTGTTGGTAAGTCCGGAGGTGATACCTTTATTTACACTATTTGTAAAGCTAGGGTGACTTTGAGAGAAGTGTGAGGCTAGTACGTCCGTAAACCGGTTTAAACCCCCAGTGGTGGTTTTGCTACTGACCGTGCCAAGGCGGTACTCTCTTTATCACCCTTCCTTTTGTTTGCCTTGCGTCTTTGTGCTTGTGGTTTTGTTCATGTGTGGAGTGTTTGTCTCTGGTTCTTGTGTGTCTGTTGGTGTTGTCTGTGTTCATCTCGTGTTAGAGTGTGCGTTTGGGTGTGTGGTTGTGTGTGTATGTGTGTCATGTTGTCTATCGGTGTTTTGGTTGTGGTTGCGTCTTGTATGTGGCTTTGCCTGCTTGACTTTACTTCTTTTTCATTTACCCATTACCTCATATTGACGCCTATTGACACCTCTCTAAAGGTAATTTCGTGAAACTATTGTGATAAATGGAGCATTTGCCCCACAGGAGCAACTGATCTTTTTATCACAATCGTTTCAAAATTACACAACTCTACAATTTTCCTTTTCTCTTGTAAAATTCCCTTTTTAGTAGATTTATTCGAAGAGGTTGGGTCTAAAACTAACCTTCGAGGATAGGTAATATCTATAACAGGGTTTGAACAGATAACAAACACGACATCATCGCCAAGCCTAACCCTTCAAATGCGGGGTACGCATGTTCTGACATCTGCTAACAGTGCAGATCCAGGGTCTGCACTATTTGTCATTCAAAGCCCACTCGCAAAGTAGCCTTTAATACTATATGGACTCTATAATTAAAAACACAGATGGGTTATTCAACTCTGAAAAATCAGCGATAAAGGCACTAATACAGTAGAACATGTCTTAGTGCGAATAAAAAATGTCTAATTTATGGTACTGTAAGGTAGATGGTAGCTTAATTCAGGTCAAAAGTAATGCAGAAAGCTCCTGCATTAAGCAACCACATGTCTGAATTCGTGTGTTCCTATCATCGATTAGGACAGGTTCAACTATATTAAGCAACAACATGTCTGAATTCGTGTGTTCCTGTCACCGATTAGGACAGGTTCAACTAAACCCATATACAAACCTGTCTACAACTTGGCTTGCTGTCTTAACTTCATATGTATTGGGATATGTGGGCAACTTTGAAACCGGAGCACTCAGAGATTCCTCTTTGGTCTGAGAATGAAGAAAAGACACATTTGAACAGATCCTGTATACATACCCATATTACATATAACAACGTGTAGACGTGGACGGTTTCATGTACAATGCTGTATCACTAATATGACCACGTTAATTAAGCCGTCGCCTCATAGGCTATTTTTAGATCCTACCTCTTTGAATAAATCTAACGAAAAGTCGCATTTACTAGAGACAAAGAATGTTTTAGTTTGTAGTTTTGAAACCATTATGATAAATATAGCATTTGCTCCTCGGGAGCAACTGCCCTTTTTTATCACTATGGTTTTAGATAGTGACTTTTACAGAGGCATCAAAAGGGCGTCAATATGCGAGAATGGGTTAACTTAAAACAGGTGGATGACTTTTGTCCTGCGTTAAGCTACCACTTAATCGGGAATTATATTTATTTTGAATGGTCGTATTAACGAGTCGTTACTGTATATTTATATAAGAAATAGTGCTCGGTGGATGTTAAGGAAATGTTGTTGCATTTGGTGATGAGAAGTTTAAAAGGTTATAAAAGACTCAAAGTATTAGTATGATAGCGACAAACATAGTGACTGTTACAGATTTCATACGTTTGTATATTATACTATCGTATATAGGCTACCCTGTTATGTATTGCATATTGATAAGAAGTAGTTGCGCCATATCATTTGTAATATATTGTGTTAATGAGAGGTTCAATAGCCGTTAGCGTCGACCCATTCCCCTTTCTCATATGCTGATGTAATTTTTCATTGGTATATCGCTGAAAGAAGTTTATATGTTTAAACTAAAATACTCGGTAAGTATCTGACGTTTATCGGTTATTCTCTGTACCATAGTTTATCGGTTATTCTCTGTAACGCTGTTGATCGATTATTCTCTGTATCGTTTTGACAACAAATCATTAAAACAATAACACTCCTTATAGATCAGAAACATTCATTGACCCTGAATTATCCATTGTTGTTTTTTCATGAATGAAGTAATTTAAGTTGAGCCCTTTACAATATGAATATTCATGTATGAAATAAAGACATCATGAATATTGATTAGATTATTTTTTATATAATGCCAAACAAATGCAGAAGGTTTTGACCATGACAGAAACTGTAGAGTCAAATCTATTATTATTCCATAAGCAAACAGATCAGACACCGATCAGACACTTCCTATAGGAGCCGTTTAATCTTGGTCTGCTCTGTTTACAAAGACGTAGAAAGGCGAGTTTATTGAGTAAAGGGTAAGACATTTATTGGAAAAACAAAAGTGTCGATTGCTTAAGGAAATATTAGTTGTAACAGACGAAACAATCTTAATTGCAATATACACAGCAATTGTAGTGGACATGTAATGTTTTTAACCCTGTCCCCGCTATGATTACAAAATGGCGTCTAAAATGTTTATACATTCAATATTGACTACTATGCGTCCGATCGATTAACCCCCTTTCCTTCATATAAACGCATTTGCAAACGGAGTAGACCCAGATCAGACGGCTCCTTTAGGGATCAGGGTATGCTCTGTTTACTGATGCAATTAGAAAGATATGTTTGTTTAGTTTCAAAAGTGGCTACAATGGTCCACTTTCCATATTTCATTATAACTATAATGACAATGAATATTCAATAGGTATTAAAATTTAGAATAAACAGAAAACGGAAACGGTTAAGTTATTGAGAAACTATTGACCGAGTGCAATTTGGACTATTTCCGATTCACCCAAGCTTTTGAGATACTATTAACCGAGTGCAATTTGGACTATTTCCGACTCAATTAAGCTTTTGAGAAACTATTGACCGAGTGCAATTTGGACTATTTCCGATTCTATTAAGATTTTCAGAAACTATTGACCGAGTGCAATTTGGACTATTTCCGATTCAATTAAGCTTTTGAGAATCTATTGACCGAGCGCAATTTGGACTTTTTCCGATTCAATCAAGCTTTTGAGAAACTATTCACCGAGTGCAATTTGGACTATTTCCGATTCAATTAAGCTTTTGAGAAGCTATTGGCGAATGCAATTTGGACTATTTCTGATTCAATCAAGCTTTTGAGAAACTATTCACCGAGCGCAATTTGGATTATTTCCGATTCATTTAAGCTTTTGAGAAACTATTGACCGAATGCAATTTGGACTATTTCCGATTCAATTAAGCTTTTGAGAAACTATTGGCGAATGCAATTTGGACTATTTCCAATTCAATCAAGCTTTTGAGAAACGATTGACCGAGTGCAAATTTGGACTATTTCCGATTCAATTAAGCTTTTGAGAAACTATTGACTTGTGCCATTTGGTCTATTTCCGATTTTGAGAAACTGGAGGAATCTTGGTGAGATTGCAAGTTACTTGGCATCTCACCTGGACCCAGAATTGTTACAAATGTGAGACAAGCCGTAGATAGAATCTAGTGGCAGAAGGGTCTAAGGGCCTATAGAATGTTTATAAAATCATTGAGGACAGGCACTGGTTTGACTACCGCTTGAACCCTTTCCTTCATATTTATAAACGCCTATTTTCGCATTTGCAATCAGAGTAGACCCAGATCAGACGGCTTATATAGGAGCCGTCTGATCTGGGTCTGCTCTGTTTGTTTAAAGAAATTTATAGATCTAGTCATGCAGTTTCCACAACGGTGAAGAAAAGTCTATTTCATGTTTCACTTTACTGAATATTTATTAGGCGCAGAAATTTGAAAGAAAACTAGCTTTTGTATTATGCTTCAGTGGCACATGATCCACAAGTGAGGTATGCCGAACGTGGGCATTAAAACAAGAGACCGACTCCAACAATGTAGAGACAGTGACAGTGTTTTTACTAGCTTAACGGGTATACATGTAACAATGTGACTAATCAATCCAAAACACAACGAACATTTTATAATGCTAAACTTGGATTGTATTGTGTAACCGTAAAAAGAACTTTTAACCGCATTCGCTGTTGTGAAGATGGGTCTGCTCTTTTTTCTTATGGTGTAAAAAAATATTCTACAACTTCTGCCTGAGGCAAAATGTCCTGTGTGCAATTATAAAAAATGATATTCTTAATATTCATGACGTCATATTCCTACATGAATATTCATCAGGGAAATGATTAACTGCTTGACACCGTAATTATTATTTTTTAAAGAAACTTAAGAAATGTCCACTCTAAAACTTGAATATGACAATGTATAATGTAGGAAAAGTAAGCCTTTGCAAACAGTCACTGTGTAGACCCAGATCATACGGCACCTATATGAAGGCCTGTTCTGTTTGGTAAGAGTACTACATACCTCTGATTCTACAGTTTCTGCCTGCGACCAAAATGTCCTGTGTTCATATGCTATTATAAAAATTAATTTCATTAACCCTTTCGGCGCCAAATTTCTAATTGTCGTCTGCAATCCATTTTTTTGTTAAATCATTCGGTACAGTAAGGAAATGAGATGAATGCAAGTTTCAAAGGAATAAAACAAACTTATTTTAAGATAAAGAACTGCAGAATGAGACAAAAAGTATCTGAACAGACGCGCCTTTGAAAAGGCGGCGTCTGATCTTGGACTGCACTGTTCTTCGTGGTGCATTTATGCGACATCGGCAGTGAAAGGGTTAATATTCATGATGTCATTATTTCTTACAAGAATATTGAACAGGTAAAGTGTAAATGGAAAAGGTACCTGGCAAGTAAGGGGTTAATGAATTACTAACTTGCGTGTTGGAATGTGTCCATGTTCTAATAGCTGGTGTCAATGGCTCCTTTGTTGCTATGATATACACCCAAACAAATATCATAAATGCACATGTAACTGCAATTCCGTATATGTGGTATTTCCAAGAATGGGTCAATCTGCAAAATATAACATTGCAGCTTCCAAAGAATTAGTAAATAAGGAGAAAATAATCATATGATTGTGATAAAGTCACAGACTATAAGATATTGACTACTTAACAGTTAACACTTTGCTTATGTCAATGATATTAAACGTATGCACCATATCCTCTAGTAATGACATCACATAGTTTTATTCATAATATTTGTTAGTCCTAGTTTATGTGCGGCGACACGTTTAATACACATCTATTTTAAACAAATGCCATATGTGTATGGAAAGTACAAATCTAAACTTAAATAATCATTGAAAGGCATGCAAGGAATGTCACACTTTCACGCAAAACCACCTCAGAAGCACTGAGTCACAACAAACGAAAGATACACACACCCTCGCACATACACTTACACACACGCCACACGCGCATGCGCAACACATGCACGCACACCACGCGCAACACACACGCACGCCATATACGTCATAATAAATAAGTAGTATTGGTTTGCATGATCAATTAGTCTGATTATGTATGACCCCACTGACTAGAAGTTGTCATCGACAGGGAGAAAAGGTATGAAGGAGGGTGCAATTACGCCCAAACCTGTTTAACCCATTCCCACTTAGGCTATTTTTAGACCTAACCCCTTTGATTAAATCTACCAAAAAACTAGAGAAAAGAATTTTTTCAGAATTGTGTAGTTTTGAAACCATTGTGATAAATAGAGCATTTGCTCCTGTGGAGCAAATGCTCTATTTATCACAATGGTTTCACAAAGTGTATTTTACAGAAGCGTCAAAAGGCGTCAATATGCGGGAATGGGTTAACACAACTAAACGTTTATCTCAATGAAAAGTGCATCGTATTATTATTCTTATTTTAATGCCAGTATTAGGAAACTAGAAATGCTGGTCAATACTAGATGTTTGACCGAGTACCCGAGTACTTGGCTCCATCCCTAGTTTCTACCAAATCCAAAACTTCATGTGTGCATATGCCATTATAAAACTTCAGCGGCAGAACTTCATCTTTGCGATGCTGGATAGATTTTATATTTAGTAACAAATGTGAGTCCATGCCAACGCGGAATGTTATCGAAAGTTCACTACTGTACATGCAGACGAATGAAAAATTATATTACACATGTTTGATCCAAACTATATGATGGTTATATTACCCAACTCCGCCATTGCCGGTCCCAAGCTCGGTTGTAAAAGGAGGAGGATTAATATACGGACTTTATATGAAACCGGTAGAGCAGCTCTAGTAGCCAGGGAAATGAACAGGTACATACAAGACATATTAGGCTTGAGTGAAGAGCGTTGGACTACAGTAGGGAAGGTGGCATTTGCCACAGGACATATTCTTCTGTGCTCAGGACCACCAGGGAAAATAGTATTCACAGGAATGGAGTGGGATTGATGCTCAAAAAGAATGCACTAAGATGTCTGAAGGAATGGGAACCTTTCAGTGAGATAATTCTGACAGCCAGATTTCGTTCCAAATTCAAATGCTATGCCTCAACTTATGCGGCAGAAAATAATATGAAAGAGATACTACGAACAGCTACAGAGCGTGCTTGAACAAGTTCCAAGGAGAGATGTAATAATCATGATGGGCGAGATGAACGCCAGGGCAGGGTCAGACATTATAGTAAGAGAACCAGTCATGGGGAAGGAGGGTCTTGGAGTGACGAACGAGAATGGACAGCCCTTCGCTGACCTCTGTGGGCTGAATGGTCTAGTCATAGGAGGATCCTCGTTTCAACACCCCGAAATCCACAAGGTAACATCCAGACCACTTGGTAGAGAACCAGATTGATCATGTGTTGTAACTATTGGTGGAATGAAACCTTTGTGTTAGCGCTGTAACTGTTAGTGTAATGAAACCTTTATTTTGGTATCGCGGGGTTATCTCCCTTTGTTAGTAAGTGCATTGGGCAAAACGAAACCATGCCGTTTTTTCGAGCCACACTGGCTTGTCTAAAATTTGAGAATCACAAATCCGTATATGCTAGGCCACCACAGTGTGAGTAATGCGTTTTCCCTGATCTGTCTTGACTATATTTTATGATAGGTTTATGAAAATGAGCAGCAGAAAGCTGAAAAGATTGTTTCACGCTGTGCCTTCGCACACATATAGTTTTGTACTCGACTGTTTCGAACGGTTAGTTCCGGAGTAACTCGATTATAAATACGGTATAAATGTGTAGAACAGTTATACCATGTTTCGAATCTATATTTCTGTTAAGGCAACCCTTTCTTATTGAGAATAAGATAATTACCGGAATTTAAAGTTTGTTTTAATTGTTCAACATGGTTAAAACACGTACTTAAGTTTATGGGCCCGTCACACCATGACGTTCTGGTCAGCGTTCTCTGGCGTTTGAGTAAACGTTGTAGTCGCCCATGATCGCTGGGATAGCGCCAGAAGAGCGTTGTGTGAACGCTTGTGAACGCTAGTGAACGTCGGTGATCGCCGGGAATCGGCGGAGAACGCTGGTTTTAAACATGCACAAAAGTTCTCACTGAGACCAGCGTTCTTCAACGTTTAATTTTAAACGCTGCAGAACGTTTAAGAACGTTAATGGAACGTTTTACTAACGTTCGATGAGCGTTGCACGCGTTAGGATATCGTTAGTTAGTCGTTACTCTAGCACTGCTTGGTTGTTACTAATCTTTTGCTTTGCAGTGAACGACTCACTGGCGACCTGTCAACGACCGCTGAACGACTCACTAGCGCACGCAGCGTGTGACTAAAGTCAAACGAACGTCAAAACGCTATTCTGTCGTTATTCACACGTTAGTCACACGCTCTACACTCTCGTCTAACGTTAACAAATCGTTCGTTGTGCGCCAGTGACACGTTAGCACACGCTATTGGTTTTCAGGGGAATCTTACTTGGTCGCTGTTACACGCTTCTCGTGCGTAAGATACACGCTAGTCATGCGTAAGGTACACGTTTATCACACGCCAGATGTGTCATCCTCACTCTTGAACGCTCAAACATTGAACGATTGAAATGTTCAGAGAACGTTTACAGAACGTCATAATGTGACGGCCTCTTTAGCAGAGAACTATTGTGTCTCATGTTTTGAATAAATGAGTAACAATGGTATCTTCACCAAACACCTAATTCTTTCCTCACCAAACACCTAATTCTTTCCTCACCAAACACCTAATTCTTTCCTCGGAATTACTGTTTGTAAGACTTTAATGCTACCTTTATGTCGCTGTTTACGGAAGGGTGCTACAATTACTACATAAATTATAAATAGTCTCCCTAAACTTAAACTTACACTTTGTGTCTTCTGTTCAGATTCCTCATAATCTGGCTAATTTCCAATCACTACAGCCGTCAGTTTGTATTAAACCTCTAAAATTGTCTTCTGCTTCATATTTTCATGTTCCTTCTTCTGCTATTAATAACGTTTTTCATAATAGGCCAAAAATCGCTCTGCCTCTTCTAAAGCAATCTATCCTTCGTTATAGTAAAGCCCATCTAAATTCACATTGTTTGAACAAAAGACATAGAGTATATCCAATAATTACTAAATGCAATAGTAAGAGGTGTATGTGTTGCAATTTTGTTTCTACTATAAAGACCTTAAAATTGATAATGGAATGATTTCTTCTAAAATATATGACAAAAGAGATGATTTTGATTTTAGTAATGTAAATTTACCTCATCTTGACGGAGATGTTCCCCGTGCCCCATCTTATTCGTTTTGCTAGAGCTTGTTCATCTATTGACGATTTTAACAGTCGAAATCTCATTTTAACTGAAAAGCTGTTTAAGCAAGGATATAGATACCATAAACTAAGAAAAACTTTATCTAAATTTTACTATCGAAATCTCTCACTTATTGGCAAGTACCAATGTAATCTCAAGGCGCTTCTGCGACACGGTAATTCACATCCTGAATTTTATGGCGATGTGATTTACAAACTTCGCAAAACTATTGGTCCTACCCATTTTCTCACTTTGTTCATCAAATATGCTAAAAAATGCATTAAAAAGGGATAGGATCCTATAGTACTACAACATACTGCATGTTTGGTTGTCAACGCTTTTACAGTTGGCAATTACGCTGGCCTCTTTGCATGTACGCCGACAAGAAGGTTTATTACTCTATGAAGGCGACCTCTTAAATCAAGAAACGGAAGGAGAACGTCGAATATCTGTACTATTTCGTTTTTGTGGTACCCTTTATTACTTTTCTACAGTTACTCTGTTTGAAGTTCAATCATTGAGTACACTAGCGATAGGTGGATACAGTTTGTTCACTTAAATGTTTTCGTTATACATGCACTTTACCACTGTATTTGCCATCGCGGTTGTTGTAGTTAGGTCGGAGAGGGGATAGGTTTATTTACACTTTAGTCTTTTAGGGTGGGGATGGAATAAGTGTGAGGTTGGGCTCCCAAACACCGGTTTAACCCCCCCTCCCCCTCCCCCCGGTGACTTTTGTCACTGGCCGGTCCAAGGCGGTACTTCCATCCTCCCCTAGTGTATGTTTGTTTTGTCTTGGTGCGTTTCTTGGTGTTTAAATAGTTATGTACATTTGTTGTTTCCTTGTGTTTCTGTTCGGGCAGTTGTTTGTTCTGTGTGTGGTGTTTCCTGCATGACTTATTTTTGTACTTTTGAGAGAAGTGTGAGGTAAGGACGTCCATAAACCGGTTTAAAACACTAGTGGTGATTTTGCTACTGACCGTGCCAAGGCGGTACTCTCTTTGTCACCCTTGCCTTTGTTTGTCTTGTGTCGTTGTACTTGTGCTTTTGTTCATGTGTGGAATGTTTATCTCTAGTCCTTGTGTGTTTGTTGGGTTTTCTTTGTTCATCTTGGTATGTGTGTGTGTTTTGTGCGTGTGTGGGTGTGTGTGTGTGCGTGCGTGCGTGCGTGCGTGCGTGCGTGCGTGTGTGTATGTGTGTGTATCATGCTATCTATCGATGTTTTTGTGGTGGTTGCGTCTTGTATGTGGCTTTGCCTGTTTGACTTTACTATTTCATTTACATTGGGACTGTCATTGAAATCATAGGTGACTTTGTGTTGCGGTGATGTACAATCATGTCTATTGAATTTTTATACTGGCATTGTCTTCATATTAACATTGTTGATGTCTAAATTACTAAATACACAGCATTTTTCTTGAAGCGACCATCAATAAGAGGTCTCACTAGGGGTCTGTACTGCGGATGGTAGCTTAATGCAGGGTAAAAGTAATGCAGAAAGCAACCACCTGCTTTTAAAGATGTATGTGCTCAATTCATTCAAATCCGCTTCAGACAGGTTCTACTGCACAGGCATTGTGTATTTAATGGTGTACACATATATATTGTTGATTTAATGTTTTGTTTAGGAAAACAAACCTCCGACTTATTAAGTCTCTTTTGAAAAAATAAAGATCTGAGTTTTTATTGATTTAAATGCTCACGAATGGAAGCATATGATTGAAGTTAGATGCATATTTGATAAATTAAGAGGCCACTCGATCACCTCTTATTGCTTTACAATTGGATGGTCTAAAGACAGGGAGAACTAGTCCACACGCCTGTAAAAGAAGAAGCTACATATCGAACAATTGGCAAAAACTCTCATCATCATCAGCGGCATTGTTATCAGTATTATTATTAGCAGCAGCCGTGCTCAACGCAGATGTATACTGCGCGCGCACATTTCCGCAAATTTTGAGTTTTAAACTGACTTCAGTATCGGACTCTATGTCCATTAACACTTATCTAACACTAAATAGCACTGTTAGTAAATGGTTGTTAGTGTCGTAAATATTAGACAAAATTGATTGCAACGGAAACCAACGGAACATCGTTCGCCATTGGCCTGAGTCTGTCGTAAGATTCAAATTTACATACTGGAAATAATAATTCGATGTATGTGTAGGCCAACAACCAGTGTCAGCCATTTTAACAACCTTATTAATATTCAAAGCGTTGTTCCGAAATAGAAGTGGAATCATTCAGAACTTTACCGAAGATGTCCGCTGATTTCCGTACAAAAACACCGTTTTAAAAAGGAGAGTCCTTTTTAAGAATTAAGCATAGCGATCGGATAGCGATAATATTTAGCTGGACAAATATATCCTGTCTGAAAATGGGTTGTAAGCATTGTTTCATTGTATGTATACGTGTACAGCCTCTGGTATTGATTGATTAATACGAAAAATGCGCATAATATATATTGAAGTAATGGTAGAGATAGTGGTGTAGTAGAAGTATTAGAAAGGGTAGAAGTAATAGGATTAGTTTGATAATTCGTTGATAAGCCGTTTCGGCTAAAAGGTAATCGCAATTTGCGCTAGAACTATCTTCACAACATTAACATATCAAAAGAAAATAACAATCAAACAAATGATCGTACCTGCATTTTCACATGAGAAAAATGCGTTCGTACCTACAGTACCACACGAACGCATTTTACCAAGCAGCAAAATGTGAAAATGTGCGCGCGTTTTTCTCTCGATAAGAATATTACGCGCGTTTTTCGCACGGTGAGATGAATGCGTTTGTAAGAAATTTGCGGCTTAACAAAGCTTACCGTGAATATTCAGGGAAATTTTGAAAGAAAAAATGTAACGTTCTCTGTAAATAAACATACATACCTTCGACAAATATTACTATGTTTTCCTGTATGATCCGGTTTGCGTAATATACGCGGCAGGGGTCTGGGCAAGTGTTTAAAAATCATGACTACACTGTTTAAACAGTCTTATATAGAATTTTCTTAAGTCTTGAAGACTTGACAGAATAGTAATACAAAATACAGAGAGTGATGGCAATAAGCGTCAGCACGAAAAGTACATTGATATATAAAAGGAAAATATTATACAAAAATGTGTTAGTCAGGGAGCCAGTAGTGCCTAGATATTGTAAACACTCTGTAATATGAACAATGAGGTTAGAATGGTTGCCTAGGAAACAGATATATCACCATCAGTGCTATATAATTTGTCCCAAATTTATTTATCTAACAACTTGGTGATATTCAGTGATCATAGTAAACTTTAGCTAACCATTTTCCATATTTGTTTGCTTTATAAGAGAAAGACTGGTGTCTGTCGAAAATTTCAACATCTATTACTGTTCTCATAAATATTCATACATATGTAAATTAGTTTATATCAGAAAAGTAATATTTACTATTAAAGCAATGTCTCATATCTATGTTTGTAACAATTGATTTCACGATTCATCAAAAATAACTGAGATCTAGCGGAGTATTACAGTTGGATGTCAAATTTCAAAATTTGTGAAAGGATCGGTTACCATGGAAACCATTACAATCTTACTTACAGTTCATTGTTTGGGTATCAATTAAGATGATTAGCTTTCTGAGTATTTTGTCATCATTTTAAACTACATTTGAAGTTGTTTTCTGATATTGGTAGGATAAAAATTGAGAGGTTTACGTTATGTATTTTTTTGCTATTTTTTAATTATTCTCATTAATATTCATGTGTATGCAAATAAGGTAATTCCTAATTATAGCTTTTAAACCAACGCACACTGTCTTAGCTTTAATTTGGTACCAGTTTTATGCAGTTAGCACACATACTTCCTGTGATATGGAAGATTTTTGCAGGTAGGTGTCGACTAACAAAACTGTGTGAACAGAGTGAAATGAATGGTTACTATGGAAACAGTTAAAAAGTTACTTAGAGTTAAATTTTTGGTCCTCAAATTTGATATTTTGTTTTCTGAGGATTTTGTCATCAGGTTAAACGGCATTTGAAATTGTTTTCTGATATTTGTAGGATAAAAAGTGAATAGTTTACATTATTTACGTTATTTCTATATTGTTTTTACTATTTTTAATGTTCTCATTAATATTCATGAGTATGCAAATAAGGTAATTTAAAACAACAAACTGGAAATAAAAGCACAATGTCCTATCTCCAATTTGGTACCAGTTTTATAGGTTTTGGACAAAAACTGGCTGTGATATGGACGACTTTGCAGGTACGGACCATCATTACGAAACCTAGGGTGTTGCCATAGAAACGATGAAAATGGTGCTTAAAATTAATACTATGGTCCTCAAATTGGATATTTTGTTTCCTGGGGGTTTTGTCATCATGTGAAACTGCATTTGAAGTTATTTTCTGATATTTGTAGGATAAAAAAAATGAAAGGTTTACGTTATTTCTATACTTTTTTTTACTATTTTTAATGTTCTCATTAATATTCATGAGTATGCAAATAAGGTAATTTAAAAAAAAAGTTAGAAATAAAAGCACGATGTCTTATCTTCCATTTGGTACCAGTTTTATAGTTTTAGGACAAAAACTGGCTGTGATATGGGCGAATTTGTAGGTATGGGTCATCAGTACGAAAACTGGGAGGTTGCCATGGAAACGGTTAAAATACACATAGCCTAAAAGAATTTAAGTTTGAGTACATTCGCGATTCTGATTCAGGACACTTTTCTGAACATTTTGGTACCCATGAAAAAAAGTCTAGGGGGTGCACGGTAGGCACTACTGGCTCCCTGAGTATGTAGATTATAGATTATAAGTTCTTTCAGCATCAATTAAATTACATCTGTTACTGCAATTAAAATATATATATCGTAAACTGAACTTTAAATACCATTTATATATGGTTCAATGAGGTAACCGACATTAACTCATTCCCCATAGGCTATTTTAGACCCAGCCTCTCTGAATAAATCTACCGAAAAGGAGCATTTACTAGAGAAAAAGAATTGTTTAATTTTGAAACCACTTTGATTGTTGTTTAACACAATGGTTTCAGGAAGTGACTTTTGTAGAGGCGTAGAATGGCGTACTTATGGAGAAAAGGGTTAAAAGTTTTATTGCAGATCAGTTCAGAAAATAGATCACATTACCAAGGATCATAAACTTAAATTATAGTAACAGAGGTGCAGATAAGATGTGTAAAATAAAACATTTTCAAGAATAACTTGTTTATTTCTCCAACAAACCCTATGTTATGAAATTTCTTTACAATCGTCTCGAAGAGACGAGTCTAAAGAGTGGTCACAGCATAGGGTTCGGTGGATAAATGACGATTGTAGCATTTAACCCTTCGCTTGCTATTCACGTCAATATACGTACCTGTAAATAGTGAAGAACCAGATGAGACAGCTCCTGCAGGAGCTGTCTCATCAGGATCTGCACCATTTACAAGTTGATTGTGCAACCAGTGCACTCCACAGCAGTGATTGCACAGCGATATGCTTGTACACAGTGAAGATATATGTAATTATACAACAGGGCATGGGTAAAGAAGGAGAAATGCATTTTAAAATTCAGCAAGAGAAGGGTTAAGTACACGCCTTTATCTGTAGCTCTGCGTAAGTTCTAAAATATGATGATCGGAAAAGTTACAACTGGAAGTTGCCATCGTCATATGTAAGGACACACGATAATTTCTGTCGTACGAAGTTGGCCTTGATAGTTGGACACTGCAGTATGATGAAAGTTTCTTCTGTCCAAAAAGTAGCGATTGTACGGTAATTTTGATCATACAATCTTGAGAAAAGACAGGCCCCTGCAATGGCCCACTACCGACATGTTGGTCGCAGGACTAGTCCATAGGTGCCCTTCGCATGAGCAGCTATGTCACAACAACAATAACAACAACTCTATCACATATCATAAGTATTTAAATCATACCAAAATATAGTTTTCTGACCCAACCAAAAAATATATTCCCGAACACCCCTGTTCTATATAATAAGTACGATTTGTTTTTGGTTTGGTCAGAAAACTATATTTTGGTATGTTTTAGATACTTATGACATGTTATAAATAATGCATTTGTGATGGAGTTGTTGTTGTTGTTGTTGTTGTTGTTGTTGTCGTTGAGACATAGCATGCGAAGGGTACCTGTGGACTAATCGCCTACCGTTAGTATAATTTAATACTTCTCATGCTGCAAAAATAATGTCTGTTCTATCTCCTATTTGCTGACACTTTCACTGACTTTTGATTCTTTCAATCATATAACCCTTTCCCTCATATAAACGTGTTTCCACGCAGTTGCAAACAGACTAGACCCAGATCAGACGGCTCCTACAGGAGCCGTCTGATCAGGGTCTGCTCTGTTTGCTAATAGAATGTGATAGAGCAGGCTCTTTATTTTTTAAAATGGCTACAGTGTTTCACTTTCTATATTTCATTATAAATATTCAGTCAATATTGAAAATTGTAAATAAACATAGAACAGGGAAAGGGTTAAGAAAGTATTGACCGAGTGCTAAACAGGTTGAATACTGATGAGACGCCGAGTTTGAATTTAGTTTGGGTCCAAGCTGTTTGCAAATGATATCCATACCGCATATAGCTTCAAAAAGACACATCCAGCGGCGTAGCTTGGATTAAATGAATATGTCGGCCGAATTTAATCCTTCACTCCATGAATATTCATGTTAGAAATGATGACATCATGAATATTAATTAGATTAATTGTTTTAATAGCACATCGGTACAGGAGTTTGGGCCGTGGCAGAAACTGATGATATATATGATATAACTGATATATCATAAGCAAATAGAGCAGACACTGATAAGACGGCTCCTATAGGAGCCGTCTGATCTGGGTCTACTCTGTTTGCAAAGGTGTATTTACGGAGTAAAGGGTTAATAAGTCAGCTAAAGTATTAATGATGGCATGAATTTATTAACTTAAACAAGAGATGTTTGTAAAACATGTATACCCCCAGATCCCCTGACATTTGATCTAGTGACCTCAAATACAGAGGTCATCTAGTGGTCATGACTAAACACCACAGCAACTTTGAAGATCCTAAGCCGAACCACTGATCATTTATTGATCCGAAAACATTTCACAAGTTAAGGTCATGGTGGCCTTGACCTTTGACCTAGTGACCTCAGCAACTATAGGGGTCATCTAGTGGTCACAATCAACTACCACAGCAAGTTTGAAGATCCCGAACCAAACCATTGAGCAGTTATTAATTGGAAACAATTTCATCAGTTAAGGACATGATGGCCTTGACCTTTGACCTAGTGACCTCAAAACCAATAGGGGTCATCTAGTTGTCATGACCAACTACCACAGAAAGTTTGAAGATCCTAAGCCAAACCCTTGAGCAGTTATTGATCGCAAACCATTTTACCAATTAAGGTCATGGTGACCTTGACCTTTGACCTAGTGACCTATAGTACAACAGGGCTCATCTAGTTGTCATGACCAACCACCTAAGCAAGTTTGAAGATTCTAAGCTAAAGCCTTGAGCAGTTATTGATCAGAAACCATTTCACCAGTTAAGGTCATGGTGACCTTGACCTTTAACCTAGTGACCTCAAAAACAATAGGGGTCATTTAGTGGTCATGACCAACCACCACAGAATGTTTGAAGATTCTAAGCTAAACCCTTAGGCAGTTATTGATCGGAAACTATTTCACCATTTTAGGTAATTGTGACCTTGACCTTTGACCTCTTGACCTCAAAAACAATAGGGGTCATCTACTTGTCATGACCAGCCACCACAGTAAGTTTGAAGATTATATGCCAAGTAGTTTGTTAGTTATCGTTCGGAAACCATCGATCTACCGACCGACCGACCGACATGTGCAAAGCAATATACCTCCATTTTTTCAAAAGGGGGGGTATAAACATCCAATAGTACTACGTATAGCATGTTATTACACTATATTGCTAAAGGATGTGGGGATAAATCGTTCGATGTTAGATTACAGATCATAAAGCCACCATATATAAATGATGTGTATTAGTAACATCCTGAACACAGCTGAGCAATTTCTATTTAAAACTAGAAATTGGGAATTGTGTAATTAATATTTTCCCTGTTGAATATCCATTGTTGTATTGATAGGGACTGTATATTTTTATCTAGTAATACATTGAACCCTCATTACAACGGGGGTGTTTGTTTCCAGACATTGTGCTGGTATAACGAGGTTGCCGTAATAACGAGTTTAAATATGAAAGGTACCATATAACCAGTTTTAAACTAGTACCAACAGGTGATCGCTTAATGCAGAACACAACCACCTGCCCTTATAGACCCCTAAATATAGTCATGATATGGTCGCTATAGACAGGTCCTGCTGCACATGAAAAAAGATAAAACATCCATTCATACACACAGATGAATGTGCTCCCACGATCCCATATATAGGACGTATGTAAACAGTGTAGACTCTGATCAGACGCCGCATGATGCGGCGTCTGATTAGAGTCTACACTGTTTGCTGATAGGAAATTCAATATAAAACAAAACAAAAATGAAAATTTAGACCAGACATCCCTTAGATTAAAGATAGACTAATGCAATATATGAGCATGGAAGAATCCACTGGGAGCAAATGGGTTAATATTTTCCCTGTTGAATATCCATTGTTGTATTGATAGGGACTGTACAGTTTGATCTAGTAATATAAAGTAAACAAAGGAGACTCAGACTAAGCTCCTGTGGGAGCCGTCTAATCTGGGTCTACTCTGTTAGCAAATGCGCGAAAATGCGTTTTTATGAGGAGATGGTTAAATTGTTGTTTAACAAGAGCTGTCCGCGGACAGCGCGTTCCACTTTTCTTAGTACTGGATAGTGTAGAGGAAGTCTAAGTCGAAAAAGCGGCATGATTGAACTATGGCAAAATTAATTTTAGGGTTACTTGCCCTTGTGAAATTGGTTCCCCTTCTGATAGTAAACATGCATACCAAATTTTAACCAAATATCTTTGATGGTTTCTGAGAAATAGACCTTAACAAAAAGATTAACCAACGCCGATGCCGTCTAATCTGGGTCTACTCTGTTTGCAAAGGCGTATTTACGGAGTAAAGGGTTAATAATTCAGCTGAAGTATTAATGATGGCATGTATTTATTAACTTAAAATATCCAATAGTACTACGTATAGCATGTTATTACACTATATTGCTAAAGGCTGCGGGGATAAATCGTTCGATATTAGATTACAGATCATAAAACCACCATATATACGGTAAATGATGTGCATTAGTAACATCCTGAACACAGCTGAGCAATTTCTATTTAAAACTAGAAATTGGGAATTGTGTAATTAATATGTTCCCTGTTGAATATCCATTGTCGTATTGACAGGGACTGTATCTTTTTATCTAGTAATACATTGAACCCTCATTACAACGGGTGTGTTTGTTTCCAGACATTGTGCTGGTATAACGAGGTTGCCGTTATAACGAGTTTAAATATGAAAGGTACCATATGACCAGTTTTAAACTAGTACCAACAGGTGATCGCTTAATGCAAAACACAACCACCTGCCCTTATAGACCCCTAAATATAGTCATGATATGGTCGCTATAGACAGGTCCTGCTGCACATGAAAAAAGATAAAACATCCATTCATACACACAGATGAATGTGCTCCCACGATCCCATATATGGGACGTAGGTAAACAGTGTAGACTCTGATCAGACGCCGCATGATGCGGCGTCTGATTAGAGTCTACACTGTATGCTGATAGGAAATTCAATATAAAACAAAACAAAAATGACATTTTAGACCAGACATCCCTTAGATTAAAGATAGACTAATCCATTATATAAGCATGGAAGAATCCACTGGGAGCAAATGGGTTAAGCTACAACATGTCTGACAGATATACATATAACCTGGGTTTTGAGAACCATATTCCATTCATTCCGTAATGTGAGAAAGGGATCTTGGAATGTAGGTTCCTGGGATATGGGAACATTCATTGTTTGAAACTGAATAGGGACAACACAAAAATGCTCCAAGATACCAGGTATTATATCCAGGCACCAAGTCTTGCAGAAAGCTCATAGAGGAACTTTCTGCACGATTCCACTCCGCATTAAGCTGCCACCTGTCTTTCAAGATCGACACTTATTCCTCAATTTAATGTGCGATTAACCATTCCCTAATAGGCTATTTTTAGATACAACCTCTTTGAATAAATCTACCGAAAAGGAGCATTATCTAAAGAAAAGGAAACTTTTAGAATTTTGTAGTTTGAAACCATTGTGATAAATAGAGCATTTGCTCCTATAGGAGCGAATGCTCTATTTATCACAATGGTTTCACAAAGTGACTTTTACAGGGTCGTCAAAAGTCGTCAATATGAGGGAATGGGTTAAATAATGGCGTAGTATTTTGCAGATTTTTATTTCAAATTTTGAGATAGAGAGGAACCTGTCTCAAGCGGTCATTTATTTATTGAACATAGACCTCTTAAAAAGCAAATGACCGTTTAACCTTTAGCCTGCTGAGCAAATTATTTTTACGGAATTTTTCACCTACTACGTTTTCAAAATTCAAGTTATTTTACCAAGATGCAATCAGGGTGTCAAACAGTTTGGATCCTGATGAGACACCGAGTTTCTCGGTGTCTCATCTGGATTCAAACTGTTTGCAGAGGCCCATAGCAGGCTAAATGTTAATGAGGACGTCCCTACATTTACAATGGACGCATATTTTAATAACATCATAAAACTTCTGGTAAACTGCTGTAGTTATTGACTTTGTCACATATGGTGCTTTTAATGTATTTGGATCAGGCAGGTGACATTATAATATCAGTTTATATGGACATATAATATTATAGTGCATACAATAAAAACTCGATACTACGAACATTCGATACTACAAACACTCAAAAACGTACCATTATTGATCTTTCACACATGTGGCATCTTAATGCAGGGTGAAAGTCATGCAGAAAGCTCCTCTAGGAGATTTCTGCACGACTTTCACCCTGCATTAAGCAGCCACCTGCCTACAAAGACATAAATTCTCCATTACTAAAATGTCGTAATATCGAGGTTTAACTGTAATTATAAATTGGGCCACGTCATTCTCATGTTTATAATCATCTCTATTCATTCGTCTGAATGTTAAGTCATTGCATCTACTTAACTCTTTCGCTGCCTATGTCTATTCAAACAGTTTGGATCCAGATGAAACGAGGAGTAGCTCGGCATTTCATAGGAATCCAAACTGTATCTTACTGTATGTATTTATGCATGCATGCATACATACATACATATATACATACATACAGACAGACACAGACACAGAGACACACATACACAGATACACACACATACAGACAGACACACGCGCGCACGCACACACACACACACACACAGACGGACACACATACATACATACACACAGACACATACATACAGACACACAGACAGACACACAAACAGACACACACACACATACACACAGAGACACAGACACAGAGCCACAGCCACAACCACAGACACAGACAGACAGACACACACACACATACACACACACGTTTCAGACTCGTATTCAAAACGTAGTTTAGTAAATATCTTTTATAACAAAACACTTTCCTGTATCAGAGGCGTACATGATTAAAGGAATAGTCCATACAATAAACATTTATTTTCCATAACAACATTGAACTTGGTACAGTAAAACCTCTCTATAACGACCACTAAATCACATCAAGTATTTTGTGTTAAAGGCAGGTGGTTGCTTAAAACAAGGTGAAAGTAAAACAGAACGCTCCTGCCCGAAATACCAACTACCGTAATTAACACAATTTAGTGGCCGTTATAGAGAGATTTTGCTGTTATGTTCAATCATGAAGATTTTTCAAATTGAACTTTTATCGAAAAATGCCCACTTGATACCAATGAAACCGTTTTCTTCCATATTTGTACAATAACATATCATCGGCCTTTGTCTAATAGTTACGAAACTAAAACGCAACCCGAATAAATATATTGGCGTATAGCATCTGGTCTTCGATATCAAAATACATGTAAATACATCGTTGGCGTTTTTGCTATTGGTTTTCATTCGATGTACCTCTGAGTTTGTTCTCAAGCTTTTGTTTTGGCTCAAATCTGACCAATCAAAAGCTTAAGAACGCATTCAGACTCAACTAACAAGTTTTATAAGCATGTAACCTGGTATTGCTGTGCGCAGTCGTGTGTCTATTTCAAGTTATCCGCCAGACTTCTATTCTAGTTTTGTTCTTACCATGATATAAACAAATTATATATGTAGTTTTAGGCAGTTTTAAAACGTGTTGCACGTTGCGATTATCACTTTAACCATTTTCTTTATATAAACGTTTTTTCACGCATTTTCAGAGTAGACCCAGATCAGACGGCTCCTATAGGAGCTAAAATTTCTATTGAAAAGTTTACCTTATGAAATGAAAATTGAGCTAATAAATATCCATGATGTTATTATTTTTACATGAATATTGAACAGTGAAATGGTTCAATACTAAGATAAAACAAACAACTGATAGTTGAATTATCTTAAGTCTAATGTTTATGTAAGAAAATTGACTTGTCAATCAATTCGATCAAATGCTCATTTATTATAACTTAAAATACAGGCATTTTCATCATGCGAGGAACTGTGGAATTATATCTTTATCCCTAATCTGGGTTAAATCCCCAATGACTATAATATAATTGTCACTGACCGTTCCAAGGCATTACTTCCATTTCCAGCCGGACCGAGTTCTTCGCACGAGACTATAAACCAAGGTCCGATGTATAAGTGCTTTACGCTGGGCATCTAAAAGAACCAGAGAAACTCAGTCGACCATAAGAGTAGGGCATCGCGCCCGGGCTTCTCTGTATCATCTCCCCTCTCCCTGATGCGTCCAATTAGCCCATAGTGAGCAGAAACGGACGTTAATCAACACAAACAAACTTCCATTTCCTCTAATGTTTGGTTTGTTGTCTGTTAGCGTTCCTGTTTGTCTTTTGATAGCCATATATATTTGCTGTACTTTTGATAGCCATATATATTTGCTGTACTTTTTGCCATGGGGCTGTTCGGACAACTGTGTGTTTTATATGTAGTTTTTCCTGCACGACTCATATATTTAATGTTGATATATGATGAAAGTCAAGAAAACCGCTCCCATAAGATCTTTCAGTATGATTTTCAACCTGCATTAAGTAGTCACGTGTCTCAATTGATATGGATTGTTTTTAACGCTTACAGTGCGGGGCACGAGTCACTAATGTCCTTTGCAAACAGTGTAGACCCAGATGAGAGGGTCCTAGAGGAGCCCTCTCATCAGGGTCTGCACTGTTTGTCATGTTACACTTTTCTTTAGAAAAATCCGTAAATATTCTTCATAAGCTAGACCTGTTTGAATTTTGGAATAGTCCATTTGAAAACTCAGCGTTGTAAGGGTTGATATAAATCCGGTTGAGAGGTGATTTAGTAAAATTGCAACAGGTCGGAGTTTGTTTAAAACTTAAACTAGAACTGTAAGCCAAAGGCTAACGAATACCCCCCCCCCCCCCATTACACACACACACACACACACGCGCACACGAAAACACACACACACCTGGCTGCATGTCAGAACATCTATATCAATATGAACATATGTACATATAGAAACATGAAGAGATTTAAAAACAACACATGCCCCAACCCAATTTATGTGATAAAAATGACAAGATATTCAGCAATAAAGCAAAATGAAGAATAATTCAGAATTCAGAGAAATAAGACCCTTTCATGAGGTTTTATCCACAAAACATATTTTTCTCATATTCTAAGTAATAAATTATGTGAGCATTGAAAGCAATGCCATAGTCCCTAACCGGTTGAACGCTGTCACACTTTAACGAAAAGCACTTATGTGCCGCACATTCATACAAGAACCTGTATATCATTCTTATTGATTCAAATATATAACTTCTAACATGTATCAATCAATCCAAGATCAATCACAAACATGAATAAAGCAACTTTTACCAAATATTGTCAAGTCCAAAAAGGGAGATAAGTCTGTTAAAATTCATAGAAGTGTTAAAACTTAAGCTGTAACTCATCTATATTTAGTTTTATGTCAAATATAAACTTAATATCTCCAACCACTTCCAAAGAAAGACCAAAAAATTGAAAATTTGACAAAAAATAAATTTCAAGGGCCATAACTCTGGCAAAAGTTATTCAACCATACTGAGATTCGAAATTAAGCTGTAAGTCATCTAGATTTAGCTTTATGCCAAATATAAAAGTACAAAAATGAGTCATGCAGGAAACACCACATACAGAACAAACAGTCACCCGAACAGCAACCTTGCAAGGTAAAGTTAATATCTCCATCCACTTCCAAAAACGTCTGGAAAATTCAAAATTTGAAGATAAAAATGAAGTTCAAGGGTCATATCTCTAGCAATAATTATTCAACCGGAATGAGATTGGAACATACGCTGTAACTTATCTAGATTTAGGTCTGTACCAAATAAATATATCTCCAGCCACTTCTAGAAAAAGTCCAGAAAACCATTGGTAGGGGATTAAAAGGGGAAGATAACTCATGAAGTAGTGGTGTGATTATTATGGAAATATGCGGTGCACAGGTTTATATAGTCATAAAGGTATATATGAACTTTCAATAAAAGTGAAGCAAAACTGTAGAAGAAGAAGGCCGGACAAAATTGTGTCCACGGACGGACAGACGGACGGACGGACTGACAGACGGACAACCTGTTTCCATTATACCCCCCAAACTTCGTTAATATTAGGATTAAGCATTCAGACTCTCTGGTCATAGGATAAATTGTTTGACTTTTCATTGAATTGCATTGTAGAGGCGCGAACAGATCAAGAAATGGACATGATATTACATTTCGTGCCGTCACAGTACGATCCACAACGGCCATTAAAATCATTATGATTATGGGCCGTAAGACAGATGGCTGGTTTAAACCTTTTCCTGGTTGCGTATTCATGTCAGAAATTAAGGCATCATAAATATTAATTAGAATATTTGTCATATTGGCATATGAATGCAGAATAAACGTTTTAGGCAGAAACGGTAGATCCATGTCTATTTTATACAATAAGCTAACAGAGTAGACCCTGTAGGAGCCGTCTGGTGTGGGTCTACTCTGTTTGCAAGGGCGTGAAAATGTGTTTATCAATGTGGTGATGTTTGTTCTCTCACCCTTTCACGCATTTGTGAACTGGGAAGAACTAGATCAGACGGCTCCTATAGGAGACGTTTGACCAATGTCTACTCTGTTTGCTTAAGAAATTGTAGTAGATCAGATCCCATCGGTTTCTACAATAATAAGGGGACCTTGTTTACACATGCTATGTAAAACATCAGCACATATACATCCATAGTATAGTACTTTGCGTATAACTGATCTATTGAAATATAACTACATGTATACCTTTCTCCCGCTCTGTTATGCACCTATCTAATCTCCCGCTCTGTTATGCACCTATCTAATCTCCCGCTCTGTTATGCACCTATCTAATCTCCCGCTCTGTTATGCACCTATCTAATCTCCCGCTCTGTTATGCACCTATCTAATCTCCCGCTCTGTTATGCACCTATCTAATCTCCCGCTCTGTTATGCACCTATCTACTATTTATCTCTCTGTATCTATAGCATGGTACCTGTTTTTTCTTTTCCATGTTTCGTTTCGATGGAAGGAATGCTACGGGTATTACAGTAATATGTGAATAAAGTTTGCAATTACTAACAGATAGTCTCAAATCAGAAGTAGATTTGCATACAATGTACATGCATAATTGATTACATTGCCATATGTATATAAAAGAAAACTAGGAAATCAAGCTATTTTGTATATACATGTATTTATGTTTACGTGATTTCTGTTGAAAATATGACTAGCTACAATAACGGAACGACCAATTACTAGTACTTCGTAATATTACAAAATGCCATTATATAGTGTAGTCTTAGGACCTACATAGTATATATTACATAATACAATGTACATGTATGCGGTACACGTATACGTGTATATATGCTGTTGAATTATATAGTACTTTGGATATGACTGATCTATTGAAACCTAACTACATGTATATCTTTCTCATGCTATGTAATGCACCTATCTAATATTATCTCTCTGCATCTATGGCATGTTACCTGTTGTTTTTCTTTTCCATGTTTCGTTTCGATGGAAGGAATGTTATAGGTACATGTATAGTAAGCTGTGTATAATGGTAACAATTACTTACAAAATAGTCTCAGAATAAGAAGTAGACGTACATACGACGTACATGTATCTTGATTACATTGTCAATTTGTATATAAAGTATCATAACGGAAACAAGCTATTTGTATATATATATATATATATATATATATATATATATATATATATATATATATATATATATATATATATATATATATAACTTTGATGCAAATCTGTGCAAGTTATAGTACGCAGATGTATCATTTAGAGATGATAATGAAACGCCAGAAGATTAGTCTCTGATTGCCATAATCTCAGTGTAATATTGATATGTTTTATTGTACACTATGCCTAATAGTATCTGTCTGTATCATTAGAGGGTTAATACACGTTTTTTCGGGCAATAACATCTGCAGTGTCCCGAGGGACTGTTGTTGGCCCGAGCCCGAAGGGCGAGGGCAACAACATTCCCGAGGGACACTGCAGATGTTATTGCCCGAAAACAAACGTGTATTAACGCTATTCTTGCATAAAACCAATTTTCTGCTTTCCTGCATCAATTTAATTCTTCCAAATACAAGCAAAGTTACGGCAGCGAAACTATACACTTCTTTGACACTTCGTTCGATCTATGCTGTTTCCGGGCCACTGTGTTTTTTTCTTTTTCTGACGTCAAATCATGATTGTATCAAATACCGTTGACACGGAATTTCATTCAATATGTATATCACTAAAAACAGTTCATTGTCGGTGCCCCTGAAATACTCGCACCGGCGTTCACCTAGCTTAGGCCAAAATGCTATAGCATTCGCGTCCATTGTTTACCTTAGGCCCCGAATAGGTATAATTAAAACCGGTCAACAACAGCACGTGAGCACGAGAATCGCCTTGTTAATACATGGTCTAGCGGGACTACAACAGCACGTTTTGTGCAAGAATAACGATTGAAACACCATAGCTCCTGGTGAGTATGGCGATGTTTTTATATAGTGAATTGAAATATTTTACCTACACCAGCAGTACCCATGACAAAACCCTTTCTACATTTGTAGGGGCATGAATATACCGGATATTGATTGGCCATTTTAACAGTTACTGGCCATAGGTACCCACTCTAACTCAACTGGCTATGAGTAACCTATGAGTAACCTTCCCTATCCATGATGACAACAATCTATATGTTATTGCCACAAACAATCACTGGTTATCAGATATACCTCAATACCTGCAATAAGTGAGTATGTCATAGTTCTGACAAACACATAATTCCTTAACGAAGGAAGCCTACCCCACATCATGTCCACCCTTCGAAAGAGGCTAACACATGTTCTATGGCCATCAAAATGGCTGAGTTTGCAGCACACTTGGAAAATCAGCCCCTTTACGAATCTGTACTCTATGTGCTATATTCAGTGGTCTCTTCTCAGGTTAAGCCAGCCATGGTGCAACTCAATCAGCCGCCGTTTCTCACGCAAGAAGAAATGTGCGTACAAATAGTGCTGAGGACCAAAGTACAGAAGGACTGGCGCATTTACAAGGGGCTACAGAAAATTTGCAAAGAAGTGCAAGGAAGCTCAAGCTCATGATGGGTATGTGATTGACTTAGTGACAGATACCAGCTGTAAGAAGCTTTACAGTTTTGTTAGGAGCAAGGCAAGAAATGTGACAGTTCGGGAATAGCACCACTGAATAATGGTGCCATTAACAATGTTGATTCACAAATCAAAGTTAAAATACTGAACCAGTAGTTCTCTGTCTTTACACTTGAGGACATATCTCTCATTTGTGCCGTTTGAGAGTAGCAGTGTTGCACTTTCAATTACTGCTCATGAACAGACTCAATAAAACCGAGTCTGCAATTTTCTCTTTTTGTGTTGCAATTTTTGCTTTCGGGGGATCACCACCCTTCAGAATTTATATCCTTATTCGAATTCCAAATCCTATTCATGTCACGATAACTGGTGTCTGCAAGCTTCTTAATGGCCTTAATCTCCACAAAGCTACCTGTCCAGACACCATCTTATCAAGGTTCTCGAAAGAGATGGCACATTCACTGGCTCCTGCTCTTGTTCTGATCTTCCAGGCCTTAAGGATAAAATCCCCAGTGATTGGAAGATTACATGCTAATCCTGTATACAAGACAATGGTCAAGAATAACCCCTTCAAACTATTGACGTGTGTCCCTAAATTCTGTCACATGTAAGATTCTGGAATACATCATACACAGTAACCTGGTTTTACCATTACATCATCAACCCATGCCAGCATGGACTCCGGAAGCAGCGCTTCTGTGAGACACAACTAATCAACATGATCAATGACCTTGTGTCAGGTATGGACCAGTCCTATAAGATTGACGCAAACGTTTGACAAAGTGTCTTACAGACACCTTTTTCTTAAGCTCCAACACTATGATATGTATTGCAAAATGCTTGATTGTATCCAACAGCCAACAAGTCACGCTGGAAGGTGTTTCCTCTGAGTCAGTACCGATAGCATCCAGTGTTCATCAATGTGCTGTTCTCAGTCCTTTCCTTTCCCTCGCATGCAATGATGACCACACAGACCACATTCTTCATGTCGACTCTTTGCTGATGCCTCACTTGTGTGCCGAGTTAATAGAAGATGCAGACGTCTTCCAGAATGATATCGGCAGTCTGTAGAAAAGGGAAGAGACTGGGTTCAATGCAGAGAAGTGCTAGGTCCTGCTTATCACCAACAAGACCAGTTATGCTGTCCATATCATGAAACGGAAGACAATAAAGAAGGCAAAATAACTTCGGACATAACTGTCTTTTAAATTGTCTTGAAAATCCCGAGTCGATATGATCATAAAGGAGGCAAATTGATCCACATCCGTTCTAAGCAGGAACCTTGGATTCTCCCAAAAGTCAACCAAGGAGGCATGTTACAAACTCCTGATCAGTCTGCAGGTTAAGTGCACATCTTTTGTTTTGGATCCACACACCAAGGCCATGACAAAGCATGTGGAGATGGTCCAACGCACAGCTACCATATTTGTAATTTTGCATTATTGCAAAACAGGTGCTCAGCGTCGGTGCCATGCTCAATACGAGTTGCTCAAACAGAGGCAGACACAAGTAAAGGCCGTGATGTTCTATAGGTTTGTAAATGATTTTGTTGCAGCTGACGCCACCTTCTGATGCCCGTACGGTGCACCTACAAGATTCGTTCCAGGGTTTTGCAGGACCAATATCCTGAGGGAATATTTCTTCCACTCTGCTGTCAACATCATCTGGAACAAGCTATTATAACATCAATGATAGCTCCCAACTTTCCAGGTTGAGATTTTAGCCGTCATGTACCCTTCTTCTGTTTGCAATGTTTTAACCTGTTTTTCTTAACTTGCACGTTGGACCCTCCCTCATATATGTGCATACCACAATGGTGCGAGTATGCCTGCTTTAAAGCGGCCAAGCATGACAAATTAAGAAGCGCAAGATACAAAAACAGAGTTGATGTAGTATACTAGTGTTGCAGTATTCAACAGATACATTTGAATATCGTCATTCAAGACAAGTGCAGACATGAATTGTCCCATCTGCCATCAAATCATGACGAGGTGGATACATGGCTTGGATACTGCTAGAAAGGGGCCAAGGCTGGATATTTGTCAAATGCCAAGATTTTGATGTACTGCTTTTGTAGCCGGGTAGAGATTATGGTGAAATAAGTTGATAGGCTTTACTGCGTGGCTTGGTAGCTCAGTCGGTAGAGTGTTGGCATGGTAAGCCAGAGGCCCTGGGTTCGAGTCCCAGTCGAGTCACAATTTTTTCACCATGCTACATTTGGCGCCCAACGTAAATAACCCATAAGGTGATTTATATGAAGATTATATGAAGATAATGTGTAATAATAAGAAAGTCGTGGAGTGTTCTTTGAGTAAGAATTCGGGACGAATTCTTGTGTAGAGGGTGTGTGTGTAGCCGGGTAGAGGCTATGGCGATATAAGTTGATAGGCTTTACTGTGTGGCTTGGTAGCTCAGTCGGTATAGTGTTAGCATGGTAAGCCAGATGCCCTGGGTTCGAGTCCCAGTCGAGTCACACCTTTTTCACCATGTTACACTTTTACTGATATATGTATACCATCTTGGACCTTTAGGCACTGACGTCTGAATGATGGCTTGGAAAAACTCAATTGTATTTTCCGCAAGTTATCTCGAGATGTCTGCCGGAACATGCAATAACTGGATGTAACATAACCCGTGCTTTCACTGGAATCGGAAAGAAGACCTGTTGGAAGAAATATTTTACATGTCTGATCTGCTTTCAGATATTTGAAGAGATGCACTGTCGGACAAGGCACAAACGTTTGATGTTTGATGTATGGTGTTTGAATGGAGAACCCATTGGTGATGCAAGAATTTACAATATGTTTAACGTAGAGAAAACACTTGAACTGGTTCCACCAACAAAGGGTGTACTAGAACTGAAAATTATCAAGCAGCTATATGGATCTGAGCTGATGGATACAGACATTAATGCCAGTGATACTAACACAAAGCACGATGGTGCTGAACCTTTATAAGTGGTTTGGAAATGTACCAACTGCACTTGATGCTTGCATTGAACAAGTTATGGGTGCAAAACCAAGTGCAAATCTATTCGCTGTAGATGCTTCAAAGTAGCTTAAAAACACACTAACATGTATTTGCGATGGTGTTAATTGAACCAACCAAGAAAATATCCATAAAAATATAGTGAATTAATTAGTTACTTTAAACAGAACTGAAAGTTTTGTTTAGGTGTTCATTTACCCCACCCACTTTACTTTAAGAAGTATGTGTGCATAATATATAGATGGTATGACTGCATACAGTTTTTTCAGTTGCAGTCTGTCTAACCTTTATTTTAACGTAATTTATTTTTGTTAAATAGCAATAATGACGAAGACATGACATCATGTATCATCGTTATATGTTGGTTTTAATGATTTTTTACTATTTTTTGCTGTTCTCATTAATATTCATGAATATTCAAACAATATATTTTACACAAAGAAAATGCAAATTAAAGGCCAATGTTTAACCTTCATTTTGGTATCATGTTTGTTATTTTACACCTAAAATTGATAAAGATATAATTATTTATCAAATAACGTATATAATTGACCTTTGACCTATTTAAAAGAAACAAGAGCAAATTTTCAGGTGGATGGGGCAGTTTCTGATTACTCAGACTTTATGACTTTACTTCAGTATTTATGAAACAAAAAGCATATTTTATGGCTCGTTTCTTTAAATTGTTACCACGATATAGGTGGGTGATTATTGTTTTGGGCAGTTTGGAAAGAGACACTTAGTAATTATTTGTCTTGACATGATTCAAACTATTACATACTATACTAGCCTGTTTGTAGGGAAGGCATATATACACGTGTACTTTCAATCGAATTTCGAACAGTCGAACACGATAAAGTTAACAATTTCCTCCATAAAGACACCTTTTTACGATTTTTCAAACAGAGAAGTCCCAGATAAAACCGTTCTATTAGGAGTCGTCAAATGCAGGATCTGTTCCGTTTGCTTATGATATAATATAGATCTGAGTATACTCTATAGCTTCTGTTGTGATAAACTTTTTTTTTTAATGTAATTTGAATAATGAACAAATTGTGAGGACTTTTTGATCGTATAAATGCAAATAATCGGCAACAAATCCATATTGGCTGTTTATTCATGTTTCCGATATGTAATTGTAACATGCCTCTAGTTATCTCGATACTGTTTTAGAAAGAACAAATAAAACATTGGTCTTTCTTCTATAAAAGAACATATGAAAATTCTGGAATTGATGTTATATGGTCCATAAACACATCTAATGATATTTCTGTAGAGTCTATACTACTCTACCTCACAATCTTATAAAAGATAAACTGATTGAATTAATAGAAAAAAAAACTTTTGCCAGAGAAAATAAAATGTTCTTTGCTTGTAATGTCTAACGTTCGTTCATTTCGAATTAAGAAATTACAAAAGTGGACTTTAACATATGTGTGCTATATGGGGATACCATATATCGTCAAGTTATTGGTATACATATTGGTACAACTGTGCCCCTCTTGTTGTAGATTTGTTTTGTATTGCTATGAGATGGATTTTATGCTAAGCTTCGAAACTGATACACAATTTATTGTGTTTATTAAACGTCAAGGTATTTTGACGATATTTTTAATTTGGTTGATCCTTATTTTGAAACTGTGGTTTCTTCTATTTACAAAAAGAACTTACGTTACATAAAGCTAATTAGTCCATCTTTGAATCTTTATGTTGAATCTTTCTATCATAAATGATAAAGTTTCGTCCGAAATATACGGTTAAAGGGAGGATTTAAATTTCAAAAGTGTTAATAATCCTTTTCTAGATGGAGATGTGTCTCGTTCTAGATCTTATTGGGTTTACATTTCTCTACTTATTCACTTTGCCCGAGCCTGTTCTTTTCTAGATGATTTTCATAACTGATAAACATCTTAAGCAAGGTTCCAACTATCATAAAATTCCGAAAAGAGTTTTTATAAATTGTATTATGGAAATTTACCTCTCATTAGAAAATAAAATCCCAATCTACAGACGTACAAGGTATTTCTCATCCAGTATTTATAGTGATGTTATCTACAAAATCAGGAAAGTTCGGAGTTTATAAAACACATTAATACTCTTAGGAAGAAGGGTTATGACCGCATTAAATTGCAACGCACTGCTTGATTAGTTATTGATCCCTTTACACTCGGTAGCTACGCTTCCTTCTGTTTGCACGATGGCAGGTAGAGAGTAGTACTCTGTGATGGTATATTCTTATAACCAGAAATGGGTTTAGCTTATCAAACTCATGTACTGTCTTTTCACTGTCTTGCCTATAACGGTTTCCCTGCAGTTGCTCTGACTTCATCAAAGTCATTGAGTACATATTTGTCGGACTTTTGTTGCACAGTTGTTGCCATGCTCTGTTATACATATTGTTCGGTGTTTACCGTCTTCTATGTCGTGGGGAAGCCTGGCGGGGATACCTTTTTACGCTATTTGTTAATCTACGGTGACTTTGAGATAAGTGTGAGGTTGGGACGTCCAAGAACCGGTTTAAACCCTCGGTGACGGTTTTACCACTGGACCCTTCCAAGGCAGTACTCTCTTTGTCACCCTTGACGTTTTGCTTGTTGGGTGTCTTTTTGTCTTTGTGCTTATGCTTTTGTTCGTGTTAGATGTTTTCGTCTCGTGTGTTTATTTGTGCGCGCGTGTGTATGTGTGTGGTTGTGTGTAAGTGTTCTTTGCTTTCTGTCGGTGTGTTGGTGGTGATTGCGTTTTGCGTGTGTCTTTTCCCGCTTGACTTTACTATAATTATTTTCATTTAACTCTTTCGCTGCCAATGTAAGTAATATATTAGCCAGCAAACGATTTGAATGGAAACTGCTTGACGTTGTGAATATGCGTTTTAAAAGAATATGTATATGCCTATCGGGCTTTAAATCTGACATGTTTGTATTTAAACATGACCCGTATATTGGGATTATACTATTATTACATTAGGTTAACTCATCATTGTACCGACTATTTCAACAGATACTATTTAATCTAATCACTATAGGCAATTAAAGTCACGTCGTGGCGCAGCGGTTTAGCATCGGACTTCGAGTCTATTATTGAGGGTTCGAGCCCCAGCTTATGCTCAAATCTCTATGATGTGCTACAAAACCTTACATCAGAGATATTTTGTGTGCTACATAACCACATGTGTCACTTAAGTTCTAAATTTTGCAATGACTGCCAGTTTCCATTGCTAAACTAGGATGCCAATTTTATATAAACATGAAAATCAGCATATGCATAAAAATACAGTCCAAAATTGATATTCCGGAAATGTCATATTTGTTTGCCAACATTGGTATACAATGTTTAGCTCACCTGGCACAAAGTGCCATGGTGAGCTATTGGGATAGTCCTATGTCCGTCCATCCGTCTGTCTATCCGTCCGTCATCAAACTTTTCCGGTTACGAACATCTCCTCCTAAGCCAATGGGTCAATTTCAGCCAATCTTCACATGAATGTTCCTTGTGTGACCCTCTATTATCATAGCTAAAAGAAAGTGAATGAAAGCAGAAGTCTGGTTGCCATGGCTACCAAAAGAAAAATCTTTCACGAATATCTCCCAAACCAAAAAGTCAATTTCAGCCAAATCTCACAGGAATGCTCCTTTTGTGACCCTCTATCATAGTATATACAAAGATATTCTTCTTTTACATGCTTTAGTGTTGTTATATTTTCTGGTCCTTCGGGATCATAAGTTTTGATGTTATTAGTTTTGAAAATTGAATACTGCTTCAGCCGGTGCTAGGGCGCGTGAGTAGTGTTGCACTTTTAATTACTACTCATGAACAGACTCAATAAAACCGAGTCTGCAATTTTCTCTTTTTGCATTTCTACTTTTGCTTTCGAAGGATCACCCATTTTCAGATTATTAGTAAACACATGTGTCACTTAAGTTCTAAATTTTGCAATGACTGCCAGTTTCCATTGCTAAACTAGGACGCCAATTTTATATAAACATGAAAATCAGCATATGCATAAAAATACAGTCCAAAATTGATATTCCTGAAATGTCATATTTGTTTGCCAACATTGGTATACAATTGTTAGCTTACCTGGCACAAAGTGCCATGGTGAGCTATTTGGATAGTCCTATGTCCGTCCATCCGTCTGTCTATCCGTCCGTCATCAAACTTTTCCGGTTACGAACATCTCCTCCTAAGCCAATGGGTCAATTTCAGCCAATCTTCACATGAATGTTCCTTGTGTGACCCTCTATTATCATAGCTAAAAGAAAGTGAATGTATGTAGAAGTCTGGTTACCATGGCAACCAAAAGAAAAATCTTTAACGAATATCTCCCAAACCAAAAAGTCAATTTCAGTGAAATCTCACAGGAATGCTCCTTTTGTGACCCTCTATCATAGTATATACAACGATATTCTTCTTTTACATGCTTTAGTAAACACCATAGTATTATTTCCCTGTGTAGGTGCAGAATGACCAACTACAGAGGAACACATGAATAATGTATGGCAGGGAGGTTCGTGTACCAGTGGGGACTCCAACTTAATAGGTACTCTAGATGACCAAAGCCAAACTGATTTGGATCCTATTATCTCTGTTCTTCATGATGACCACATCATAAATGACACCTCTCCTACAAACAATACTGGACCCATAAAACAAAATGAAGGTATTTAACTGAAGTTTTTCTCTATGTTCTGCTACAAAACCTTAGCTAAAAGTGTGTCTGTTTGTGTGCTACATAGTCATGTGTGTCATTTAAGTTTCAAAACTTGCAATATTTGCCAAGGTATTGCATGTTTATTTTAAATGAAAGAATAGCTACTCGAGAAAATCATGTGATAATTAAGAAGTGATTTGACAAAGAGTGCATCCTGAAGTCACTTACTCTGAGCTTCCTTTCTCTGATGTTCTTTGGAAAGTTCTTAGTCACTTGTAAAGATCCCAGGAGTGCATTTGCTTACAGCGAGATATTTCTTAGAATTACTATACAATATTTAAACGGCCTTTAAGGGCCATAAAGGGATCATCACTAAATCAAAACAAAACTACTGAAGTTTTTTCGGGCCACAATGAAGGAGTGTAGGGGAGACTAGGGTATCGCTGTTCCTTTGTGGGTGGCGATAATGATGCAAAACATCTGATTTTAGCTCCAACATAAGTTTTCCCTGGGCATAAATGACACATCTCCAACAAACATAATTGAACTCATGAAAACAAATAACGGTATTTAAATCAAGTTGTCTCTATGATGTGCTACAAAACCTTACATAATAGATATTTTGTTTGCTACATAACCACACGTGTCACTAAAGTTCTAAATTTTGCAATGACTGCCAGGGGGAGAGAAAGTTACATAATAATAAGTATCATGAAACTTCATAGATATATAGATTACAATAAGGAGAAGTGCTGTACACAAAAACCATAACTATTCTGCATAATGGAGAGGTTATTGCCCTTTGATATTTTTCATAATTATTTTTTGTCCTGAGCATAACTCACAACGTATGAGGTTCCATCATAAAATTCATAGGTAGATATATCTCAATGAGGAGAAGTGCAGTTCACAGGACTGCTGGTTGATCTTGGTATTGGTATTCCCTCGCACGACATCGTCGGGGGCATGTTGTTTTTGGTCTGTGTGTCTTGCCTGTCTGCACAACTTTAACCTTGGCCATAACTTTGGAACTACATGTGATAGAGACTTCATATGTGGCACGTGTACTCAACTGAAGAAGACCTTGGGCCCCATGTCAGAAAAAGGTCAAGGTCATTTAGAGGTCAAATATGCTAAAGTTATACTTGGCCACAACTTTGGAACTACATGTGATAGATACTTCATATTTGGCATGTGTTCAGTATAACTTGAGTCATGTAAGGTAAAGGTCATTTAGAGGTCATGGTCGGACATCAGGGAGCATTATGTTTCAAAAACAGATCTTGTTTGCATATGCAGTTAGGGGCATCATTTGTATTTCAGTGGTTGAATGGCATTCAGATGGCAGAACACCTGAACTGTTTTTGCGTGCATGAAACATGTTCAATTGGGGGTAGAAATTAATATCTGATTAAAAACCAGCTTTTTCCTTATGAATTAAAATGATGCGAGGACACATTCATGAAAACTGCTGTAGAAAATAAATCAAAAGTATGCAATAGATACTGATCGTGTGTGTGTAAAAAAGGGGAATGGAACACGCATGCTACAAACCACAGAGCTACATGGTGCAGTAGATATTGGTTAAGTGTGTAGCAAAGGGAGTGGAACACACACAAGCTATGTAGCACATGTCCAATGGTGCTACATGGTACAGTAGATATTTGTTGAATGTGTAGCAAAGGGAGTGGAACACACACACACGCTATGTAGCACATGTCCAATGGTGCTACATGGTACAGTAGATATTTGTTGAATGTGTAGCAAAGGGAGTGGAACACACACACACAAGCTATGTAACACATGTCCAATGGTGCTACAAGGTGCAGCAGATAATGGTCGAGTGTGATTAGCAAAGGGAGTGGAACACACACAAGCTATGTAGCACATGTCCAATGGTGCTACATGGTACAGTAGATATTTATTGAATGTGTAGCAAAGGGAGTGGAACACACACACAAGCTATGTAGCACATGTCCAATGGTGCTACAAGGTGCAGCAGATAATGGTCGAGTGTGATTAGCAAAAGGAGTGGAACACACACAAGCTATGTAGCACATGTCCAATGGTGCTACATGGTACAGTAGATATTTATTGAATGTGTAGCAAAGGGAGTGGAACACACACACACAAGCTATGTAGCACATTTCCAATGGTGCTACAAGGTGCAGCAGATAATGGTCGAGTGTGATTAGCAAAGGGAGTGGAACACACACAAGCTATGTAGCACATGTCCAATGGTGCTACATGGTACAGTAGATATTTATTGAATGTGTAGCAAAGGGAGTGGAACACACACACAAGCTATGTAGCACATGTCCAATGGTGCTACAAGGTGCAGCAGATAATGGTCGAGTGTGATTAGCAAAGGGAGTGGAACACACACAAGCTATGTAGCACATGTCCAATGGTGCTACATGGTACAGTAGATATTTATTGAATGTGTAGCAAAGGGAGTGGAACACACACACACAAGCTATGTAGCACATGTCCAATGGTGCTACAAGGTGCAGCAGATAATGGTCGAGTGTGTTTAGTAAAGGGACTGGAACACACACAAACTATGTAGCACATGTCCAATGGTGCTGAAGATATTGTTTGAGTATGTGTAGCAAAGAGAGTTGTAACTTCAGAATGGATAACTGCAAGAAGTTTATTGTAGCTGCGGAAGTTGCAAAGAACCCTATTGGTTTGGGTCTGATCAATCAAAGATCAAGAGTACAGTTTCACTGTAAAATTCATTTTTTTTCAATGCCACTCTTGTTTAGACGATATCTTTAAAATGCATAATGCAGGAAAGTTGCATAGTGGGGTGCCAAAAATCTTATTAGTTTTCGGCCAGATTCATGAAAAGTCGAGGTGACTCGGGTAACAGTAGCTAAAATAGAGTTTTACACTGCGAAATAGATTCTTTACTACCCCTTCTTGTTCGGACAACCTTAGAATGTATAACAGCGGGATCTTTAATTTTGATGTGCAGGTTGCATTGTAGGGGATGCAAAGAACGCTGGATTTTGGGCCAGATAAGGTCAGTGTCAGAGTTGCGTAAAAACGACCACCACACGCGGGTGCCAATATCTGTTTTTGAAGATCAGTGAAATACATTGTATACAGTAAAAATAGGTCAAAAGTCAAAGTCAAAGTCAATTGGTAAAATAGTTTGGTATGTCTTGATAGGACTTGTCAAAATGAACATGCATACCAAAAATGAAGATTGTAGATGATAAATTTATGTTATGGCCAACGTTTTAAAGATTTAGGACAACAACGCGGATGCCGGAGTGCCGACATTGGCTCTTTTTTACCTCGGCTGTTGTTTTTTTAGGTATTGCCATCACACTGGTGGTGTCGGCGTAGTCGTCGTCGTGAAATCTTTAACCTTAGCCATAATTTCTACACCATTTCAGCTACCTACATCAACCTTCATACACTTGCTCACCATCACAAGGGCTATATTCCCATCAAGGGCCATAACTCTAAAGTGCATTTTGACCAAAATAATTCCCTTTTTACAAATGTTTCACGACAGTCGACCGTTGGCATCCGCATACGGTGCTCGTTTTCTTCGAAAAACAGACGAGCTAATAATCTTTTGCAACTACATCGTAGAAGATAAATATGTCTTCCCGTTGAAACGAAACTTAAAACAAACGACATGAAATAAAATGTAGAAAATAGAAATCTTGACAAAATGTTGATTTGGGTCCGAGGTTAAGAAACATTCTCAATTTGAGCATGCAACAACTAAATTTCTTCTCGCACAAATCTCAGCGTATGGAACAAAAATTGAAAAATTCTTAGTTTCTAGGTCTGTTCCCAAGGTTACAAATATTCTTAATTTTTGCAACGTGCTCATTCTGAATGATTTATAACCTTGGGAACAGACTTAGAAACTATGAATTGTTTTGTGTTTAATGAGTATGGTAATTTGTTTACAAGAACGCGTGGTATACGCGTTTGTCTATAATGTTTTACTAAGAGAATTATTTATTTGTTGTATTCCCAAATTGGGAAAGTTTCTTTACTCGTGGTCTGACCTGGTTCCAATAGGTTTACAATGGACAAAAGCGTGTTAGCACAAAAATGTGGTAATTGGAAGAAATAACTATTCATTATAATTAACGGGTGTTTCATTTAAAGATGTGACCGATAAAATATTGCCTGCATGGTACATGTATATACTTAAAGCTGATTCAAAGTCGTAAGCCTATAAGTTATCTTAGTAAAATATTTTTTTTCGAGAGTATATCAAATTAATTACAAAACTGATATCTACCCTCGTTCAAACCGTTTGATCTGTCAATCTACTACAAAAAGCCCCCCCCCCCCTCATATATAATGGCAATTGTCTTTGGGAAACATTGTCATAGACACTTTACTAAATAATTATTTGCAAAATGACCGTTAGGTTTAGCTCTTTGTTTACTTACACTGGAGAAATTACGTAGATATACATGTCAAATATCTAGGATCCTGATCAGACGCCGGTAAATTCAAACTGTACTCGACTGTACTGGCCTTTGACGGTTTATGAAAATAGTCTTAGACTTCTGCGCATATAGACAAACAACCAACACATTTAATACATATGAAAATGAAACAATACTCTAGACAATAGTATGTGTGTGTTAGTGTAGAAAAGGGAATGGAACACACACAAGCTATGTGCTACAAACAACAGAGCTACATGGTGCAGTAGATATCGGTCCGGTGTGTGATGCAATGGGAGTGGAACACACACAAGCTATGTAGCAACTGTGCGACAAAACATGACCCACAGTGCTGCAGTAGATATTGGTTGAGTGTGTGTACCAAAGGGAATACTCGAAGCCAATCTCTTTTATCCTGTCATGGTTTCATATAACAAGACTTACTGTTATTCCGTGTTTCATGGAAACATCATGAAGGGAAAGCAGTGTGCTACAAAGCTGGCATCCGGAAGTAGTGCTACTATGCACAATAAAGACGTATGTGTGTGTGTGTGTGTGTGTGTGTGCGTGCGTGCGTGCGTGCGTGCGTGCGTGCTGCGTGCGTGCGTGCGTGCGTGCGTGCGTGTGTGTGTGTGTGTGTGTGATTGCGTCTTGTATGTAGCTTTACCTGCCTGACGTTACTACTTTTTCATTTATATGTTTTATGTGGTTTTGGTAACCAATACATTGTAAGAAGTTTATGTTGTGTAATTTTAATATCCGATCCAAGTTGTTCACATTTTTGACATGGTCTGAAAAGACGGGTTTTTTTGTCTGTATCAACTGAAATGTATGACTTGCTATTAATAATTTCCTGCTTCAAGACGTCGATATAATGTAATCGTCAAATAATAATGACATTATTCGATGCCTTATCTCAACAGGAACAAAGACGTAGTTTGAATGGAAATCCTGTAAACCCCTTTTAAGATGTCTAAAAAATTTATAGGTTTAGGTGTAAGTCGCATCGCATGTGTACTTTGTTATGAAAAGGAAGACAACCTTTGTCTGACACGACTGTAAATTATGAAAGACAACTCCTGACGACTAGACCCTGCAATCCTTTAACACGACACTTAACCTGACAGTAAATATGTTAATGCAGTACATGAAGTACAAAAGTAATGTGCGTAACAATTAAATTTCAATTTAATCTTGATACAACTTAAAATTGATTAATAATTTGGCACCAGTTGCGTGCAGCATTTCCGACAGACCATGTGATTTATAAGAAATTTCAGGTTGCACTGTTTATTTTTATCTATTTATATAGCGCTCTTTTCGGTAGAATATGTGCGTTCAAAGATGCTTCACATGAATAAGTTACATTGCAAAAGTGAGCATATATATCTATTGCATATAGAATAATTCAAACAAACGATATTTAAGATACAGATATCGATGAGAATAATAAACTTAAAGAACAATCATCATTTTCCATAAACCCATAAAATGTAATGGAGTCTTATTCATATATTGAGAATATCTTCGATCCATTTGTTAGGAAAATAGTTTTCCAAATAAATCTAAAGATAACGCAATAATATAGAAAAAACAGCCACTGCCATATAATTATACAGAATACACAATGTATTAGATTGATCTTTTACACTTCTAAACGTTTAAACAAAAGTTTGATCTGGGGAAAGTATGGAGATTATGGTTAGTGTAAGAGGGTTTGAAGTTGCTGATATTATGCATGATTTTTTTTACTATATGCTGATGATATAGTCTTCATTTCTGAAACTGAAAATGGGTTACAGGATTGCAGTATGGTTTGGACTTACGGTACTAATACTTTAACAAAAAGAAACTTCAGATTAACATAAACAAAACTAAAATAATCACATTTAGAAAAGGAAATCGAGCGAAAATTCCATATTTCACTTATAAAGATAGACGTACTAAACAATTTTAAATATTTTGGGATTATTTTCACAACTGGTGTTTCTTCTAATGCAACTTATGCGGCATTGTATGGGCAAGCGCTTGAAGCAGTTTTTTGAACCCGTACTTCATTCTCAATGTTGTTATATTTTCTGGTCCTTCGGGATTAGTTTTGATGTAATGAATACTGCTTAAGTCCGTGCTAGGAGGTATGAGTAGTGTTGCACTTTTAATTTCTAATCATGTACAGACTCAATTAAACCGAGTCTTGTTTTGCATTTCTACTATTGCTTTCGAAGTACCCCCATTTTCAAAATAGTTGTTATATGCAAAGGTTTCTACGTACATACATGCCAGTTAGTTAAAAGTTTGATAAACACATTGAGTCAATTGTTTTAAATGACATTGAAGTTTGGGAATGAATGATTCAGGCAAGATAAGAGTTCTACATTTAAAAAAGTTTAAAAATATATTGGGTATCAGATGTCATACATAGAATGGTGTCCGGTGGGATATCTTTATTTACACCGAGTGTTAAAGTATGGTGACCTTTAGATACTTGTGAGGTTTGACTGTCCGTAAACCGGTTTAAACCCCAGTGGTGTTTTTTCCACCGAGCGTTCCAAGGTGGTACTGCCTTTGCCACCCTTACTGTTATGTTTGTCTTGTGTCTTTGTACATCAGCGTTTGTTGATGTTTGAACTCTTTAGCTCATGTTCTTGTGCATTTTTTCATGTTTAGGTGTTCGTCTCATGTGTGTGTATATATGTGTGTGTTTATGTGTGTGCGTGTGTTAGGATGTGTAGTTGTGTATGTGACATACTTTCTACCGATGGTTTGGTGATGGTTAGGTTTTGTATGTGGCTTTTCCTGCTTGACTTTACTTCTTTATCATTTATATATGGTGAACTCGGTTTACATTAAACACAAATGACTAGTAAGGGGCTTACAATACCGGTTCAAAATATTAAATTGATGAAATGAAAAATACTTTATTCTGAGAAAAATTGTGGACTAGATCAATTTGTAGTTTTATAATGTCTGGTTGAATCAAGATGTGACATTATTTCTGTCTTTTTGTCAACAAAGTAATTATTAATACTTATTATTAATTATTAGTAGATAATTATTCACCGTTCTGGAAAAGTGATTTTTGATAACGCAGCTAGGGCGGACGGAATATACAGGGTGATTTGTAACCTTTCCGCTCAGTGATATCTGAATCGCATCAAATTAAAGTTCAAATTGTTTTTTGAAATTTACGCTTACTCGCTTTAATTTATTAAACTGTTAAAATCCGAAAACGAAAATACACTCAGGAAATAAGATGTTTTCATTATAAAGGATTTTAAATAAGGTGTAGTACAATTTTAATTGATACACGGCCTTCCTCTCTAAAACTAATTACAAAAATAAACTTTATATTTACTGATATTGCTAATTATCGGTACAAATACGTGTATAACCTATACAACGTGTTATACAGACCGGTACAAATATAACCTGCACAACGTGTTATACAGACCGGTACAAATATAACCTATGCAACGTGTTATACAGACCGGTACAAATATAACCTGCACAACGTGTTATACAGACCGGTACAAATATAACCTATATAACGTGTTATACAGACCGGTACAAATATAACCGATATAACGTGTTATACAGACCGGTAGAAATATAACCTATACAACGTGTTATACAGACCGGTACAAATATAACCTATACAACGTGTTATACAGACCGTTTCATGTTGTCAATGGTTGAACTAATAAAAGACGTGTTTCGTTTATAGTTTTATCCCCCCATTGATATATAAACGCCACTGATCATTGATTATTTTGTATACATGTATGTAACATAAAACAATATAACATTTATTTGTATTGACCTATATGTCTATCTAGCTATAAAGCAGTAAACATGATATATGATTATATTCAGAAATTAGATTCAAATAGATTGAATCGTTATGAGACACGGAGTGTCCTGACGTCTCACCTCAGGGCTTTTTTTCTAGCAATTTTGGGAACATGGATGTTAATAGATGTTTGCGTGCGTTAAGCTCAATGTCTTCGACTGACAGTTGCTTAGTTAATCACCGCTGTGGGTTCGAATCCCGGTCTTGGTATTTGGACTTTTCATATGAGAAAGCCTTCCAGCTGGCTTGCAGTAGGTCGGTGGTTCTACTTGAAGGTTTTTCTGTGCACGGAACAATGCAATTTGTTCCGTGCACTAAAGAACATCTAGGGTCATCCTCCAAATGTAATTAGCTGACTTAAATACTGTTAAAACGACGTAAAACCTGATACAAACCAAACCAGTGATTTTGAGTAGGTTGGTCCCATTTTACTTATTTTAGTACATGTATCTAACCCATTAATTTATAAATACGTTTTTCTATGTCTTTGCAAACAGAGCAAACTTAGACCAGACGGTCCCTATTGGGTATCGTCTCAATACAGCTGATTAATATGCATGTTGCCCTGGAATGAATCTCTTCTGGTCTATTAAAACATCTTCAGAAGTCTTAAACAAACTTCGGGCGGCTGTGTGTTTTGAATGTGGTGGTTCGGGCGGCTGTGTGTTTTGTATGTTGTGTTTCCTGCATGACTCATACATATACTTAAACAAGAGTCCACCCGGTATGAAATATTTAAATATGTTAGAGTGATTTGAATAAGAAACTATGTAGACCCTGATCTCTTCTATGAACCCTCTGATATCGGATCACATCGATTTTAAATAACAATATATGGTTCTACCGGAATGACAGGGTTCCGGTGACATATATAGAGCTTCTATGAACATATTCTATACTATATGCTCATCTGTACACCGTGTAGACTTCGCACTTAACCCTTACCATGATGAATATTCATGTAGGAAATAATGACGTCATGAATGTTAATAAGATTATTTTTTATAATGGCATATGAATACAGGACATTTTGGTTCCGGTAGAAGCTGTATAATAAGATCTATATTACACCATAATCAAACAGAGCAGACCCTTATTAGACGGCTCCTACAGAAGCCGTCTGATCTGGGTCTTCTCTGTTTGCAGATGCGTCAAAATGTGCTTACATAGTGGAAAGGGTTAAGCATCTAATCCGTTCCCTGAACCTTCAAAATGGACTTGAATATTCAAACAAGTCAAGCTTACAGAGAATTTAATATCAAGGGATTGTTTAAAAACAACAACACAGTGCATATCCTGATTAGAGAGCTCCTCTAGAAGTCCTTTCGTCTGGGTCTACATTGTTTGCAACGGACCCACACAGTAAAGGTTAAAGACCTCACTCTGATTACTAAGATAAATTATACCGTATGGTTATTTTGACAGTGTTAAACATTGATCCGACACCGTGTTTGAGCTCGGCAGCTGATCTGGAACTATAATGCTTATTTGCAAATAGCACTTGGTCTTTTTAAATAATACCCCGTGTGTTTACTTTGGAACTTCGTGGGACCAAATGATTTGTTCCTTTGCTACGAAATAATAGAGGATTTTATGTGTCATTCACCATGAATTAGATTTTCGTCATCTTTATGTGATTCCATTTAGTAACTTGATTAAGTACAATGTGTAGCCAAGTAGTCCTCGGAGTATAATAGTATTAAACTTTTACTAGTACATGAATATTCATATATATTAGTTTAATTCTTTATAATGGCACATGAAAAAAAGGTATTTTGGTCATGGCAGAAACTGTAGAGCCATATATGTACCATTTCATGAGCAGACCATATAGCAGCCGTCTGATCAGGGTCTACTCTGTTTGCAAAGGCATACGACGTCGTATCTGTATCTATGGAGTAATTTGTTAATATTTATCTTAGCTAGATAGGTTTAGTTGAACTAAATAATTGCTTTAACCCTTTCCCTTATGTAAGCGCATTTTACGCATCTGCAAACAAAGTAGACCCAGACCAGACGGCTCCTACATATGGTGTAATATAGGTCTGATTCTACAGCTTCTGCCTGGGCCAAAATGTCCTGTGTTCATATGTCATTATAGAAATATCATCTTAGTAATATTCATGATGTCATTATTTCGTACATGAATGTTCATCAGGGAAAGGGTTAAAGAGTCAGTACAAAGTACAAGTCGTATACATTAAAACCCCTCTAATGCGACCACTTGATTAACCCTTTCACCGCCGATGCCGCATAAATGCACCACGACAAATAGTGCAGTCCCAGATCAGACGCCGCTTTTTCTGATCAGGGACTTTACTATCTGTCTCAAAATATATTTCTATATCTGTACTTTATTCCTTTGAAGGTTGCATTTGTTATCTTGTTTCCTTATTTTACTGGCTTGGATGCACTGCCTGTACAACACTTGTTAATCATTTAACTCAAGATGTACTCATATAACAAATTAGGAAATCATGAATATATCAGCTTATTATCTTAACCCTTCTCTTGCTGAATTTTAAAACACATTTCTCCTTCTTTACCCATGTCCTGTTGTATAATTACATATATCTTCACTGTGTACAAGTATTTCGCTGTGCAATCACTGTTGTGGGGTGCACTGGTTGCACAATCAACTTGTAAATAGTGCAGACCCTGATGAGACTGCTCCTGCAGAAGCTGTCTCATCTGGGTATTCACTATTTACAGGTAGGTATATTGACGTGAATAGCAAGCGAATGGTTAAATGGCATGTGGTCACGAGACATTTTGGGTGATGGCAGAAGCTGTACCATCATATATCTGTAACACCATACTTATATAGGGCAGCCCTGGTCACACGGCTCCTACCTATAACAGCCCTCTCATATATGTAACACCATACTTATATAGGGCAGACCCTGGTCACACGGCTCCTACCCATAAGAGCCCTCTGATATTGGATTACTGCTTTCGCAGAGACGTCAAAAGACATCTCTTCGTTTTGTTTTATATTGAAATTCCTTTCAGCAAACAGAGTAGACTCTGATCAGACGTCTACATTGTTTGCCTATATTAGGATCGTATGAACAAATGGGTTAAATTGATCAGCAGTATGAGGTCATGAAACATTTTGTCATCATTGAGTCTGACATCATTCCCAAGTATCTGATTGGTCAGATTTTGAACAATCCAATACTTGCGAATGAACTTAAGACTCAGACGCATGTGCATCTGACTGGACGGCATTGCTTGTTGACCCGTATACGTGTTGACTCGTATACTTGTTGACCGGTATATTTGTTGACCCGTATACTTGTTAACCCGTATACTTGTTGACCCGTATACTTCTTGACCCGTATACTTGTTAACCCGTATACTTGTAGACCCGTATACTTGTTAACTCGTATACGTGTTGACCCGTATACTTGTTGACCCATATACTTGTTAACCGGTATACTTGTTACCCGTATACTTGTTGACCCGTATACGTGTTTACTCGTATACTTGTTGACCCTTATACTTGTTGACCCGTACCCCTCTATTTACGAAATGAATCTTTTTACAGTTTGGATACAGTTGATACACCGAGTAATTTGGCGTCGCATCAGTTTCCAAACTGTTTTGACTCTTGGTTAATAGTTTGTCAAAAGTTAGAACCGAAAAGAGCCAAAACTGCACCAAAACCAAATTCAGCTGACAGTAGTGTTTCACTACTGGGGAATGTGTTAACAAAGTGGCGTAATGAAGAATTAATGCCCATTATGGCATAGTATTTGATAGAATTAAGAAAATAAGATAAAATATGCTGCAGAATGCTTTATTAGGCATAGAAATAGTAATAAGATATGGTGCAGGCTGTGGTGAAAGTCTGCAGTTTCCAGTATTCTCGGAAGATCTCCGAGGTGTTCATCGCAGTCGTGATAGAGATCCAACACGACCTATAGGTGACATCTTCGCCGTGAGTATAATTAGACTAACACGTGACGATGACTCGGTGTTCAGCGCATTGGTCAGTTGTTTCTCCAAGGCTGAACGCATACATGTAATGTGATCAGAAAGCCCACTCCGTTGGGTATTACTAGTTTATATAGAAATTAACAATTTTTATTTATTTCAACACGTGTCTAGTTCTCGAGCATGACATAGAATATGCTGAATTGCCGTTAATGGGCTTCCATGGGTGACGCAGTGCGAGATGCCACCAAGAACACATAACCTCTGATCAGGATCATCATGTTTAATAATTATCATTCTATGCAATTCAACTTTTATTCAAGCTGCTGAACAGCGAAACACTGGTCTAACGCCGAGTATATTATTTGCTTGAACAATCAGATATTTGCAATTATCTCAGATTCAGTCCAAAGGTTGATCTCTAGCTGTATTAATGCAGTTGCGGTTTAACCCTTTAACCACTGATACTCCTTTTAACGTCTTCAAACAAGGTAGATCCAGATCAGACCTATCTGATCGTGTTCTGCAATGTTTGCTTATGAAATTGTATTGATTTGTTGATATAGTTTCACCGGGCCCTTCACTTTGTCCTGATTATATGTCAATTGTGAAAGCAATTCTGTAAAGCAAATTAATACTCATCTTTATATTATTTCTTACATAAATATTCAAGGAGTAAAGGATTAAAGTATACTAATGCTTCGCCATTGGCAAACTGTGAATAATCATTCCAAAATGTAATATGATCATTGTTGATAAATAAAATTATGTTTCTAGCACAACTTCATTTAGATAAGAAACAAACCCAAACAGTCCAAACACACAACTATATTGAAGTTTTGTTGATCCTGATCGGGTGCGATTGAATACACGGTAGTGCACTGGTCTTGCATAATAGCTAAAAGTGTTATAGAAAGGGATAGAGGACAATTATCAACGTATAAGATTCACTTCGTAAGTCCGTTTTCAAATCCGTGGTCATTACAACAATTGGTGGCATAGGGTCCGTGTTTTACTTCTTTGCATTCTGAAATATAACCAAATACATAGTTAACATTTATCAACCAACTAGACTCCTTAGAGATAGAGAGAGAGATAGAGAGAGCTCTTAGAGATAGATAAATAGATAGATACATGTAGATAGATAGATAGATAGATAGATAGAGAGATAGAGAGATAGAGAGATAGTACAATTACAAGAAAAACAGTTTCAAAATATTACACATTTCGAAAAGGGCGTATGACGCAGAGAGAGAGAGTCCTTGGAGATAGAGAGAGACAGAGAGAGAGAGAGAGAGAATACAATTACAAGAAAAACAGTTTCCAAATATCACACATTTCGAAAAGGGCGTATGACGCAATTTATGTAAGGCGTAATATTTAATCGTTAACCTACTAAATCCCGCTCCTCCCTTTCTGAAGTTTTATTAAACAAAATACGATAATTGTATTAACGTACTATTGTTGGCAATGATTATGTCATAAATAGTACAGACCCTAATCAAAACGCTACCAAAACAGCACCTTGATCTGAGTCCATACTCGTTCAGGAAATATCATCTATGAGAATATCAGAATTTATATAATGGTCCAAATCAAACTCGAGGAGTGCGTTCGCTGGTTGGTCGACATGGTAATGAATCCCGAAACGCACTTACATTGAACAGCTAACATGTCGGTGATCACAAATCATTTGCCTCTTGAAGTGTAATAATTAACAGTTTACTATTAATAAAATTATTTCAATGAAGATTTAGTCTCATGCTAGAAAGAGTAGATGGGTCCTACCGCTTTTAGGTTTTCCAGTAACGATCTGCGAGATGGCTCGACCTTGGATATCATCTTACACCGCTGAGCGACTTCAGGCAATTCTGCATATAAACATTTCAATGAAAAGAACATGAGCCTGTAACAGAGAGCATTGGGCACAAAGACTCCGTGTACATTACATTGGATATCACTTCATCTAACACCTCCAACAGAGCTCGAAACTAAATAAATACTTTTCGATGACCGATATACTTACAACCAATTCTTGAATTTCTGATAACTAAATATTGAGAATATCAGAATATTTAAATTGCGTAATCGGTTTTACTTTATCTCTGTTCATTTATTATTTATTACTTGAAGGTGAGAATGTGGTATGAGGAGTTAATATATTCATATTTTTTATACATAAACATAGTACAGTGTTAAGAGCGATTCTTCGTCCCATTGACCGTTTACTCCAAGATTATTCATGTAAGAAATAATGATTGTATGAGTATCGATTAGCTGAACATTTATAATGGCATATGGACCGAGACAATGTATATATTGCAGAAACTGTAGTCTATATATGCAAACAGAGCAGGTCCTGTCCAGACGGTACTACCACAGCCGTCTTATCTTATTTTACTTTGGTTTGTAAAGGGCTTAAAAGACATAACTAACACCGCAAAATGCCACTAATGCACTATATACTACGTTCGTCATAGTTTTACACATGCAATAACAGAGTCAGAGAGGTCAAATGTACGTGTATGTCGTCAAATGCTATGTCGAAATCACTTTATGCGTTCAATGCAAGGAAGAGTTAAAGAAATTTGGGTATTTAGAATAAAGATCAATACATTTCAATACTGCTATGGAAACTTGGACCGTATGTATAAAAAGGTACCAACCCGCAATCTCTTTCTCAGTCTTATCCTTGATGAATTCTTCATAATTCGCTGTAAAACGTTATATACATATATCAGTAACTGGATTAATGTAGAATATATAGACATGCATACAGAAAGACAGACACGTATATAGAGAGGCATACAGAAGAACAGGCAGACATACAAACAGGAATAAAGAAAGAAATACATGTAAACAGATATTGATGAGCACGGCTTTCAGCCAACTTGTCTGTATTAAGTTTGTTAATACAGTTTATGCGGTTCTTTGCAGCTAGTGATTTCATATCTATTGTATTTTTGCATATCTTTCATGACCGGGTATACAATCATGTAGTTCCTTCCAAATAGTGATAAGTAATCATGCGGTTCGTTCCGATAAGTGATTTCATCCATGTGAAGCGCTTTTGAACGCACATATCCAGTGTGAAAAGAGCGCTGTATGAATGTATAATAATGATAATAATGATATAGACCGGCATAGAGAAATACAGGCAGATATGCAGACTGGCATAGATAAAGACAGGCAGATTATTAGGCATACATGCCGAATGATAGGCAGATATACAGGCACAGGCATATATATAGGCATGCATACCGAAAGACAGGCAGATATACACACATACATAGAGAAAGACAGACAGGTGTGCCGACAGGCATGGAGAAATACAGGCAGATATACGGAACGGCATAGAGAACAACAGGTAGATGTATAGAGAGGAATAGATAAAGACAGACATACATGCACAACACAGGCATATGTTCATACGAATGGAACCTGAAATATCAGATTCACAGAAAAAAGGTACCAACCTTCATCTTCAAATATGTCTTTGAGGGATTCTGAAAAACATGATACACATAAATCAGTAACCGGAATAAAACAGAACGTCTATCACACATGTCACACCGCATGCAACGATATTGTGTCTGTATCTCTATTTCTGTATGCCTTTGCTGGAACTTATGGTTGTATATTTCACATCCATTGTCATCGTTCGTCGGAGGCAGGTACAGACATATATACAGACCTATACAGAGAGACAAATTTATAGACATTCATACGGAAAGACCTAATACATATATACAAAGAGGCATACAGAAAGACAGATAAATATACAGAGAGGCATACAGATAGACAGACAGATATACAGAGAGGCATACAGACAGACAGACAGTTGTGCAAGCATGTATACAGAAAGATAGATATACAAAAAATACATACTGAAAGACAGACAGGCATGCAGAAAATGACATTTACACATACTCTTAGGCATTTCGTTTTTATGATCTAAAGTGTAACCTGATTACATTAATGCACACTTTCACAGCAATGTTTTGACTGTTATCCTAGTTTCCTTCGCATGTTGTATTTGTGTTCGCAAAAGTGTATTTGTAGATCGATAGCAATAATTTATTTCTAGTTAAATCTTATAGTTACGCTTCAGTAGACAAGCTTTTATCTTGAATTAGTATTTTACATAAAAATTTTGCTATCTTAATGCTATTGATACGATGGTTTATTTACCTTTGAATAGTGATTCGGATTAATTCTGTCATTATCGAAGTCACTGAAAAGCCCTTAACAGAAGCCGAACCGTTTCACACACCGCTTTCTTTTAAGAGAAGAATTTGAGAGAGTCAACTCTAAAAGTTTTAGCAGTCGACATTGTTTGCAGATGAAAGTAATTTGACGTCGAAAGCGTTATAACGGTAGTCATGGTTGTCATTAGCCCTTACGCCGTTAAATAATTTCGTCTTCTTATATTATGGACTGCTTCCCAGCCAGCACACCTATCCACGCTATAATATGAGCAAAATATGTTTAACTTAAAATTACCATGTACCCATATCAAACCGACGAAGTACCGATAAAAAGTTTGACACTTGTATTTAAAAAATATGCCCGATAACATACGACGTCGGCCCGATGTTGTGCCGACCAAGTTTCTCTTAAGAAGACGTAGGTCGGGCCGATGCTGGGCCGATGTCACGTTAAGACGATCAGGAACGGACTCAACGTATCAAAGAAAATAATTTTATAAATTTACTGAACAGTATTAATTTCCATGAGAAAAATAAGTAATTATTTTTTTATTTTGCTAGCCATTATCAGAATATTTTTTTAAAGCTTGGCAAAATAATAAATAATATTCGCTGCGGTCTTTTGGAGTTCGTCTGCAAAAGAAGTTGGATTGAACAACTAAACACTGGGTATGTAGAAACATTTCCTGTTTTTGTATGATAATAGATATATTTAAGATACGATCAGATACTATTATTTTTTAGGAAAGGTATATAGATCCTAATTTTAAAATATCTCATTTAAAAGACTTGGCTAAAGACCATAATATGCTTTCTTGAATATACTTTGTAACCGGTTTTCGCGAATTAGTGATATTTAACTGGACGTTGCCTTCTGTGTTCATGGATGAAATTTCTCTGGATTAATTTTTAAAATCAAGATTATGAATATCAAAAATGACTAGATCTAGATATTTTATTAATTTTTGCTTCATAAGTTTAGAAAAAAGGTTTTCAGGACCTGGAAAATAGGCTACTGTGTCTATGCAGACTATGTCTATGTCGTATTATAGCTGATACGAGGCCGCATCGTGAGTCAAGTATTACTTCCGAGGGCGAAGCTACTATTGGCCGAACTGCCACCACGACCACGTGACTGGAGCGAGGGTATAAAAACGCCGGCTCCAGATCACTGCGCCCTCTTCACGCTCGGATCTACTCTGCACTGCACAAAGGTTTACCAATACCTGAAAGGTAAGTCTTACGCATTGCAGCTCACATATCTTTGTATTCATGTATTCATTGTATTTATATGCTCCATAATACTCTCGGCTTCACATCAAGTGGCGCTGCGAGCAAATTGGTTTGTTTATTTTTGCATTTTTGGTGTTTGTATTTTAATAAGCAGACGGCACACGTGGTAGCACGTGGTCTGAATATTTCAAATACGGACATTTCTTCGTTATTTTGCAATTTATTCTAGTGAAGTAGCATTTATCTTTCATATATTGTATATTATATTTGTGTTTACAACTTTTTCTTTGAAAAAATTCACCATGGCAATGCAACCAATAAATGTGTTTGACTGTGCACCCGATGACCTCCGAACCATTCCGCAACTAGGGGAAACCACAGCCAATAAGGTTCTCACCTTAGCTAAACAAGCTTTAGCTGAGGGGAGATCCATATCAGTTGAGGAATTAATAGCAATTAACGCAAAGGTGCAGTGGGCGGAGTTGGTCAAATCTGGCCAACTCATTCTTATTGCACCCGAGGCTATGACAAAGCCAACAATAGAGAGCCTCGTGGATTTATTTAAATCATTTTCGGGCCAAATTTTAGGGAGAATGACAGTGTTAGAACAGAGGACAGAGCACTCTATGGACGGTCTGGCTAGGCAGGTTAGAGATGTTAATCAGCAATTGGCTGATACAACTGCTGAAACTAATCAGAACCTCAGCCAGCTGTCTTCCTTGATCAATGTTCAAGAAAGACGGTTGGGTGAGATGGATTCGAGGCTAAGCAACCAGGAGAGAAAATTTACTTTGCCTCCTCCTGGATTTAATCCAAAATTAAACCTGCAGAGCCCGACCGCCGATACTGAGGCTGTCATTGAAAGCAGAACTCAGGGTGGAGTCTATGTTGGGTCAAGTGATAGGAGGGATAGGATGCACAGTCATACCCATTCATCTCGGGATCATTCTAGGAGTCCTGATAGGAGTCGTAGATCTAGGTCTAAGTCTCCTCAGGGTCCTAGGATGCAGACCTTTTCTGGTGCCCCCTCGGCAATTAAGTTTGATGTCTTTCTCGGAAAGTTCATGAGGGTGGCAGCTCGTCGTGCTTGGGATCCATTGAAATGTTTAGACAAGTTTTTTGATTGTCTTACAGACCAAGCATTGGAATATGCAAATCGTTCCAATGCTTCCAATAATTTCAATGATTTAGTGGCCGATATGAAGGCACGGTTTGAGTACCGTGATGAGCCATTAGCCGCTCGACAAAAGCTGTCCACAATAAAACAGGACACTGAATCTGAAGAAGAATTCCTTCAGAAAATCCAGGCTCTTGCAAATGACGGTTACCGTGATTGCAAGAATCTGGATATTCTGAACGGAATAATGACAGAATCCTTTCTTCGCGGATTAAAAAATAAAGAGGCTGCACTTGAAGCTTTGGGTCGTAAGCCAGGCACTGTGCAGGAAGCCTTGAAATATGTCAAGGCCTATGCTGCCAATGCCAAGGTTCTAGGTGTCAGCAAACAGGTGAAATTTGACCAGAACGCAGTCTCTGTCATACCTGATGACTCGCTCAAACAGCTGAGTGACGCCATTTTGCAAGGTATGGAGAGTTTACTGAGGACTCATTTGGATCCTCAGAGGTCAAGGTCTAGATCCCCAAGCCCATACACTAGCCCAAGAAAAGATATAGGTCAAAAGGACACTGGTCGTGATCCCTATTGGCATGAGCGGTCTAGGAGACCCTATGAGGCACCAGCTGGTCGGTACAATAACCGTCCAGCCGGAGTGCATTACAGTAGATCCCCTGATCGGGGATACTACAGGTCACCTGATCGTTTCAGGGGTGCCTATTCTGGGTCTTCAGATAGGCAAAATAGGGGTTACTCGCCAAGCCCTTCTAGAAACTATGGTTATGGCCAAAATAGGTATCCCCCTAGTCCCAAAGGTTATCGTGATAGGGACTACAACAGTAGGGATAGAAACTGGAACAATTCTCCCCGTAGGGATCCCTACCCTGATAGAGGAAATAGGGATTCTCGGGATCGTGGCACTGGTCAGCCCCGCCGCGAAAACAAATATCACAGTAGGTCGGTCAGTCCTTCACCTGTGAGCATAGAGACAGAAAATACTTTAAACTGTTAGAGGCTGCTTGTGCATACGACCAACAAGTAGCCTTCTCTGGAACTCTGGGTCGCGATGATATATTTTCTGTACATTTGACAAAAGGATATTCTGTTTTTTGTAATACTTTAATTGACTCTGTACCTGTAAAAGCATTGTTAGACAGTGGAGCCATGATAAGTATTTTGCAAGAGTCCAAATTTAAGGACATTTTGAAAAATAATACAACTGTTGGATCATGTTTGCTTCAGGGCATAGGTTCTGAGCCAATACAGGGTTCCATAATTGAAAATATTCCATTGACAATAGGACAGTATACCATTCTGCATACTTTTTGTATTGCCCTCATAGACAATCCTTGTATTTTGGGTCTAGATATTTTAAAGCCATTGGGGGCTATCATTGATTTTAGAAACAATACTTTGGAAATTGATGGTGTAAAACATTCTTTGGAAATTCATTCAAATGATCAGGGCTGCAAGGTCTACAATGCAAGGAGGGTAGTAATTCCTCCAAATTCTATTGGATTTTTAGAATTGAAATTGGAAAAGTCTTTGCCTACTGGATTTGTAGTAGAACCTATTATAAAGAATTGTTTGATTTCATCTGTATATGGTGAGGGTGAAAAAGTAAAGGTCAAAGTCATCAATGACTCTGATTCTTATAAACTTTTTAAAAGAGATGCTTATATAGGTCAAGCTGAATTGGCATCACCTGTGACAGATAATGATATAACAAGATCAAAGGTCAATAGCTCTACACAACAAACTGACAAATTGCCAGAGCATCTTGCAGAGATGTTTCAAAAAGCAGTGGTTAATTTGAATAATGAACAGAAAAAAGAGTTCCGTGACTTGCTGATAGAATTTCAATCAGTTTTCTCCTGTAATAACTTTGATTTAGGCTGTCTCAAAAATGTAGAGCATAAAATTGTGACAACTGACAACGTGCCTGTGAAAGACAAGTTTAGACGAACTCCACTTAAGTTCCAACAACAGGAAAAAGACTACATTGACAAACTGTTGCAACAGGGAGTTATTGAACCATCTGCATCTGAGTGGTCCTCCGCACCAGTCTTGGTCCGTAAGAAAACTGGAGACCTCAGATATTGCATTGATTATAGGGCTTTAAATAGTAAAACCATTAAAGACAATTTTAATCTCCCAATCATTGAAGATTGTTTAGATTCCATGCAGGGAAAGAAACTTTTCTGTGTCCTTGATCTCTGTAGTGGTTACTATCAAATCCCTCTTGCAAAAGACTCTCGAGACAAGACTAGTTTTACGACAAGATTTGGAACTTATCAGTGGACTCGCCTACCTATGGGTTTGTGCAACAGCCCAGCCACTTTTCAGCGTGCCATGCAACTGGTTCTAAAAGGTTTAACTTGGGAAGAGGTTATTGTTTATCTTGATGACCTCATCATATTAGGCTCTGATTTTAAAAACACTATGTCAAGTTTGAGAAAAGTTTTCACTCGTTTTCAACAAAATTATCTGAAGTTTAAACCCAGCAAGTGCACTTTCTTCAAGAAAGAAGTGGAATTGTTGGGTAAACTTGTCAGTGAAAAGGGAGTTTCTATTTCGCCTGACAAAATGGATATTCTGAAAAGTTAGACTAGACCGACAAACACAAAAGAATTACAGTCCTTTCTTGGTTTCATGAATTATCATAGAAATCATATCAGAGGTTTTGCTAGGATCGCTGAAACACTATACAGTTTATCCAATGACAAATACTTTCACTGGACTGATAGGCATGATAGATGATAGATGCAGCTGTCAAGTCCCCTTTACTTTGTCATCCAACCCCTGACGGGACATTCATATTGGACGTTGATGCTAGTGGGAAACAAATTGGCGGAGCATTGTCCCAAATTCAGGACGGTGTGGTTAAACCCATTAGTTTTGGTAGTATACATTGCTGCCTGGTCAAAGAAAATATTGCACTACCAGAAAGGAACTTCTTAGTTTAGTAAGGTTTTGCAGGACATATAGACATTACTTGCTTGGACATCCATTTCTGATTAGGACTGATCATAATAGTCTAGTCTGGCTGACTAGGTTCAAACATATTGAGGGTCATTTAGCTAGATGGCTTGAGGAACCTTCTCAATATAACATGACAATTGTTCACAGAAAAGGTTGTGAACATACACATGCAGATGCATTAAGCCGCATTGGAGATACTCTGAAGTATTGCAACTGTTATAACGCAGGGGCGGATCTAGGGAGTCTCCCATGTGGTGGATGTGCATACTGTACTAGAGCACATAACCAATGGTCTCGTTTTGAGGAGGATGTTGATGATGTTGTTCCTTTGGCAATTAGGTCAACCGAAGCCTTGATAGATGCTTCTCCAAGCATAGGTTCATCAAATTGGGTTGAAGGTTTGACACCTGGACAGTTAAGGAATGCTCAATTAGAGGATTCCGATGTAGGTCTGGTTATTTATTGGTTGGAGGAAGGTTATCAGCCATCGAAACGAGAGCTTCAGCTCACTAGTCCACAAACAAGAGCTCTCTGGTCATATCGCGATTGGCTAAAAGTCTCCAATGGAGTTTTACTTTATGCATGGACTGAGCATCAGAGTCTGGGTTCACGGTTGTGTGTGGTTGTTCCGAGTTCATTAAAATGACAAATGCTTCATCATTGTCATAACTCTTTAACATCTGGCCATTTAGGGATTGAAAAAACAAGAAATAGACTGAATGATCGTTTCTTTTGGTATGGCATGTCCCGAGATGCAGAATTGCATGTACAGGGTTGCCAAGTTTGCAACAAAAATAAGAAGGGAAATGTCAAACCCAAAGCAGGTCAAAGATTATATCATTCAGGTTACCCAATGGAGAGGGTTCACATTGATATAATGGGACCCTTTCATGTCAGTTCCAAAGGCAATATATATATTTTGGTTATGGTAGATCAGTTCACCAAATGGGTTGAACTGGCTGCTATCCCTGAGCAGAATGCTCAATTAACGGTTACAGCTTTTGTTGACCGTTTCATTAGCACTTTTGGGTGCCCCCTTGAAATTCATTCTGATCAGGGGCGTAACTTTGAAAGTAGCTTATTCCAAGCATTCTGTCGATTATTAGAAATTACAAAAACAAGAACAACCCCATACAGACCTTGTTCCAATGGAAAATGTGAAGTCTTTAATAGAGTAATTCTGCAGATTATTAGGAGTTTTATATCAAAGGGTTGAAAGGACTGGGATGCATTTCTTCCCTTCATCACAATGGCATTACATTCAATGAAGAACCACACCACTGGGTTCTCTGCCAATATGATGATGCTGGGGAGAGAAACAATCCAACCTTTGGATTTGATGATAGGCCAAGTAGAATTTCTGCCCGTTAATGAAGTGCAATGGGTGAAAGATCTGCTTTCCAAATTGTCAGATATACATTGCCTAGCTAGAGAAAAAATAGGTCAAACGCAGCTAAGGCAGAAGCATGACTATGACCTTCGACTGAAGGAAAGAACTTTTAACCTGGGTGATCCAGTGTATCTTAGGGATTCCTCTACTAAGGTGGGTGTTAGTACTAAATTAAGACCCCCTTGGGCAGGTCCATTTTTAATAACATCAGCAAAGCCACCTCTTTACGAGATTGCTCCAAACAAAAAGACAACTCTGGTACATCATGATAGATTAAAATTATGTCGCGACTCTGATCTTCCTTTGTGGTTGAAGAGGAAACGTCATAGTTTACTAAATCTGGAACCAGACTCGACAATCACAGAGCAGGATCAGAGTATTTCAGAACAGACCCCAGACGACGCTCAACCAGAAATGGAACAGGACTTAGATCAAACTTTACCATATATGATCCCTGACCAAGCAGATGAAGTCATAGATTTGCCATCAGACCCAGAGCCCAGTGATGACCCTGATTCAGATTTAGATTTTGACCCAGATTCAATTCGCAGAACGAGGGGGGGGGGGGGGGTCGTGAAATCAGACTCCCTTCTAGATTTCGCTGATTTTTATTTTATCTTATTCTACCATTATGCTGTTTGGGTGGATAATCATGTGGTTCCCATTCAGGCAGTTTTAGTGGTTTTGAATCTTTCATTGACCGGATAAATGATCATGTGGTCCTCTCCGGTTAGTGACTTTATATTTATTGTATCTTTTTTCATTGACCGGATAAATGATCATGTGGTCCTCTCCGGTTAGTGATTCTTTATTGTATCTTTTCTCGTTGACCGGATAAATGATCATGTGGTCCTCTCCGGTTAGTGACTTTTTATTGTATCTTTTTTCATGGATCGGATAAATGATCATGTGGTCCTCTCCGGTTCGTGATTCTATATATATTGTATTTTTCTCATTGACCGTGTTTCCATATATCTATTGTACTGTTACAACTGCTGGATAGACAATCATGTGGTTACTGTTCAGTGGTTGTGTTACTTCATCAATATTGTATTTCTGTGGCTATTGGATAGATAATCATGTGGTTACTGTTCAATAGTTACTTTACTTCCTATTTTGCTGTATTTCTGCAGCTACTGTAGAAACAATTACATTGTCTTCCTATTTTGCTGTATTGCTGCAGCTACTGTAGGGACAATTACATTGTTTTCCTATTTACTGTATTTCTGCAGCTACTGTAGAGACAATTACATTGTCTCCCTATTTACTGTATTTCTACAACTACTGTAGAGACAGTTACATTGTCTCTGTTTGGTAGTTGCTTTACTGTCATATTTCATTGGCCATTTAGATGACCATGAGTTCTCTTCCTGGTCGGTGACATTTTATATTTGTTATATATCTATATTGACTTGGTAGATAATCATGTGGTTTCTACCTATTATGTCAATAATTACCTATACTCACATATTACTTATACTTGTTATATATCTGCATCGATTTGGTAGACAATCATGTGGTTCCTACCTGTTCGGTGCTCTATTATGCAAGATATAGGTAATTGTTTTTGACTAGATGGACGATCATGTCCCATCTGTTCAGACTTTATGAAAATATTGTCATATGCCAAGATGATCATATAGACTTGTATGGTCTTGGTTGGTTATCTTGGACTATATTGCTATATATTGATTAATATTCTGTACTTTTTACATTACACAGTCTGATGTGGTCGCATTCTGTGTAATATATGTGTATATTAATTACACATAAGAAAGGCCAACTTCTTTTAACGTGATGTTATAATAATAATGTTGATAATAATGCAAGGTATAATAACATCTAATATACTTATCTAAATAATATCCAAATATTCTGAAAAAAAAACATATGGCATTAACTAGTTTAATCTTCTTTCTTACAGGAAAACTAGACTCACAATGCCAAAACGAAAATTTGACCCACAAACATGTGGAATTTGTTCAAAACCAGTCAATCATTTTAGGCGCCATGCTAACAGCACTCATATACCGTGGTATATGAGTCCTGCTTTTGCATGTGCAAATTGTTTCACGGCAGGGGACTCTTCTGAAATGAAACATTACCATGATGGTCATACTAAAATTCAGGGGGAGTCTCAGACCGTAGCATGGTATTTGTTGGTGAATGGTTTCCTTCTATTCATCAGCAGGTGCTTAGGCTTCTCTTCCTTGAACAGCTTGTTGACTTTTGTTGTGGCTGAACAATTGTTCCCCACATATGCCCCATTTCTTGATGAAGAGGAGTTCTTTCTCAAGGAATATGATAGGTTAGCTGGGTTGGACGCTAAGATATCCCATAATGCAATTCCTCCTTCTTCTATTTCGGAATTACTCCATCAAAGGGTTTTGATGAAACTTATTTGTAGGCTAAATGCGGATGATAGAAACTCAGCCCGTATTTGGTTGAAATACTGCCAGCCTGATGGATCAAGTCCACCCAGAGGTCATTTTACATTCAAAATGAGTGTAATAGATGCTCATTTTCATTTAGATGAATTAATTGGTCATTCAAGGAAGTCTCTAAAACAATTAGAGTTAGCATCTAATCCATCTGTTAATCTTGTTGTAGCAATTGCAAATTTTGTTTACCCTTCTAAATGGGGTCTTTTGCCAAAATTGGTGGGGGAGGACTCTAGGGTGAGATTCACACTAGGTGTTCATCCACATCTCTTATATAGGGATACAGTAGAATCAATGTTTTCGAGGTTGGTCCGAGAAATTGAGAAACGCCCTGGAGCAATTGCTGTTGGAGAAGTTGGGCTTGATTTTACCACCACTTGTCGCTGTTCTGCGGCTCATAATAGACAAGAGTGTGTGAGAGGTAAAATTCAGGCCCAGCGATTCTTTCTTGAAAAGGCTCTCAAGTTAGCGGATCAACTGGCAAAACCTGTCGTCATTCATTGTAGGGACAGAGGTAATGGTTCAGCGGCTAAAGAGGTTCTCCAAATGTTCAAATCTTTAAAGTTAACTCATTTACCCATACATAGGCATTGTTTTATGGGAACCTCTGCAGAATTTGATTCTTGGAGTAGCAGTTTGCCAAATTGTTATTTTAGTTTCTATGGGAAATCTACTAGTGACTCTAAAAACCCGAGAAGCAATTCTTATGTGTAATCACCAAAGACTGCTGCTAGAAACTGACTCTCCCTATTTGCCTTTCCCTGGTGATAGATGTCATGGTCCTTGGAGGATAGGCGAAGTAGCAAAGGCAGCTTCCAATCTTATGGGAATGCCAGCTGAACAATTAATGAAACTTAGCAACTCCAATATTTGCAAATTATACCAAATTAAATGGTAGTCATGGTTAAATCCCGACTATAGCTAATGAGCAATTCCTCTGTGCCAGCAAATGGGGTACAACATGAAGTTGGAGTATAATCATGTGGTTCACACAACTTCTGTACTCTATTTTCTAAGATTCGTTAGGATCTATTTTCCAATACATTTGGTCATATAGCCATGTGGCTCAGTATGAATCAAGTATGTTGTTTGGAATCATGTAATAACCTTGGCAGTTTTTATCCTGTCTCTTTCATCACATCTAACAATGCCAACACGGTATAATCATGTGGTTCACTTTTTGGTATATTATAGAGAGTTTCTCTTTATATTGTGAGAGGGGGACAGGAATGAAATTAATGGATTTTCTAGTTGGAGACGATGTTATTTTGTTATACTTGGATTCTAACTCTGTTTCATTAACACACTAAACCTTTTTAACATAATAATATTAACCCCTTTAAAAACAAAGTGGAGGGGGAGTGATACGAGGCCGCATCGTGAGTCAAGTATTACTTCCGAGGGCGAAGCTACTATTGGCCGAACTGTCACCACGACCACGTGACTGGAGCGAGGGTATAAAAACGCCGGCTCCAGATCACTGCGCCCTCTTCACGCTCGGATCTACTCTGCACTGCACAAAGGTTTACCAATACCTGAAAGGTAAGTCTTACGCATTGCAGCTCACATATCTTTGTATTCATGTATTCATTGTATTTATATGCTCCATAATACTCTCGGCTTCACATCATAGCCTATACTTCCGGACCAAAACCAAATCGGACAGGGTCAAATCATACCCCTATATATTGAAAAGAATGTCCCATATGATTTGTTATTGATATTACCTAGTGGCAACCGACAAAAAATAGATAGATCTACCTAAATTCGGACAAATAAGAATAGTGTCATGCATAGGATTTCCGGTTCCGTTTGAGATAGCTGAACAAAATTTATAAGGAAAAATTATTTAATAAATCAATAAGCATCAGCGAATCTAAGTCGAATAACGAATATTGTGTAAAAGGATAGGCAGCTTTAAACATCATTTTAACCAAGGACAGTAATTTTTAGGCGAATTAAAGTGGCAAAACCAAATCGTGTACAAAGTTTGGATATCTGGCGGCGTGCTACATAAGGGTGGTGGCGGACATTTTGAATTAAAAAATTCGTGAATAACTGTTTCTGCTAAGAGTGAAGGATTTCTGCGGAAATTGTTCTGCGTTATCCATATATAAAATATAAGAAAAAGGATCAGTGATTGTGTTAAGTTAAATATAAATATTAACATGGCAAATGACAAGGTGGCGGACACGCCAAAAAGGATGGCCCAGCAACAGAACAAAAATTGTGGCCAGTGTGAAGTATCCTTTACCAAGAGCCAGAAGTGCATGTTCTGCAATGTATGTAAATTTTGGTTCTGCTTAGAATGTGCACATGTATCCAATAAACTGTATGAGATGTTGAAGAGGGAATCGTCCACCAACCTTCCATTCAATTGTGACGGCTGCAAACGCCTTCTACCAACTTTAATGGAGATTGCGACTAAGTGTAAGGGGCTGGAAGAGCGGATTAGCAGGGTAGAAGAAACCCTTCAAGAAACTGTAGAGAAAAAAGTTGAATTAGCAGTTGAAGCATATCGTGAACGGGAGGAAAGGAAGTGTAACATTATCATACACAACGTGCCTGAGGGCGCTGAAGAGAATCCAGCTGAGGAAGATGAAAAAATGGTTAAGACAATTTTTGGGGTGATGAAGTGTGAGGGGGTGACTGTGAAGTCTATTGTGCGTCTAGGTTTGAAGCCAGTAGATGGTAAGAAAAGACTTATGAAAGTGGGTCTAGAATCAGTGGATATTAAGCACCAGTTGCTGGGGGGACGAAATTTCTCAGAGCAAAAGATCTAGCAGGTGAGTCATTGCATGAATTTGGTAATGTATTTGTGACACCTGACATGACAAAGGAGGAGCGAGATCAGAATGCAGCACTGCGTCAGGAACTTAGTAAGAGAAAAAGGGACGAGAAAAACGATGATTTGGTGATCTATCGACACAAAATAGTGGACAAAAAAGAAATAAGAAAAAAGCCAGTAGCGGGAAGGGGGAAGCCCTCAGCGGAGAGGGGGGCTCCCAAATCCCCGGGGGAAGGGTAGAGCCAAATAGACCAGATACTGTAAATAGTGTTGAAGTTCCAGTTAAATTTAACGTTTATGAAGTTAAAAGCTGTTCATCTTGTTTGCAAACTGTTGATGTTCCTGTTGAAATTCAAACTGATAACGATATTGAAAATACAGTGTTTGTTACTGAAAATGAGAAATATGTTTTTGAACGACCGGACGTTTTATGTACTTGTTCTAGTCAGAAGTTAAATTATTGTAATCAAAGTACTCAAGCAAGCTATTCTAGTCAGAAGGTAAATTGTAGTCAAAGTACTAAAGCAAGCTGTTCTACTTCAAAGAATTTGAATACAGAAGAAAACATGCATAATGTTCGATCAGAACCTAGTCCTAAGGATAAATACTCGGCCCAAACTGAAATATTATGTAATAAAGTGAAGTGCTTTTATACAAATGCGGACCAGCTCAAGAATAAAATAGATGAATTGAAAGTGCAAATTGAACTTGAAAATCCGGACTTTATATTTGTGACGGAAGTTTTGCCAAAAGCGTACACCGATATTTTATGTTCCTCAGTACTTTTTTCCTTGGAAGGATACAATGCTTTCCCTAGTAAAGATGGGAATAGGGGTGTAATTATTTATGCAAAATCTGCCTTAGATGTGTCGTCAAATGATATGTTGAACTCTATGTACGGAGATGCATCATGGTGTAATTGGGTCACGGAAGAAGGAAACGTTTTGGTTGGGGCAATTTACAGAAGCCCATCGGACAATGAAAATTGCAATGCTATATGTGAGCTGTTGAACAAGGCTGCTAGTTTGAAATGTGCTTTACTTCTTACTGGTGACTTTAATATGAAAGACATAGATTGGGAAAATTATACTACAATTCAGAGTGAGACGCATTATGAGTATGGGTTTTTAGATTGTTTGAAAGACAATTATCTTTTTCAACATGTGCACGATGTAACACGTGTTAGAGAAAATCAAACACCTCGCATATTAGACTTAATTATAACAAAAGATGAAAATGACATAGATAACATTGTAATATTACCGTCGCTAGGGGTTAGTGATCATGTACTCATAAAATTTGACTTCATGTGCTCCTTTCGAGAGAATTGCACTGGTGCAACAAAGTTTAAATACAGAAACTGTGACTTTACTTCGTTTGAAAGTGACTGGAGCGATATTGATTGGAGCCAAAGATTTGAGGGTTTAAATATAGAAGAAATGTGGGAAGACTTTACAAGTGAGTATCAAAAAAGTGTTCAAAAACATGTGCCTTCATACATTCCAAAGAAGGGTTGCAAACCTAAACCTCAATGGATTAATGGGGAATCGTTGAATAGTATTAAGCAAAAACGACAGGCTTGGTCAAAATACTGTGCTACTAAGAGACCGTGTGATTTTGAGCAATATAAGAGAATAAGAAACCGGACGAATGATGTGATAAGATTGACTAAGAGAAACTTTGAGAAAATGATTGCGGGCAAAGCTAAAACTAACAGTAAGCAATTCTGGAAATACGTTAAATCTAAGGTGAAAACACAGAGCTCATTGCCTAACCTTGAGAAAAGTGACTCCTCAACTACCAATTCCAATAAAGAAAAGGCCGAAGTATTAAATAAATTTTTCGCGAGTGTGTTCACCGAGGAAAAACAAGACCATATTCCAAACATGGAAGACAGAACTTTTGACATACCATTGGAATTTATAGAAATTAATACAGCTATAGTTGAAAAACAGTTGAAAGATTTGAATGTAGGAAAGTCTATGGGGCCAGATGAGTTACATCCTGTAATTTTGAAAACCTTGTCGGGAAGCTTCTCAGTACCATTGAATATTATTTTTCAAGAATCATTAAAATTAGGGAAAATCCCAAAGATTTGGAAAGACGCGCGTGTTACACCGCTTTTCAAGAAGGGGCAAAAATCAGACCCAGGTAATTATCGACCGGTAAGTTTGACTTCAATAGTGTGCAAGTGTCTGGAGAAAATCATACGTGCAGAAATACTTAACCATTTAGATAGAAACAGTTTAATATCAAATGCGCAGTATGGATTTCGATCCAGGCGTTCATGTGTTCTTCAATTATTGGATGTAATGGAAGACTGGACTGAACTTATTGAGAGTGAGGAGTGCTGGGATACGATTTATCTCGACTTTGCCAAAGCCTTCGATAGTGTGGCACATCAAAGACTTATCCGTAAAGCCTCGGCATATGGCATAAGAGGTGCTGTACTTGATTGGATACAAGACTTTCTAACAAAGCGTAGACAATATGTAGCGGTGCAAGGGGAATCATCTTCATGGAAGGATGTCGTCAGTGGCGTGCCCCAGGGCAGTGTTCTGGGCCCTATATTTTTCATCATCTATATAAATGATCTGCCGGACGTTGTAAACAGTGTTGTTAAAATATTTGCTGATGATACCAAAATTTATAATTCGGACAAAGACTCTGATATAATCCAACAGGACCTTGATGCTCTGTATTCTTGGGCTGACCTGTGGCAACTAAGGTTTAATGTTAAAAAATGTAAAACAATCCACTACGGTACAAATAATCAGGACTTCCAATATACAATGAATTTTGAGGATATTCCGGATGCAAGTGAAGAAAAGGACCTTGGAGTTATTTTCCAACAAGATTTAAATTTTAGCAATCATATAGCCAGTAAAGTAAATAAGGCAAATAGTATCTTGTCCCTTATAAACCGTTCCTTTGACTACATTGATAAAGACTCCTTCGTGCTGTTGTACAAAGCTTTGGTAAGACCACATGTCGAGTATTGTAATACTATTTGGTATCCCTTCCTCAAGAAGGATATTGATAGTGTGGAAAAAGTACAAATGAGAGCAACTAAACTAGTTCCTGAGTTGAAACGATTAAATTATATTGAAAGACTGGAAAAACTTAAGCTTCCAACTTTAGTACATCGCAGACGACGTGGAGACATGATTCAAGCATTCAAAATAATCAGGGAACTTGAAGATATTCCGGCTGAACGTTTCTTCACGCTGTCATCGTCAACTACTAGAGGGCATTGCTTCAAACTAGACAAACCAAGATGCAATACAACACTACGACTCCGCCACTTCTCTCAAAGAGTGATAAATGATTGGAATATTTTGCCAGAATCAGTAATTCTAGCCAAGGACCTAAATGATTTTAAAACCAAAATTGACAACCACTGGAAAAGTGAAACTACACGTATGTGTACAAATAAATTATATACATAAAATTAAAAGTGACTTAAAACCGTTAAAAGTATTTAAATGGCAGCTATACAAGTTATGAGATTCTAAAGAAGACTGTAACAGCACCATTATAGAAAGACGAGGGGCTAAAAAGGGAATCATTCCCTATCTTCGAGCCCAACAACCATCTTCCAAGGTATCTTCCAAGGTATTGATTAATCCTTTCCCTCTTCTACCTTTATTCCAAATTCCAATACCTACTGTATATTCATTAACATAATACATGTAGTTCAAATTTATATGAAATATGGAATGTGGAACATTGTAGCCCTTTAATTAGAAAGTAAAGACACAGATCTAGCAAATTCCATTTGCAAACATAGCAGACCCAGATTGGGCGGCTACTATAGGAGCCCTCTGATCTGGGACTACCCTGTTTGCAAAAGCGTGAAAACATGTTTATAATTTATGAACTTGGAAAGGGTGTTACAAAATATGTTAATTTTTTTTACAGTAATCACTAATGGATTATATCTGTAAGTGTTTAGGCGGGGCCCATGTAATTTGGGTATTTTTGGCCTGTCCGTGGCACACATTTTGTAATGCGAACTAGATCTACTTCTATATTTCTTTATACCAATTGACATCAAACTTTGCATTTGCATTTTATAATCAAGTGTATGTAGACCTGTTCCATTAATCTCAATATAGTGTTGTTTTCTTTCAGGCAAATACATTTCCCATCTTCAGATGATGAAGATACATCAACTACAATCTCTCTAAGTTACCTAAACCACCCAAACCAGTTTTTAGTTCAACCCAAGTGTTACCAGTGAGTAACACCGTGCAGCCGTCAACGAGCACACCAACACCAGATCCACTCTCACCAAGACATACCAGTACGCAGCCTTCGACACCCACAGAATTTATCCATGGTAAATATATGACAAATCCAAATGTAATGTAATTAAGAGACTTTAGAAGAGAGTTTGGTACCGGTGTGGGTGGGGGGGAGTGGGGGGTTAAAAAGTTGTGCATTATCAGGGCGTCTTTTTAATTGCAACCTTACCAAAATCCAGTTTAGAATAACATTTTGATAATCCCATCGAGTAGAAATTTGTACCTACTCTAGATCTAGGGCAACCATCGTCCTGCTGGGAATGGAATACTAAATTTAAGTAAAGGAATTCATTTATTTAAATGCCTTATTTGTCTTTATGTTTTTAATTAATTTCCAAGAAAAACAACTTATATACACAAAACAATTTTAATGTGGTCCTTTGAAGATTAGATTTAACAAACGACATTCATACAGAAATAAGCGTCAAATTTCAACCAATCGGGTGCCAGCATTGTTTGTGACACATATACTATTAATACCCCCTGATTCGAGGTTCTGGGCCAGATAGGTTTTGCCCTTAGTTTTGCCCTTAACCCTTTCACTGCCAATGCCGGTTCTGATATTACCTATGCAAACTCGGCGTCTCATCAGGATCCAAACAGTTTGTTACTGTTACTATATTTTTGAAACAAAAATGAAGAAAATCAAAAGAATGAAACTTTGTAGCAGACGACAAAGTTAGCAGACGACAGGATTTGACAGCGAAAGGGTTAATGTATGTTTATCTGTCCATCTTTTGCTATCTGTCTGTGCTGCTATCCAGGGGCATTTATGAATCACAAACATATTTGCTTGAGGTAAACAGAAGGCGGTATTAAGCTGCTATATGTATTTTTAAACCTTTACTCCATAAATATTCATGATAGAAATGACGGTATTAGTATTAATTAGGCTAATTATTAAAATGGCATACAAACACATGACATTTCCACCAAAGTACAAACTGTAGAATCAGATCTATATTAAAATATCATATGCAGAGTAGAGCCTGATCAGACGGGCCGGTTCCTATAGGAGCTGTCTGATCTTGGTCTGCTCTGTTTGGAAAGGCTTAGAAAGGAATATTTATGGAGTACATGGTTAAATAACTGCATACTTATGGAAAAATATTGGTTCAAGTACATTGAGATAATGTACATGTATTTTGTTTTGATTTTTAGCCAGGGACATATAAGGCTGATCACAGTTCTTGAGAAAATCAGGGGGCACAGGTGAAACAACTTGGCAAGCTTGAAACAATTTACAAGGAGTTGCAGGGAATGTCAAACAGCCTGCATGTATGACCAGAAATGTCCAAAGGAAGTTTGCCTGAGGAAGTATCCAGTTTGCTTCCACTGAACAGCCATGAGGATCTCAAAACCCTAGAAAACCTTTTAGCTGATAAGCAGATGTTTTCTTCTCTGGTAAGAATAATTAATTATATCAATACCCCAACAATCTTTGTAAGATTTCCAAAGCAAATACAGTATTCTGAGTAGGGCAGAAAGGGTCAGGTAGAAACTAGCAAGTATCTGTGTACAAAATTACTACCCAATATACAAACAATGCACTGAAAAGTAGTCAATTTTTGTAAAAAAGGTGAACAAAAACTCGTCAAGTCAAACCTCATTGCAATACATGGATTTGTTCCCTCTTAAATATGACTATTCATTTCCCCGAGATAAATCTCGGGATGAATATTTCAACCTGTCGCTATATATATAGATAACGGGCAATATTCAACGGTGACAAAGATCTATAGATATAAGTTGTTTGATTTTGCTCGTGTTTTGGATTTTGAAGGATTAATGAAACTGAAAAGATGTAGATTTTTCTCATACTTTACCTTGTCTTAACCCTTTCCTCCGTAGCTTATTTTCAGTATTGAATACAGATGGTTGCTTGAAGCAGACTGAAAGTAAAGCAGAATGCTCCTTTAGTATTCTGCTTTACTTTTAAGTCTGCCTTAAATTTCTATCTGCTAGTATATAGGAAATATTTCTTGTGTTGCATATTCATGACTGTATAAAGCAGAACTTTTTCTTTACTGGGGGAATAACTTAAATGTGTTAAAATGAGTATCTATGGGTTAAGGCTCGAAATACTATTTAAGATATCTTTATCTTACACATGTTTAAGATCATTCAATTATGATCTGACACTAGTTGTCACGAGATCAACATTTCTCAAATTCGTTTAGAAAAAGGGTTATTTAACTCTGTAAATTAAACCTGTATTTATGGTACATCTATATCTTCATATACTATAATCGGTGTAAGGCGGGTGCCCAGGTATCAGCAGGTAATTGCCAAAGAGCTACCTGGGTACAAAATTTATACCCTTTTCAATCCTTATTCTACAGATAATGTTCTGTTGAAAAGGTGTTGTAAAATAGCCAAAAGTACAAATCTCCTCAACATTCAACTGGTTTAAGGTAGGTTTCTGCTAGAGCAAGATAAAAGTAAAGCAGAAAGCTCCTTAAATAGGACCTTTCTGTTTTACTGTCATCTTGCTTTAAGCTACCACTTGTAATCAAAACCTTCAATGAATGTTCATAGTGATGGCTGATTTGAATTTTTTGTCTATTTTCAGAGGCAATTAGGAGATGCAGAGGGGAGGTAACGAATGTTGAATTGGAGGTGACTGTACGTGAACGGCTACGTAATGCAAGCGACAGAGTTGGCGGTAGGACGAGGAGAGCGGCAGCAACCTGTCACAGTGAAAACAGTGAATTGATTCTATAATAGGACTGGAATAGACACTTTGTAGCAAATTTAGGGACATTGGGGTATTTGTTTTCAGATAAATTTATTCTGTATTTGAGCATTTGAATGTATAACAGATTTAGACTTACTCGGGACATTTTGATTATCGCACGGTCTTGTCTTGCCTTGTGACACATGGCCAGTCAGTGTAATCACATGACGTAAGTCGGTCACATTACTCGAGGAGTTATGTACATTTAACTCTGCTTAAGTTCTATATCCTTGAGTCATGTGACCTACCTAGGTTATGTGATTCACACTGATTGACCATCCGTCACACTTGTCCTATGCAAACAGTGTAGACCCTTATCAGTGGTCTCCTTAAGAATCCCTCTGATCAGGGTCTGCACTGTTTGTGGTTTTAAACTATTTAAACTATATTGTACAGTCAAGCCTGTCTTAAGCGACCATGCTACGAGGAAGCCTAGCGATCATTAAAGACAGGTGACTGCTTAATGCAGGTCGAAAGCATTATTTTCGATCTGCATTCAGAAGTCACCTGTCTTTGAAACTTCAAGATGACTTCTGTTTCTTTTTGATGGTTTAAAACAGGTTTGACTGTAAAAAACAACCCTAAATAGTAAAAAAAATATTGGAAATTGGAATTGTTTATTTGAAGTTTCAGGGGTACATGAATTAATAAATGGATGAGACTTGCTTTGGATTTACTAGTTTTTTTATTTCATTTTTAAAAATATAGCCACACATTTGATGAAAATTTGTCGTAGGAGTGTCTATTTAACATGATTGCAGATCTATACTTCAAGATAGCACATGTACAACCTTGGCCAGAATTCAAAATGAGGTTTCAACATTATTTTGACATCCAACCAGTGTCATACCGATGTCTTGTGTCTTAACCCTTTACTCAATAACATGTTTTCAGTATTGAAGACAGATGGTTGCTCAAAGCAGGATGTAAGTAAGGCATACTACTCCTTTAGGAGCATTCTATCTTACTTTCAGTCTGCTTTAAGCTGCATCATCTGCTAGAATATGGAAATATTTCTTGTTGTGCATATTCATGACTGTATAAAGTGGAACTATTTTCTTGAGTGGAGGAATAGATTAAATGTCTTAAAATGCGCATCTATGGAGTAAAGGTTAAAGAAGCCGTTGGCCCACAATCATGTGTTTCTGATCGGCTGTAGATATCTGATATCTGATTGCAAACATTGGTCCGATGTCGACCCGCTTCTCGTTTGCAACGCGTTTTGACGTTGGCCCGATGTAAGGTTTGATGTCGGCCCGATATCGTTTGAATGTCATTTTGTCATCGGCTGTAGATCATTTTTATGTCGGGCCGACGTCAGAACTTACATCGGGCCGACGACAAAACGCGTTGCAAAAGAGAAGCGGGTCGACATCGGGCCGCCTTAAAATCCGACGTTGGACCGATATTGGAAACAATATCGGCCCAATGTCGGCCCGATTGCAGCGTGCTGCCTGGGTTCAAGATTCAAATTGGAACTGTCTTCAAAATACGTAAATAGAATGTCAAATCGTTTTCTGATGAGAGACCGAGTTACATGTACTCGGTCTTTGTTTGGTAAAAAATAGATAGAAAGATTAGATATATATAGAACTTACCGCAAATTTGAGCTGAAATAGTAAAAAACAGAGATTAATGAATGTGTTATACATGTATGTGTTAATTCTGAATACGCCATTTAATACAAAGACTCGTATGTCCATGTCACGTCTTTCTCGCTTCCTGTTTCTATCTCTGCATGTATGTCTCCCTCTGATTGTCTCTTTCTCTTTCGACCTCTGTCTGGCTGCCTGTCAATGTCTGTGTATACGTATGTGTCTATATATGCATCTATGTCTTTGTATACTTGTTTCCTGTCTCTGTGTCTCTCTTTATCATTGCATGTCTGACTGACTGTCTGTGTGTTTGTCTGTGTGTGTCTGTCTCTCTGTTCTCTGTCTCTCTATAGTTTTGTCTGTATGTTTGTATGTCTGTCTCCGTCTGTCTGGCCCCCTCTCTCTCTCTCTATTTCTATCCCCCTTCTTTTCTCTTTCTCTCTATCTATGTCTCCTTATATATCTAATAGATATATATCTCTGTATCTCTGTCTGTCTGACTCTATCTCTCTGTCTGTCTGACTCTATCTCTCGGTCTATGTCTGCCTCTCTCTGTCTGTCTGTCTGTCTCTCTGTGTGTCTATTCTCTAGGTAAAGCTCCTTTTCGGTAGATTTATTCAAAGAGGTTGCGTCTACAAATAGCTTATGAGGTAATAGGTTAACTAGTTATCTATCACGAAAACTGATAATTAAATGGACAAAAAATCATGTTATCACTTATCTCAATATACAATTGTATTCAATGACTGCGGTAGTGGTTCATTATTGTACAAGGAAGTATAATACCATCAAGAATCATCGAATTTTCCGGAAGAACAGGATATCTATTTTTAAAATAAGTTAACAAAGCAAGTTTAGAGAAAGGCATGTTGTGGCAGTATATGACACGTTATATGTCATTTTGACGCAAGTTTTATGTTTTCATGAAAATATTCCACTTTCTAGTAATTACTAGAGATATTAACAGGAACATTTCACGAAAGCTAATTGGTAAGAGGTGTCAGTTTCAGTTTATCGGATATGATGCAATATTCCACGAAATTACCTCGATTTTATTTAATGGCATCATTCCCATACTCTGACGAACTTCCTTTTGAACAACACATCCAATACGTTTTATGTTTTATCGCTTACCCGTTAAAGAGGAAGTCCCTATGATGAACGCATATTTTCAATAATATAATAAAACTTGGTATTTGTTATGCTCAATCATTATTATGAAAACGGTCAATTTGAACTTATATCGAAAAATGACCCGTTGATACAAAATAAACCGATTTCATCAATACTTATAAGTTGTGTTCTACAACAACGTATTATCGGCCTTTTCCCCTTCAATTTGTTCGCGTTTTGCCGATGATCACCCGATCCCTCCATTGGTTACGTAACGGCTTTTCTCGAAAGTGGTGGGAGAGACGCGAATAGCGCGAACAGATACGAAACTAAAACCCAACCCGAATAAATCTGGAACATCGGGGAATAAAGGCGGGATCGTCGGATGTTTTGTCATTTCCGACACTTATTGGATAGGTTTTCATGCGATATACTCCTTTCAGCATATAAACAAATTAGTTTGTATAGTTTGGGTAATTCTGAAATACGTCGAATGTAGGAATAGGACGGATTTTTCAAATCAACAGAAAATAAAACCGATAAAGCAAGTGATTCAATTTGATTCCTTACTACCCGTCTAAGACGGATGATACGGTCTCATACAATCGTACGGTATCAACCGTTTAGACGAGAATGATACTACCCATGTACAATAAAATCTCAATTATTCCATTGTTTTTGTATAGAGGAATTTAAACACTTTTAGGCAGGTGACTGATTAATGCACGGTGAAAGTCATGCAAACAGCTCCTCTAGGAGTTACATGTATCTGCATGACTTTTACCTATGCATTAAGGTGCCAGCTGTCTTAAAGATCGAGAATGATACGTATTTTAGTGTTCGAATAATCGAGATTTTAATGTAGCCGATCAATAAGAGTCCGAGAATTTTCTCAGACTGACTGGTAATAAACCTTTCAGCACCTTCGTAATCAGGGTAGACCAAGATCATACTGTGTTTACAATTTTTATCATGGTCAAACAAGCTTTTGATTGGTCAGATTGAGTTCTCAAGCTTTTGATTGGTCAGATTTGAGCAAAAGGCTCAAATCTGACCAATCAAAAACTTGAGAACGAACTCAGACTCAACTAAACGTTTTCTATGCATGGACACTGGTCTGAAAATTAATTGACATTCCTACATACATTAATTCTTACTTGCAAATTCGTGGATAAAGGATGTTAAACGCAGATGGAAAGTATGCTGGTTGGTCAAAGATTTTAACATATGCACACACCTACATTTTCGGTCGTGCCTTTACACAATGATTATTCATGTACGATTTAATTATATGTTATGAATATAGCGTTTAATTAATTGTAATAACAACATACGAGGGGTGTTCCAAAAATAATGTCACTTGCATCGGTGCTCATATAGCGAAAGTGCTTTTGTTCATTTTAATTTGCTCTGCCCTTCAAAATACTCTCCGCCAGCCAGAATACACCTTTTTAGCCGGTCAATCCATTTTTGGAAGCATTTTTCATACTCTTCAATGGGGACACCCATCAGACACTGATAAACAGCAGATCCAAGGGCATTTCTCGAATTGTATCTCCTTCCAGATAAATGATATTTAAGTTTTGGAAAGAGAAAATAGTCACAGGGGGCCAAGTCTGGCGAATACGGAGGGTGCGGAAGGACGGTAACCTTCTCTGACTCCAAAAAGTCAGTCACAATACGTGCCTTGTGAGCGGGTGCATTATCATGCAAAAGTCGGACATACTTAAGTCCTGTTTTGGGGCGGCTACTTTTGTAGTAGTTCTTCAATTTTCTCAGAACAACGTTTTTATAGAACTTGCCTGTGACCGTTCTGCCTTTTGGCACCGGGATTTGAATAGCTGGACCCTTATTAGTGAACAAAATAGCATACAAAACCTTCTTTACCGTTCGTATTCGTTTGGCAATACTTGGGCGTCTGGCATTTTTAGTGGCCCATATTCGGTTGGAAACCTTCCGCTTTGGTTCAAAATAATACACCCAGGTCTCATCACCAGTGACTATATTATCAAAAGCCTTTTTACTATATTTTGGGTACATTTTGAGAAGTTTTTTTGCCATTGTTACACGCGTCTTCTTTTGCTCATCCGTTAACAAATGGGGTATCTATCTTGCATTTATCTTTCTAACTTTTAGGTGTTTCTTCAAAATTGCATGAACTCTTGCTAACGACAAGTTTGTCATTCGAGCCAATTGTCTTACGGTGAATCGAGCATCAGTTTTGAGGATATTTCGGATTTTTTCTATGTTACCTTTGGTCGTAGTTGTTGCAGGACGACCTGGGCGAGCAGCATCTTTCAGTTGCTGCTGCCCAGCACTAAATTTAGCTACCCACCTACAAACAGTCCTGTGGGACATTTGGCCCTCCCCATAAATGTCAAACACCTCGCGGTGAATATCTACAGCCTTTATGCCGAGTACTGACCTACCTTTTATATAGGCCCTAATTTCAATAGGCTATGAAACGATGTACACTGTACCAAGGCAAGTGAACGTGTGGACGAGATATTTACCTGTGTCACGAGCCAGTGATCACTCAATCGACACGAGGTGGTTTTGTGCATGAATTGCACGATTTCCGCGAAATAAAGCACAGATGACATTATTTATGGAACACCCCTCGTACATGCATGTAGTTTTGGCCATGACAGAAACTGTAGAATCATACCGGTATCTAAATTATTCAATAAGCAATCAGTCAGGTCCTAATAAGGTGGTTTCTTTTTGGGTCTACTCTGGTTGCAAAGGCGTAGATAGGCGTATTTATGTAATAAAGGGTTTCAAAAAGGGATGGAAATTCAGATACTGAATCCTCTGTTTGTGTTCACTGGGTCATTAGCGTGCTCGGCTAAAACATTTATACACAATAAGACTTTACCCAACATATATTCCTGTCATCCTGCCGCAGGGTTTGCGCTGATCAAGAAAGTGTTACATAAACCAGTCAACAGTATTTAGTATGACACGCTTTACAGACTGAGTAGGCAAGATTCATGATATCAGACGAATAATAAAATGAATAAGCATATAACATATTTCAATGTTCTTACCAATTTCCTCGAAGCTCATTCCCTCGAAAAGCTCTGAAATATAATAAATCATTTTATATAATATATTTTCAGTTAAAACCACTTACTAAATAAAACTTAATCTTGTTATCCTGTAACTCACTGAATATGTACTGAACTGTATTATTTTTTTTACACTACCCTCCTGGTAAGATTAAGTGAATTTCAACAAAGGAATAAAACAATATTTTATCCACCCTAAGATACATGTACACTGTACATCAGTTGGGCCTTACAAGTGGGTTTGTTTAACCCGTCTCTTGCTAAATGTTGAAATACATTTCCCCTTCTTTACCCATGCCCTGTTGTATAATTACATATATTTTCACTGTGTACTAGCATATCGCTGTGCAATCACTGCTGTGGAGTGCACTGGTTGCACAATCAACTTGTAATTAATGCAGACCCTGATGAGACAGCTCCTGCAGGGGCTGTCTCATCTGGGTCTCACTATTTACAGATACGTATATTGACGTGAATAGCAAGCGAAGGGTTAAGCCCTTACCTAGTTGTTAATAGAAGTAAGATATAAGAAGTACTACATGTACCATTATGAGTATTAATTGGCCGTGTTTTGGTTTTGTTCTATTCTGTTATGACATAATTATGTGTACTACACATAAACACAGGGTAGTTTTGCCATGGAAGAAACTGTAGAATCATACCATTTATACAATAACCCAGCAGCGCGATCAGACAGTTCCTACAGGGTCTGTCTGATTTGGATCTACTTTTTGATACGGCATTAACGGGCGTTGCTATCAGGTAAAGGATTAAAACAGAGACCTTACAACAGTTGAGCTTCGATATCTCGAACTCGGTTAACTCGAACTTCGAGGTAGTCGAACTAAAAGGTCGATCCTCCAAATATGTACAATTCAGAATTCAGAATTATTCTAAAATGTATCAATACATATATCTAGAAACACGAAGTCATGTGACTTGTGCAGTCATGTGTAGATCGAAAGTAATGCTGAAAGCGCCTGTGTAAGAGCTTTCAGCATTACTTTTGACATGCATTAAGCTGTGAACATGAGAAATTTTCCAGGTTAGAAATTGAATGACTCGAACCTGTTAACTCGAACTAATATTTATGGTCCCTAGAGATTCGAGATATCGAAGTTCAACTGTATAAGCATTGCCGATAAAGGATAGTTAAATCCCAAAACTAAGTATCCAGTCAGTGGCACCCAAATTTGATAACAATAAAGGATGGTTAAATCCCAAAACTAAGTCCACCCATATATGACAACAATAAAGGATAGTTAAATCCCAAAACTAAGTATCCACCCAAATTTGATAACAATAAAGGATGGTTAAATCCCAAAACTATCTATCCACACAAATATGACAACAATAAAGGATGGTTAAATCCCAAAACTAAGTCCACCCAAATATGACAACTCTAGCAGCAGCATGTTAAATGTATGCACTAGTACGTTGTAGGCAATTAAAGGTCAAAGCATATTTAATTTTGGTCAACTATTCTCATTATGTTTATCTTTTTTGTATTACAATGTCAAACTGTAGTCTATATGTGAAAATGATCGATTAATATAATCATTAACCCTTTCCCTTGTGTAAGCGCATTTTGACGCTTCTGCAAACAGAGTAGACCCAGATCAGACGGCTCCTATAGAAACCGTCTGATATGGGTCTGCTCTGTTTGCTTATGGTGTAATATAGATATGAGTCTACAGCTTCTGCCTGAGCCGAAATATCCTGTGTTCAAATGCCATTATAAAAATAGATTATTGATATTCATGACGTCATTATTTCGCACATAAATATTCATCAGAGAAACGGTTAAGACACCACCAACCTTAAAGTTAAACTACATACTCATTTTAGTTTGTTAAATTTCTTTCGAATGGTCATTACAATAATATTTCACTGCACTTACCGCCAGGAAAGCCAAAGTCTCTATCATCTGAAATGAAACAAAAACAGGTATAAATTATTAACGCCGTTCGTGAGTATATAAGGGCGGCTTGGGTTTGTTTATTTATCCGACGATTCAGCCATTGAAACAAAGTATGTATGGCAAATTAGATTAGTATGCATTTGAAATATTTGCCATCGCTGTTACAGTTGGTTTTAAAGATTGCACTAAATTGCGCTATCAAAACAATCACCAACATTGTAGAACGTAGTAAAACATCACTAGCTTTCTGGTACATGTACTGAAACTACAGACAGGCATATAGATAAAATATTATTAACAAGAAACTGGTGCAATGTGACAGAACAGAGAAACAAAGAAGGTCTATAAAAGGACTTCAGCTACAAAGAGATTAGTCAGAGAAAAATAAGAGAACACCAAGGAAAAGAAACGATGGTGCGTATTACTTACATCCAAAATCTCTCCTCTGTAGGCCTTGAAGCCTTCTAGCAAGCAGGTTTTCACGTCTAGCAGTTTGCAGTCTTTGTAGTTTGTTCTTAAGAGACGAAGACCTCCCACTGACTGAGGCTGCGCTGGACAGGCCCAGCAGGACCAGGAAAACCGCAAAGACAAACACGTACTTCATTGTTGCTGTCGGAATTTCAGCTCCAGGGTGCTGAGCGGTCGTTCGTCGCTGGGTATTTATATGCAACATGCAACCTGCAACGTGTGAGGTGAACAATTTTAAGATCAACCGATAGAGGCCTTGCATGAGGTTTGGCCTAGTAGTAGGCACGTCCCTTGGCCAGGTAGTAATGGACTAAAATATATGTTATTTTATAAGTAAAACGAGCAGACCTTGATCAGCCGGTCCCTACAGGAGACGTCTGGTGTTGGTTCACTCTGTTTGATCAGCCGGTCACTACAGGAGACGCCTGGTGTTGGTCCACTCTGTTTGATCAGCCGGTCACTACAGGAGACGCCTGGTTTTGGTCCACTCTGTTTGATCAGCCTGTCACTACAGGAGACGTCTGGTGTTGGTCCACTCTGTTTGATCAGCCGGTCACTACAGGAGACGCCTGGTGTTAATCCACTCTTTTTTGATCAACCGGTCCCTACAGGAGGCGCCTGGTGTTGGTCCACTCTGGTTGCAACTCGGTGGAGTAAGGGTTAAGCCTTACACGGACTCAAGCCAAGTATTCCCATATCATTAAAGTGGAGCCCGTCCAGATATTGCTTTGGAACCCATCCATTTTAATCTGGAGGGGACATGGCAAACGGAATATGTTCTGGAATAAGCCACCGATGTTGATGGTTTCAGTAAACAGTGCAGACGCGCAACAGAGGGCTTCTTCAGAGACCATCTGATCTGATTCTACACTGTTTCCATATTAGAGAAAGTAAGTGAAGACCACGAAAAACGATTATGAGTTTAACTAGCCCTCGTCATCTCTCCTCTACACGCCTTGAACTCACCAATGGCTTTAATTTACACGGCGTCTGAGATGGATCAAACGTGTGTATGACCTCTTTCCCAAGGTGATCACCTATATGTATAGGAGAACACCTTTATCCCTTTAAAGCGGACATGTTTACCCTCAACGCCGTACTTTACCCCCTTTTACAGGACTTTATCCCTCTTAACCGGACTGTATCCCCTCTAAACCGGACTTTACCCCTCTTAAACGGACTATATCCCTCTTAACCGGACAATACCCCTCAAAACCGGACTTTACCTCTCTAAACCGGACTTTCCCCTCCATCTTAACCGGGCTTTACCACTCTTAATCGGATTCATACTCCTCTAACCAGAATTTTCACCTCTAAATCGAACTAAGTCTCTCTCTAAATGGGACCTTTTTCTCTCTAAACTCCTCAAATGAGACTGGTATCCTTCTTTAAACAGGACATTTACCCCTATAATTCGGACCTTTACCGCACCATATTCCTTAACAGGACTTTTATCCTTCTAAACAGGACTTTTATCCATCTATACTTCTCTTAAACAAGACCTATTATATCTCTATACTTCTCTAAACAGGACTTTTATCCCTCTATACTTCTCTTAAAAAGGACCTTATATATATATATATACTTTTATCCCTGTAAACCGGACATTTACCCCCAAATAGCTTGGATCCTGATGAAACCTCGAGTAACTCGGCGTCTCGCGGGGACAAAGATTACCTTATACTCGGTTAACTGCTATGAGCGGACTAGTGAATACCTATGCAAACAGTTTGGATCCTGATAAAATGCCAAGTAACTCGGCATCTCATCAGGATCCAAACACCCTATTAGTAGTTTGGTAAGCAAGTTAATTATAGTTTGGATTTTGAAAATGTGTTAGGTGAAACATTCGGTGAAAATAGTTTGGTCAGTAGGCTAAAGGTTAACCCTTAACAGGGTCTGAAAAGCCTGGTTGATGCGAAAATAGTTCACACTATACCACATCAAATTTGAGCAGACTTTAATTATTCACAGCGGCGTAAGAGGTAAGAGAACACCTGTCAACTGACATCAGGGTAAGAGGTGAGAGAACATATGTCAACTGACACCGGAGTAAGAGGTAAGAGAGCACTTGTCAACTGACAGCTGAGTAAAAGATAAGAGAATACCTGTCAACTAACAGCGGAGTAAAAGGTAAGAAAACACCTGTCCACTGACACCGGGGTAAGAAGTAAGACAACCCCTTTCAACTGACACCGGAGTAAGAGGTAAGAGAACACCTGTCAACTGACACCGGAGTAAGAGGTAAGAGAACACCTGTCAGCTGACACCGGGGTAAGAGGTAAGAGAACACCTGTCAACTGACAGTAAGGTAAGAGGTAAGAGAACACCTGTCAACTGAGAGCGGGGTAAGACGTAAGAGAACACCTGTCAACTGACACCGGGGTGAGAAAACACTTGTCAACTGACACCGGGGTAAAAGGTAAGAGAACACCTGTCAACTGACAGCGGAGTAAGAGGTAAGAGAACACATGTCAACTGATAGGGCGGACACATGTCAACTGATAGTTGGGTAAGAGAACACATGTCAACTGACAGCGGGGTAAGAAGTAAGAGAACACCAGTCAACTGACAGCGGAGTAAGAGGTAAGATAATACATGTCAATTGACACAAGGGTAAGAGGTAAGAGAACACCTTCAACTGACAGAAGAGTGATAGGTAAGAGAACACCTGTCAACTGACACCGCAGTATGCGGTAAGAGACCACCTGTAAACTGACAGCGGAGTAAGAGGTAAGAGAACACCTGTCAACTGACAGCGGAGTAAGAGGTAAGAGAACACCTGTCAACTGACACAAATAAGAGGTAAGAGTAAACCTGTCAACTGACAGCAGAGTAAGAGGTAAGAAAACATATGTCAACTGACACCGGAGTAAGAGGTAAGAGAACACCTGTTCAGTGACACTGGGGTAAGAGGTAAGAAAACACTTGTCAACTGACACCGAGGCAAGAGGTAAGACAACGCCTGTCAACTGACAGCGGAGTGAGAGGTAAGAGAACACTTGTCAACTGACAGTGGAGTAAGAGAACACCTGTCAACTGACACCGGAGTAAGATGTAAGAGAACACCTGTCAACTGACAGTGGAGTAAGAGGTAAGAGAACACCTGTCAACTGACAGTGGAGTAAGAGGTAAGAGAACACCTATCAACTGACACCGGAGTAAGAGGTAAAAGAACACCTGTCAACTGATAGCAGAGTAAGAGGTAAGAGAACACCTGTCAATTGACAGCGGGGTAAGAGGTAAGAGAACACATGTTCACTGACACCGGAGTAAGAGGTAAGAGAACACCTGTCAACTGACAGTGGAGTAAGAGGTAAGAGAACACCTGTCAACTGACAGTGGAGTAAGAGGTAAGAGAACACCTGTCGACTGACACCGGAGTAAGAGATAAAAGAACACCTGTCAACTGATAGCAGAGTAAGTGGTAAGAGAACACCTGTCAATTGACAGCGGGGTAAGAAGTAAGAGAACACCTGTTCACTGACACCGGAGTAAGAGGTAAGAGAACACCTGTCAACTGACACCGAAGTAAGAGGTAAAAGAACACCTGTCAACTGACAGCAGAGTAAGAGGTAAGAGAACACCTGTCAATTGACAACGGGGTAAAAGGTAAGAGAACACCTGTTCACTGACACCGGGGTAAGAGGTAAGAGACCACCTGTCAACTGACAGCAGAGAAAGAGGTAAGAGAACACATGTCAACTGACACCGGGGTAAGAATACACTCGTCAACTGACACCGGGACCGGGGTTAAAGGTAAGAGAACACCTGTCAACTGACAGTGGAGTAAGAGGTAAGAGAACACATGTCAACTGACACCGGGGAAAAGAGATAAGAGAACACCTGTCAACTGACAGCGGATATCTGTCAACTGATAGCGGGGTAAGAGAACACTTGTCAACTGACAGCGGGATAAGAGGTAAGAGAACACCCGTCAACTGACGACTACTGTTGTTGTTGTTTGTTTTGGGGGTTTTTTGGGGGGGGGGGGTTCGGGGGGGTTGTCAAGCCTTTCCTTCATACAAACATCTTTCCATGCCTTTGCAAACAGAGTAGATCAAGATCAGACGGCTCCTACAGGACCAGGATCTACTGTGTTTAATAAAAATCAGTGATATCATTATTTCTGAATATTCATGGAGTAAAAGTTTAGCTGCCATTTACAAACAGAGCAAACCAAGATTATTTATCAACTCTATTATCAGTGTCTGTGCTGTTAGTCATTCACTATAGTCTAACATGAACATTTAACAGGGATAGGGTTAGCAACCGATTCAACATCAATTTAATATCTGTATCGCTCTTTCGTGGATTTGCAAAAACTACATGTACACATATACCATTATAAAATTCCGTGAATAAATGTTCCTTATGCCATTACATCTTATGCGATATTCAAAAGGAAACAGTGATAAAGTTAACACCCCTTTAACTCTTTCGCTGCCAACTTTTGCCATCTGCAAATGTTGTCGTCTTCAACATCTTTCTTTGTTTCAAACAGCATTCATAATAACAAACAGTTTCGATCCTGATGAGGCACCGATTTATTCGGCGTCTCATCTGGATCCAAACTGTTTGCAAAGGTAATAACACGTTCGACATTGGCAGCGAGAGAGGTAATAAGTTCGGACGTCAAATTTCCCTGGATGTAAATGCTTTACACTGTGAATATCTATATAAGAAATAATAATATGAATGAATTCATTAACTGACATTAAAATTTTGATAATGGCATATGAACACATATGGCTTTTGGCCATGGCGGAATTAGCAGAATCAGATCTGAATATTGTCATAAACATAGTGAACATCTCATCAGCCGTCTCATGTGGGTAAATCTGCTTGCAAAGGCGCAAAAAAGCGTATTTAACCATTTCTCTGTTGCATATTCATGTAATAATTAATGACGTCATGACTATTAATTAGATTATCGTTTATAATGGCATATGAGCACAGGCAAGTTTAGCTCAGGCAGAAACTGTAGAATCCAAACTGTATTAGACCGTAGGCAAACAGAGCAGACCCTGATCAGAAAGTCCCTATAAGAGCCGTCTGATCTGGGTCTACTCTGTTTGCAGATGCGTAAAATGCGCTTACATAATGGAAATGGTTATGGAGTAAAGGGTTAACTGGACCCATTAACTTCCAATACAGAAGTGGTAGGGACCTGCGGCAAAGAGTGCATCTGTGGTTATCTTTGCGAGCAGTTTAGAGTCATATGTGACGTCTAGGCATTCAACGTCTGACCAGGATCTACACTGTTTGACACACAACTAACCGTGAATATAAGACAGTGAAGGAATGTCCACTTGAAATTTGAAGCAGACGACATTGTTTGCAAAGGAAACCTTTTTTTGGCGACAAAAGGTTACTAGGTTTGAATAAATCGAACAAGATGTGGGAAATAAAATACCTTCTCAATGATGAATACGTTGTAGATTGGAATACTTTTGATCTGTTCAAGCTTTTGAGAAATGATAAACCGTGTGGATCCAGACGCTTGCAAATGGTAGTCAAGTCCCGGATAGCAGTGTACGGATTTAACCCTTTCAGCGCCAAATTTCTAATTGTCGTCTGCAAACCAATTTTGTTAAATATTTTGGTAAAATAAGGAAAGGCGATAAATAAATGCAAATTTCAAAGGAATAAAGCAGAGATATAGGAATACAGCTTGAGACAAAAAGTGAAGTCCCTGATCAGACGCCGCCTTGAAAAGGCGGCGTCTGATCTTGGACTGCACTATTTGTCGTGGTGCATTTTTGCGACATTGGCGGTGAAATGGTTAAAAGGCATATTATACACCTGTTTGACGTCATATCTTTTGTTACACTTGCACAGAATTAGATCTATTTCTATTGTGAATTCATTACTATAAACATGTGTACAATTAAGTTGTCGTGTTTCTGAAATGATCGACAATGACAGTCAGAATACATAACGTTGTAAATAATAGTCTCAGTTTGTGGGAGGCCTCATTTTAGATTGTTTAAGCTTAAACCAATGCCCCCGTGGACAACTATTGAATAACTACGTTTTGTGTCTGTTAATTGTTTTGCCCATTGTAATGTCGCTGTTTTAAATGCCTACATGTACCTACAATTGTTAACCTTGCTGTTTTGTTTGATGTACAGTTCATCTTATTTTGGAACTCGGTCTAGGCTATTCTAAACATGTCATCAATCCTTTCCCTGAATATTCATCTACAAAATAATGACATCATGCCTATTTATTAGCCGAAGTTTTATAATGGTATATATGTACATTATGTTTTGGAACTAGTAGAAACTATAGAGCTATCATAATGTTCAAGCAAAAAGGGGACTCCAATAGGAACCATCTGATTTGGTTCGACTCATTTTGCAAGGGCGTGAAAAAACTTCTATATGAAGGAAAGTGCCATATGGCACCTGCAAGCAGTATAAATCCAACTCAGGTTGGTTCAGTCAAACTTCATATGCACGGCGCGTGTGTGTGTTTCCGGTAAGATTCAAATACTTGAAACAACGTAGATAACATAATTATGCGATACATGTATGTGTATATATAAATGGCCACTTGATGATCTCTCTGATCTGGATCAGTGTCGATCACTGCTTGCCTCTTCAGTCCTTTATCAGTAATGTCTGATAACCCTTTCCTGGTTCCAGTTGCATATTCCTTAAGAAATAATGGCATCATGAATATTTTAGCTGGCGTTTTAAAATGGCATATGTACACAGGACCTATTGGTATTGGTAGAGACATGTGCCATATATGTTATAATTTCATAAACAGGTCAGATCCAAATTAAACAGCTCCTACAGGAGCCGTCTGATCTGAGTCTAGATTTTGGGAAGGCGTGAACAAGTTGGTGTATGAAGGAAATGGTTGATATACGAGTATGTACTGAATTGACTCGTCAATAAACTGATGATTGAGCATTGCACTTTCATGCTTAATCCCATCTTGCTAATTAACGCATTATCTGCTCTATGTTTGTTCCAATACAATACCTACTGAATATTCATTAACAAAATAGTTATAACGAAATATGGAAGGTGGGACATTGTAGCCATTTGAGAAAGTAAAGACACAGATCTTTCAAATTCCATCAGCAACCAGAGCAGATCCTATAGGAGCCGCCTGGTCAGGTCTACTAAGTTTGCAAAAGCGTGAAAACACGTTGTAAAGGGGACGAGTTAAGCAGGTATAGGTGAATACCCCTATAGCACACTATACGTACAACACACTATACGTACAACACACTATACGTACAACACACTATACGTACAACACACTATACGTACAACACACTATACGTACAACACACTATACGTACAACACACTATACGTACAGCACACTATACGTACAGCACACTATACGTACAACACACTATACGTACAACACACTATACGTACAACACACTATACGTACAACACCATCCATTACAGCCGCAGGTATAGGTGAATACCCCTATAGCACACTATACGTACAACACCATCCATTACAGCCGCAGGTATAGGTGAATACCCCTATAGCACACTATACGTACAACACCATCCATTACAGCCGCAGGTATAGGTGAATACCCCTATAGCACACTATACGTACAACACCATCCATTACAGCCGCAGGTATAGGTGAATACCCCTATAGCACACTATACGTACAACACCATCCATTACAGCCGCAGGTATAGGTGAATACCCCTATAGCACACTATACCTACAACACCATCCATTACAGCCGCAGGTATAGGTGAATACCCCTATAGCACACTATACGTACAACACCATCCATTACAGCCGCAGGTATAGGTGAATACCCCTATAGCACACTATACGTACAACACCATCCATTACAGCCGCAGGTATAGGTGAATACCCCTATAGCACACTATACGTACAACACCATCCATTACAGCCGCAGGTATAGGTGAATACCCCTATTAGTTGGGCATCCGAGGTGTAAAAAGTCGCTTAATTTTCGAGGTCCATGGCATTTTTTAGTAGAAATGTTTGAATACCATATTTGTGTTGCCAGATAGTAATCATTTGTGGTTCTGGTCCATGCCACTGCCAAAACCCTCTTTGAAGGTCAGAAACTAGGTCAAAGGTCAAATGAGTGCAAAAATGTAATAAAATCTCTATATAGTATAAAATAACAGAAATTTTGAAAATTTCGACACTTTTTTTGCATTTAATTTCATAGCAATGTCTCCACAGTAAGTATAGATATATTTATGGCACATTTAAGGACTATTTTAGTGACCTGTGATGATTGCAAGTTCGGAAAACATCGTTTTGAATACGTTTACAGTACATTATCATACGGTATAATTATAACTTTGATACAAATCTGTGCAAGTTATCATACCTCTTCACGCAGATGTATTATTAAGAGATGATAATAAAAACGCCCGAAGATTAGTCTCTTATTGCTATAGTCTCAGAGTAATATTGGTCTGTTTGATTGTACATGTACACAACTTCTATTAGCTGTCTGTATCATTAGTGATTGAAACGCCATAGCTCCTGGTGAGTATGGCGATGTTTTTACATAATGAATTGATATATTTTACCTACACCAGCAGTACCTATGACAATACCCTTTATACATTTGCAGGAAAATGAATCTCTCGGATATTGATTGACCGTTTTAACAGTTACTGGCCATAGGTATCCACTCTCACTCAACAATGAACTCATAGACATATTCAGTGCCACTGGATATGAGTAACATTCCCTATCCGTGATGACAACACTGTATATGTTATTGCCACAAACGATCACTAGTTAAACAGATATACCTCAATACCCGGAATACGTGAGCATGTCATAGTACTGACTAAAATATATTTCACGAAGGAAGCCTATCCCACATCTTGTCCACATGTGGAAGGAGGCTAACACATGCTCTATGACCCATCAAAATGACTGAGTTTGCAGCACACTTGACAAATCAGCCCCTTTACCAATCTGTACTCTATTGGATATATTCAGAAAACCCTCAAATTAGTGACCCCTTCTAAATTAACATCCACCAGCTTCAGCCAGCTATAGTGCAACTCCGCCATCCGCCATTTCTCACGAAAAAAGAAATGTGCATACAAAAAAGTGCTGAGGACCAATGTACAGAAGAACGGCATATACAAGGAGCTACAGAAAACTTGCAAAGAAGAAGTGCAATGAAGCTCATGATGGGTATGCGATTGACCTAGTGACAGGTACCAGCTGTAAGAAGCTATACGCTTCTGTTAGGAGCAAGACATGCGATAGCTCGAGAGTAATCCCACTGACGAATGATGACATTAACCATGTCGATACACAAAGCAATGTTGAAATACTGAACCGCTAGTTCTATGTCTTTACACATGAGGACCTATCTCTCTTTTGTGCCATTTGGGAGTATCCTTATTCGGATGCCCTTCCTATTCATGTCACGATAAATAGTGTCTGCAAGGTTCTTAAGGGCCTTAACCTCCACACAGCTACTTGTCTAGACACCATCATATCAAGGTTCAAGAAAGAAGTGGCACATTCCCTGGCGTTTGTTCTTGCTCTGATCTTCCAGGCAGCTTGACCAGGATAAAGTCCCCAGTGATTGGAAGACTGTTACGTTAATCCTATTTACACAAACATGGTCCAGAATAACCCCTTCAAACTACTGGCCCATGTCCCTAACTTCTGTTACATGTAAGATCATACACAGTAACCTGGTTTTTCTTAATGCCTTGACATCCTCAGCCAATGCCAGCATGGACTCGGGAAGCAGCGATTCTGTGAGACAAAATGATCAATATGGTCAATGACCTTGTGTCAGGTCTGGACTAGTCATTAGATTGACGCAATCTTGCTGGACTTTTCCAAAGCATTTGGCAAATGTCTTACAGACTCCTGCTTCTTAAGCTCCATTACTATGATGTGTATTGCAAAATGCTTGATTATATTCAACTAATCACGCTGGAAGGTGTTTCCTCCGGGTCAGTACCGATAACATCCGATGTTCATTAATGTGCCGTTCTCAGTCCTTCCTTTTCCCTCACAGGCAATGATGACCACACGGAATTCCTATGCTCTCCCTGTCGACTCTTCGCTGACGCCTCACTTTCGTGTCGAGTCAATAGCAGATGCAGACGTCTTCCAGAATGACATCGACAGCCTGTAGGAAAGGGGAGAAACTGGGTTCAATGCAGAGAAGTGCTATATCCTGCTTATTATCAACAAGCGGACACACATAGAGACCAATTATACTGTTCATAACAAGAGACGGAAGACAACAAAGAAAGCAAAATACCTTGGGACGCTACCGTTTTCTCAATTGTTTTGGAAAGCCCATGTCGATATGGCCATAAAGAATGAAAACTGATCTACAGCCTTTCTAAGCAGGAACCTTGGATCCTGCCAAAAGTCAACCAAGGAGGCATGTTACAAACCCCTGATCAGTCTGCAGGTTGAGTACACATCCTGGACCCACATACCAAGGCCATGAAAAACCGTGAGGAGATGATCCAACATAGAGCTACCAGATTTGTTATTTGAATTATTGCAAAAGAAGCAGCATTGGTGCCATGCTCAACATGATTTGCTCAAACAGGCAGAAAAAAGTAAAGGCCGCGATGTTCTATAGGTCCGTGAATGATTTTGTTACAGCTGACATCCACCTTCTGACGCCCTCACGGTGCAACTACAAGAGGACACTCTTTAAGATTCGTTCCATGGTTTTGCAGGACCAAGTTCTTGAGGGAATGTTGCTTTCACTCTGTTGTCAATATCATCTGGAACAAGCTACCATAACATCAGTTGATAGCTCCCAACTTTCCAGGCTGGGATCTCAGCTGTCATGTAATATTCTTCTGTTTGCAATGTTTTAACTTGCTTTTATAATTTGAACGTTGGACCCTTCCTCACCTGTGTGCATATCACAATGGTGCGAGTAGCCTGCTTTAAAGCGGCCAAGCACAACAAAATAAGAAGCAGAAGCCACAGACAAAGAGTTGATGTAGTATACTAGTATTGCAGTATTCAACAGATGCATTGGAATATCGTCATTCAAGGCAAATGCAGACATGAAGTGTCCCAAATCATGACTAGGTGGATACATAGATTGTCTTGCATGCCTTCAAGGTTTGGATGCTGCTTGAAAGGGTCAAGGCTGGATAGTTGTCAAATGCCAATATTTTGATGTACTAGATTGGAGTCTAGATGAGGGCTGGGACCTCCAAGAAAACAAAATTGTATTTTCGGCAAGTTATCTCAAGATGTCTGCCGGAACAGTTTTGGGTTTCATGCAATAACTGGATGTGACGCAACCCTTGATTTCACTGGAATCGGAAAGAAGACCTGTTGGAGTAAATATTTTACATGTCCGATCTGCTCTGCTTTCAGATATTTGAAGAGGTGTACGGTCATACACAGACGTTTGATGTTTGATGCCAATGGAGAATCCATTGATGATGCAAGAATTACTCAATATGGTTAAGGTTAAGGAACAGCTTCCACCAACAAAGGATGCAGTAGAACTAAACATTGCTTGAGCAAACTATCAAGCTGGTATATGGATCTGAGATCATAGATACAGAAATTAATGCTATTGATACTAACGCATAGCAAGATGGTGCCGAACCCTTACAGGTGGTTTGGAAATGTACCAACTGCACCTGATGCTTATGGGTGCAAAATCAAGTGCAAATCTATACGCTGAAATGCTTCAAAGCAGCTTAAAAAAGCACACTAACATGTGTTTGCGATGGTGATAATTGTACCGATCCAGCAAATATCCATACAAATTAATTAGTTACTTTACACAGAACTAAAAGTTTTGTTTAGGTGTTCATTTACCCCACCACTTTACTTTAAAAAGTAGTGATGTTACAGGTTAACCGGTAAACCGGTTAACCGTTTCTGATCCGGTTATCCGGTTACGATTTTGCAAATAGATTAACCGCTTGGGCATATTGAAAGCAGGTTGCATTTTCAAAACAAATACATAGTTCGATGCGCCTCTCATAATAAGTAAGTGTCGCATTGGTCCATTACCCTCTTCAAATCAGGCCAATCCACACGTTGTCATTAAACAGCGGGGTCAAGGGTCCCGGACATTTTGTCCCCACTCAATTTTGCCAGGGTGGACGATTATGTCCCCCATGGTTTTGCAAGTGTGGACATTTTGTCCCTCGTGATTTTGCAAGGGTGGACATTTTGTCCCCCGTGTTTTTGCAAGGGTGGACATTTTGTCCCTCATCATTTTTACAAGGCGGACGTTTTGTCCCTCACATAATTTTGGACAAAATACCCTCCATAAATCTAGCTTAACCCCTTTACTCCACAGACAAAATGTCCCTCACTTAATTTTCCTAAGTGTTACATACAACCCTTGAAATGACACAAGTTTTGCAAACAGAGAATACCCAGATCAGACGGCTAATTTTTTCTAACATAAATATTCATGGAGTAAAGGGTTGAGCCATATTTATGGAGGGTAGTTTGTTCAAAATTTAGTGAGGGACAAACACGTTTTGCAAACAGAAGACCCAGATCAGACCGCTCATTATTTCTAACATAAATAAAGGGTTAAGCCGTTTGATCAGGGTATACTGTGTTTGCATAATTTGCAATGTCGTTAAAAGCTGATGTATGGAGTAAAGGGTTAAGGGTTAAGAGAATATTTATACGTAAACATATATACATGTATAGCATCTCTTCGCTTTTTAAACTGTTTGGTTAACTAGGGTATCATACGTTTTGCATAATCGTTTAACATTACAACAAGGAGCGTACGGTGTTAAATTAGCACTTAACCAACTAGTTGCGTCATGTTTGGCAAAGTTTCATACAATCTGTAACCAGATGAAACAATGCCAGCGCGGTGTCTTAGCAGGTTCCAAACCATTTGCAACCCGATCAACAGTTGCTGAGAAAGTTACAAATTTCGGATTAAGCGTAAGTATGAGACGGAAACATGTTGAAGCAGCTGTCACAGTGCATGTTTTCCTTATTGCTTGTAACCCGAGTTGCTATCATGTGCATGCATTTATCTCATATTACAGGCTTCGTAAAGGATGGCATTGTGGTAAATATTAATGTCTGTATATTATCCTTGTATCATGACCTCCAATGTCATGTTGTGAATAGAAGGTAATATCCAATCACAATGGACTGGAGACGACGACGAAAACAACCGCAATTTAATACACCGGGTCTCTTTGTAGATCGCAAACATTTATTCAAATTATTCAGTTACTGAAGGCGAAAGGTGGATGTTAAAAACCATATACATTTTACCAACATTTTCATCATGGCTTTAAAGCTTTGTTTTTTGCAACGTGAGCTTTAATGCATATTAGAGGGTAATGCAATACGAAGCATACAGGCCACAGTTTGTCTCTTGTTTCACTTTAGCTAGTGATCTACACTGTTTTCACAGCATAAGCACTTAACCCTTTCAGCCCCACATTCTGACTGTTCGTCCAAATCAGATGTTTGACACTGGTATAAACCACTGACATCCACGGGTTCAACGTCCTGTCTTGACCCTGATCAAATAACTCAACCAGGAGTCCTCAGATCTTGGTCAATACTGTTTGCATGTGTCCAAGCTATAGGATCAGATCTTGGTCAATACTGTTTGCATATGTACAAGCTATAGGATCAGATCTTGGTCAATACTGTTTGCATATGTCTCAGCTATGGCATCACATCTTGGTCTCTACTGTTTGCATATCTCTCAGTTATGGCATCAGATCTTGGTCAATACTGTTTGCATATTTTGCTTTACATGTATTTACAATTTCTAATTATAGAAGTGTTACAGATTTCGGTTTGGTATAAAACACTGCCAGCTTACAAAGAACAAATTCGGTCTAACAGCACGTCGGAACCAAAGTTCTATCTGTCGTCTGCAAACCACTTTTATTAAACCATTTAGTAAAATAAAGAAATGGCGGCTTCTGATCTTGGAGTATTTGTCGTAGTGCATTTTGCGACATTGGCGGTGATGGGGTTAATCTAGCTGGGACTCCGAGCGACTGGACGTGACCAGAATCCAAAATATTTTCAAATGCAAGAAGGAATCAGACGTAAGTAAAAATACAACAGGTCAGTGGTGTTTGGCAAATTAAGGTTTAACTCTTTATCCCAGCTACCTTTGAAAACAAGGTAAACCTAGATCAGACTCTTCCTGTGAGGACGTATGTTCCGTTTGCCTATGAAATAGTATAATTATGTATCAATGTTATCAAATTAATATTTAATGATGCCCTTATTTTTGCTACATGAATGATATCAGGTAAATAATTATACAAGATGAAATCCAGACGAACAAGAATATCCAACCAAAGAATTAAAACAGATTCAATACTTGAAACATCCCTTTAACCCTTTCCCTTATATAAAGGCCTATTCGCGTATTTGCAAAAAGAGAATACCCAGTTTAGCAGTAGCCGTCAGACCAGAGTCTGCTCTGTTTGCTAATGGTGTTTGATAAATTTGTTTCTTTAATTTCTAAAATGGCTACAATGTTCCCCCTTCCATATTTCCATATAACTGTTCTGTCGATGAGTATTCAGTAGGTATTGAAATTTTAACAAAATACATAACAAGGAAAGAGTTAAACAGTGCAGTCCCTGATCAGACATCGCCTTTGCAAGGCAGTGTGCGATACGGGACGTCTCATTTTGTCTAAGACTTTTATTCTATGCCAGCGGCAAGGCGGCGTGCGATAAGTGGCTTCTCTGATTGTCTAAGAATTTTATTCTATGTCTGCGGCATGGCAAGGCGGCAAGCGATAAGGGACTACTCTGTCTGTCAAATACTGTAATGCTATGTCTGTGGCAAGGCGGTGTGAGCTAAGGGGCGCGTCTCAGTTTGTCTAAGACTTGTGTTCTACATCTGCGGTAATGTGACGTGGGACAAGTGACGTCTCTATTTGTCTAAGTAATTGTTATATGTCTGCTACAAGGTGGCGTGCGATAAGGGACTTCTCTTTTGTCTAAGACTTTTGTTCCATGTCTGCGGTAAGGCGGCCGGTGATACATGTAAGGGACTTCTCTGTTTGTCTAAGACTTTTGTTCTATGGCTGTGTCTTATGTAACTGGCATTTGCGTTTATTTATCTCATGTTAACGAAAGTAGGTTTCAAACAACCATAAGAAGGTTTGTGTCGAACATTTATAAATTCTGATTTGATAACTTATTTCAAATAATCTAACCGATTCCGTGTTCTACAGTGGAAAATTCGGTCCCCTTCGAGGGCTCGTTCTGATATGGCCGGTCAGTGAGGCAACAACAAGTTAAAGAATGAATACTGATTCCTTAAACGCATGTTGCCTGGCAACTTGACGTCTAATCAGGATGCAAGCTATTTGGCAATGGGTCATTATTTAGTTTGAATCGTAAGTAGTCAAAATTGCTAGAGATCCTAATGTAATTATTTACTCTATAATTACACATTTCTACACCTTTGCAAACAGAGTAGACCCAGATCAGACGGCTCCTGCATGGTCCGTTTGGTCAGTGCTTGCTCTGTCTGCAAATAGATAGATCTGATTCTAGAATTGCTTCTATTGTCAAATCTTATCTTGTTAATTAATATGGCATTATAAACATTAAGGTACTTGATATTCTTACATACAGTAAAACACCTCTAATGCGACCACCAAACATGGGCATAATTAACAGTGGCAAAGGCAGGTGGTTGCTTAATGCAGGACCAAGGTTAGGCAGAAATCTCCTAAAGGAGCTTTCTGCATAACTTTCGTCCTGCACTAAGCAACCACCTGCCTATGAAAACAGCCATATTTGTTCATTAAATGGTCGCATTAGAGGGGTTTTACTGTACATTATTTCGTAGACGAATATCTATGGAGTAAAGGGGTAGCCTATTCCCTGTTCAATATTCATGTAAGGAATAATGACATCAGGGATATTTATTGGCTGAATTTAAAATATAAATTGTTAAAGTCAAATTTCCCCTTGGCCAAAGCTGTTGTCAGATCTATATCATGTCATAATCAAACAGAGCAGACCCCGATCAGACGGCTCCTATAGGAGCCGTCTGATCTGGGTCTGCTTTGTTTGCAAATGCGTCAAACGGTGTCTATATTGAGTAAAGGGTTATTCTCTTTTCGGTCTAAAATATCGATAATGATACTGATTTGTATGTTCGGGTAACGTGGTTCTTGTTTATTCTTCCCTTTTGTTTTCAATAGCACAACTGTATCCAGTTTACCAGCGTGTCAAAGGATTCGGTCATTATACGACCAACTGCTCAGGATCCATTTTATTAGAGTATCAAAGGTTTAGGATCCTTAGGCGGTGAACTACTCTGATTCTGGTTTGTTTTGTATAATTATCGTGAAATCATTGGCAAGTCTCAAAGTATAAGATTACCAAAGTCAGCAGTATTTTGAATGATTCGGTAACGAAATACTGAACAAAGAAACATTCTATATTCTGTTTGCAAATGCATGAAAATGCGTTTATATGTAAAATCATGACCCAAGTACATGTAACAACTATTTTAAGAAGAAAATTATTTAACTTTTCTATGCTGACAATTAAAACAAGTGGCAATTATTACATTAGAAATGTTGCCAGCGCTTGCAATATTTTACCTTTAGCTTATTAATCTCGATATTTGGAAAGGGATTGGATTAAACTCTGCGTCTCACCAGGAACCAGCTTACTTAATTGATATTCACTTAACTCTTCTCTCTTGAATATGTATGCTGGATATATAGTAACATAATTTGGGTTTTGTTTGTGTGTGTTTGGCCGAGGGGATTAATAGAAACCGCATTGCCATATCTGTTATAATTCCATAAGCAAACAGAACAGAGCCAGATGAGACGAACCCTATAGAAACCGTCTGATCTGGATCTACTGGGTTTGCAAATGCATGACAATGTCTTTTGTATTTATTGTACAGAGGAAATAGTTAATAATATCTGCAAAAATTACAATAAACTGGAGTGTGAGCTGGCATCATGTTTTAGCAGCAAGTTTCAGAAAATAACCTTCACACTGCGTCACAAAGCCCTGTTACAACCCGTTTTGTAGTAACGTTGCAAATTGTAGTAATTACTACAAAACGGGTTACTACACTTTGCGTGAAACCCTCCCAACCCGTTTTGTAGTAACGTTGCAAATTGTAGTAATTACTACAAAGTGGGTTGGTATGCAAAGTTCAATATGTAGTAAACTCCTATTACACCGAGCATGGTTGTGTGACTGCAACCAAATTTGGGGTGGTCCTTCATATTGACAATATCCGAGTGCACAGTACTCATTCTACTCATACAAATATCTCATCAATCAACAACAATAGTCATCTGAATCCAGCACAGCACAAACATACAATATGCTATACTCACTAACTCAGCTGATCGCGAAAATCTTCCTCCTGTTCCAACACATTTTATGCAGCAGTTCGTACTGAATCTTTTGTCCATTTCAAACATTTTCACTGAACTTGAATCGAGATTTTTTTTCTCGGTGGAAATGTCCATGTCCATGTGTATACATACAACACTAATGAAGGGCTTAATATACAAAAACGAAGGCGCATTTCGAATCCCATTGACAGTGAGTGTCGGACGTGTTGGCGACATATGTAGGTCTTCATGTAAATGGCGCGCTTTACATAGACACATGTTGTGTACAATGACGTCATAATGTGACGTGTTTGTAACTATGTATGTCGAAACTGTAACTCAAAAATTATTTTGACGTGTTTCTGTATGTTTTTGTATCATAAACTATCACAGTTAAATTGAATACCAGAGAGGTCTGAATTAGATCCTGGTTGATATGACAGTAAGTAAAAAATAAAGTTGGAAAATTTGGACCTACTTTGTCCCAGTTACCTAGCGAACCTAATAACACCTTTCATTCATCATTTCTATATGTAAGGAGAATTTATAACAATCCACGTTACTGCTGAAATATTGGCTGCAAATAACATTTGTGTGTGTTATGTTATAAATAGGATCTTGCATTCGTGTTCATGATTATTGGATTTATTAAATTCGTCTTTTTAAAACGATAAAAAACTCGCTAAAGCTCGTTTTTTATCGTTTTAAAAAGACTCATTTAATAAATCCAATAATCAAGAACACTCATGTAAGATCCTCTATATATAATATAATATATATTATTTTACTACAGTTTGTGTTAAAACTTCACAACTCATTTTGTAGTAATATTGCATGTATATGAAATGATATCATAAAAAATGATTAAATATTATATAATATTATATAATATTATATAATATATATATATTTTAAATTTTCATAATTTTTCTTATAATCGATTGGAAACAATACCATGAAATAAAATGACTTTTTGGCATATTTTTATAATATATAATATTATATAATATAATATATAAAATTTTGTATTATGTATAATAATACTAATAACATATAACAAAATGTTATAAACAATAATTACATCGCTGAAAGTTGTAATTACTACAAAACGGGTTACTACACTTTGCGTGAAACCCTCCCAACCCGTTTTGTAGTAACGTTGCAAATTGTAGTAATTACTACAAAGTGGGTTGGTATGCAAAGTTCAATATGTAGTAAACTCCTATTACACCGAGCATGGTTGTGTGACTGCAACCAAATTTGGGGTGGTCCTTCATATTGACAATATCCGAGTGCACAGTAAAAATCTTTTCGATACCTTCCCTACTTAAGGAAATAGAGTCAAAAACAGTTTACTACATTTCGTATGGGACCTTGCGACCCGTTTTGAAGTAACGTTGCAAATTGTAGTAATTTCTACAAAGTGGGTTACTGCAGTTTGTTTAAAAACTTCACAACTCATTTTGTAGAAATATTGCATGTATATGAAATGATATCATATAAAATGATTAAATATTATATAATATTATATAATATATATATTTTTTAAATTTTCATAATTTTTCTTATAATCGATTGGAAACAATACCATGAAATAAAATGACTTTTTGGCATATTTATATAATATATAATATTATATAATATAATATATAAAATTTTGTATTATGTATAATAATACTAATAACATATAACAAAATGTTATAAACAATAATTACATTGCTAAAAGTAGTAATTACTACAAAACGGGTTACTACACTTTGCGTGAAACCCTCCCAACCCGTTTTGTAGTAACGTTGCAAATTGTAGTAATTACTACAAAGTGGGTTGGTATGCAAAGTTCAATATGTAGTAAACTCCTATTACACCGAGCATGGTTGTGTGACTGCAACCAAATTTGGGGCGGTCCTTCATATTGACAATATCCGAGGGCACAGTAAAAATATTTTCGATACCTTGCCTACTTAATGAAATAGAGTCAAAAACAGTTTACTACATTTCGTATGGGACCTTGCGACCCGTTTTGTAGTAACGTTGCAAATTGTAGTAATTTCTACAAAGTGGGTTACTGCAGTTTGTTTAAAAATTTGACAACTCATTTTATAGTAATTGTGCATAAATATGAAATGATATAATATAAAATGATTAAATATTATATAATATATAATATAATATATATAATATATAATTTTTAAAAAAAATTTTTTTTATCAATTTAAATCAATACCATGAAATAAAATGACTTTTTGGCATATGTTCATAATATATAATATTTTATAACATAACACGTGGCTTCAGCGTGACGTAACACTATCATTTATTTTTTGATAATCATGGGCATATAATCACTAGTGAATAACATTCGAACGACCGAATGACATTCGAACGATTCATACGCGCTGTCAAAACAAACAAACTGGCGGACGGTGGTCGACCTACCTGTCCACGATTGAGTCACGATAGATGGCAAAGGATTGTTGGCACTTGCGCCTTAATTTCGATAAAATAATACAAATTGTAATCGCTGTCAGGAATCATATACAAAATGTATGCCAAAAAAGACCTACCAGCTACTCTGACCCATACAATCAATTCTACATTTAAATTAAAATGCCTCCTCAACTTTGCATTTTCTTCACCGCATGTCCTTTTGTTTATGCAGATTTCTACTCATACAAATATCTCATCAATCAACAACAATAGTCATCTGAATCCAGCACAGCACAAACATATTTCAAATATGCTATACTCACTAACTCAGCTGATCGCGAAAATCTTCCTCCTGTTCCAACACATTTTATGCAGCAGTTCGTACTGAATCTTTTGTCCATTTCAAACATTTTCACTGAACTTGAATCGAGATTTTTTTTCTCGGTGGAAATGTCCATGCCCATGTGTATACATACAACACTAATGAAGGGCTTAAATATACCAAAACGAAGGCGCATTTCGAATCCCATTGACAGTGAGTGTCGGACGTGTTGGCGACTACATATGTAGGTCTTCATGTAAATGGCGCGCTTAACATAGACACATGTTGTGTACAATGACGTCATAATGTGACGTGATTGTAACTATGTATGTCAAAACTGTAACTCAAAAATTATTTTGACGTGTTTCTGTATGTTTTTGTATCATAAACTATCACAGTTAAATTGAATACCAGAGAGGTCTGAATTAGATCCTGGTTGATATGACGGTAAGTAGAAAATAAAGTTGGAAAATTTGGACCTACTTTGTCCCAGTTACCTAGCGAACCTAATAACACCTTTCATTCATCATTTCTATATGTAAGGAGAATTTATAACAATCCACGTTACTGCTGAAATATTGGCTGCAAATAACATTTGTGTGTGTTATGTTATAAATAGGATCTTGCATTCGTGTTCATGATTATTGGATTTATTAAATTCGTCTTTTTAAAACGATAAAAAACTCGCTAAAGCTCGTTTTGTATCTTTTAAAAAGACTCATTTAATAAATCCAATAATCAAGAACACTCATGTAAGATCCTCTATATATAATATATATTATTTTACTACAGTTTGTGTTAAAACTTCACAACTCATTTTGTAGTAATATTGCATGTATATGAAATGATATCATATAAAATGATTAAATATTATATAATATTATATAATATAGAGAATCTATATATTTTTTAAATTTTCATAATTTTTCTTAAAATCGATTGGAAAAAATACCATGAAATAAAATGACTTTTTGGCATATTTTTATAATATATAATATTATATAATATAATATATAAAATTTTGTATTATGTATAATAATACTAATACTAATACTAATTACTACAATTTGCAACGTTACTACAAAACGGGTTGGGAGGGTTTCACGCAAAGTGTAGTAACCCGTTTTGTAGTAATTACTACAATTTGCAACGTTACTACAAAACGGGTTGTAACAAAGCCCAGTTTTGTTATAATGGAAAGAATAGAAAGAAATTCATATTTGTAAAGAATCAAAGATACGTGTAATCAAAGATGATTTTGAGGACTATGGACCTTTTCATATACCCCGGCGCACAAAGTTCGAAGATAACTTAAACCTATACCAATTATATTAACAAAAATGTATTGTCACACTGTTCAAAAATAGAAAAAAATAGAGTGAAATTATATTGTCCGATTTATCTATGGCATTGTTTTGAAAACCATTCTACCCCCTACTCCGACACTTGTCACGATCACATTCAAGTGTTTGTTTGTAGGAGGTCGCATCCACTAGGACATACAGGAGAATTAGTTTTAACCCGTTACTCCATGGATATTCATGTAAGAAATAATGACGCCATGAATAATAATTAGATTATTGTCGCTTATGGAACGTCTGAATTTTGACGATGTCAGAAAAAGTAGAATCATATTTATATCATACCCTAAGCAAACAGAGTAGACCCTGATCTGACGGCTCATATAGGAGCCGTCGGATCTGGGTCTACCCCTGCACATTCGTATAAATGCCTGTTTATGGAGTAAAGGGTTAACGCTTTCCTTCATATAAACGTGTTTCCTCAGATTTGCAGAGTAGACCCAGATCAGACGGCTCCTATATGAGCCGTCAGATCAGGGCCTGCTCTGTTTGCTAATGAAATTTTGAAAGATATGTTTCTTTACTTACTTTCTAAGATGACTACAATTTTCCACCTTTCCTATTTCATTATAACTATTGTGTCCATGAATATTCAGTAGGTATTGAAAATTGAAAAAACAAAACGACAGACGGGGAAAGGTTTAAACAACTACATGTAGTACATTGTAGTTAAAGTAGATAGCTGTATACTGTGTGGCAAATGTAATGCATTAAGCTCCCTTGGGAGCTCTCTATATTACTTGTATCCAACATTAAGATACCGAGCTCTCTATATTACTTGTATCCAACATTAAGATACCGCCTATAGTCAAAACAATAACAGCAACAGAATGAAACTTCTTTATAGTGTTCGCTTGAGGCTGGTTTAACCGTAGTTTAGGAAATGAGGCAGTCGGGGTCTTAAAATATATGTCCCCATTCCATAACTCTTGCCGTGCGTAAGGTGACCTAACCGCCAAATGCGAACAGCCTGGACCCAGATGAGACACCGAGTAATTCTGCGTTTCATCAGGATTCAAACTATGCACATTCTTTCAGTAGTTTTTCAAAAGCCTTAAACTTCGGGGTAACTCGAAAAAAAGTTCAGACCTTTCAAAATGTTCAATTCAGAATTGCTCTAAAGTGAATCGCTACAGATAGCTAGAAACCCATCTGACAGCTTAATACAGGTTTAAAGTAATGCTGAAAGCTCCTACAGGAGCTTTCAACATTACTTTAAACATGCATTAAGTTGTGAATTCGAAAATATGCTCAGATTAGAAAGCGTATAACTCGAATTTCTGTTATCTCGAACTAATTTGAATAGTCCCCTGGAGTTCGAGACATCGACGTTCAACTGTGCTTGTTTTCAGCACGAGCTGGATTAGACAAATGTAGAAAGTTTCTTTGTTCAGTATTTCGTTACCGAATTATTCACAATGCTGTTGGATTTAGTAATCGTATACTTTGAGTCTTGGTAATAAATTCACTATAATTATACAAAACAAACTGGGTCCAGAATAGTTCATTTTCTAAAGATCCTAAACCTTTGATACTCGGGTACACTGGAGCTAGAACAGCTGGTCATCTTAGGATCCTAATCCTTTAATACTCTGGTAAACTGGACCCAGACTAGTTTGTCGTCTAATGGTCCTAATAATTTGATACACTACTTATATTTTTGAAAAACAA